>JADMNL010000023.1:582061666-582668333 GCA_016271365.2 Neoceratodus forsteri
AGGTCATATTCATCTTACTAGTTTGTACTTAGCACATTTCATTTTGAACTTTTTTCACTTTCCTCTAATTACTCCATTTTTATATATTTTCTTTGTTTCACCCACATTCTTAAACATCAAATACATTTTTTGCCTTCCAACAATTCATCTATATGCTATACAGTATATTTATTAGGGAGGTCAAATCTGCATGCAAAAGGTAAATCCTCAAATAACTTATTAAATAGAAGATTTCTCATACATACTTAAATGCACCTATCGACCTCACTGAATCAATACTATGAATTAGATTTTTACCTTCACCATTAAGTTGTTGCTTCGATCTACTATGTAGGTCAAATCCAAGTGCTAATGGTCAAGCATCAGAGCAACATCTCTATCTCCTTATTTTTATTTTCTACACATACCATCCTCACTAATCCATCTGTACACCTTAAAATTTTTTTGTCATCTATCCATTACTTCCTTTTTGCCATTCAGGAGGTCAAGTCAGGATACTCAAGGTCAAGCAGGACAAAAAACCTTATTATATGTCTTATTTCTACTTATTTACTTACACTTACCATCTTCACAATTCCTCTCTACCAATTACATTATTATACATTTATAATCTATCTAGCATCCAACTATTATTATTGGAGAGTACCACAGAGTGTAGTGCACCAGATTGAAGAAGCTTTCTTGGCAGCTCCCCGAGGGTCGTGAGGGCTCAGGATGCCTTCCCCCACCCCCCAAACCACAGATTGAAGAAGCTTTCTTGGCAGCTCCCTGAGGGTCCGCGAGGGCTCAGGACGCCCTCCCCCACCATTTCAGTCCATTTCTCCATCTGCAAGCTATCAATTTTCACCACTAGTGGCCACTGCAATTTCCAAAAAATTCCACCCAAATTGCAGCTATTCAAGCTCCATCTAGTAGCCACTAAATTTCCAAAAACATTTTGACCACGTCACTCACAGCTCTTCTGGTTCTTGCTCTGCACTCTTGCATGCTATTGCAATCCCTCCCCTCGCTCTCCGACATCACCACCCCCCATCTCTGTCTACCTTCACCTACTCTACCCTCCGCTCCAAACCACCCCCCTATGAAACCTCCCTCTCTCCTGGCACATCACTTCAATTCAATCCATGATCCTTCCTCCCCCATGCAGCGAATCCCCCTTTCCTTTCCACCTCAACCTTCCCTACCGTTCACCCTTCCCTGCTCAAATTACAAATGCTAAACCTAGAGGCCTTTCTCTGGTGCCTAAACTTGTGTGATCCACCCACAAGGCACTCAAATAGCAGACACAAGCAGCACACCCACCTCTCCTTACCCCTGCTACTCCTACTCCTGGCAGGTGACATACATCCTAACCCAGGCCCCATAGCAACAAAAGTTTCCATAGTGTCACCTGCCCCCCAAATCAGTTTCTTACCAAACTCGCTCCCAAACAGTTTCTCACCAAACTCGCTCCCAAAGGGCCTCCGCATATTCCACATAAATGCCAGGAGCCTTCTCCCCAAATTAGACGCCCTCTCTGGTCAGTACAGTACAAACCGGACATACTTTGTATCACAGAGACTTGGCTCTCAGCCAAAATCTCCAACCCTTCACTCGCCATCCCAAACTATGTCTTGATCCGGCAGGACCGTGGCAAGCGGGGTAGCACTGTATATTAGACACTCCATTAAGTGCACGGTTACTTTCAAAGAATCACGCCCATCCTCCCATGAATCTTTAGTCGCCCACCTATCCTTCCCCTCATCCACCCCTCTTTACATAGGTGTTCTATATACCCCACCTAAGCCATCACCTGACTCGCTCATCTCAACCATCTCCTCCAACTGCTCAACCACTTCAAATGGTGAACTTATTCTACTAGGCGATTTCAACCTAAACTGGCTCTCCTCCTCCACAAAACCAGCAGCCCTGAGGATGAAAGCCCTAAATCTCACCCAGACAATCCAGGAACCCACCCACCTAAACCACTGATCACAAAAACACACCCTTCTTGACTAGATTCTAACCTCCCACCCCCACAGAATCACAGCCTCTGGTATCCTTTCTGATGCCCTAAGCGACCACTGCATAACCTATTGTATCTGAAAAATCCACTCACTCCACTCCGGACCCAAATTCATCATAACCCACCCCCTACACCTCCTTTGATGAATCCACTCTTCAACGTGACCTGTCAAACACAGACTGGCTCCCAGTACTTACCTCACACAACGTCGACTCCACCCTCACCCACTTTCGCAGTATCTTCTTAAGCATATGGGACCACCACACTCTGCTCAGGAAAGCCAGAGTTAGGAAATATCACCACCCCTGGATCACAACCGACCTCATCTCCTTGTGTCGCATCAGAGACAAGGCCTGGAGGCATTATAAAACCTCTCTAGCATCCAGCGACCTCCTATCATACAAAATTCTTAGAAACAACTGCACCAAAGCTATTCGACAATCTAAGGCCCAGTATTTTAAGGCCCAACTGGCCACTCACCAAGCCTTCCCAGCGTCCTTCTGGAAGGCGATAAACTCCCTCATCAACCCACGCACCAAGCAAGCCAGCCCTAGCCTAAACATTGATGGTAAAATATCCTCCGATCCTGCCATAGTCTCTGAACTCTTCAACTCTTTCTTCATCTCCTGCGCCATGCCAGACTCACCCCCCCAACCTCCTCCTCAAATCCCCCACCCACATACCACGGCTTCCACTTTCCCCCTTTCACACCCATGGAAGTCTACACTACTCTCACTTCTCTGAACCAAGTAAAATCCAGCCCAGGCCGACTTGCATCCCAGCCTGCTCTGCATCTCCATGGCGCCATAGTTGCACCCATAACCCACATATTAAACCTCTCAATGGACACTGCCACAGTCCCTCTGCCTGGAAACTTGGAAACCTATAAAACCTATCCTGTCCATAAAGGTGGTGACCCCACCCTCCCAGGAAATTATAGACCCATCTCCTCCTCCCATCCCTTGCCAAGATCCAAGAATCTCTCATGCTATCAAAATTGTCCCCCTTCCTCTCTACTAACAGCTCCCTCTCCCCTTTTCAATCAGGTTTCAGAAAATCTCATTCTACCATCACCACCTTACTACGAGTAACCGACACCATTCTCTCCACCACGGACACCGGGCAAACCACTGCTGCCATTTTCATTGACCTGGCTAAAGCTTTTGATTCGGTCTCCCACCCTCTACTACTGGGCAAATTGAGCTCTTTCGGCCTTGCCAAACCAGCCATAAACTGGTTCCATTCCTACCTCCAAAATAGGATGCAGCAAGTACAAATGGGAGACACCCTTTCCACCCCTCGACCCATCCTCACGGGTGTCCCCCAAGGCTCCACCCTTGACCCCATCCTTTTCTCCCTATTTATAAATGACCTCCCCGCAGCCTGTCTCACCTCCGACATGCACCTATATGCTGATGATACCATTATCTACACCTCAGGCCCCACCCATGTCAGTGTTCACCCAAACCTCCAAAGTGATTTCAACAGAGTACAAGACTGGCTCCTGAAAAATCAGTTAAAACTCAATGAAAAAAAAACTGTCTCCATAGTATTTGGCACAAGACAGAAACTCGCCTCCTCCCTCCCTGCCTCCCCGATCTCCACCCTGGATGAATTACCCCTTGAGTCTGTACCCACTTTAAGTACCTGGGTGTCTGGCTGGACTCAAATCTCAACTTCTCCACCCATGTTGACGCCATCTGCACTAAACTCTGGCCCAAACTTGCCACCCTCTACCGCCACAAAGACTGCCTCCCCCTCCCTACTCGGAGTGAACTCATAAGAAAAACCATCCTACCAGCACTGGACTACGCGGACGTCGTTTTATGGCACAGCCCCTTCCTCCTCCCTTGCAAAACTCGACGTCCTGCTAAACTCCTTCATGCGCTTTGCCACTGCCTTCCCTCCACTCACTCATCATTGCCAACTATTCTCAATTCTATCTCTGATGCCACTCTCACATAGTCGGCCCACCCACAGCACTTCACTCATAGTGAAATATTGGCTTGGCTCCTTTCCCCTCTACCTCTCCACCCGCCTCTCTCAAACCAACCCCACTGGCTACTCACTTCGCCATAGACACGCACGTACCTTCCGCCTCTGGGCAAGCTGCCTTTTTCTACCGGCTCCCACTCCTATGGAACAACCTCCCACCAAACCTCCACCTGGCCCACTCCCTAACAGCCTTTAAACATCTCCTCAGGTTTCTCCCTCCCACTCCCTGCCGCAGCTGTGCACCCAAATCCCTCCTTACCCAGACCTTGCACTACCCTCAGTAGTCTCGCCAGGTTTTTTCGGTTAATCCACTACTGTTAATATGTTATGACACGCACTTGTAAATTAAGGTAATACGGCCTAGAAATGTAATGAAAGGATTTTTTTTCGACTCTGCTGTTTTAAACTAAAGTGAAGCCTCACTACCAAACTCTAAATGTAATGTTCTAATACTGTATTATTAGTCTGTTACTAGAAATTTGCTGTATCTCTCTGTCTCCCACCTTGTACTACTAGTACCCGGGTCGCACCAGGAAATGAGCCTTGGCTCAGTGTGCCTTTTCCCGGTCACCAAATTTTAAATAAATAAATATTATGGAGGTCACATATGGATGTCAAAGGTCAATCTTCCATCGTTTTGTCCACAACAAATTATTACTATAAAATATTCCGATTATCCTCATTTTTTACAGGTAACTGCTGTATCCTGCATCATCGTTCAGTCCATTTGGTATAACAGTTTGCATTTCATGAATCCAAAATGCTTCTCTTTTTAACAAAATGTCTTTCAAACTTCCTCCTCTATTTGATGGTTCCACTTTTTCTAGACCTATATGGGTCAGTGATGCTGCTGAGCCATGCCCTGCTTCGATATAGTGTTTTGCCGTTGCATATTTTGTATTTTTACTTCTAATGGCTGTATTATGCTCCCCAATCCTTATCTTGAGTGCTCTTTTTGTTTGGTCTATATAGGCTTCTCCACATGGGCATTTTAACATGTATATTATGCCTTCTGATGAACAGTTTATAAAACCTTTTATTTTATATTTTTTCCCTGTTCTTGGATGATTAAATTCCTTTGTGTTTTTTGTTCCATTGCATTGTGGACAATTTCCACACCTATAGTTCCCTTCTGGGAATGTAGGCATCCAATCTGATCTTTTTGCTGGTCTTTCTTTTGTGTACATAGTATGTACCAACATATCTTTCAAGTTTTTATTTCTCTTATAACTAAACAAGGGCCCTTTTTCCACAATATCTGTTAAACTGTCATCCATTTTTAATACTGACCAATGTTTATTTATAATCTGCTTTATTTCTCCATAAAGCTCATTATATTCTATAGTAAAGCAAATTTGTTCTCCAATCTCCTCCTTTTGCTTTTTTGCTAGTAAGTCCTCTTGTGTTTTTTATTTACTCTCTCTAGGGCTGTTTTCAATTGTCCATGCTTATAGCATCTCTCTAATAGTCATTGGCACATTTCTCCTGGTGTCTGTAACCTTATCTCTTCTTCACTGCAATTTCTTTTAATCCGTAATAATTGTCCATAGGGAACGTTATTTTTAGTATGGGAAGGGTGTTGACTGTCGTGATGTCAAATTGTGTTTCTATCTGTATCTTTCCGATACAGTTTGGTCTCCAATTTCAAATTCTTAACATAAATTGTTAAGTCCAAAAAATGTACTTCATTTTTACTGTATTCTGTGACAAATCTTAAATTTCTATCACATCCATTTATGTAATTCAGAAAATCTTGCAAATCCTTTTCTTCACCATCCCACAAAAAAAAAAACACATCATCAACAAACCAAACCCATTTTCCCACATTATTGAACCATTTGTTATTATTTTCATTCCATATAAATTTAACTGGATGACATGTACTGCAGCCACATCCAAGAGCAGGGTCATTCTTAATGCCCTGCAGGGGGCAGGCCTTAGACAGCTAGTGTTGGAACCCACTCGGGAGGGAGCAACAGTAGACCTGGTACTCTCAAATGGAGAGAGAATCACAAATTTAGAAGTCAGTAGACGTCTGGGAACAAGTGACCACTGCACAGTGTGCTTCAAAATAAGCACAACCATGGAGACAAGCCATACAAAAACAAGGATACTGGACTTTAGAAGGGCCGACTTTGGCAAAATGGGTGAATACCTGAGGAATGCACTAGCAAATGGCCAAAAAGGAGGGGTGGAAGAACAATGGAGAAAATTAAAACTGCTATCATAGAGGCAACAAGCCTTGTGTGAAACAAATAAAGAAAACAAAGCAGGGTAAAAAACCACTATTCTTCTCAAAAGAGGTGGCAGGGAAGGTTAAGGAGAAAAAGGCTGCATTCAAAAAGTATAAGGAATCACAGAAGGAGCGCGACAGGGAACTGTATCAATTAAAGCAGAAAGAAGTGGGGAAGGCAGTCAGAATAGCAAAGGCCCAAACCAAGGAAAAAATAGCCAACTCGCTTAGGGAGCATAGAAAGGTTAAGGGAGGAACAGTGAAGATTAATAAAGGGAAGGGGGAGGTGGGCAGAGGGAGACAGTGAAAAGGAATGAATGAATACTTTTGCTCAGTAGTCACAAAAAAAGATGAGGAGGAGTTACCTAAACCAGACAATAGAAGCATTCTGGGTAGGGGGGTTCACACCAGTCCATTTACAGAAGAAAGAGTCCTGAAAGAACTCCTAAAACTCAAGGTGGACAAAGCAATGGGGCCTGATGGGATTCACCCCAGAATCGTAAAAGAACTAAGGGAGGACCTAGTGACACCACTGACCACACTTTTTAACAAATCATGGGAGGATGGGGTGGTACCTGAGGACTGGAGGAGAGCAGATGTGATTCCCCCTCTCAAAAGTGGGAGCAAGGCAGAAGCAGGAAACTACAGACCTGTAAGTTTGACCTCAGTGGTAGGGAAAATGATGGAATCACTTCTGAAAGAAAGAATTATTGAGTACCTAGAGGCCAGCGGGGCGCAGGACCCAAAGCAGAATGAATTTACAGCAGGAAGGTCATGTCAGATGAATCTAATTCATTTCTTTGACTGGGTGACCAGAGTAATAGACCAGGGAGGGGCTGTGGATATGGCCTACTGTACCTAGACTTTAGCAAGGCATTTGACACAGTCCCACACAAAAGACTAATAAACAAGTTAGCCAGCCTGGGAGTGGGTTCCAGGATGGTAGCCTGGGTAACAAACTGGCTGCACAACAGGACACAGAAGGTAATAGTGAATGGAACACATTCTGAAGAAAGGGGGGGTTACTAGTGGAGTACCACAAGGCTCAGTACTGGGTCCAGTCCTCTTTAACATCTTTATAGGTGACATTGCAGAGGGTCTGGAAGGAAAGGTATGCCTCTTTGCGGATGACACAAAGATCTGTAACAGAGTTGATACACAAGGGGGGTAGAAAGGATGAGAAGGGACTTGACAGGGTTGGAGGAATGGTCAGACATATGGCAACTTAGATTAAATGCAAAGAAGTGCAAAGTAATGCACCTGGGAAACAAAAACCCCAGGAGAAGAGTACACAATAGCAGGGGAGGTACTAACAACAACAAAAATGGAAAGGGACTTGGGGGTAGTCATATCAGATGACCTAAAGGTGGGTAAGCAATGTGAGAAGTCAGTAAGGAGAGCCGGGGGATACTAGGATGCATAGGAAGGGGCATCACAAGTAGGAAAAGGGAAGTGGTTATCCCTCTGTACAGACAATTGGTGAGACCCCATTTGGAATACTGTGTGCAGTTTTGGAGACCCCATCTATGCATGGACATAGACAAGATGAAAGCAGTCCAGAGGAGGACAACTAAAATGGTGCAGGGTCTGCATCAGAAACCATATGAAGAGAGACTGAGAGAGCTTAATATGTATACTCATGATGAAAGGAGGGACGGGGGACATGATAGAAACTTTTAGGTACCTCAAGGGAATCATCAAAGTCCAGGAGGGTAGCATCTTTCAGAAAAAGAGATGTGTAAGAACAAGGGGGCACAATTTAAAAATAGAGGGGGGACGGTTCAGGGGTAATGTGAGGAAATTTTTTTCATGGAGAGAGTGGTGGATGCATGGAACTGCCTTCCTGGGGAGGTTGTTGGGTCTAAAACAGTGGGGAAATTCAAACAGGCATTGGACAGACATAAGGCAATTGTAGTGGGGGGTTGCAGGTAGTAGGCTGTTGGTTAACTAGAATCTGCAGCTTATCCAATAGGAAGGGAAATGGGCAGACTGGGTGGGCCAAGTGGTCCTTATCTGCCATCAAAGTCTATGTTTCTATGTCTTCCCATACTCCAACATAAATATTTGCCAGTGAAGGGGCAAATGTTGTGCCCATTGCTGTCCCATGGATCTGTTTAAAAAATGAAGTACCAAACGAAAAATTATTGTTTTTTAGTACTAAATCAGCCACATCCAGAATAAATTCTGTAGATGGTAGCATGTTGGTTGGTCGATTCTCAAGTTTTCTTTTCAAAGATTCCAGTTCTTCCTGTTGTGGTATATCATTATAGAGATTCTCTATGTCACTTGTTACCAACCCTATATTTTCTTTTATTTCCACACAATTTAGAATATTTAACATGTCTTTTGTGTCAGCTATGTAAGACTTATTTTCTTTTACCAATGGTCTTAAGAAAAAATCCACAAATGTTGACAGGGGTTCTGTTACAGAATTTAAATTGCTCACTATCGGTCTACCTGGTGGTGCATCTTTATTTTTATGGATTTTTGGTAACAAGTAAATAGTAGCTCTCACTGGGCTATCTGTAGTCAAAAACTGTTTTTCCTTGTCTGTATTCCATTTCTTTTCATTAGCTTCATGAATTACTCTATCCACATCACTTTTTATTCCTTCAGTAGGGTCTCGTTCCAGTTTCATATAGTACTTTTTGTCACCAAGCTGTTTTTCCATTTCTTTAACGTACATATCTTTTCCCCATAGTACTTACTACCCCTCCACCTTTATCAGCTTTCATAGTTATTGTATCCGGTAGTTTTTTTACTTCATTTAGGGCTTCTCTTTCAACCTTGCTCAGATTCTTTGCTGTTTTTATTTTTTCATATCTATTTAACACTTTTTAAATATCTGTGTCTACTAATTTACTGAATACATTTATGGCATCATTAATTTGTATATTTGGAACAAATTTTGATTTTTTGTAAAATGGCATCTTTTCACGTTCAAAATCTATGCCATTTTCTTCTCCTTCAATGTTCACTTGGGTAGTCGTTTGGACCACTGGGTACATCAACTGTTGTTTTGAAAAAAAATATTTTAAATGTAACTGTCTGTATGTTTTAAACAAGTCTATCTTTACTTTGAAGGCATTGCACTTTTGTACTGGAACAAATGAAAACCCTTTTTTTAGAACATTCTCTTGTGTTTTTGTTAATGTATTCTTTGTTAAATTAATCAATTCCAACTCTTTTTCCTTTGAGATCTCCGGGGGCCCTGTTCGCCCCAGTAGCTTCCAGGGTTGTTCCTTGGTCCTCTTCCTCTGCTTCTGTAACCTCTTCCTCTTCCCCCCAGTCCTCAACCTCTGTTTAAACCTGAACTGATTCCTTCTTGGGAGTCTTCTTGAAAATTCTGTCTCTGCACACCTTCTCTTCTGCTTTCTATTGAGTCTGTCTCACTATCAGAGGTTCCATAATTTTCATTCTCACAACTGGTCTTCATATGATTGAACCTATATCTTTTTCCATGCCAGTTATATATTGTTCCTTCCCGATAATCTCTTGCATCTCTCTCATGCTTTCCTTTTTTATACTCCATTAAGTCTTCCTTAATTTTTTTTACTTCTATCTCTATTTTTTCAAACTTTCCTGTTCTTCTGTTTTTCAAAGTCCTTTACATATTTCAGTCTTCATTCCTTTAATGGTTGGTTCTAGTTTCTCACTATCTCTTTTTGCTTTTCTAATGGTTGCCAATATTAAATAATTTGTTGCTTTATTTAAAATCATTTCCCAGTCTTTTATGTATTCTTCATCATCGTCTCCAAAAGAAGGTGCTTTTTGAATACGTAAACCTCTTGGAATCTGTTTGTCTCTCCAATATTTACTTAGACTTAGTGCATGCAGCTGCATTTTCACTTATTTTTTCATCATATTCCCTAAATTATCCAAATTCCTTATTTTAACTTCACTCACTCCTGTAGTTCCAAACATTTCAGCATATTCCATTTCTGAAAATGCTAATGCATTTCCTTCTTCTTCTGAGAAAGCTAGTACACCTATTTCGGGTGTTTTTTTCTTAGCTGCTATTCTTTTTTATATTCTGTTTATTGCTTATTCTCTGTTATTCAAGCACACAGTATTTTTCTGTTGTTTATTTTTACCTTTAAGGGGCATCCACTATATACTAACCTGTTCAGTATAAGTCCAAATTCCAAAACCACATTCCCATGTTAGTGTTGCTCTATTACCCTTTCTTTCCAGGCTTAAAGGTTTTTGGGTTGCATATGTGGCAGGGAAATTATATCTACAGAACTGCACTCCACTACTCCTCTTAGTGCTTTCCACCTGCACTCCCCTTCAAATGTAGTTTGCTTCTTTTTTTCTCATTTTTAGCAAAACATCACTCATTGGGTATTGATTAGTAGTTTTATTTTCATTAGCATGTGTTTAAAACTAACATGTGTTTAAAAAAAACCTTCTTTTGTTTAAAATGTTAAAAGTCCAAAGTATCAAATAGTAGACCGAAGCAACAGCTTAATGATGAAAGTAAAAATCTAATTCATAGTATTGATTCAGTGAGGGTGATAGGTGCATTTAAGTATGTATGAGAAATCTTCTATTTAATAAAGTTATTTGAGGATTGACCTTTTGCACCTTTTGCATGCAGATTTGACCTCCCTAGTAGATAAACTGTATAGCATATAGATGAATTGCTGGCAGGCAAAAAAATGTATTTGATGTTTAAGAATGTGGGTGAAACAAAGAAAATACATAAAAATGGAGTAATAAGAGGAAAGTGAAAAAGTTCAAAATGAAATGTGCTAAAGTACAAACTAGTAAGATGAATATGACCTATAGAAAAATTGGTAGGACGAATCTCCATATGAAAAGAATACTAAAAAGGAAAAAACAAGTACAAGATAGAATAATTAAAAATGGGAGGTTAACCTTTAGGAATTTGAACTGACCTCTTGTAATAAAAGAGCGCTATTAGAAGAAAAGCATTTTATAGAAAAACCTGTAGGAAAACTACATGTATTAGAGAATATATTAAAAAAGAAAAAAACATTTATAAGCTACAACAAGAAAAAAAAATTGGAGGTTGACCTTTAGCAACTTGATTTGACCTTCTGTAAGAAAAGAGCACTGTCAGAAGAAAATCATTTTTCAAAAGAAACTAGAGGTTTGGTGATAAAGGTTGTTGTTTAAAAATGGTAAGATTATTACAGCACTTTCTTTTTCTTGTTTTTTTATATAAAAACATGATAGACTGGTTGCAGCACAAAGAATGGGTATAAAAAGGCAGTACACCTTTACTAACATAGCTTTGATGATGGAGATTTACTCTCCGAAACATCAGCACATTAGAACATGATTGCTATCACCTGATTAAGGAAGCACTGAGGAGGCTGGCTGGTCCAAAGCAGAAAGAAGGAGTAATGGCTCAGGAAGCCAAACACAAGAAGTAAGCAGAATGCTAAGCATTTGTGGACAACAGTAGGCTCTCTAAATTTCAGGCAATGGATACAAATAAAAGGTGCAATCACAATGAAATAAAAGAAACAAAATGAATATGGAGAGAGTTTGGAATAGGCAATAGAGCCACAAAGAGGAAACAGCTTGCCATAAATGAAGTATGGTAAAGTACATGTGTTAAAAACACTTTTGCAATCAAGCACAAATTAAGATATTTGAAGTGACATATAAATACAAGTTGTTTTCAGTAATGATTCTTTGGACTTTTAACATTGAAACAAAAGAAGGTTTTTTTAAACACATGTTAGTTTTAAGCACATGCTAATGAAAATAAAACTACTAATCAATACTCAATGAGTGATGTTTTGCTAAAAAGGAGAAAAAAAGAAGCAAACTGCATTGGAAGGGGAGTGCAGGTGGAAAGCACTAAGAGGAGTAGTGAAGTGCAGTTCTGTAGATATAATTTCCCTGCCACATATGCACCCCAAAAACCTTTAAGCCTGGAAAGAAAGGGTAATAGAGCAACACTAACATGGGAATGAGATTTTGGAAATTAGTTCTTATATGCTTGAACATTTAATTGAACAGCAAAGGGCACTTACTGTCTATGCTTCAGAAAGTGACAATCGTACATTCACATCTGCTCACTGGACTTTAGCTGAAAATGTGTGTACCATACTAAAATTTTATGAAATGGAGACCTGCAGACTAAGTTTAGAGGATGCTTGTGTGTCTGATATAATACGCATGGCTACTGTGTTGTACCATGCTATTGAAAGTATTAAAATACAGGGGCTGCTTGGCATGTCAAATCACTACTGGCAGCAATGGACACCAGATCAAATCACTATGAGTCTGCAAAAGAAGTTGTAGCAGCAACACTACTGGACTGCATATACAAACTTCATTTCTTTAGGACTGCTCATGGCAAAACTTTTGCGGAGGCTGTGGTCAAACAGCTTGTTGAGGAGCTAGAAGAAGTTTGCTCTGAATCTAAATTTGTGCATGTACCTGCTGTCCTGGATAATTTGAATAGTGAAGCAGATGACCCTTGGGAGACCTACAACCAATTTAACCAACTGCCTCAAGACAGTATGTATACATTTTATTAAACTAGCTGGCAGCTTTTTAATTGAACGTGTGCACCCAGTTTAACACAAGTTTTATTTTGTGGCTGGAAATGAGCAGAGCTCCCATAGAAACAATGAGCTCATGATGTACCTTGCCAAGAGCATTCTCCCCAAAAAGGCAAATCCAGACCCCCTCCAATACTGGGAGGTGCATGAACATTGGTTCCCGATTTTAGCAAAGATTGCTGAAAGATTCATGCCACTGCTGCCCACAAGTGTTCCTAGTGAGCATGTCTTCAGCATAGAGGGTGACATCATCACAGACAGATGCTCATGCTTGTCACCTGAGAATGCTAACTTGCTGCTTTTTCTTAAACATAACTTATCACAAAGTGAAAGTTTTCAATAGTGTTCCCCTAGCATTAAATACAGAGGAAACACTAGTTGTTGTAAATTAATTTGTTCAACCCCCACGCAACTGCAGTTAAAATACTATTGCAATACCAGATCATGTAGCTCTGCCTGTACATTTTATTCTTTTACTTGATATTATACTAAAAATGTGTTCAAGCCCCCCAACTGCAGCTTAAATACTATTGCAGTACCAGATTGTGTAACTGTGCCTGTGCTTTTTATTCTTTTACTTAATATTATATTAAAAATGTTTATACTGCTGCTAAACCAATACATTGTTCTCGTATTTAATGCTAAGCTAATTCATTGTGATTTTTTTGAGTTTGTGATATCCAAACTGGATGAAATCTGGAACCGAATAGATAGTTCTTAGAATATATCTGGAACTGATATCCGTACAAAAGATACTATCCATGCATCCCTAATGTAGATATGAACAGTGTTCAAAGCTTTAAAAGTTTTCTTTTCCCTGGTTAAACTGAACAATGAAGGGGCTTGTGTGGTTCTAAAAGTATCAAGGTCAGTCTGAGCTAACAGGAAAAAAATGTTTTATTTATTAGCGTTCTCAAAGGAGGAGCTGAGTCTGCCTTCAAAGAATGTTTAATTTATGTAGCTTCATTTAGTCACTAGAATAAATTGGTTTTTCAAAAGGAATTGTGCTTGCCTGACAGGAAAGTTGATAAGACTGTCTTAGCATGAGTTAAGAGGGTAGGAGATAAGTCAAAATTGTGTCTGTGTGGAAATTTACATGCCTGTGGTTGGTTTGATGGATATCTTGAGAGGTTTCTCAATGTGAAAAGATATGACGTAGTAATGTGTGAAATGACTGGTGATTTAAAATGTAGTTGGATAACAGCTTAAAATGCCTCTATTGGTTTTAATTAAACAAGAAAATCTTTTTAAAAAGTATGCTTGTGATGAAACAAAAGTTTTAAAATGGCCAACGCAGATTTTGGCATCTAGCTTAAGGGCGTCTCCGAACTGCCTAATATGTCTTTTAACCAAAGGCAAAGTCAGTTAACCCCCTCTGTTACAGATGTACTTTCTGAAAACATTACAGATCAGATATTAGTCTGAAAGGAACGGATATGATTTTTTTAATGTTAGAAAGTGTTTGAAAAGTTGGATTCTAGAAAGATTTTGAATGGATTCATTGATGTGCCTAATTCTAGATGGTTGGTTAAAAAACAGGCAGAAAACACACATTTAGAAGACTTTTACAGTTTCCTGTAACAAAAAAAATAAATAAATAAAAGCCACTACCAAGGGTGTATCTAACTAAAATGGGCACTATGTCAGCACTGCCTGGTTCGCATGATGTGCCACTGTAAATATGAATTTTGTGATAAGCTACTTTCAATTGCCTCAAATGGCAGGTTTTTATTTCTGCTTCTTTTATTAGTAAAGGAGACATAAATCTTCTGTAAACCCTTGATACAGCTACGTTTGAATCTCCCCGGCCATCACTTGCATACTGTGTAACGTTTGACAAGTCACTTGACCTCCTTGTACCTTCACCATCATTCTGTCTTCACAGGACAATGCAAAAGACTTTGACAGGACAACAAGAAATATCTGCCTTTCCAGACATAGAGGAGCTCCACCTAATTTATCCATGGTTCTAGAATGCATAGCCTGAAAAGGCCATGCCAGTCCTAACCATAATGCCTTGCAACACAACAAGCCAGGTCCCTTTTCAAATCCACAAACACAGAGAGGTAGGATACCAAAATAATTCTCCTTTCATAAAAAAACAAACAAACAAACATGCAATACCATGTGGTTCCACAAACCTAATTGTGTACCCACCCTCTGCAACTCATCCCAAGAGGTGCCCAACAGACTGCATGTACACAGTCTTCAATCACAGCCTTCACAAGGCTTACCTTAAAGCCAGGCCCACCCAGAGGCCTGACTGCAACTTAGAGTTCTAAAAATCTAGAATTCAAATGTTCACTTCATTTGTGTCTCTGTAAATTTAAATATATTGTGGTGCACTATGCCCAATATGGTCATTGTGCTATTAAAAATATGTTTAGATTTCATGATATTATGTTTTACATATAGTTGCAGCTTATCACATATAATCTTAGGAAACTACTCCACATCCAGGGATGTTCCTTGGTGGTGAGTGTATTAGGCCCAGTTGGGATCCATTTGTAAAATAAATGAGTTGCTTTCACAAGCTAAAAATGTTCTAAAGCCTCCTAACAACACCACAAATCTAAAGAGGCTTCTCCATGCCCTTAACCCCAGAGATGACCACTTCTTTTCTCCAGGTTATGCGCCACCACCAAACTCAAGCACAGGGGTCAGCATTGCTGTTCCATCCAGACTGATAAAAGACACCTATCTGAACACCATGGTGGTGGCCACTGACCTATCTCCCTTACAAATTGAGTGGCAGACTGGTAGCAACAGAAGACAAATCCTCATGGCCTGCCTAGCCAAAGGCACATTCCAAGATTGGCCCAATACCAAAATTTCACCCAATGGTACCCTGTCTATCCACCAGGCCCAGTCCCAACACATAGGTCTGTACAGCCTCACAGCACTCATGAATTCCAATTTTTGTGCCAAATTACCAAATTAAACAAAAATATTGTGCAGACCATTCCATTGTTAGCACTGCCATGTTTTTACCCGATGTTCCCCCTTCTAAAGAAGAACCTACTCAATGTCCAATGCAGGAACTTAGACAAACTAGTGGTCTGGTTGCATCATCACTCCCAAGTACCCTTGTAAATAATGTGCAATTCATGCACATCCCTGTAGTATTAAATCTACCAAACTACAATATGGCAGAATCTGGGTTCTGCTCCAGAACCACCTCAAAGTTTCATAGTGCCATGTTACTGAACTTACTTACAGTATACCAGTACGTACACAAGATCCAATAACAGGTCCCCACATTATTGAGTACTTTTGAGTATTTTACTCTAGAAATCAAAAGGAAAGGAGACCCAAGAGGGCCTTTTTCAAATGTCACAGGTGCAAGAGGTGCTGTCACCGGTTTATTCTAGAACTGGTATGTCCATTCAAAACCAAGCAGATTTGGCTATGTAACAAGGAGACCCCAATGGGATCTCCAAGGAGGGGCTGGCTTCCTCTCTTGATACTCTCTATTAGACCACCTAGATGTACACTTACAGACTACACAAAGAATGGAGGAGATTTTATGAAGCTTTATCTGGCCAGGATACAAAATTTAAGCTGGTTCAAAGGTTGTAGCTTCAGTTACAAAAATAAAAAGCCGTTCTGTTTTTAGGCAGAACTTACAAAGCTTATATACAATTGAACATGTGCAGGATGTATATCCTGTCTCCATACAAGGCAATGTTGGTATATTAGTTCTGTAATTGGAGCATCTACCTCTGCAATTCCTGTTGCTGAAAACCTCTGATTGGACATAAATATGTCTGCAATTTCTGTTGTCATCAAATGAACTATTATGCATTGTGACAAGCATACGCTCAATTTGCAAATTTGGTGGCTGCAATAAATGCAATAAATGTAATAAATACCAATCCCCACAAGATGGCAGCATTGTATAACTAATGATATAACGCATTTGCTTCCTACACTAGTACGGTTTACTTTTAGCAAATTCTCCATTTACATACATGCACTTAGGCTTGACACATACAATAGCTGGTTTTGTTGTTCATCCACTATTATACTTTGCACACACTTAACTGTGCCCTTTCTCTACTATACGTAATACATAAAAATTGCATTGCAGTTTAAACTATAGCATTAACAGGATGTACTTCTTATAGATACAAAATAAATGCAATATACTTTTATAACCATATATGTATACTCTTCTCCTTAGCAAGCTGCTGTCACATTCTGATAAGTCACTGTGTAATTATGAAAGATAGGAGATATGACAAATATGACACATAGCATTTATAAGAAATGCCTACATCATTTTGGGGAAATGCAGCACATAAGTTTCGTTTTGTCCATCATTTCGCACACATAAGTTTTGTTTTTAACCACCATTTTGTAGTATGTCTGTGTTGTAACTGCATTGTCTATACATTCCTTTTTATACTCTGTCTTTCTGTGTATTTGCTCATGCACTCATTTACTGACTTTATCAGATTGTACTTGGGGTTTCATAGCCTGTCCTCTGCCAACTATTGAAATTTGTGCAAAGACACACACTACGGTAAAATTACTCGCTACACAAACTTTGAAGTTCCAGACAGCTATAGACAAAAAAATGTTATTTACCCCAGTGTTACATGTTGTAAATGGCATACAGCCATAAGTTAAAAGATCAAAGTGCATATACTAAGTATAATATTGCACTTTCATGTCATAAGACAGGCCTAAACTAGGCCAAACAGCAACACATAGGCAGGGAAACTATGTTTTAACTAAGGTCATAACCGCTTCTGAGACCTGAAAGCAGGGTGTAATCACAGATGACCAAATGATATTGCCCTCATTATTGTACCTCAGCCTGCACCCCTGAGTATATGGCAGAAGCCAACACTTTTCTATGTCACACCACACCATAATAAAAGACATTGCTAATAACATTGTAATTTTTCCATCCAAAATAGCAATGTGTGCTTCATAAACTGTGTTTCTAACACAGTTTTACAAGTTTACAGGTTTCAACATAGTGTCGTGTAAGATCTTCAAGCAACACATCAACTTTTCTTCACTGCTGGTGTTTTCCAAGCCTGACTGGTCCCTCATACATACTGATTGTTCTATTATGGACTGTCGCTACTTGTGCAGGGGTGTGATCCTTTTTCAAAAAAAAAAGCTATGCCAGTGTGTGAGACTATTCCATTGAAGGACTCAATGAACAATCTTATGCACCTCCTGCCAAGACCTCTGCAAATCCAGCCAGCCAGCAGGCAGCAGCATGAACATTAATTTTTTTACCATGCTGGTGTTTCATCTTCAACTAAATGTCTGAGTAGTCCCATGTGCCATGTGGCACTACAATCTTTCTGCAACTGATGTTTCACTTGTAACTACACTGCTTTGTGGTTACTTACCTGAACTTTATGAAATGGAAACTACAGACCTGTTAGTTTGACCTCAGTGGTAGGGAAAATAATGGAATCACTTTAGAAACAAATAATTGTCGAGTACCTAGAGGCCAGCGGGGCACAGGACCCAAGGCAACATGGATTCACTGTGGGAAGGTCATGTCAGATGAATCTAATAGATTTCTTTGACTGGGTGACCAAAATAGTAGGCCAGGAAGGGGCTGTGGATATGGCCTACCTAGAGTTTAGTAAAGCATTTGACACAGTCCCATGCAAAAGATTAATAAACAAGTTAGCCAGTCTGGGAGTGGGTCCCAGGGTGGTAGCCTGAGTAACAAATTGGCTGGACAACAGGATGCAGAGGGTAATGACTGACTGACTGTATAATGTTCCTTGCATTGTATCTTGCACGTATACTGGCACTGTATCTACACATGCCTTTTGTTGTTATGTCCCTGCATTATATCTGTTGCTATTCATTGTGTGTACTCTCCTTTTGTACGACAAAGCCCAGGTTCACCTCGAAAATGAGCTTGCTCAATGGTGCCCACCTGGTTAAATAAAGATTTTGATTGATTGATTGATTAATAGTAAATGGAGTTCACTCCGAAGAAAGGGGGTTACTAGTAGGGTATTGCAGGGTTCAGTACTGGGACTGATCCTCTTTAATGTCTTTATAGGAGACATTGCTGAGGGTCTGGAAGGAAAAGTATGCCTCTTTGCAGATGACACAAAGATCTGCAACAGGGTTGATACACAATGGGGGGGTGAAAAGGATGAGAAGGGACTCGGCAAGGTTGGAGGAATGGTCAAAAGTATGGCAGCTTAGATTCAATGCAAATAAGTGCAAAGTAATGCACCTGGGAAACAAAAACCCAGGGGAAGAGTACACAATGGGGGGGAGTTACTAACAACAACAAAAATGGAAAGGGACCTGGGGTAGTCATATCAGATGACCTTAAGGTAGGCAAGCAATGTGAGAAGGCAGTAAGGAGGGCTGGGGGATGCTGGGATGCATAAGGAGAGGCATCTCCAGTAGAAAACAGGAAATTGTTATCTCTCTGTACAGACAGTTGGTGAGACCCCATCTGGATTACTGCATGCAGTTCTGGAGACCCCGTCTCCACAAGGACATAGACAAGATGGAGGCAGTCCAGAGAAGGGCAACTAAAATGGTGCAGGGTCTGCAAAAGAAGTCACATGAAGAGAGACTGAAAGAGCTTAATAGGCATACTCTTGAAGAAAGGAGGGAGGGAGTGGGCATGATAGAAACTTTCAAGTACCTCAAGGGAATCAACAAAATGCAAGAGGGTAGCATCTTTCAGAAAAAGAGATGTGCAAGAACAAGGGGACACATTTTAAAGATAGAGGGGGGGATGGCTCAGGGGCAACGTGATGAAGTATTTTTTCATGGAGAGGGTGGTGGCCACATGGAACTGCCTTCCTGAGGAGGTTGTGGGTCAAAAACTGTAGGGGATTCAAGAACGCATGGGACAGACAAAAGGCAATTCTAGTGAGGGGGGGTAGCAGGAAGTAGGCTGTTGGTTAACTAGAATTTGTAGCTTATACAATAGGTAGGGAAATTGGCAGACTGGGTGGGCCAAGCAGTCCTTATCTGCCGTCAAAGTCTACATTTCTATGTTTCTGTGACTGGTTGTACATTATCTAAAGGCACTGTCAACAGATTCTTCAATCAACAAAAACGTACGCCGCCATCACCTACCTTATCCATTCTCAAAATGGACTCTTTATTATCAGTGGACAATGGTGTATCATTTATGTTGTACAATGCATTCAATACTGTTTTTACAAACAATGTTGTGTGGTAACAAACATCAATAACCTTTCTTATATGTGTATCAATTGTGATGTTGTCATACCTAGTTTCTGCTTTGTGCTTTATGAACAAACCATTCCATTCTTGGTCCATCTGTAATTACCCCATACCAGCTCCTGAACAGGACCCCTTTCACAGTTGCCACGACTATCTGTATACTATAAACCAGTACTGAACAGGTTTTCATGTGCACAGAAAAGATATTCATCTTACCAGTAATATTATTACTAAAGCAAGTGCTTCCCTTAATGACTTTACATGGGTAAAGTTCACTTCCAAAGAGTTTGTTATTCTTTAAGCCTCTAAGTTTGGGTTTCTTACAACTCTGATAAACAATATTGTGTTATAACACATTTTTGCTTTGTTCCACATGAAAGTACTATCATTGTTCATATGGTTATCACCCCTGTTTCTGTCCTTAAACCAGATTACATTCATAGTGACCCTGATTGGTTGAATGCTCTATCCCAGTATTTAAATCTCAAGTCCCTCTTAGATAGTAACAATCTGCATCTGATTCATATCAGTAAGCACTCATTTTTTTTTATTAAATAATTTGTTTAACAATAGAGGTTTGAGCATCACACTGTCTAGCACTTGGCTAGAATTTACTTTTAAAAGTTTTTGTTATTATTCAAGTATTTCTGATCATTTTCTTGATCTTACCCCTTTGCTGTCTGAGATGCACTCTTCCACAACACCGTGTGCAATTAAAATACCTTTATACACTCATTCAGCTCCTCTGTAATGCAGCTATTACCCTCACACTTACCCTATTAGTTGTTGCCTCCTTATTCAGGCAATAAGAGGGGGGATTATGTTGACTTGCCCAAACCCCTTCTGGTACCCCACATGACAGCCATGATATCATAACTAAGGATAAGAATATTATGTTTATTAACTGCTTCAAATGAAAGCTATAATGACTACTAACCATGCCTGGGCACTGGCACCCACAACAGAATCATGGGATGAGGGCATACTGTATATGTGATTTATGTGTGATTATGACAATATGATTTATGTTCCATCATGTTGTATAACTAACTGCAAATGTTTCACCAAATACAGTCTTAGCAACAAAACTGTAATAATTATGATCTGCAGAACCACCTTGTGGATTGCCGCACAAACTGCAATCTATTGTTGTACCAAACCACTGAGCTTAGCATTATTTGTATATCACTGATACCAGGAGCCACCTACTGTATTGATGATAAACATTTTATTTTTATCCCAGTACATACATTTAGAGACAAAATCCCTGTTTTCAAAATATGACTTGTACAAAACTCATAATACACAAGAACATAAACAATTAGAATACATACAATATATAGCTACAAGTTACTCCTACAATACAAGTTTTAAAAATAATTTTTCATGTTTCATGTATTTGAATGGAAAACAAATGAGGGAGAGACAATAAGAAATGAGTAACAATAAGAAATGAGAAATAAGAATTGCCATTGGCTAATGTATTAGCCAATGGCAAAGTATTTGTAACACCAAGCTACACACTAGGGGTGGGATATTCAGACTGCGTCAGGCTGTGGCGCAAGCCTGGGCATAGCGCAACTGGGATGTGCCAGGGCGCTGACAGGGTGATATTCAACGGTGCTGCGCCATGACTCAGCACCATTGAATATTGCTCTGTGGCCACCCGCATTGTGCATGGTGCAGTGGCACTGCACCAGCGCAAGTGACCAGAGAGGGTCAGGGGGATGTGCTAGTGCAAGTGCCATTGCACTAGGTGCATCAACCACGATATTCAAAAGTGCACATGCAAATGGGGCCATAATGCATGCAAGGTGCAAATGAGACCATTTGCATACCATTATGTCCCCATTTTCATGCAGGTGTGCCCATCCCCGGTGACTTGCACCTGGCACCCTGCCAGGCTGCAGCCGTCAGGGACCAATGCCCCCTGCACAAGCGGCAAAGTGCCCCACAGCCCGATTGCAGGCATAAGTATAAAAATAATAAACTCTTACATACCTGGTGGTCCAGTGGACCACTTGCAGCCTGATCATGGGCAGAAAAGATTAGATCCCATCCCTGGTGGTCCAGCGGTACCCTCCTTCCCACCCTCCCACTGAGCCCCGCCACCCTGCTCCCTCCCAGTCAGTGGCAGGTGGCAGCTTCCCACCCACGCGCGGCCCTGGCTGCCCACCGACTGACTGCGTACAGTACAGCTGTACGCCCATTGGTCCACAGCATATTGGGTATTACTAGTGAATGCTCCCTTTGTCATTGGGAGGACATGATCTGCAAAATTGAATATGTTGTGTGGTAACAAACATCAATAACCTTTTTTATACATGTATTAATTGTGATATTGTCATACCTAGTTTCTGATTTGTGCTTTATGAACAAACCATTCCATTCTTGGTCCATCTGTAATTACCCCTATATCAGCTCCAGAATAGGACCCCTTTCACAGCTGCCCTGACTATCTCTACGCTATAAACCAGTATTGAACAGGTTTCATGTGCACAGAAAAAATATTCATCTTACCAGTAATATTATTACTAAAGCAAGTGCTTCCCTTAATGACCTTACATGGGTAAAGTTCACTTCCAAAGATTTTGCTATTTTTCAAGCCTGTAAGTTTGGGTTTCTTACAACTCTGATAAACAATATTGTGTCATAACACATTTTTGCTTTGTTCCGCATGAAAGCACTAGCATTGATCATATGGTTATCACCTCTGTTTCTATCCCTAAACCAGATTACATTCATAGTGACCCTGATTAGTAGAATGCTCTGTCTCAGTATTTAAATCTCAGGTCTCTCTTAGATAATAAACATCCACATCTGATTCATATTAGTAAGCACACATTTGTTTTTATTATTCAATAGTTTTTTTAACAACAGAGACTTGAGCATCACACTGTCTAGCACTTGGCTAGAATTTACTTTTAAGGTTTTTGTTATTATTCAGGTATTTCTGATCATTTTCATGGTCTTACCCCTTTGCTGTCTGAGATGCACTCTTCAACAACACCGTGTGCAATTAGCGTATGTTTATGCAGCTTCTGCAGCTCCTCTGTAATGCAGCTATTACCCTCACACTTACCCTATTAGTTGTTGCCTCCTTATCCAGGCAATGGGGAAGGGGATTATGTTGGCTTGCCCAAACCCCTTCTGGTACCCCACATGACAGCCATGATATCACAACTAAGAATGAGACTATTATGTTTACTAACTGCTCCAAATGAGAGCTATAATGACTACTAACCACTTCAGAGCACCGGCTCCCACAACAGAATCATGGGATTAGGGCATATACTGTAGAACTTGAAATGTTCACTGTAAAATAATTTTCACTATTTTCGCTGAAGTACCAGCTTACGTGAAAATAAATTTGCGCTAACTAGCACTTTTAGTATTTTTTCCCATTATAGTGAATGTGGTGATTGTGACTTACGCTAAAATAAATTTACGCAATTATGGTTGCATTTGTGTTTGCGCTAAATTTACTTTGCGTGAAAATAACTAGTTCTACAGTATGTGATTTATGTGTGATTATGACAATGATTTATGTTCCATAATGTTCTATAACTAACTTTAAATGTTTCACCAAATACAGTATTATCAATGAAACTGTAATTGTAATAATTATGGTCTGCAGCACCACCTTGTGGATTGCTGCACAAACTACATTCTATTGTTGTACCAAACTACTGAGCTTAGCATTATTTATATATCACTGATACCAGGAGCCATCTACTGTATTGATGATAAACATTTTATTTTTATCTAGGTACATAGATTTAGAGACTAAGTCCCTGTTTTCAAAATATGACCTGTATAAAACACATAATACACAGGAACATAAATGATTAGAATACATATGGCATATAGCTACAAGTTACTCCTATAATACAAGTTTTAAAAATCATTTTTCATATCTCATGTATTTGAATGGAAAACAAATGGGGGAGAGATGATAAGAAATGAGAAACAATAAGAAATGAGAAACAAGAACTGCCATCAGCTAATGTATTAGCCAATGGCAAAGTATTTATAACACCAAACTACACACTAGGCAAACATTACCATAGCAATTATCGTAGTATATAAGAAAAGAATATTATTTTGCTCACTGGGTTCTGTTCTTCAGCCCAGGTAGATCTAGAGATATTCAAACTCCAGAGCCTTGGGTAAGCTGTATATACTGTTTTTGGGGCTAGTAATAAATCCTGTTACTAATTACCTGATGCCACTTGTCTCATGTTCCTTATTTGCCTCTGGTCTCAAGAATCTGAGGGATCAGGTTCTAAACCATACTAACAATCCACTATAGCCTTTTCTAACTAAAGTCCACATTTCTTTTGTATTTCTACTATATATGGTCTAAGTTCCTCCCACGTTTTCTTATAGTAGTTGCCTCTTTTAACCTCCAGTAACTTTTTATATTTTTTCCATGCTTTATTCAAATTTTTAATATTGTCTTTTGTCCTTGAGCCTTTGCAATATCTTACCAATTTCTGTAAATTTCTTTTGGTTTTTTTACGTTTTATTGAACCAAGTAAATATTTTTTTCTTTGATAAAGCTCTAGTTCTCATAAATGGCCAAATGTATGAAGTTAACAAAGACTATTTTTCTACAATCTCATTTCATTCTTTGGAATTCAAAATATCAGTAGTACTATTAGAAACAGTTATAACATTTAATATTTCAGAAAAAAAGTGTCATATTTTGGGTGTCCCATCTAATTCTTCTCTTGTTAATTATTTCTAGATCTTCTCCATTCCTGATTGGATCATAATTTATATCTGATAAGTATTGTGAATTCAATATTATTAGTACAGGTACATGTGAAGAATCAGAACGATCTATCATTTTTAAATTGTAATAATTTTTAATGACTGAAAGTTGGCCCATGCCAAATCTATAATAGAAGAACCCAAGGAGCCCATATAAATAAAGTCCCCATCAGGGTTCACAGGCAAATGACCATTGAGCAGACAGAAGTTCCCCTCCAACACTAATTGGAAAAGGTTTTTGCCTCACAAATTGCATTTTTGGTCCTTTGATCTTCTGAACCAATTCACCCTTTAATTAATTACCTGAAAGCTCTGCAATAATTTGTAGTAAAGACTTTCTAATTGTGTTATTTATGTAGATCCTAACATTGTAATCACCCAGAATTAAAATTTCCTCTTGGTCATATTTATCCGTTAAATCATGTATAACCAATTCATACTTTGCCCAATTATCTGCAAATTGTTTAATATTGGGGGGGGATAGATGTTTACAATTATGAGTTTCAAGTTCTCTCTAACCAATCTTAAAATGAGTATATAGTCTGAAAAAGAAGGTATTATACCCGTAACATTCAATGCTGTTTTAACATATATAGCTAATCCAGCTTTGTTACGTTCAAATGATTCATGTTTAATAGCAGGTAAAGCATATAAAGTGTATTCTAAAATCAAAGGAGTATTAGAAGCCCAGGTCTCTTGAAAACAAAGAATATCATAGTTCACTAAGAAATCCCTTCTTTTGTTATCTGCTAATTTAAATGAAAGGACCTCGATATTCCATTATTTTAAAATTGAGTATTACTAGTGAATTCTCTCTTTGTCATTGGGAGGACATTGTCTGCAGAATTGAATATCTATTATTCTCTTCAAGAACTGGCCTTTCCCTGTTTATGGAAGATTATGTCAAATTATGATTCGGATCAGAATGTGTACTTAGGGCTTCAATGTTTTTTAAAAGTATCCCCAGCATATCAAGTACATGAGACGATTTTAAACCAATTCAGCAAGTTTTGAACTTTTAAATGTAATGACTAGCTGTGGAGTATCTGAAATACCCTTATTGATTTTAATCCAAGCTATAGAACTACAGTAGGTGCAATATTCAATGTAAGTGATCGTGATAAAAAACTGCCAATTCTTGTTTCTCATTTCTTATTGTCTCTCCCTCATTTGTTTTCCATCTAAAAATTGAAAGAGTCCTATTTTCCCAGGATAACTTGTTGCCAAACTCACACTTAGCTATTGTCTCTCAGGCTATATTTATTCTATTTAAACCCTCCTTTCTAGTTCTGCTATGTGTAATGTTTTCAGAACCTTCTGAATATCTCCGTGATGGCCTTGAAACATTTAAAGGAGCATTAATCCTGATTCTTAAAAACTGAAAAAAAAGATACTTGTTTCCCAATATCATAAACTAAATATTCATTACCCAGATATAATGAAACACAATCTGTGTAAACTGGATTAAGGGGACAAGACACAAAAACATCTCTTTCTTCTTCTGGGATATGACATAAGAGTTTAATCCATTTTAACAATTTTCCAGGGTTTGCTGCTCTACAGGAAACACTCCATGAATTTCTATCAGAAATTCAATTTCTGTAGGTGGACTTTCCTGAATCTTATCATATGCATCAAATAAGATAAATGTATTGGGTGGAGCATTCTCATAGATCTTTTTTTAAACCCTCACCCAGTTTTTGGCCCTCTGGGGCTCCTTCTACTTCATTCACCCCTCACCAAACCTTCCACCTTGGTGCAGTTATACTTCTCTTTTTTTATCTTGATTATATAGTACCTTATATTCCACATGTTCAAATTTCATGCACTGTTTAAATGGATGTGCTTCCTCTTAAATTAACTGTTGAACTTCCTGTCTACTCTTATTATGTTTTTCCATTACATTGTTAGTAATATTTCCTTTTTTAGTTTTATGTTGATCCTTAATTTTCAATTGTACTTGTTTTTGTTTTTGATCCTTTTATCTTCTTTATTTGTTCTTTTGATTCTACCTTACTTCTCTTATTATGTTTTTGACTTTTTAAACTCTTCTGTATCCCTTTCTTTGATAATACCTCATGCTGTTCTTTGGTGAAGGGGTGGAAGAGACACTTGAGTTGCTTTATTAGCATATTCTTTTACTTCTCCTCCTCCTTTATAAATATAACAAGATGAATCAGAGTTTTGTTGTTCCTTTTCCATTAGTTGCTTTAAGATAGACTGATTGAAAAACACATCAGCTGTTAAGTTTGAAATTTCCTCCTTAAGAGCTCCAAGATCTTCCAAAATAATCATATTAGCAAAATATGGGTTTTTAATTATTTCAAACATTTGGTTGGAGAGAGAAGAGGAAGACACACAATTCCATTTGTTGGTAAACATATGTATTTTAGTTGCCATATTGGTCCTTGTAAGAACAGATCCAGAAGCAAATGGTTTTATACCTTTTACTGGATCAGCTTAAATGCTACAAAAAGAACAAAGTGCCTAAGCTTTCAGACCAACCAAGTCCTTCCTCAGAAGATGTAAGATGTGTGCTCTCATTTCCACTTTGGACTGTGTGGTTACATCACAAAACAGATGATTCAGGATACAGGGGAATTATACATGTACATCAAAGGATTAATCAATAATGCATGACAGGGTGTGTGTGTTGTGCTGGGATAACATCACATCTGGGGTGGTTGGGCATGAGGCCGCAGGCTGAGTGCATCCAACATCCCAGGCATAATGTTATCCCAGCACAACACACACCCTGGAGTGCATTATTGCTACTATACAATGGCTCATTTATATAAAAGAGAAAAAAGGAAAAAAATTTTAAAGGCATTTTTAGTTAATTTATGATTGTAGAGGTATTTCAAGAAAAGAAATAGTTCCATTTTGGCCAGTAGGTAGTGCTGGTGGTAAATGAATGAACCCCTGTCTGCTACCACCCCTTCCCACACACACATGCACCATTTGTTTCCTTTTTTTAAATTGTATGGTAGGGTCTGACCCAATTGTTTCAGTGAACTTTCAGTGCTGCAAGATTTGAGGGAGACCAGGAGTGTGTTTCATGTGAAAAGTACTATGTGAAACTTTTCTGTGGTGCAGTCTGTATTATACTGATCGCGATTGATATAAATCATAAAATAGAAAGATGCTGGCTACTCCTGACTGATCCCACTGTCTACCCTGGTACAAATAAAAAGGTTTGACTTTGTTTTGGGGTTTGTTTTGGAGCCTGATATAGTGGTACCGAGAGGCCTGTCTATATGAGCATGAGCTGCCAGGCTATATTTAGAAGCACTCGCTTTGCAGCTGAGAGGGATGGAAACACTGTTTCAGATGAAGGAATTTTTTTAAAAATTTAAAACATTTATCTGTTTGGTGACATGCTGTTTGTGTGTGCATGGGGGGATTTGACAGCATGTGTGGTGGTGGCAAATGACAGCAAGCAACTTGGGGTTACAAATTCTGAAGGTGGCTGCCTAGTGAGAAACAGTGAAGTGAGCTATAGAGTGTGTTGAAGTGAGCTGTGTGGAGTGATTCTCCATACATTGCTGTGGTCTTCTGTGTACTGGGACTAGACCCGTGATGTTGTACTGGGATAACATCACGGGTCCAGTCACAGTCTGACAAATCAGAGGCCAGCATTCTTTCTTACCATTGTATAATGTTGTTTATTTCATTCAATGCAAGAGATGTCCTCACACAGGGTATGTAGGAGAGAGAAAGCAAACACTCCACACTAGAATGAATGCACTCAGACATACTATTAATTTGAAGATTACTGAAAAACCAGTTGGGCAACACTTCTCTCAGAATGACCACTCAATTTCAGATATTCCAGTAAAGGCCTTAAAGAGACATTTCAAAAGTACACAACAGAGATGGGCTTCTGAGATCAGGCTTATTTTACTTCTCAATATGGTGGAAGATGGCATGAGCATAAATTCGAGATTGATGTCACTGTATTCTACTTAAACTTCCACAGACCTTTACTTCAAAGGATGGACATATAATAGGACCTCAGCATGTCTATTTTTCTGTTTTAGTATGCACAGAGTCAATTTTAACTTGGTATCAACATGTTGGGTTCTCACCAAAGAACTTTGTGAGTGTGGGGGTGGGCGTACAGTGTTTTTGTTATGGGGAGGGGAGGTTGTATATGTGAGGAGAGTATGGTGGGAGGTTGTGTTTATATTGAGGTAGGCTTATATTCAGGTATGTGACATAATGATGTTGCAGTGTGTTAGGACTCTTGGTTCACATACATAGTGAATATTTACTTTCTTCTATTTTTTTCATGGGGGGTAATTCCATTGGGTTTTTACTCAGTTTCTTTAGAATGTTGCTTTATTTATAGCAGTTTGATTATATACTGTCACTTTTTTTAAACTCTGAACATATTAGGATGCGTGATCTCACTCACTTGGGGGCCCTTGATAGGTTTTATTCCATTGGGTAAATATTGTAGTGACTGGTGTAAATGATGGTGTGTTAGGACTCTTAGCTCACATTCATAGTGAATATTTACTTTTTTCTAACTAATTATCTTCCCCAGGGGGATTATCTCCATTGTGTTTTTATTCAGATTCCTTAGACTGTTAATGTACATATAGTAGTTTCATTGTATACTGTCACACTGTTGAACGCTGTACATATTGGGATGCATGATTCCATTTACTTGGGGGTCTCTGACAGGTTGAATTCCATTGGGTTATAGTATAGTGATTAGTACATATTGATCCCTTAGTGTATTAGGATGCATGGTCTCATTTTCTTAGGGGTCCTTGACAGGTTTGTTTTTTTAATTTGGCTCATATACTGACAATTGATATTATCTTGTATAATATCATGTTACAGCACTGAAGGTCATAAGGTTTATGGACTATAGTAACTAGTTGAGTGTATAATTGGGAAATGTTTCCAGTTTGATTGTAGACTGTATAAATATATGCAACAGTTGCTCACACTAGGGAAACTCTACTTTAAAGCCTCTTTATGCTATATATAGAAAAGTTCTGTTATATATGTTTTTGCTTGTTTTAAAATATATGAATATCACATTTTAGCATGTATTTAAGTTAGTATTGAATCTGAAGTTCTTTCTCTTCATTAGGCTGTACTCACAAAGCACACTGAGACAGTCATAATTTATGTTAGTGGAGCTTTCTTCTTGAAGAGTCCCATCTCATTTTGGTGACATTTGACCTTTAATGGTTCCTTGGTTTAAAATAAACTGGTGAAATTTAATTCTTCTGTTTTAAACTGCTGTTATAGTTTAAATGAGTATTTTACACCAATGAGAATTATTTCTGTTCTTTTTATGTATGATCTAGGTGTTAATAGTATGGAATTTTCTAAATAACTGTCATAAGCTTCTGAGGAAGGACTTGATTGGTTCAAAAGCTTAGGCACTTTATTCTTTTTGTAACATCTAAGTTGGTCCAATAAAAGGTATCAAACCATTTGCTTCTGGATGCCTTTGTTGGTAAAAAAAAAAATCTTTACTATATTCAATACTTGTGGGATTTATCCTTATCTCTCTGATCAAGGAAGTCTCAGGAATCATCTTGGGGGAGAGAGAGAGAGAGAGAGAGAGAAAGAGAGAGAGAGAGAGAGATCCCTTAGGATTTGTTTTGTGCATAGATCTCTCCTCTATTCCAGATGTGACTAATCTCTTAAATCCAACTACTGTATTGCCTGACTGAAGTGCTGCATGACAGATGCAAGATTATCAGGATTTTCCATATCAGTATGTTTAGAAGCACCCTAATTTCTACAAGTATCATCCTTATATAATATAGGAGATTTTAATACATAATCAGAACCACTAGTTTATGTTTATTCCAATGAAAATGACTGTGAAGCTGATAAATCAACATTTTATACATAACTTGAATTGTCTAACATTGAAGTTGAATGGGTATATGACTCCTAATCCTGTTCAAATAAAGATAGTCCTTCTCCCACTTGCCTTGATTTGTTATTAAATAATGTTTCCAAATTAGGGGAGTTTTTCCAGATTGGAGTGATTTAGGGAATTTGCTTTTAAAATTTCATCAGAAATTCCCATACTTTGGAAAGCATTCCCCACTTTGCAACTACCCAATTCTGTTACTACCATAAGGAGTAGAGGCAGATAAGGAGACACAAGATTCCTTTTTCTTATGAGTGGTGCCCTTAAAAAATAGTAATTTTAAGTTGTTTAAGGGACACCTTCTCCTTACTTTCCTTATTTTCCTTACTTTCCATATATTTTTATGCTGGATAGACAATTCCTCTATTTTCTGTTTCCCTCTTTTACCTTCCTCAGTTTGTTGTGTTTCCAATTAGATATTTTTTCCACTTTGTGTACACACCATTCTTTGCTTAATTAAGCTATTAACCACTGTGACCACTAAAATAGGCCAAGAGTCTCCTTTGTTACCCTTAAACATCTAAATATACCAATTTATGAATAATGTATATATAAATGAATAATAAATAAGTATATTTATTAAAACTGTGGAAAATAAATAAATATTCCTAAAAAATGGTCTGAAAATGAAAGCCCAACAAAAGGCTATTAAATATCAAATTATCCATCAGAATCAGGTTAAATGTTTATATTCAACAAAAACCTTTAGCTGATTATATCTATCAAGTCCATGTGCAAGAAGGCTGATCAAACCAGTTTAGTACCAGTTCGTGCAAAATTCTTTAGACTGATTAGGTCCAGTTTATCCATGACTAACCAGAATGTAGCAGTTCCTTAAAGAAGAAGACTCCTGATTATTTATGAACTGGATAGTTCTGAAATATTTTTGTACATTACATCAGTTGCTGCAAGTATGTCAATAAGAGATCAGTCATTTTTATGGCTATGGGTGGAGCCTACATCCATCTTGCATTTTTTAGTACTTTGCAGTGTATCCTTCCATGACTGCACATCTCTATGGCAGTTAAAGAAACAGAGAATACCAAATGGGTGACCATGCAGAACTAGTGTGTTCTGCCACAGAGGGTTCTGATTCCCTTTGACCTTGAGAGCGAAGCTCGAAAGGTCCTGGTGAATCAGACCCCGCAATGGCAGAACACACGATTCTGCATGGGGTTGCCCATTTGGTATTTTTTATAGTGTATGGTGTAATTTTTTAGGCTTTTTAAATTAATTTTATTCATACTGAAAGAAATTGTTCCTGAGCACTATGAAAGGGATTTGTGTGATTGCTACAGACTGGGCATCCCTAACTTTGCAGCGTACGCTGCCATTGGTTGATTCGGTTGTGTGGGAGGGAGTTTCTTTAAAAAAACAAACTGCAGCTGGATATCTTGCTTAGCGAGAGAAGAAATAGACACCCTGGCAAACATTGTAAGTAAAGTAGCATATCTGGTTGATCCTGCATTAAAATGAACAGTGCCAGTTTCAGAAAACTGCCATGTTAATGTTTCATGCAGTTGTAAATAATGTTGATGCGTGGCAGTTTTCTGTTCATGATTTCAGCCTGCAGGCTCTAGTTTTCAAATCTAAATGAATGGAACGCTGTTCTGCACGTACAGTCAGTTTAGCATTGCATTCATTTTGCTGACTGTGGCAGAATAGCTTTTCTGTGAGGTGGAATTTCTAGTGAGAACAATGTTCCACCATACACTATATACTCCCTTTTTTCTGTTAAGAATGATTGATATAGAACTCCAAGCTGCTTTTCTCTGAGAGCAAATGTGCACACATTCCAAACACATCTAAATATCTTTTAAAATCTAGTTAAGGTGTGCAAAAACAACCAGTGTGAAAGATTTTTCAGGACAAAAATATTGTTCACATGAGGATAATCACTAACCTGAATTCTTTATATTTTGTAAAATATGGTCTTCCAAACAGCCTCAATTGTTTTTTTCTCTTTGACTGAATACAGTATAAGTCATGCCAAACAAATGTAAATATCTCAGAAAGTGCACAAGTTACCAAAACACAACCAACATGAACGTTATTCAGGACAAAATGACATTCAAATGAGGTTAGTAACTAATCTGAATTCTTATATTTTATTAAATATATCCATCGAAAATGTGAAAATTGAGAAGAAAAATGAAAATTCAGGTAATCAGATGACCATAGTTTAAAAAATATAATTAGTGCAGCTTAATGAGTAGGCTCATTGGAAAGGTATTTTGTCCTGAACCACTTTCATACTGTTTGTTTATTCATAACGCATATACTTTTAGAGATAATTACATTTGTTTGGCATAACTCTAATGAAAAATAAAAACTGAGGTAATTAGATGGCCATAGTTTAAAAAATATAATTAGTGCAGCTGAATAAATAGGCTCATTTGAAAGGTCTTTTTGTCCTGAACAACTTTCATGTTGGCTTTTAATTTGTGACTGGTATACTTTTAGAGATACAGTGGATTCCACGTATATGCACACTTATTTTGCAACAGCAAAATGTGCATATAAGTGGAATTTGCATATAGCCAAAATTGCTGAAATTGAATGTAGTCCAGCGTGGCGGTTCCATGAGATTGAGGTATGGCAACTCTCCGTGAGTCCAAGAGCCACAGTTGGTCGGCAGCAGTGAGGTCTCTGTTTGCCCCATTTGTTTTTAAATAAAGAAAAAAGTATCTCCAGTCCCTCTATGGCAGAAAAGCTGAGTCACAGTGGTGAGAAGAGGGCAGAGGAAGAGGAGCAGTGTGGAACAGAGACCCAAAAGTAGCATTTAGTGGAGCAGCCAAGTCCTGTCCCTGGGACCACCCATCACACCTACCTTAGGCAGCAATTGTGCAAGCAGGGGTGGGCAGGTAGGACCCCGAGCCAGAGAAATCTCCCATAGAGCAGCACAAGACAGCAGAAGCCTCTGCTCTTAACAGAATGTCAAAGGTGTGGAAACAAGTGCAGAACAGTTCGGGTAGCCCAGCACAGTGAACTTTGCAACACAAAATGTGTTCTCTGCCATCTCCCACTCTGCATACAATTTGCTGCTGCTGATGTGCTGGCAAGGTGCTAATGTGCTTATTAATTAATCGTTTATACAGGCAGCCAACACCCATTAGCACCTTGTGAATTAATTGCACTAATTCGGAATGCAGTTCATACCTTTCATAGCAAGTGCATCTCAGAAATGTTGCACTTAACCGAAATTTGCACTTAAGAGGATTGCTTTAAAATAAATTTTTTAACATTGGATTTAATACAAAAAAAAAAAACAGGAAACTGAAAAAGTGTGCTTTTAAACGAAAATTGCTTTTAAGCGAATTGCGTATAAGTGGAATCCACTGTATTTACATTTGTTTGTTATAACTCTTATTACACTTCTAAACAGCCTCAGTTTTGCAAACCACTCCACCAGTTAAGTGGAATTCTAGACCAGACTACCTTGTTCATCTCTTGTTATTCCTAATTTAAAGTGGACAGGAACTGATACTTATGTGCAGCTGTTTGAAATGTCTCTATTTTCATAAATTACATTTACACCTCTAAAGGATCCCTATTTAAATGTGCCTGAATAAAAGCTGAAGCTGTCAGTTGTGTTTTGTGTTGTTTTCTTTGTATGGACAACATTCTGAGCAGTTCATTTCATGAAACCAAGAATTTGGAGTTTTGACTATGTCGCTTCATAGTTTCAGAACCGTGGGCACTGTACTGATAAGTTCATACTAACAATTCTGAAACTGTGAATCCACAGAAAAACACGTTGCCGTATTGGTCCTTGTAACACAAGATCCACAGAAACAGATGATTTGATACCTTTTATTGGACCAACAGAGTTGTTACAAAAGAACACATGTGCTTTTAGCTTTTGGAGTACACAGAAGCCTTTGGCAGAAAAGCTGGCAGTTGTTTTAGAAGAAAATACTTTCTCAAAACCCAGATCATACAAAAAAAAAGATGAAAAGTTGTTAAGGACCCCATTGGTTAAAAGTGTATTCAAAAAAACGATAACCGTATAATGACAGCAAAAGTTCTATCAAAAGAAAGCTATCCCAAGGTCAAATGTCACTGACTTGAATATTCACTCCCTGAGGAAAGCTATAAACCGACTGAAGCTTCATTTTAAAACCACGTACGTATGTGTGTGTATCTGTGCTAGCAATAGTAAATGACAATGATTAAAAACTTCAAGGAAAATAAGCTTAAGCAATACATAGTAAATAATGTTAAAAGTCTTATAAATATGAAAATACCTACAGTATATGTTAAGTAAACTACAGGTTAGAAGATAACCTGCCCTACTGTAAATTAAGCATTCACCAGCTGTTTCACACCGTGGTGTCAATCCAATTTTACACAGTGTAAGTACTGTTCAGATACATTTTTCTTACACTCTGGGTAGGATTCACAAAGAAGATGTGCTCAGTGCATCTCAGCTGCCCAGCAGGGGAGATGCACTGAGTGCAAATTGGGCTATTCACAGAGGAAGCACAGGGAGATGCCACCGGTGCATCCCTCTGTGAATAACACAGCTGTGTCCTGCCCAGGATGTGCCAGCGCATCCCCCATGTTAGGCTGTGAACCCTTTGGGGCAGTGCATCACAGGATGCGCTGCACCCAAAAATGCTATTCACAGCCAGGGGCATGCAAATGAGGCCATTAGGCATGCATGACACAATGGGGCGATTAGCATGCCATTATGGCCCCATTTTCATTGCGCCTGCAGGGATGCACCCAGTGGAATGTGCTGAATTGTAGACACCTCCGCCCATCCCTGGCCCACCCCATCCTGATAATAGCCACTCTCTGTGGCGGTACCATCACACAAGCACACCCTCTTCCCCAAGCCCCCATAACATGCCGCTCCCTACGGCAGTACAGGTGAAGACAGAACCCCCCTCCCAGCCCCAAGCCCCCATACTCAGCAACTCTCAGTGGCGGTAATGGTAATGGCAGAACTCCCTACCCAGCCCCATGCCCCTATTACAGCTGCCCTCCATAGTCAGTCTGCCAGTGCAGAAACCCCCAGGCACCCCAACCCACCTGTCTCCCCCAGCAGGGTCCCACTGTCGGCAGGCAGCTCAGCCCATCACATATTGCCATGGGACACACATCGATAGAGCTGTCTGAGAATGACAGCTACTGTACAACCCGAGCCCACAATGGCTTCAGGCTGTATGGTAGCTATCAGTCTCAGACAGCTCTGTCGGTGGACGGCCGTGGCAGTATGCAGGTGGGTTGAGCTGCCCGCCAACAGTGGGACCCTGCTGGGGTGGGGGGTGAGGTATGGGTTGGGGGTACTTGAGGGGACTTTCTGTACTGGCCATCTGCCATGGAGGGTGGCTGTAACTGGGGCATGGGACTGGGTGTGGGGGTCTGCTGCTTCAGTAATATGGCCACGGAGGGCAGTTTTAATGTGGGCATGGGGCTGGGTGGGGAGTTCTGCCATTATCATTATCACCACCGAGAGCAGCTGAGTACGGGGGCTTGGGCTGGGAGGGGTTCTGCCTTCACCTGTACTTTCACAGGAGTGGCATGTTATGGGGGCTTGGGGCTGGGAGGGGGGTCCTGCCTTCACCTGTACCACGGCTGAGGGCGGCTGATTACAGGATGCTTGGGTTGGGGGGGACACTGGACTGCCAGGGTGGGCAGGCTGCCGTGCTGCTTCCTGTGGTACAGCAGCCTGCCTGCGGGTGGCCACCCACTTAAGTCTCAAATTTCTAGATTTATCTTTCTGTGGCACACCACGGTGATGTGCCACAGAATAGGGCTGTGAATGGGGTTGCACCCTGTATGCATGGGCATGCCCCCTTCATAGCCCCTCCAGATGTGCCGCATATCATTATTGGTGGTATGGGGCTCATCTGCGATGCGCTGGTGCATCAGGGTTGTGCTGGCACATCGGTCCCCTGCCAGAATCACTTTTGGGCACATGTCCGGGATGCCCCGGTGCAACTCGGATGCGCTGGGCGCATCCCTTTTGTGAATCCTGCTCTCTGTGTACAATAAGTTCATATTACTCATGAATAGTTTCATAGTTTCGAATCAAGTTCAGAAGACAGAGGTCCATAAATGAACTTGCCACCATTCAAACTTATATGGTGGAACAAAGAATCTTTTTTCACCCATAAAGATATCTAAACTAGTTTTAAAAACAGTCATACTTCCACTCTCTACCACATGTCTTGGTAATGTATTCCAAGTGTTAACGACTCTCTGGGTGAACCACTGGCTTCTTTTAACAGTATTATTTATTTCTCCCATAAGTCTTAGGTTATGTGACCTTGTATCCTTATAATGAATTGTATTTTTGTTTAAACCAATCAGCTCAAATAGTTCTGGATTATTGTAGGCTTTAAAACTCAGACACAATTCACCCCCAAGCATCTATATTCCTTGGAATATAGCTGCAAATACTTTAGTCTATCATGATATTGTAAACCTTGGACTTCTCAAATTTGTTTAGTTGCTTCCTTTTGTACTCTTTCTATTCTATTTTTCCCCTGAATGGAATAAGGAGCACTGAAAGGTAGACAGTATTCCATATGAGGGTGAACAAGTGCTGAATATAATGGGAGGATAACCACAGAATCCCTACTTTTTTACGCAGACTTCTATCTCCTCCCCGCCTATTGTGGTAGGGGTACTAGCTCTTGCTACAACAGATCAGCTCTTCTATGGTGGCTACTTTCCAGTCCCTAAAAACATCAGATCTACTAGACGGGAGAAAGGCAGGAATTACAAGCTTATAATTAGCGCTCTTAGAAAAATCCTACTTATCCTCCTGCTTTGTTCAGGCAACGTAGAACTCAACCCTGGCCCCCAGAAGCTATTGCTTTGCCAGCAGAACTAGCAAATTTAAAAGGAATAAGCTTCTGCATATTAACGTATGTAGCCTCTTAAAAGATAACCTTAATACAAACCTGTAAATCCATACCTCCTGATATACTTGTGATTTCCAAACTTGGCTTAGACCAGCACCACTGATAGAGAAGTAAACATACCCAACTATGCCTTGTTCAGAGCTGATAGGCATGCCAGAGGAGGAGGAGGGGTAGCTATTTACGTTAAAGACAAATTTTCTGCCTCCTGCTTATCCTCGCATCTGTCGCCAGCGAATTCAATGCCTAATTCTCAAAAGTGGAAATTACACAGACTATTGCACTCTGCGAATAGGATGCTACAGACCACCGCCTGCTGGCCTACAGCTTGTGTCATATCTAGTGACAAGTTGGGACAGAGGCTGCCAGAAACTATTATTTTAGGAGACCTCAACTTTGACTGGCTCTTCAACACAGCTGTCCCCTTGCATCCTTCTGTGATGAACATGGGCTGACGAACTTATTACTGAACCAACACGCCCAAACGTGAAGAACCCCAGTAAAAGTACACTTTTGGATGTGCTAATGGTGAGCAAACCTCATTCTTCTCCCACGCTGATGTCTTCTTCTCAGACGCTAGCGACTATTGTTTTATTGTGGGAGTAAGATCCACCAACAACCCAGCACCCATCAGCAAGTTCTCTATGAAGAGATCCAGGTGCAACTTCAATGAACATGCCTACCTGAACGAGCTTAAGTACTCCCCTGAGTGGCAAGATTTCTACCTGGCCAAAATGATTACTTCAGCTTACAATATCTTCCACAACATTCTATCGAGGGCCCTTAATAAGTATGCTCCCCCTTATTAAAGTTCGAACTAGGACCAAAACCTGTAAATGGTTCACCCCTCAGATCAAGTCCTTGCTTCTAGAAAGAGATAAGCTCTGGAAAAAAGCACACAGACTGAACACTGCAGAGGATTGGAACCAGTTCAGGAGACTATGAAATTTATGTACCAAAACAATCAGAGAATCGAAGGCCACCTTCTTCAAATCCGAACTCGACTCTGCCACAAAGAGCCCAATCAAGCTCTGGAACACAATCAGTGATCTAGGCCACTCCCCAGGAAATTCACTCCCGACCAAGATTACCTCTGGCAACTTGACTATAACCGAAAAGATGGATATACTTGACACATTCAATAACCACTTTGCTACTGCAGGCATGGCATTTGATAACTCCCCCTGCAAACATACTTCGCTCCCAGACTGCCAGCCAACTGCCTGAAACTCCGATAGCTTCGCCACCTTTCTCACTTCAACCTGCCACACTGAAAGAGGTAGAGGACCTCTTGCTTCAGTTGGATACTAGAAAAAGTGCTGGGGCCGACTCCCTTGACCCTTACTTCCTAAAATTGCCTACCACGTACTAGCACACCACACCCACCTTTTTAACTTATCCCCGTCTCAGGGCACCTTCCACACCTATATGGAAGACAGCACATGTCATACCACTGTTCAAATCAGGTGACTCTGGCAATCTCAATAATAATAGGCCAATTTCCCTCCTTCCGGTCCTGTCCAAGCTCCTAGAGAAAATTGTAAATGCACAGCTGAGGACTCACCTTGAGTCTAGGGAACTGCTAAATCCTATGCAGTCCAGATTCAGAGCTAAACATAGCACTATCTCAGCCCTCACCAAAGTTACTAACGACTGGCAGCGTAATCTTGAGAGCAAAAACTTTATTTGTGCTGTTTTCCTTGATCTAAGCAAGGCTTTTGACACCGTCGACCATAGTCTGCTCCTCTCCTCCCTTCAAACCGTGGTGTGGACCCTCCTCTCATGTTGGTTCACTGACTATCTTACAGGCGCCTTCAACAAGTTAAAGCCAAGGAGGCCTGTCCCCTTAAAAACTCTGCAAAGAGGGTACCTCAAGGTTCTATATTAGGGCCCTTACTTTTGCAATCTACATTAATAACATTGACTACTGTATAAAGAAGCCAACATCCATCTGTTTGCAGATGATACAGTTCTCTCACGTGAGTCGCCCAACACCTGAAGCTGCCTGCAATGACCTACAGTCAGAATTCAACCTTTGCAAAGCCAACTCCTCCAAAAAGCTACTCTTTAATGCCAAAAACTAAAGCGATGGTCCTCTCCTTTTATCCGTACAGCTAACCCTGTGTCCAGTGGGACAGTTCCCAAATTACCACAGTTCTAGGTGAAAAACTAGAATTTGTTACAAAATTCAAGTATCTGGGAGTTTGGATAAACCAAAGACTCTCCTTCATTGAACATATCAAGGACTTGCTAAAACGACTTTGGAAAAGGCTTGGACTGTTTTTTAGAATCAGCCAATTTCTCACCAGAGATGCCAAGAAACAACTGGTCCAATCCATTTTCCTATCATTGGTTGATTACGCTGACTTCCTCTACAGCCAATGCCCCAACTTACATGGCTAAACTGACACACTCTGCCATCGAGCACTGAGGTTTATAACGGACTCCCTTCGACACACATCACTGCACCCTATATGCGGCAGTGGGATGGACATCACTAAAGTTCAGGCGCCACAGAAACGCCGCTCTCTGGACCTATAGAGCCATCTCTAATAAGCTGCCTTACTATATCTCCTGCTGTCTTCCCCTGAGTATAATTGGGAAATACGCATTAAGAAGTTACTCAGCTATTACACTTAAAAGTACCCAAAGCAAAATCCCACTTAAGCAGGAGCAGCCGCAAGCTTCAATGCTACCACCACCTTATGGAACGATCTACAAAAAACCCTCAAATTAAGCACTCTAATCAGTATAAATGCTTTCAAGATGCTTTATTTCCGTACAATCAGAGAAGTATGTAACTGCTTCACCCACTCAGACCCAGTACCGGTGTCTGCACTGGTATATAGCCACGCCTAGACCCAATTTTAAGTACTGATCCCTCCAGCTTGCTCCTCACCAGCCTAATTATTCTCTCTCTTATCTCCCTGTCTTATCAACACTAGGCCCGTCCATCCCCTTATTCTTCCTTTCCCAACCGTGGATAGGAGCTCACTACCCTGGGTTGTGACATCCTACCATGCCCCGTACTTTATAGCATTCAATCCCGGGGCTCACACATACTCCTTTTCTCCATCCACCTTCTCTACATCCAGCTTTACCAACTCTTTCTGTGCACCGTGCCTCCTAGCCTTTCTCCCCTACTTCCTCCCTCTCTTCCCCTACCTTCACCTCTACCTGGTGTATATTTTATTTTTATTTTTTCTTCCATATTTCCTCCTGCAACCTTAGATAACCTGCTTTATCTTCCTATAGACACTTCTATGTATGTAAATACCGTGTAATCTGTACAATATCTGTATAATTCTATGTATGAACTTCTTTTTCTTCTTCTCTGTAAAGAGTATTATCTGTATTGCCTTGTAAATACCTGTGTTGACCTGTATATACAATTGTTCATGCTCCACCCAGGTCCATCTTGCAAATGAGCTTCTGCTCAACGATGAACGCCTGGTTAAATAAAGACTTGATTGATTGATTGATTGATTGATATTGACCTGAGGATGCAACATATGATTTGGTTACATTTCCTAACAATTTTATCTGTGTGGAAATCAAATTTTGAGTTATCAGTTATCCAAACTCCCAGATCCTTTTCATTGGTATTAACCTCAAGTTCACTATTATTAATACTGTATTGAAATATGAGGTTCTGTATTCCAAGGTGCATAACTTTGCACTTTTGTTCATTAAAGGCTAGTTTGTATTCTTGTGCCCATTGAGCCAGACGGTGTAGACTGTCTTGGAATACTTTAGCTGTTTCAACATTATATACAATGCCCCCTACTTCGCAGTCATCTGCATACTTACAAGACCAAGTACCTGTAGGAGCTTGCATAGAGGATAATAAAATGTTGAATAAAATAGGACCCAAAACTGAGCCCTGGGGCACTCCACTAGACACCTCTCCCCAGGGAGACATAAAACCACATATTGACACACATTGTGTTCTGCTACTCAGCCAAGAGTTGATCCACCTAATGATGTTTGGATGGAACTTAAGTCTTATTAACTCTTGAACAAGAATTTTGATAGAGAAGGAGTCGAAAGCTTTTGAAAAATCTAGGAAAACCACATCCATTGGCATTCCTTAACCTAAAGCAGCACTAACTGGTTCAAAGAAAGATAATAAATTGGTTAAACAGAATCTACCCGATACAAAGCCGTGCTGAGACAGGTCATAGTATCCTACATCTGATAGATGTTGTGTAATATGTTTTTGTAATAATCTTTCAAAAATAAAAGTGTATGTAGTAGAATGGTATTACCATGTTTTTAATGGTAAACAGCACAGCACTGTACCAAGACATTATATTTTGTCATGGCGGGCATGGCACAGTAGTGGGAACTTCTAAAAACTTCAAAAGCCCATATCTAAGTTGAGGAATGAGGAAAACAAAAATAAAATGGATATCTTAATATTTCTGCTAGACAGACAGTATTGCTGGAAAAAAAAATCTATATGGTCACTAACACATACTGCTGCTTACAGGTAATTGGTTCTTACTTTTATTTTATCATATATAGACCAGTTTGGTCCACTGTTTAGTAGTAATAGTAGTAGTAGATTTTATTTGTTTTGGGCACCCTTCCTCTTAGGCTCAGGGCACCCTTTCATAGTATAAAACAGACAAACAGCATAGGTAAATACACAAAATATATAGCGGGATAATAAATAACACTCACTAAAACTCAGATTAATCAAACCATAAATTGCTTCTCACATTAAAATATATTTCATAGACTCCGCGGAGGCCTGTTGAATATTTCTAGGGAGGGCGCATACCAGAGATACCCCAGCAGAGAATTCAAAAGGATTGGGGTGGCCGCTTCAAATGCCTGATACTCGGAACATTTTAACCTTGCTCTGGGGACCTCCAGGAGGGCTTCACCCGCTGACCAGAGAGGGTGACTCAGAGTGTAGGGATGCAGGAGCTCCATCAGGTAACCCAGACCCAACCTGTGTAGAGCCTTATAGGTCAAAAGACCTATTTTAAAGGAGATGTGCCAGCGCGCACTGACAGCCAATGAACTTCACACAGCACTGGCGTAATATGACTAGACCCCAGAACGCCTATCAATAACCAGGCTGCAGCATTCTGCAGCAGCTGCAGGCACCACATCACACCTCCTCTGACCCCAATGTAGAGTGCATTGCAGTAGTCAAGCCTCAAGGTGACAAATGCATGTACAAGTGTGGCTAGAACATTGGGGGGATAAGGGATCTAATTTGGGTGATATTACGGAGATGGTAAAAACCAACCTGAACAGCAGCTGACACCTGAGCATCACATGTCAGTTCACTGTCCAGGACAATGCACAGATTCCTCACCTTAGAAGAGGCCTCTGGTTCAGTCAGACCAATGAAGAGCCCTAAACCTTCACCAGAGGCCCCCACTCCCCCCCTTCTACCGGTTCAACACCAATACTTCAGTCTTCCCTGGGTTAAGTTTCAGCCAGTTTGATGATGTCCAAGTCTGGGTCATGGACAAGCACCTCTTCAGCATGTTGACCACATCAGATTTTCCAGGTGTGAAGAACAGGTAGAGCTGAATATCATCAGCATAGCAAGGAAAACTCAGCCCATACCACCTTATGACCTCACCCAGGGGCAGCATGTATACGGCGAATAACATGGGGGAGAGGACAGAGCCTTGGGGCACTCCACTTGACAGGGCCATTGGGTTTGAGGAATAATTTCTCAACACCACCCTCTGGGACCTGTCCTGGAAAAAGGACTCAAACCAGCTGATAACCTTGCCAGTGAGTCCAACATATTCCCTCAGCCTATCCAACAACATTCCGTGATCCACAGTATCAAAATTGAAGAGGGCAAGAATTGATTGCTCTCATCTATCCCTCACCTGAGCAGGTCATTCAACACCTGTACTAGAGTGGTGTCCATACTGTGCATAGCCTTAAACCAGGACTGGAATGGCTTGCACATCCGGAAGTCCATGAGGCGCCCATCGAACTGCTCCTCGACCGTGTTCTCAAGAACCTTCCCTAAAAAGGGAAGTTTCAAGATAGACCAGTAATTTGCCAAGATGTCAGGGTCCAAAGATTTTTTTTTCAACAGGGGTTTCACCAGAGCCTGTTTAAGGGACTCAGAGAAGTCCCCGTTACTCAGGAACACCCGACAATCTCAGCAAAATCTGGACGGAAGACACCAATGCAATCAACAAGTAATCACGTCAGGCTCGGGTCCAGGTCTCAGCTCCGACATCACCCCACAGAACTCCACTGTCATCATCAATTGGAACTCTCCCCAGGGGGACCACATGTGCCCTCCCACTTGAGGCCCACTCCTGCAGGGTGATGGAATTACGCTTCAAGAGATCCCAGCCCTAACAGAGGACACTCTGTCTGAGAAGAACCAAGCAAACTATTCACATTTGTGAGCTGAATGCTCTAACAAGTTCCAGACAGGCCGGATGTAACAGCCTGCTTACAACCCGAAAGAGCTAAGCTGGTTGATTCGTCCCAGCTGCAATCATCCTAGACATAAAACCTGCCTTTTTGTGGGTGATTGCATTCTGATACTCATCATAATGAGTCATCAAAGCAAGCCTGTCCTCCTTGGTCCTGGTCTTCCTCCAGTGCTTCTCTAACCTCTGACCCCTGGTTTTTAGCCGTATGCCAGTGCCAGTTCAAAACTTCTATTGTGAATAACATTACAGTGGCACAGCGACAAGTCACTGTATTATCACCTTGGGACCCCAGCACTGCTTTCTCAGGGTCTTGCACCCCTCTACGAATCAGAGTTGATTAAGATAAGGGACCAAGGTGCCAGAGGGGAGGTGCCCTCAGCCTGCCACAGACCCCATACCTGAGCTATGGACATGGTTTCCATACTGAGCGATATGTTGTAAGGAATTGGGGGCATCAGCACAAGTATTTGTAGAACCTTTTTTTGTATTCTTTATTAACTGGGTAAGGCCTGCTAGGCACAACTGGAGTTGATTATATTACTTATGGAGGTGCAGGGTGCAGAGCCCCCCACATGGTGAGTTTGAGGGAAAAGGCCCACAAAGAAAACAAAGTGCTTTCAGATGGATTAATGCCGACCGCAATTGCGGTTGATATAAATGCATTGCTGTAATGTTGGTCAATAGCGATATTGTCAAACCGGCATCGTAGATCTATTTTCAGCACCCTCAGCTACCATCAAACCAGGGCAAGTCAAGACACAAAACCAGCGAGTGTACATGGATTGATGCCAGATGGTCCAAGGCCTCCATGACAGCCCTGTTACTGGCTGCCATGGCCTCCCCCAGACCCCCTGCACACACCTCAAACACAGACAAAATGTCCAGTTCCACCAGCAGTCCCTCAGGCAGTAACCCTTTTAAAGGGTTGAACTGTACCATTTCCACAGGAGAAGGGACATTGGGGGGGCTGTGAAGCTGAACCTGATGGCGCAGTGATCGGATCAAGTGACTGTGTCAATCTTGAGGGTGTTAATCTTGAGCTCCAGGGAGAACACCAGGTTGAGTGTGTGCCTAGAGAGGTGGGTCCCAGACATGGTTTCAAGGGTTAGGCCAAGTGCCTCAATATTAGACAGGAAGTTCCTGGCACTAGACAAAGCCTTGTCATCCACCCAGGTGTTGAAGTCACCAAGGATATGCCATCTTGGCGACTCCAACACCCTCTTGGCAATAAAGGCTGTCACCTCTTACAGGAAACTCCTGTCCCAATTGGGTGGATAGTAGACAAGGAGAATCTTAAAATTCACTCCAGGAACCCCCCACTCCCATGCACTCAAAACAACTGGTGTCCCCCACTGGATGCACTGTCAGGCACAACTCTGACCTAAAACAAATGGCCACCCCTTCCCCTGTATTCCTTCACTGGGCAGTGAACCACGGAGAACCCAGCTGGGACATATGTAAAATGATAATGAAACATTAATTACTGTAGATCTGAGGATATCTCTCTGAGGAATCATAGAAATCTGTCAACAGAAAAGGACCCCATCCAGGCTGCCCAAATTCACCCCCCCGAAAGACCCCTTCCCCCCATTCCCAGCCTTCCCCTTGCCAGTTAGGCCCATGTACATATCCCAGGCTTTTCTGAAGTTGTCTACTGTATCTACACCCACCACCCATTTCAGCAGTCTGTTCCATGGCAACACCATCCTCTCGGTAAAGAACCTCTCCCTGATGTCCCCTCTGAATCTTCCCCCCTCTAGTTTGTAAGCTTGTAGGTCTAGTTTGTAGGTTTTAGTTTGTAGGAAGTTGGAAATAGCCCAACAAAACATTGGAGTGTGAATATTCCAGAGCTGAAAAAGAAAAATAATACAGATATGCTGAGTGGAGTACAGTCCCTGCAGTGTTCATTTTAATTTTTAGAAATAACAAACTCTGTTTGGCCCCAAAACTATTTTATGATTTATAAATTATTACAAACATATTACTTTCAATAAGAAATTATTTATTCTGTGGAACTGGATGGTTCTGGGGATTACTAATGGGTTACAGGGCCTTTCAGATCTAGGTCACTGGTTCAAATCTAGACCAGGTGGGAAGGGACGATCGGATATCTGTTTAAATAAATGGGTATTTTGGATTTCTGGCTGTTCAAAGGTTTAGGATATTGGTTCCTAGTATACTTTGAACAACATACATATTTTGCCCCTGGTATATCTTTAGCAAGGGTCTGATTTGGTCCCTGGCACATCTCAAGCAGGGGCCTGATAGCCTGATATGCCTCAAGTTTTGGCCTGATTTGATCCCTGATATACATCAAGCAAAGGGGTGATTTGGTCCTTGGTATATCTCGAGTATGGGCCTGATTTGGTCCCTGGTATACCTCAAGCTGGAACCTGATATAGTGTCTGGTGTACCTTGAGTATGGTTCTGATTCGGTCCTTGGTATCACATACAACAAATGAATGTTTTAAGGCCAAAATGATGAACATAAAAAACAGATAGAAACAGAGTGGTGAAACATTTTGGAGTCCAGCTGCTCTGACAAGCTGCTCTGGCACTGGAATAAAAACCTGCTTTTTGCATTATTCATGGTGGCTTTCTTTTTCATTTTACCAGGTCGAGTGCACCATTACTTTTTGTGTTTGGTCTCTGGCATGCCATGAGCGAAAACCTGATTTGGTCACTGGCTTACTGGAAGCAATAAACGGATTTGGGCACTGGCTTACCACAAGCAAGAAAATCATTTGGTCGCCGGTCTGTTGCAAGCACGAACCTGATCATGTCACTGGTGTACCGTAAGGAAGATCCTGATTTGGTCACTGACTTACTGCAAGCAAGAACTTGATTTGATCACAGGCCTACTGTGAGTCAATACCTGATTTGGTCACTTACCTGCTGCAAGAAAGTAGCACATTTGGTCGCTGGCCTACGTCAAGTCAGTGACTGATTTGGTTGCTAGCCAACTGTGAACCAATCCCTGGTTTGGTCAGTAGCCTTCCATGAGAAATAGCCTGATTAGGCCACTGGCCTGCCAAGAGCAAGTACTTGATGGTGGGGGCCTTTTAACTCACATCCTCACCATTCTTGAGTTGTGGTCCAATTGCACATTGCTAGTCAGGCTGTTGTGTATCCCATTTTAATCCCTACCTTCTGACACCACTGTATTGCTGTCTGGAATGTGTTGCTAAAAACAAAGTGACATCATGGAGATGTTCACTGGCCAGTTACAGAGTCTCATTTCATGTTTCATCTCAAGGGCTGTACCTGACGATTCAAGGTGTATTTTGATTGATACTGTATGTACACGCCTAAAAACCTTTTGTTTTTTTTAAACAATTTTTATTTTTTTAAATATGCAAATAAAATCATACAGCATAACATAGCATAATATAGCAACATGTCATCATCATCTAGTGCACACTAGCAAACCCTACTGACCATAAATATAACAATTATACAATACACGTAAAAATGTCAGGATGTTCTTACTAATCATTTGTACACATTAGTTCATCTATGCCACAACCACAGGCTTTATCTAATTTTTAGTTTACCCAAAGATGTTCCTACTAAAATACTTCCTCTAATTAATAATTAAGACCTTCAAAAACTTCCATTTTCAATAGCCTCCCGTATTGGCAACCATTTCTCATTATATTTATTTGCTTTATTGTATAACAGAATCCTCTTTCTAGACTCATTGTCTCTAAGAATAAATTTCTTCATAGCTGAATTATGGGAATCTCGGAATCTTTCCACATTCTAGTGATGCAACGCTTGGCTGTCATACATGCTGTATAAGCCATAACTCTTCTATTTTCTGGTATATATTGAAATGCTGTAATATTAAATAGACATATTTCTGGCATAAACTTCAGGTTTATACTCAATAGTCTATTCAAAATTTCCATAAGCTGTTTCCAAAACATTTGTATATAGGGCCATAGAACTAGCACGTGTGTTGCACTGGCCACTTCTCCACACCCTCTATTACAAAATGGTGGGATAGTAGCCCTAAATTTATTTAACAAATAAGGTGAATAATAAATCCTATGTAATATATAGAATTCTGTTTTTATTTTTATTTATTTATTGATGTTTTGGAAAGTACCTTTGAGTCAGAGACTCATTCACAAAGGCTTGAGCAATGAGAGTCACCAGTTACAATTTCAGGTAATACAGGTTACAGGTTACAATGTGTAATACGAAACACAGGTTACAATTTTAGGTAATACAGGTTACGATATGCAAAGTATGCCAAAAATATTAGAAAATCATACAAAGGAGGAGTATATTTTACAAAATCCAGATTCCATAACGTGCAAAATATGCCAAGAATATACAAGTTATACATATGGAGTAGCAACGGGTTGTTTAGTTATACTCCAAGGGGGATAGCGAGGGAGAGAGTGATAAGTAAAGGAGGGTGGGGTGGAGAGCCAAGGAGGGAGGGGAGGGAGGGGAAGAGAAGAGAAGGAAGTAAGAGGGGAGGGGCAGAGGAGGAGGCAGGCCAGGGGCTATTGTCATGGGGGCTTAAGGGTAGGGGCCATAGAGGGGAGGGAGCAAGAGTAGAGAGAGGAGGGGTTAGTAGCAATCACAGGAGTTGGTAGACAAGAGGTGGTCTCTGACGAGAGATTTGAAAGGGCCGAGTCAGACACTGGTTTTGACAGGGCAGGGGAGAGAGTTCATCCAGGTGGGGGCACTGTAGCTAAAGGTCCCCTGGTACTGTGAGGTCTGGCAGCGGGGAACAAGAAAGAGGGACTTTTCTGAGCTACGAGTGATTCTGGTCACAGGTGAGGGGCGTACAAGAGCAGAGAGGCTGGGTGGGAGAGACCAAGGGAAATCTTTTTGGCCATCAAAGAAGTGTGGAACTTGATCCTGTTATCCAGGGTGAGCCAGTTTGTGGAGTTATAGAGAGAGCAGGTGTGTGTGGACTGGTCGCAGCCCAGGATAAGACAAAAGGCTTTGTTAAGGGATAGTCAGAGTCTATTTAGGGTGGAGGTGTCAGCAGAGCCATAGATGAGGATTCCATAGTCCAAGAGGGAGAGAACAGAGGAGGAGGTAGCTAGCCAGAGAGCATCGGGGGTGAAGCAGTGTTTATAACAGTAGAGTAGGCCAATTCTGGCATTAATGGTGGAGCCTAGGAGGTGAGTGTGCTGGTGGCAGTTGAGAGCGGAATCCAAGGTGATGCCCAAGTATTTGAAGTAATCCACCTGGTCAAGAGGGGGCTGACAGGAGTTCAGAATTGGAGGACATGAGTGCTTGAGAGAGCTCTGTGGGTGGGCAAAAAACATAACTTTAGTCTTTTTATAGTTTAGAAACAGAGGTTGACTTGCAAACCATTGTTCGACTTCAGAGAAGGAGGCTTGAAGGGATTGATGCAGTTTGTTAGGGTTAGAGTTGGAGGAGTAAATAACAGCATCATCCACATATAGAAGTATGTTACCTGAGCTGGCTGATGGAAGAGAATTAAGATATAGGCTAAAAAGCAGTGGTCCCAATTTAGAGCCCTGGGGAACTCCAGATCGAACAGGGAGGCAGGTGGAGAGGGGAGTGCCAATTTTGACCTGCTGGGACCTTCCAGTAAGATAGTTGGCGAACCAGGTTAAAGCATCCTGGGAGAGTCCAAGTGAGGAGAGAGAGAGGACAGTAGGAGGGCTTGGTTTACGATGTCAAACACTTTGGATAAATCCCCAAACACAGCACCTGAGAGGTGCCCACAGACTAGTGCAAAGTGATGTGAGAGGTAAACTCAAGGAGAGATTTAATCTCTTACTTATTGAGCTATTCCATGTCATACATATTGTTTACCATTGTTTACTTGAAATGGAAATTTGCAGATCCTTCTCCCATTTACTTTTTTGAGTATTATCGGAATACAGCTGTTTACTCTTAAAAGCTGCGTATAATTTTGAAATAAGTTTTTTCCTATTATTTGCCTCAGTCAAAGTCTCCACAATCTGGTAATCTAGCAACAGATTCCCTTTTCTATTTATATCTAAATGGACATTTCTAATCTGTAAATAGGTCTAAAACATATTTTTATGAATTCCATACGCTTCCTGAATGTGTTGGAAGGATTTCAAATCTGTGTTTATACACGGATCACCAATATTTGTTATCCCCCTTATTCTTTCATTTTTTTAATATGGGGTATCAACATAAGAATGTAATTTATTGTGTTATAATGGGGAGGTTTTGTAAATCTTATTTCTCCCTCATAATATATACAGAGCTTTTTGCCACACTTTAATTGTATGTCTAAAAATATGTTATTATGTAGATTAATTTGTTTCTCGCTAATTCTTGTGGAGATTAAATGAAAAAGATTCAGTGGAGAAGGATTTTGGAATTCAAAAAATACCCATGGAGGGAATTCTTCTGCCCATAATTCTTTAAGAGGCTCTATTATTGCTTCCCAGTGATATTGTTGCAGATTTAGTAATTTAAGACCCAATTGTGACTAATCCATTATTAACTTTTGTTTTCTAAGTCCAGGCTTACCCTTTTTCCAGAGGAACTTGGTAATAATCTGATCTATCCTTTTAAAAAATGTCTTTTGAAATCATTAATGGAATTTCCAAAATATATACAAAAATCTAGGTAGTACATGCATATTCACCAACTGTACTCATCCTAATAAAGATAAGGGGAGATTCTCCCATTTTTGTAAGTCCCTTTGCACTTCTTCTAATCATGGTCACAGATTAATATCAATCAGTTTGTTCCATCAATTTGTAATCTGCATTCCAAGATAGGTTAAACTTTCATTTTTAATTGTCGTAGGGAATTTTGTAATACCAATATTTCTTTTTTCTGGATGTACAAATAATGCTTCAGATTTGTCCCAATTAACTGAATACCCAGAGTGTTTACCATATTCCTTTATAATTTGCATTATACTTTTTAATTACTGTTTGGGTTTTTAGAGATAAAGCAGAATATCATCTGCCAATAAAGAAAGCTTTAAAAAGCTATTATCTGTGTATTGAAATCCTCCTATATCTTTGTGCATTCTTATATTATTGGCTAATGGCTCTATTATCAATGTAAATAAAAGCAGGGAAAGGGGACACCCCTGTCTTGTGCCTCTAAATAAAGGAAATGCAGAGAAAACTACTCCATTAGTCATAACGTTTGCTCTAGGTGATGAATATATAGCATTAATCCATCCAATATACCTAGGGCCTATTCTGAACCAATTAAGAACTTCGAAAAGATAGGACCACTCAACCTTATCAAAGGCTTTTTCTGCATCCAGGGACACCACCACTGCATTAGGTTCCTTAGCATTGTAAATAACAGTTAATGCATTTCTTATGTTATTTTGACCCCTTCTCCCCTTAACAAAGCGTGTCTGAGCATTTTTGATCAGTTCAGGTAAAATTCCGTCAAGTCTTGCTGCTAAGATTTTTGCATAGATCTTGTAATCTGCATTTAAAAGCGAGATCGGGTGATAAGACTTGCATGATGTTCTGTCTTTACCTTTCTTAGGAATAACTATAATTAAGGCTTCATCAAATGAGGGAGGGAGTTTATTCTGAAAACCATTACATAATTTTGTTAGTCTAGGTCTAATATCTTTAATAAAGGTTTTATAGAAATTTGTCCCTATACCATCTGAGCCTGGGTTTTTCCCAGGTTTTAATTCTCTAATTGCTTTTTCAACTTCCTGTATTGTTATATCTTGATTGAGCAATTTTTGCTGTTCCAGCTTAATATGTGGGATATCTAAGAAATTATTAACTTCATCAGGTTTCCCTTGTGACGTATATAGATTCCTGTAATAGTGTTCAAACTCTGAATTAATATATTGCTCAGTATTAAATATTTGACCATTAGTTCTTATTTCTAAGATGTTTATCTCACTTTTTTCCTTCTGGGTCATATATGCCAATAGTTTCCCCCCCTCTATCTATGTTCAAATAATTTTTAGCTTGAGAAAATAACATCAGTCTTTCCACTCTTTCATTGTAAATTTGGTTAAATTCAACTTAAAGTTTTTCCAATCTTTTCAGATGTATATTGGAATTTGATAGTGAATGTAATTTTTGAATATCCTATATTTCTTTTTCCAATTGGTCCAATCTTATTTTTAGTTGTTTTTTACTTTTGGCTGTGTAAGAAATACATCCGGCCCTTAAAAAAGCTTTATATGCATCCCATACTATTTCATTAGAGACCTCTGAACTGTCATTGCTAACATAATAGTTATGGGTTTCTTCTTATATATTACTTACAAAGGACTCATCTTTTAATAAGACTGGATCCAAGCTCCATTGTTTGATAGTGGTGGTGTCCCTGGATGCTAACCTGAGATAGAGTGGTGCATGATCTGATATATGTATTGGTTTATACACTACTTCGGTAATATCCCAAAGTAACTTTTGTGATCCTAAAACCATATCAATTTGGGAACAGGTCTTAAACCTAGAAGAAAAATGTATTTTCTGTTATTAGGTTGCATACTTATCAATAAGGCAGTCAAGCAAAGGTGTTCCATCTTGTTTTGCAAAGTTTTGATATCACTACTCTTATATTCTCTTTTTCTTGCCATGGTATCCAATTGTTGATGAAGTATCAGGTTGAAGTCGCCCCCCTATTAAATATGGTTGCGAGTATTCTGTAAGTTTTGAAAAAATTTCTCGCAAGGTGGTCTTAGCTTTATCATTAGGTAGATATAATGCTGCTAATGTTAAATAGTTGCCTTTGATCTTTACTTTGGCTATTACAAATCTACCTTCATCATCAACAATTTGATTCTCTATTTTAATATTTAAACTCTTCTTAAACAGGATGGAAGTCCTGCTTGACATTGCTGTAACTATAGAGTGCACAGACTGTCCTCCCCACATCCTATTCACTTTGACTGCTTTGTTCTTTATTAAATGTGGCTCTTGGAGACATACCACATTCATATTATTCTTTTTAATGTAATTAAATATCTTCTTCCTTTTCGTCAGATTGCTAAATCCATTAATGTTCCACGACAATACCTTCATTTGATCCATCATCCCTTTAAACCTTTTTTAACATTTAGTCTGATTGTAGTATATTTCACTTTATAAAAAAGTGAAATGTCAGTGCAACAGCATAAACTTATCTTGTTGTCAGCCTTTTTGTTTTTTTACATACATTGTGTACAAATTGTGTATTTACTTTTACATTTGCTTTATCTAATAACTGGTCAGTACTCCCCCTTACCTCCCATGAAATATCATCAACCAATTTAATATGAGTACTAGTACTGTCCTCCTTATTCGAATTTGGATGCTCAATTGAAGAGCATTGCCAAATGGTAATGTTTCTCAATACCCCTAATTTAGCTTGCTAAATAAGAATAGGCCCCATTATCTCAATACGATCAGGTAAAGCTCCTTCCCCTAATTAATTCCTATAAATTCTTACAGTACATACTGTACATTATTTGAATCAAATCTTATTAAGTGACTTGACTAATGACCCTCTCTAACCCCATTCATTGAAGGTACTATCTTCTTTTTGCTTCCCTTTCCCTGTGAAAAGATCTTGATTAACAGAGTCCTCTTGACTCTCCCCATTTTCCTTATTTTGTTCAGATTCTTCTTTAACTCCTCTGCAGGGTCTACTGTTGCCTCTGGCAAGTTCTTAAGTGGTGCCTGTTTATCCCGGTTGTGCACTTTCTCTTCAGTATATTTTTTGGCAACAAGTTCTTGTGATTGTCTTTTAACTATTGTGCTTAGCATCTGTTTGGCAAAGGCTTCAGCTGCTTCAACAGTCTCAAAGTTGTTGAATTTTCCTTGAAATTATATCCTTAATGTGTTGGGGTAATAATGTTGAAATCTAATGTGCCTTTCCCATAATGCCTCCTTAAGGGGGATAAATAGTTTTCTCCTTCTGTATAAATCAGGGCCAGAATCAAGAAATACCAGAAGTTGTTTTCCGTCTATTGTTAAACCTTTTTTCTTGCACAAGATATTACTTTTTCTTTGTCTTGGTATCTTCGAAAATATGCTAATATTATTCTAGGGAATCTCTGTATTTGGTTAGTATTAGGTTTAAAACCTGGTGTTCGTGGACTCTGTCTGGTTCAGTTTTATAATCATCACGTACTTCGTCCTTTAGAACAAGATTTATCCAGTCCTCAAAGGTTTTGTGAATATTCTGGCCTTCCCACCCTTCTGGGACATTCAAGGACTTTAAATTATTTTATCTTGAGCGCCATTCTAAGTTGTCAATTTTCTGTTTAATTTCCTTAAGTTCTTTATTATGTTCTAATAGCTTAGGTTCTAGTTATGGCAGAAAATCCTCCACATCTGAAATTCTGTTTTCTTACTCCGAAATGTTACTATTTATTTCCTTAATTTCAGCCTTCATTTCTACTATTTAGTTTCTAATTTTGTCCATCTTTAAATGCATTCCTGCAAAACCCTGTTTGATTTCTTCCATTAATTGTTTATACTGATCCTCTTGTTTTGCATTACTAGCTTCCTCAGCTTGTATAGCCACATTAAGTAATTTTATTTTATCTTTGTATTTTGGTATAGCTCCAGTATGATCACCATGGACAAATGTGAATTCAAAATCAGCTGGTATTTGAAAGGGGTTAGAAACATATTCTTTTCGCGAGGAGGCCCCACAAACTTTTTTCACAGTGGTTAAATTTAAACCCTTTCCTTCATTTAAACTACTGGTAGCGTCCATGCTTCCATTCCCTGGATTCATGTTCCCAGAATTCCGATGTGCAGTAGTAGTAGTTGAACTTTCCTCATCACTTAACTCATCTTCATCTGCTAAGTTTCTTTTTTTAGCCCACATGTCAGTGTCTTTACCATCTTTAGTTTGCATGGTTGGTTTCCTCAGTGTGTTTGTTTTAGCTTTGTTTTTTACATTCTCTGATTCAGCTTTGGGTTTATTTTATTTTTCTCACTTGGTTTCCTGAAGAAATCCTTCAGGTCAGCAGTATCTCTTCTGCTTATTCTGCCCCCCCCCCATTTAGTTGTAGGGATGTCACAGAATTAATTTAATCTGTTTTTGGTCAGGCAGCTCCAAGGTGTACTTGTTCAAAGAGCTATTTTAATTCTGAATCTGTTGTATATTACCTTTATTTTGTTCATTGTAAAAAAAAAAAAGTGATTTTATGTCGACACATTGCTCAGGCAGTCCCCATCAGTACCATCTTACAGAGCTTTGTACAAGGAATTATTATAATCTTTCTCTCATTATGCAGAGAAAAGTGTTATTTTTCAGCAGGGCCTTCATTGAGACTTCAGTCCCCCCCCCTTCTGGGCAGGGAGGTTATGTTCTGGCTTCACAACTCTACTCTGCTTTGAAGCTGTTCTTATTTACATTTGCTCATGCAGTCCCCTATATGTACCATCTTACAGAGCTATTTTGCACCACAGAACTTGAGACTGTTTTTCCATGAGTGGTTACTCCCCTTCCCCTTATCTAAGGGAAGATGATAATCAGTAAGCACATTGCTCATGCAGTCCTCACTAGTACCTTCTTAAAGAGCTATATTGAATAGGGTCAGGAATTTTTCTTTTAATAGCCAGTTCCTTTTTCTTTCTTAGCACCAATAACTCATAGGATGGAATATGCTGATTTCAATAGGAGATTCTAATCAGTTTTTCCAGCCCCCCACCTCACATTATGGGGAGGTTAATTTATACTTTCAACAAATACAGGACCAAGATGTATATCTCTTTTTAATGCCCTCTCTGAGATACAGCTTTCTTTGTATTCAGGCCAAAGTTATTGTGAAGTGTGTTAGATGTATGCAATAATTTAATATGCTGTTCCTTATATTTGAACAGTTGTTTGCGTAGTTGCAATTACACTTCAGTCTAGCACTCCACCCAGCATCAACTATTCAGCTGTTCAAACAGAGTGTTTTTCTCTCTCACAAATATAGACATTAGCCCAGTCAGACTCATTGATATAGAAAGCTTCTCTTGTTTTAGTTCAAATACCTCAGCTATATTCAAAGTGTAATACACAGCGAGGGCTCTAGAGGTACACCTTCTTAGCAAATGAAAAAAGTCACTACATTTTAATCACCAGCTACAGAATGACCAGATAATCTGTTTCCAACTTTGTCTCTTTGCGTCCTGTGGATTTCCACACAGCAGTGTCCGGTAAGGATGTTTTTCTAGGTGTCGGTAATCAACTCACCTGAAAACAGAAAAACATGTAGTTTTAGACAAAGATGCTGAACAGGATATTTGTTTTTTTTGTGCTTAGTTTCCTGTGGCTTGAGTATAACTTTCAGTCAGTACCCTCAGATGTCACATTTCTGGACACGCCAACTCTCGAGCCATGCTGTGCATTTAAATGTTACTTTTATCAAACTTCACACATTTCTAGCAGAAACACACAGCTTCTCCAGCATTCAAACTAAATAAAAATGAAAAAGGCATTTAGTGAGAAAACCAGGGGAGGTTGCATACTACCTGCCACACCGAGCTCTTCTCACTTCTCGCTAATGGATGCCATCTTGCTCTGCCCCCCTGACCAAGCCTAAGAACCTTTTGATGTCAGTCATGCATATGTAACAACACTTCCTGCCACTAGGGGGAAGATGGTTGGTAACCGGAGTGCTAGACCCAGAACCTACGCTCTGGTAGTGACTCTGATTTTGTTAGTGTAGTGGGTGGTGCTTAGTGACAGTTGGGAGCATGCCCTCAAGGTTCGTTGTTGTCACACTTTGCCCTGAAGCAACAAAAACCTCATAACTCACACCTTACAGCTATCTGTGAATCCAGGCTTTTAGACCAAGTCACCTTAATACCCAGTAACTTGATAGCCTCCAGGGGCAGGCCCAAGACAGCAGTGGAGATCTCAGAGAAATGATCTGAGGGCAATTAAGGTAGATTGCTGTTAATTTTGGGAGTATGTGACAGGGCACACCAGGATGGAATGGAGACGCTGAAGGGCTTCCCATTAAGGGAGGTCCTAGGCAGCCTTGCAGTTCATGAGGGGTCCCACAGAAGAGGGGGTCTTTCCACTGTGGGGCATTTGTGGTCCTGTACTCAAGTGTTGCTGCCTGCTGAGCTGCTGATGGAGAGAGATTGGTGCGACAGACAGGGCTACTGACTAAGGTAGGAGTTATGCCTATGTTGTCTGACAGGAAATTCCAGGCTGTGATGGATACCAGCACTGTTACCTCAGGCACAGAGTCTGAACTGCTTACCAGCTACTGTCAATGAGAAGGCTGGAGAATGCACTGCTACGAAATACCCAGCACACCATTTACTATATAAGAAGAGGCTGATACAAGGCACCAGGCAGCACGAGGTACTCTCTAGGCTCCAGTGGGGGAGATTGGTCTGGTACAGGTGGCTAACACAAGGACCAGGGGACCCATATATGCCTGACAGCATATCAATGTCTGAGAAGTAATGTTCCTAGAGTAGTAATTTCTCCTATAACACTAGCTGATCAGGTGCTGCAGCCTCAAAGATGTGTAAAATGAGTAGAAACCCGAGCTAATAGTACAGTGGACTTAATAGTATAGTGGAAGAACTCATAGAGTGTGCAGAGTAGGACAGGCTTGACATAAGGTATAACCTTTCTGATGTGTGTGAAAAATGGAATTGAAGGAGTTGTGTGGCTCCCCTATAGTGCCCACTGCAAAGCTGGGGATACGCACAGAGTGTATTGAGTGCAGAGGAGACCTCTGGTGAGAATTCCATCCTACTCCTTGACACAGAGGGTTTTATCTGGCCAAGTCGATCCTCAGGTGACACCAAGGGAGGGTTATTATGGGCTCCATGTCAATATAGCAAAGTAGTAATGTCAAGTACAATTATGGCAATGATAAATCGGTGAGAGTCAATATGGCGACTGTAATTAATTATGACTGCAGTTACGGTGACATTTGCTTTCTGCAGGGGTCTTTGCCCCCCTACACCCCCCATTGCGGGGGGCTTTGGCCCCTGCACCACCCTTACTTATATATCTAACTCTGAGGTCATAGCACCACGGGTTGGGGGGGGAGGAAATGTCACTGTAATTGTGGTCACCGTAAATTCTGGTCACCGTATTGACTCTCACCGATTTACTGTCGATGTAATTGTAGTCGCTGTTATGTCTTCACTGTATTGATGTGCCACTGTTATTATGTGGTGCCTGTTTTTGTTGAGAATACACAGTACATTAGCTGTTTGGAGATCTAAGTGAAGTGTAGGAAGGTCTGCATTGTGTGAGCTCATTATTCAGTATGCAGTGTGAGATACAAGGTGTAGGCTTGGAGGAGTTGGGTGTGAAACTTTACCTGGCCTGTGGCAGGATCTGTGACTGAACTGATCCAGTATTGCTAATGTGAGTGCAGCAAACTAGACATCTATCAGACTCAGGTGTGACTGAGATCATAGAAACTAGCATTTGTGAGCCCAGCTTCACATTTATAGAAACACAGAAACACAGACTTTGATGGCAGATAGGGACCACTTGACCCACCCAGTCTGCCTATTTCCCTACCTATTGGCTAAGCTGCAGATCCTAGTTAACCAACAGCCTACTTCTTCCTAACCCCCACTAGAATTTACTTATGGCTGTCCCATGCATTCTTCGATTCCCCCACAATTTGTATGAAGTGATCATGGACAAAATCATAGATGTTTGACTCAGGGAAGAGAAAGAACTGGGTGCCCAATTTTATACTGGCTGCAACCAAAAGAATGCACCTGAGACTACAACAGCAGCTACTGAAAAGACAGTTATGCTGCTATCCGGCGTAACTGCTGGCTGTGATGGAATATTACTTTCTAGAACGAGTGACGGCAATAAGAGACTCAGCATAGTCAAATAGGACTCCAGACCCACCACAACCATGTGTGATTAGCTACCAGCCATGTTCACCCACCCATCTGAGATCAGAGCAGGACATTAAGTCCAAAATGGAGATGGAGGATTAGGATAAGGGACCAAGGTATCAGAGGGGAGATGCCCTCAGCCAGCTGCTGACTCCATACCCAAGCCATGAACATGGTTTCCATACTGAGGGATATGTTGTAAGGAACTGGGGGCATCAGCTCAAGTATTTGTAGAACATTTTTTTCCATTCTTTGTTAACTGGTTAAGGCCCACTAGGCACAAGTGCCTGTTTTCAGGGGCAACCCAGGAGCACTGGAGAGGTTAAGTGACTTGCTCAGAGTCACACCGTATGCAAGTGGAGGTTGTGGGAATCAAACCCAGATCTGCTGGATGTGCCAAGCTCTTTCATAGCTTGTTATTCTAACCTCTAGGCTATATTGCTTTCTCTGCTCCTTTACAGCTGGAGCTGGAGACAGTGGCACCATAAAATCAGAGAGACTTGGAGTGCTGGTTACCACCAGGCTGTGTGCTATCTGATTTAGTCAAAACCTGCCCAGCGGACTAGGAAAGTTAAATGCAGAGTTTCTGAAAAGAGGATGTGCAATTTTCCATGGATGCCCTACTGGATTTAGGAAGCAGTGGAGAGGCCAAGAACAGACTGAGGGGCATAGAAGTGGAAATTCTGATTTAAATTTTCATCTGCATGCGTTGTTGGCATCATGGTAAGTGGAACACAATGTGCAGGTGCAAAAAGTGGTGCACACCAGTGCCAGTGGTGACATCCGGGAAACGTCCGTAGAAGTCTAGGATCAGAAATAATTTGAACAGAAACCATGTCCTGTGCATTGAAGGGAAGCTTTCATAAACAGAATCCCTCTGCCTCCCCAAAGTCATATCCCCCCAATTAAACTTTTCGCAAGCCTCCCAGATTTGACATCTTTTAACTTAAAGTTCTCAAAACTCCAGCACGAGGCAACATGGTGGATGTGGCGCCGCGTTGTCACATGAAATGACACCACGTAGCATCTGCCACGTTACATTACGCTGGACTTTACAATGAGAACTTAAAGTAAGTTAAAAGAGGTAATAACATTTGGGGAGCTTGCAAAAAGCTTAATTGAGGGGTAAAGCTTGGGGGGTAGGATTCAGTTTATGACAGCTTTCCTTTACAGAGCACCACAGTATAAATGTGGTTAACTGTACTCCCACAGACTAGTCCGAAATGCCTTCAGTTTTGCTGTAAAAATAAATGACACTGGAGAGTGCCTGACTTTAAAGCATCTAAGACATTTTGCCCCCTTGGCAGTTACCATGTGATAATAGTGACCCAAAATAAGTGACTACAAAAAGAGCGACTCATTTTAGGTGCTATTATTGTGGGCTGCCCTGCACAATCGCAAGGGTATGGGATACTGACCGTGGGGAAGGGCAAACGAAAGGGGGGAATAGCGAGGGGAAGGGTAGGGACAGGGGAGGGGTTTTCAGGCATTAGTGTATCTGCTGCCACTGAGCTAGCCATGTGGCATGGTGGTGTGGGTGGGTGGCTAGCTCTGGCACAGCAGGTACTGTGACTGGGAGCGTCTACATTTTGTCACATCCACAAGCTGCTGCTGCACTTATATTTTGCCAAAATCCGGATTTTGCCTCCTCCTCAACATGCAGTTCCCCCAGGAGTAGAGAAACCTTATTCAGGTAGGTGCCCCCGCAAAAATGCTTTTTTTCTATCCGGATGTCAGGTCACTTTGAAGTGTATATCACTGATTTGCTTTTTTATGATATACACTTGCCATAATAGCAATCGATGTTTTGGGATCACTACTATGACATGGAACCCAGTTACCCCTGTACAGCAGCATACAGGAGATGAACCTGTCTTTTCTTTGTTGCTCTCTGGTAAAAATGCCTTCATTTAAAAAGTATTTTCTGAGACAAGTGCAGGAGTTTGTCAATTGCACTGTGACTAGATATAATTAGTGTGTGTTGTTATTCTTTTTCTCTTTCATTTTTTTTCGAATAGAGACCAGAATCAATGACCAGTGCTAGACTGGCAGGGAGAGCCAGAGGATGTCTCCTGTAGTGGAGAAAGTTCACCTCCAGTGTCCATGTTACCATTGAAGATATCAAAAGTGGGGAAGGGGCATTGTAAAGAGACTTTTTTATGTTTACACTCACCATACAGCGACTGCCATAATTATAAAACTAATAATAATAATTATGCAGCATCAGTGGCTCATCAGGTAGCACACTCTCCTCTGAGGCTGGGAGATCAGAGGGTTGTCAGAAGGCTGTGGGTTCAATTCCCACATATGGCACTTGGGTAAATATCCCAATACTGACACTGTAGTGCAGCATGAGGGTGATGCTGCACTCCTGAGGTGCCGTCTTTTGGATGAGATGTTAAACTGAGAGCCCATCTGCCTGTTCTAGTGGTAGTTCAGGTGGATGTTAAAGATCCCATGGCACTTATTGAAAAGAGTAGGGGAATTTTTATTGAAAGCATGGACATCATTACAATAACAGAATAGAAAAGAAACAGCGTGAACATAAACATAAACCTGAATGTCAATTAGAAACCGTAATAAACAATGGTAAATAACACCCAGAAAATTCAAAAATGAAACAGTCAATAAAAATACAAAAAATAAGTTATACAGGGTCCTAATTACTGTGATTCAGAAGACCCTTTAGTTCAACCATATGTCACAATTTATCCATAAATGTTTGACTTTTTCTACACTAAAAGGTTCCATATCTAACAGCAAAATCCTGTTCAGGGACATTTTTGGTATTAGCTAGAACTTCTTCATATGAAACTACCCTCTGTTGCAAAACCCACATACAACGAGCCTGCCAAATGTAATATTGTAGCACTGCAAATACAATGTATATGGTATCTATGTGGTATTTACCCCAAATAAAGTACAAGAGTAGGGGAATTTCCCTGGTGACCTGGCCAAATTTCCCCCATTCACTATAAATGCCACCACCAGCTTATTCTGGTTCAAGGTCAGTCAGCATAAATCTGTGTGGGGCCGGGGGAAGGCAGCTGCAGAAAGTGGGGTGCTAGCTGCATACTTGAGCAGACTTGATAGACCGTGTGGCCTGTTTCTGCTGGCATGTAGTAAGTAAGTAATAATACTTATGTAGCCACAGATGTTTTATGATAATGCCAAATGTGTACAGTGCTATGTATATGTAGATGCCTGCAATACCAGGAACAATGCGCAGTACATATATATATATATATATATATATTTAATATTATAGGGGTGCGGTAGTGCACCTATTGTTAGGGTTGAGTAGACACTTTAATGTTAAACCAAAAATTTTGCACTTTAACAACTTTGCAACCATTCAAAGGATTTGCATGAAATTTTGCACGTGCAGTCTTCTATGGTAGATCTCTTGATGTGTCTGGATTTTGTTTTGATCAGACTATTGGATTTTGAGCTTCACATAGTGCTGAAACATTAAAATTCACATTTTTTGCACTATTTTTGTCATCTTACTGTGCCCAGATGGTTTGGAATATTGGTCTGAAATTGTCAAGGTACAAAGGGCTTGCCCCATAGAAGTGCCTTGCACTGTTTTGGTGAAAAAATATTAATCCTTTCCAAAGTTATATAATTTTAAAGTTTTGGGTTCCGAGCATGCTCATTGAAGTCTTTTGGATAGCTTCCTGGAAGGACAAAGTAATTTGGTCTCTTGAAAAAGGATTTTTTTTTTTGTGAGGGGCCAATCCTTTTTCATGAGGAAAAATTCTTTTTTCTAGAGTTGCCATTTTGTCTTCTGTTTTTTCAAAAAAACTAACTTGAAACCCACAAAAATGCACTCCTCCAGAGACAGCAACATGTTTATCTTGGTCATTAGGACTCTGGTGGATTCTGTAGTTATCTAGTGGAAAAATTACACTGCAGGGCATTTTTTAAACATTTTATATCTTTTCTCATGACTCGCTAATTCCTCTTTCGTGAGTCCTTTTTTATTCTCGAGAAAAAGGATCCTATCTCGTGAAAAAGGATTTAGGATTTCATTTTTTTTAATCCTTTTACATGAGATAGGATCCTTTGTCTTTCTTTCATTCTTTTTTTCTTTTTTCTTTCTTGAAATCTTTGATTAATACCTTTGAACAAGAGCTCTTTATATAGGTTCCATGTCAAAAGAAAAACATCATCATGATAACAATTAAAGGTACATTGCAGGTGTCACCAGACCTGAATACATCTAGGTAGAATACAGTAAAAGCTGTAGGTTCACTGAAAAAAAAGTACAAATTAAACTTGAGGTGGGACCGGAAACATTGGGATAGGTAAAGGACAGAGACAAGGGGTTTTAAATGAATACACTCCAAACAGACAGTACAATTCATTTAACAACTGAGGCACTGCACAAGGCATACCTGAGTCAGATAATAGCTAGCTTACTAACGGCAGGAAGGTATAGCAGGTCAAAAGTGGAGGGGCGAGGTGGATGAAGGAAGGGGAAGGATGTAGGTGAGAGGCAAGGACGTGGGAGGAAAGGGATAGGTGGGGATAAGTGGGGAGTAGCAGAAAGTAAATGCTGAAAGGGTGATGGTACAGTAGGGTAATGAGGGTAGAGTGTGAGACATAAGGCGCATGTATGGAGCAGGGAGGCAGTCTTAGTGGTAGTAGTCACAGGTAGCCTCAGTGACTATGCGCTGTCATAGCAAATGTTTGTAGGAACCCAGTGTGGTTGTATTCAATTTTTGTGAACCTTTTTTGCTGTCACGATAAAGGATCCTATCTTGTGAAAAAGGATTTTTTTATCCATTTTAGTGAGCTAGGATCCTTTTTTTTGAATCCTTTTTCACTCTCAAAAAGGATCTATCTTTATGAGAAAGGATTTTGGACTTTTTTTTTTTCAATCCTTTTTTACGAGCTAGGATCCTTTTTAATCAATCCTTTTTTGTTTTCACAAAAAAGGATTTCTAGTCATGAAAAAGGATTTGGGACCTAGTTTTTTACAAGTTTTAACTGGAGTAAGTGACTTTCAATGTATTTCAATGGAGGTTTTAACTTTCATGCATAGCTTTGCCATTTTTACACATTTTATACCAACTTTCCAATACGGGATTTTTGAGACCCTGCATGATGAACAATGTCAGTGGAATTACACAAATCCAGCCCAAAAGGTGATTTCATGGACAGTTGTTGAAATTACCTTTCAGTTGAGATTTGCAAAGTTTCACCACCCTTATTTATGAGGTGGAGTCATAAGAAGCATACGTTGGAAATTTGGGGTCAAAATATATAACAGTGGCACAGTTATGCACATTAAACATACGTATATGCATGTGAGGAGGGATGGGAGTGCAGGGCCCAAAAATTACGGATGGATGGTAGCGCAGCCCTGCAGTCCCATAGTCAAATAAAGAAACAATTACAGAGGGATGGGTCCCACAGAAAAATAAGGATACAACTAAACTATTTCAAAAGGTCAGGACATTAATTGCAAAAAACTGTGTTAATGCACTAATTAGGATTAAAGTGACAAAACTAGGGAAATATGGCATTAGGGTTTCCAACCCTAACACCCCACCCCCACCCTGCAGGCATGGGGTGTGCCTTGTGATTGTCAACCCTAACGCCCACTCCATTCTCATAATACTGTACCTATCTCAGCTTACTTACACATGGAATGGGGTGAGCGTTAGGGTTGACAACCTGAAGGCACACCCCATGCCTGCTGCTACCTGCAGGGTGGGGGTGGGGAGTTAGGGTTAAAAACATGATTAGTAGTCCCATGGTTCACTACTGCCAGAAGGACAAATACCTGACATGTTGGTGTAGGTATAAGAAAGTGCTGCAGAACTCTAGGGGGAATTGGGTGGTGTTTAGATTTAACTATCTGCAGCAGGCCTGAGCCACTGTATTGTGGGTTTTACGGCTTCATAACAATACTGTATGGGTTGTTTTACTAATTTCTTATTTTTTGTAGAGGTTTCTGTCTTGGGTAGTGTGAGTGTAACACATGTCCATGAGTCATTGGGTAATGGGTGGAGTAGCTGACCCTCTTGAGTAGTGCATTGAGTGACATTATTGGTCCACCTCTGCTTTTTCCGAGGAGGGAAATAAGTTCTCAAGGGGGAGAGCATAAGAACTCACTCCTGCCACTAGAGGGTGGGAGTTGGTTATCAGAGATGCCAGACCCAGAGCTAGGGACTGATTTAGTTACTGGGAAGATCCTAATGATAGTTGGGATGGTGCCAGGATGCCCTCAAACTAGGTTGTTGTCAGACTCTACCCTGAGGTAGCAAGGATCTCATACCTTGCTGCTATAGATGGAGCAAGAATTTGAGACCAAATCGTAGCACAGTTGAATGGTAGCTTCCAGGGACATGCCCAATACAGCAGTGGAAATCCAGGGAAGGGATCTGGTGGCTTTTATTGTAGACCACTGTTAATGCAGGGATTATGTGAGAGGACACACTGTGAGGGTGTGGGGATTCTGAGTGGCTTCCCCTAAAGGAAAGTTCCTGCCAGCCTTGCAGCATTGGAGGAGTCCCACAGAAGATGAGGGGTCACCTCTGTGGGGCATTTGTGATTCTGTGTTCGAGCGATATTACCAGATCAACTGCTGATGGACAGAGACCTGGCATGACAGACAGAACTGCTAGCCATGGTAGGAAATACACCTGCATTGTGTGGCAGTAGATCCAGCCTGGGATGGGTACCAGAGCTACTGCCTCTGGCAAAGGGCTGTGGTAACTGCTAGCCATTGTCAGCCTGCAGGCTGAAATAATTGCTGCCCTCAGGATCAGGGGTTACATGGAGGCTCACCAGTGATCAGAAGTCTGAGAAGTGATGTCCCTACAGAAGTGATGCCTCCTGCAGCACTAGGTGACCTGGTGCTATGACACCAAAGATGTGTAAAATGTGTAGGAACTCTAAAGCTAATAGTATAGCTGAAGAACTTTTATAGTGTGCAGAGTAGGACAGACTCTGACTCAGTGTATAATGCTATCCACTGGCATGCGAAAAAAGGAATTGAAGGAATCATGTGGCCCCTGTTGTGAGAGGCTGATACACCTTTATTAATGCCTGAAGGTTCTGACTCATGTACAGGGTCAGGATTACACCTGTCTGTAGACTGCTAACAAGGAGCATAACCAACGATTGTGTTCTTACTTGTAAAGTGTAACTACTGTACTGCTGAAACACCCTTACAATGTGATTTTTCCTGTTAGAGCAGAGGTCCGAGTTATGAGCACCGCAAGGCTGGGAAATGGTATAGTGAGTATCGAGTGCAGGGGAGCCCTCTAGTGAGCAGTTCATCATGAGGGATCCCAGATCAACAGATACCTGCATTTTACATGGAAATTTAGCCATATACGGAACAATTGTTCGCAAGACTTAACATTGGTTATATGGAAAAACAGCAATTTGCTTCTCATAGAAAATTATTCAGTCTACAGGAAAACTGCCATGGAGTTACAGGGGAAACATCAAACCAGTCTGGTGAGCAGTGCATCATATAGATATATTGTGGGGGGGTGGGGTTCCAAAAGGGACAGACACAGTCACAAATGAATGCTACACAAGTGCCTATGTTTATCCACTTACCTCGAGGCAGCCCTGCATTGATTTATGACAAAAGTCACAATTAGCAGCAAGAAACAGACACAGTTGTGAGATGCTTCCAGTTTGGATGCACTTGCGTCTGTCTTTGGGTGCAGAACTTAGGATGCAGTTAGGGCGTCTAATAGATGGTCTAACATGTTTGGACACATTTCTGCTCTAAAAATAGCAGCAGACACATCTTGGGCAGATTCACTTGAAACTCCTGCCCATTGTGCTTCTCCGGGCCATGCCAGCACCCAGCTAACACTGAGAGAGGGTTCTCATGTGGTGCCAGCCTCTGTCCAGACTATACAGTACAACAGCTATTTGGAGATCTAATGAAGAGTGTGCGTGTGTGTGTGTGTGTGTGTGTGGGGGGGTCTACACCTACAGTACATGAATGGACATTTGCCTTAAACTGTTATTCTCACTGTTTGGGATCACCACACTTTTTTTTAATTTACTTTCTTTTTTATTAAGAAAACATTTATGCAAGTGCATGACCACATTTACAAGTTTCACATGTTCCATTTTCATTTCACAAAATTAGGTTGAACATAGTCTATTAAGCATCTGCAAAAGTTTGATATGACCTTGGGGCAAGTTATGGCATAAAACAAATTACACTCTTCTAGCTCTTAGATAAGATGTGACAGTGATATATTACACATTATACAATGGCAAGAAAGAATCCTGTATTCTGATTGGTCAGTTGGCTGTCACAGCAGGGATGTTATCCTGGCATAATCCCCTACTGATTGTTTGGATGGTTTAGATGCCCACCAGCATGATGAGCTCCTCCTTCTCTTAAGAAACAAAAATATGTTTACACACTAACAAAAACATTCTTTAAAATTATTTTTTTTATTATAAAACAACAAGCCGTTGTATAATAGGAGTAATGCCCTCCAGGGTGGGAGTTATGCTGGGATAACATCCCTTCTCGGGTGTTGGATGCCCTCGGCCGGTGGTCTCGGGCCCAACCACCTGAGGTGGGATGTTATCCCAGCATTACACCCACCCTGTCAGGCATTATTCCTTCAATGCTGATTTTCTCTTTCTTCTTACGGGCAATGCACCTACATCATGCTTCCCTTATCCTCCCAGGAGCAGCATCTGCAGATATTGATCTGCTTTCTTGAGGTGTTACATTGCCCTGAGTTTATGGCACGAAAGAGTTCAGTATTTTGATTATATGGAGTATCCAATCATGCCTTCTGCTGTTAAAATGATCCATTTGTTGTCTGATTTTATGTGTTCATTTTTTCCATGTAGTAAATATTGAACATAATTTATTTAGTTAGTTCGGAAAAACACCTTTGAGCTTAGATAGCTCATTTACAAAGGTTCCTCATCAACAAAAAAGCAACAGCAATTTACGTCAGAATATCTAGTGCATGAGGACCATACAACAGGTTTATAGCAACAATCAATAAAATATACAAGGTTTAATATACACTGCTTAGATGCACAGCTGTTTTTCAATTGAGGCAACATACAGTAGTCTTCGTCAGTTTGAAGGTTAGGTACATGAAGAGGGAGCTACCTGGGCAGAGAGACATGCAGTTCACAGGAGCATTGTCTGAGACATAGACGGGGAGCTTCAGGAGGGGGTAGTATGTCCTGCCATTGTTGTACTGTCGATGGCTGCTCCTGTAAAACATTATTTAAATATTTCTTTTTTACCGCTGTCAATAAAAAGTGCAATAAATACTGCTGGTGTCTGTTAAATATTTTGGGAGGATTCAATAGAAAGAGTGTCTTTGGGTGTCAGTGGCAGTCCTTCATTTCCCATTCCACCTGTGTCTAGAAAGGCTGTAAGGCTGGGAATTGCCAAAATATGTGGGAGTAGGTAGCCAACTGTGTCCACAATGGCTCCAACAGGTTGATGGCAAAGTTTGCATAAATTTGGTTACCACCTGTGGGGTTCTGAAATAACACATTATTTTTCATGCAAATTCCTTCCAATTAGGTGATGATAAGGTGATGATAATACCCTGTGTTGTATGTATACCTGGTCCCACTCCCTTTTTGTCAGTGCAGAACCCAGTTCTTGTGCCCATTTCAGTTATACACTAGTCAGAGTAATAGCCGACGGATTACTCAAAGCTTTGTATGCCAGTGATATAAAATGGTTTGGTAAACCTGTCTGTTGGGCAGTTAGAATCAGCTGCATCAAGGGGTGTTGTTAATTTATGCCTATGTCCTTTCCTGTTCTATTAAGTAAGTAGTGATGGACTTGCAAGTTATCTATAGTGATCTGTATTTGATAAAAGATATTTCTGCTTAAGCTGCAAAAAGGTATATGGGAGTGTACCATCATAAAACTGGTGCACTTGTGGCTAACCTTGATGTTCTGATTGGCGAAATCTATGATCTATATTCGCAGCGAGAAATTATTTATTGTAAGGTAGTTCATGCAAAATCATTCAGTCTTTGTGGTATTTACCACCAGTAAGGATGTGAAACCAGGTAGACAGCACTCTTTGTGTAAAGATATCATCTGTTAAGTGTCATGAGTTGAGAGGTGGGTTAGAGAAAAGTGCTTTATTTAAGGTAGTGTGCAGATCATTAACATTTATTTCCAGTGGGCAACATATGTGTTGTCCAGCCAGGTGCAAATATGTCTTAGTTGTGCCACCTGGCAATACCTCTGTAAGTGAGAAAGAGCTTGTCTCCTTTAATTTTAGGTAACTGTAATTTTAATAAGCAATTCGTAGGCGGGCATGTGCCCACACAATCTAGTTAAAAGTATATACCGGGTATTGAAATATTTTTGTGTGGGGGCAGTTGGTAATGACTGAAACAAATACAACAATAGCAGAAGAAGGTTCATTCATATTACCATCCATGTTGTTTTGTTATGTTCAAGCTGTATTAAGCTCTTGTTTACATGAGATGGTCCTTCTCTATAGTGAACACGTCTGGAGTCAGCTGATGTGTTCACTATAGCTAGGTGTTCATTATAGCAAATCCTGGGTCCCACAGTGAATCACTTGCTTGAATGGACAGGGCACTCTGGGAAGGCATGTACCCTCCTGTGAATAAACAATGGACATTTGCCTGAACAGCCACCCCAGCACTCCAAGGGAGCCCTTCGTTCTGTGGCAACTGTGTGTTGGGGGGATTCCAGTGCCGCTGCATTCTAGCGGTAACCTGTGGGGGGGCATAAATATTTATGGCAGGGTCCCCATGAGCATAGCCCCAGCCAGCACTCTGCACCTTAGTGTATAGCGCGCAGCATGGGGCACTTCCCCTGTCATGCCCCTGGTGTGGCACTGCACAGCCAGCTAGGGAATCCAGCACACAGAGCACTGGCATGTCTGTGGTGAATTCCATGAGGGTGTGCAGATCACTGCTGTGTGCCTTTTGGGTGTAGGAATGCCTATGTGCTGCCCTGATGTGGTGCATAGGCATTCGTGCATCGGGTCCAATATGTGCAGAACTATCAAGCGCAGCTACACACCCATAGATAGGCACCTGGTGGCCAGTATTCATGAATGCTGGGTGCCTGTCTGTGTTCCTGCCCCCATGGTGTGAGTGACCATGGGGGGCAGTTTGTTTGTTGGTTCCACACGGGCAGGGACTTTTGGGTGGGTGAGGGTCCCAAGTATTGTACAGTACAGATGATTGTCCGAAGGGTTGCCTCCAGCATGTTTCACTTATGGCCATACCATGCTGTTGTCATTAACTGTGACCCCTTGTCAAGTACTGTAGTTGCAACTGGCAGTGTAATTCATACACCCTTTACACATTTAAGCAGAATCATGGTTGGTAGTATCAGTATTTCCTTCAACCATTGTGTATTTGCTAGCTAGCCGCTAGTCCCAGTTGATGCAAAATACACGTTGAGAATTGTGTGACAGTACAAACACTGAGGCACAGGGCACACTGTATGCATTCATTTCCAGAAATCAGGAATACCCTTACTCTGATTGCTTCTTCCAAAACAGTTCCTTTCTTTGCCACCCAGAGTATATGAAAATGTAGTTATGTTATTTGTGATCATAGTTTAATGTTCAAATAGAAAGTAATGGTGGGAGGTTTTCCAGGAGATGTTCTTTTTTATAGATTCTCTTTTTACACCCCTCGTCTCACCGTGGTGCTTCCTCACCTTCAGGAGTCTCCTATGGCCTTTGTACGTCCCTGCTCATCTGTCAGATTCAGGTGCAGTCATCCCCCCATGCTGCCTTGGTTTAACCCAGGTGGGCACGAGGCAGGCCCCTCTTCACCCCAGCCGCCTGTGTTTCTTCGGGATCCGTCACTGCATCTTCGACAGGGCCCTGGGATCAGGCCTGAAGCTCCATCTACAGGAGCACCGCGGGTATTTTTTGTTCTCGCCCAGCCCGCTGGACGTCTGCACACAAGGAGAGCCTAGGGGTGATGCACGTCATAACGTGCTAATGCTCCAGCTCCTGGCAGACGTCCTCCCTCCCTCCCTAGTACATGCTGTTTTCACTGCACCTCCACCCATGGTCACCCAGGTGGCGGTATTGCAGCGGGACCTGCATCCCACCCCACCCGGAGGAGGAGAGCAGCCTCTGGGCACTCAATCCTCCTTCCCCCCATCGGCCCTCCAGCTGCCCGAGTCCGTTCCAAAACCTGGGTTGCTGGTGCCTCGAGCGGTAACCCTACTGCTGCGCCAGCGGGCTGGCCAGGAGATGTTCTTCTTAATACCAGAGATGTGGAATAGTGGTCACTGTAAGGAACAGTGATATTGTGTCATGAACCTATGTTAGTACATGTGTATTTGTTTTCCATACATGTTCTGGTTGATGCCCCGCCATGCAGGTAGGAGGGCTTGGCCATCACGGGGGAGGAAATCATGTCCCGCCAGAGTCATCGGGTATCTGTGGTGGGGGTGTACATTAGTTACTGCAGGGTCCCTGCTGCCATAACTTGCACCCAGTGTCTGGCATTCAGCGCCTTTGCACATGGCATAGACTGCGAGCATGCCCCCGACACTCCCTTTGGATCACCCCTGCATGTAGCTGTGTGACCAGCCAGAGGGATCCAGTGAGCAAGGACCTTGTGCCCCTGCTATGAATGCCACTGGGGGGGGGGGCGCTGGACCCTGCTGTGCAGCATTCCGTCTTAGGGTTGCCTATGCATCTCACATACTCGATGCATAGGCAATCTACACATTTGTGCATGGAGCCTTATAAGAGGGGTTTTATTATAGTAGATTCACTATAGTGAAGGAGAATTGTATTACTTGTGTTTAGTTAAATATGTATTTAAAGTTATGTTCATGATGCAGAGCTATTTTATAACAGCCTGCTAATGGCATACAAATCCTTATCTTCAATTTAATTAGTTTACTTCACCCTAGCTCACCTGTGAAACATTTTTTTCTTACATCCTGGGGGGAGAATTGAGCACAGTGCTTTTGTAATTTTCTTGGCTCTGTAATGCATGGTACGTGTTAAGTTTTCCTTCTCTAATTAGGAGCTTCATAAGCCACACATCATTAATTTGGATACTTCCTTTATGGCTTTACAGCGTAAATCTCTCTAATGTGCAGAGCGGCAAGCTTATGGCTGTCTTTTTAATTAGCCCTCTGACCTGAATGTATCCACAAACTGCATGATAAATATAATGTCCAGATGACTCAGTCTTCTAATATATTCCAAGGTTCATTTGAGTCAAACTAATCAGATGCAGAAAATGAGTTGTGTCTATTTTAATATTTCTTTCTCTTCATTAAAATTATGTAAGTGAGAAGTGTACAATTTAATCAACAAGGCCAATTCTAGCGGGCTTTGAATTCAGATAATGTTCTTACAGATCATTTAGTATCTGAGCTGCCAACTGCAGTATTTCGTGACCCCTGAGTTCATTACATCAATAGAAAGGCCTACTGAAAAATTATTTCATGGCACTTTTTAATCAACCTTGCTAATAAAGGCCATCTCCCCTCCCAAAACACTGGATTCTAAAAAATAACTGCTAAAGCCTGAGTTTCTTAACTAGAGGTATACATTATTTTACATAGCCCACTGATACTGTGCTGTGATCGGTTGGCACAGATTCTATGGTTTATAATAAAAATAAAAAAGTGACTTGCAATGGAGCATTCTGATTGGCTGATGTAATATAAAGGGTCATGTTAAAGAGACACTGTCAACCAGCTTAGGCCTAAAAGTGTCCCTAGTTTAAAAAAAGCATGCATTATGAGTGTTCACATTCTGCGGAGACTTTTGATGTAGCTGGTAGTTTGATTCTGATTCTTTTTCCTTTTCAAAAGTGAAAAATAGACTGCCCACCATACTGGTGTTACTGCACAAAAAACATGCTTGTTTATGTAACCCCTAGGTGGCGCTATCCTAAGGGCTACTACCCCTGCCTGCTTAGCTAGTAGCAGGTTAAGGGGCCTGGGTACTGAAACGGGTGCCTCCACCCGGAGGTCAGGGTTATTAGTGGTCAAGCTAACCTGGGCACAGCCCTCCGGGACACTGTAACCCCCCCTCTTAACCTTCTAGTGGCCTGACCAATACACAATAATCACTTTCACAATGACCCTTATTCATCAGGCAATTACCCACAATGTTTGCATTTACCACCAGGGCTGGTTCCTCTAGCATGACCCTGGAGACCCTCTGTAAATCAAGGTTATGCACAGCAAACAGCAACAGTACAGTATTTTTGGCACAAACTGGAACCACAGTCAGGTTAAATGCAAAAAGAGTTAGATCTGATTTATTTAGGGGACTTGAACAAGGGAGGGGCTTAATCAGGTTGATTTGCTAAAAGGCTATATCAATCAGACAGTTATGCATGCACTTCAGAGTCCCTACACAGTCACACACTCTAGGTACCCAGGTGGGGAAGAGGAGGCTAGCCAGGAATGTTGACAGGGGTAGGCCGGCATCGCAGCTGGTTGGGGCCCTGTGATGGAAGGAAGCAACATGCACAACACACACTATTTGTAATCCGGAGCCGGAGGGCTCAGTTCGTGAAGAAAAATACAACAAGGCAATCAGGTGACAACACTTTAGATTTAGCTGTTGTTGCAGGGTGCTACCCTGATGTTTACTCACAATACCAAATACAGGACAAAGGCAGGACGAAATTGAGACTGCAGGTTGTTGAGCTGAAGTGCCAGGAGAAGCAGGGCCCACACAAATCACCAAGGTGTCGTTCCTATTCAAGGCATTGGGCAGGGGGCTGATCCCCAGGCAGGTCTCTCGTCGATGACTTTCTCTGTGTAGCGGGTATTCTGGCTGGGCCAGTGTGGCGAGGCCCAGGCCAAATGGAGATGAACACGGATTTAGTCCATTGGAGCTGGATGCCACCTCCAGCAAGCAGAACACAGTTCAGCACACAGTGGGGAACCAAATCACAACCAACTAACAGCACACAGCACATTTACATGCAAGAAATTCTACTATACCAGGCAGGTTTGCTATCTGATCGCAATTACAGAGTCTCTGCACAAATTGGGAATTCAGAGGTGGCTGGAAATCCTGACAGGTCGATTGCATTCAGCAGATCTTTGGTCTTCTTCAGGTTAAAGCCTGGTCACAGTCCAGTAGCTTAAATCGTTCTCACAACTCAGATTCAGTCTGAATAGTCTCTCTTCTCCCTCTCTGGGAGAGCAGGCAGACAGGCAGGCCAAAACACAGCCCTTTCACAGTTCTCCCACACGAATCCATGCAGGATTGCTGCTCAAATATCTCAAGCTGCTACTTCTTTCACTTCCCAACTCAAACTGAATTGAAGCTGCAAGCAGCCTGGGACTTTCCCCAGGATCTAAAAGGTTCAGTTGGCTGATCTGTCTGTCAGTCACAACAAGGGCTCCCCCTCCAGGTTCATTTAGGTGCCAAAAGCCCAAAACTACAATTCCTACAGAATTTTGCTCCCACAAAGCCCCTGGGGACAGGCTCCATTTTAGAGTCCCCAAATGTACTGATTGTCCCATTTCAGCAGTCCAGGACCAAAATGGTGGAGATAACAGAAACATAGAAACATAGATTTTGACAGCAGATAAGGACCGCTTGGCCCACCCAGTCTGCCCATTTCCCTACCTAATGGATAAGCTGCAGATCCTAGTTAACCAGCAGCCTACTTCTTCCTACCCCAACCCCCTAGAATTGCCTTATGACTGTCCCATGCATGCTTGAATTCCACCACTGTTTTTGACTCCACAACCTCCTCCGGAAGGCCGCTCCATGCATCCACAACCTCTCTGTGAAAAAATACTTCTAAATTACCTCTGAGCCGCCCCCTTCTATCTTCAAATTGTGCCCCTTGTTCTTGCACACCTCTTTTTGAAAGATGCTACCCTCTTGGACTTTGTTGATTCTCTTGAGGTACTTGAAAGTTTCTATCATGTCCCCTCTCCTCCTTTCCTCGAGGCTATACATATTCAGCTCCTTAAGTCTCTCTTCATATGTCTTCCAGTGCAGGCCCTGCACCATTTTAGTTGCCCTCCTCTGGACAGCCTCCATCCTGTCTATGTCTTTATGGAGATTGGGTCTCCAGAACTGCACTCAGTACTCAGATGGGGTCTCACCAACTGTCTGTACAGAGGGATAATAATCTCCTGTTTTCTACTGGTGATGCCTCTCCTAGGCATCCCAGTATCCCCCAGCCCTCCTTGCAGCCCTCTCACATTGCTTGCCCACCTTTAGGTCATCTGATATGACTACCCCCAGGTCCCTTTCCATTTTTGTTGTTGTTAGTATCTCACCCCCCATTGTGTACTCTTCCCCTGGGTTTTTGTTTCCGAGGTGCATTACCTTGCACTTCTTAGCATTAAATCTAAGCTGCCATACATTTGACCATGCTGCAAAGAAGGCAGGTTAAACAAACTGCAATATTATTACTATTCTAATAAATGATCAGCAAACAAGTACATCTTCTAACAGAGCTCCCTTTGCGCTAATAACAATGGCAGAATGGAGCGATTATTTGGCAGCCCGGGCAGGACTCGAGCACAGAAACACTCAGCACCCTCCTAGATTAATTATAACTGCAATCTAGGCAGTTCTTAAAGAGATAGTACACAGAGGCTATACAGGCACTCTCTGGCAATACAGTTAAACTGCTAAAACACAGGACACCAGCCTGGCAGAGGGCATTTAGGCACACCCAAGGAAGGTTTTCAGGAACCCCATTTGTAGGGGGGTTATACCCTTCTCTGCCTGGAGAAAACTTGGCGTCTGTGTCAAGTCTGTACCATCACAATATTGAAAATACAATATAAACGAGACATATATAACATTAGCTTGCTATGCAAATAACATCTGGTGCATCAGTTAGCACAACTTGTCACATTACTATACATTTCAATGTACTTCACAATACTATATCCATACTGACAATACTTTACTTATGCATGTTTCATACAAGTAATACTGATTTCACTATGATTAACATACTTTGAACATCACTATACTTATTCATGTAATAACTTCTTGTATTAACATACTTTGAACATCACTATACTTATTCATGTAATAACTTCTTGTACATTAAACAGTATAAGAGTGGGTCCTTCCCTATCAGCTAACTTGGGGCTGGATGGGGCAGGGGCACCATGGTGAGAGGGGAGAACAAGCAACCTGGAGTTGGCCGTCAGGCTCAATTTGGGCAGTGAGCTTGGTGAGACATAAACCCCTTTGTGAACCACATTGAGAGGCAAATCCACTGGCCTCCCAGGGGAATCATAACTAAAGCGTAGCACTGGCTTGACAGCTCGGCCAGTCTTTCTGGAGGGAACAGCCACAGTCTCTGTACTTTCAGCACTAGTCTTGGAGCTTTCATCACTCGTGAGGGGTGCCTCTGCATGGATGGGAAGGTCCAAACTGGGAGCACTGCCAGCTCCTTGCTTTGTAGGCTCTGTTTCCACAACACTTTGCTCATTATTATCTTCTGACGAAGACCTAGGTTGCTCATTTTGAGGAGGCTCTGTCACAATTAGGCTTTGCGGCACTGAAGGTGGGCTGTCAACACTCTCACATTGTCCTTCAAGTTCTAATGTGTCACCAAAGAGACTCAGACCATCAGCCCCTTCTTCTGGCAAGTCACACAGTTCCACGAAACACAGGGAGTCTGCAGCCTCAGACATAATACTTTGCACTTCACTTTTAGGAAGCGTTGGCTCCAAAGATGAAACTGGGGGGTTAGGCAGTTCAGAAGGCCCCACCCCACTTCATCCCCACAATTAGTCATAGGGTTACCCCGAAACAGCTGACTCAATTCAAAGAAGGGGTAATAGGCACTGTCACACTCACTATCATCAGAGGTGGACTAACAGTTACTATCATTCTGGGCCTGCTGCATTGGAAACCTTAAATCTGTAACCACTGGGGTAGGTTGACTCAGTCTCTCTTTTGCAGCAGCATCAGTCACTGGCCCAGGGAAGGCAATGTCTGCTGGCTCAGCTTCAACAATAACTTGGCCGATAGACAGCAAGTGGTTATGGTGCATGGTCTTGACAGCTTTGGAGTCATTCTCTGGGTGTACCTTGTACACTGGTACATCATCCAACTCTCCAACTACTACATGAGGAAGATGGTGCCACCTATCAGCAATTTTGTGCTTGCCATGTAGTCCCAAATTGCATAAAAACACATGGTCTCTGGGCTGTAGCTCTTGAGCCTTTACTTTCTTATTGTGCCTCTCTTTGTTGGCGGCATTTCTCTTGGTGGCCATGGTCTGGGCCAGTTGATATGTATGGTTCAATTGAGCTTTCAGTTTTTGTACATACTGCAGGTAGTTTTCGGCCTGGACCCCGTTGGGAGAGACCCCAAAGCAGATGTCAACTGGCAGTCAAGCCTCCCTCCCGAACATGAGACAGTAGGAGGAGAACCCAGTAGTGTTATTTTTGGTGCAATTGTACATGTGTACCAAGGTGCTAATCTGCTGGCTCCATTTATGCTTGTCTTTTGGATGGAGGGTGCCCAGCATATCTAGAAGGGTGCGGTTAAAGCATTCTGGTTGAGGGTCCCCCTGCGGGTGATAGGGGGTGGTTCTTGACTTTTGCACCCCCCACATAGAGAGCATTTCTTTGATTAGCCTACTTTCAAAGTCTCTGCCTTGGTCAGAGTGGCTCCGTTGGGGGGCACCATAGTAGACAAAGAATTTTCCAACTAGCACCTTGGCCACAGTAGAGGCCTTTTGATCTTTAGTTGAAAAAGCTTGTGCATACCGTGTGAAATGATCCGTAACCACTAACACACTGCCAATATTCCATTGATCAGCTTCTAAGCACAAAAAATATATGCAGACGAGTTCCATAGGGGTGTTGGTAGTGATATTGATGAGGGGGGCAGCCCTCTGAGGCAGGGATTTTCTTTGGAGGCAATGACTACAGGTCTTTACATGGTGCTCAACATTGGCCCCCATTGTGGGCCAGTAGAATCGAGATTGTACCAGGTCGAGAGTCTTGTCAATACTGAGGTGCCTCATGTGATCATGGAGAGACCTCAGTACCAAGTGTTTAAAGGCTGTGGGCAGGACCAATTGTTGCTTGTCTACTTGACCACTATGATCCACTGTCTCTCTGTATAACAACTGATTGAGTAACTTCAACCTGGGGCCTTCTTTAAACAATAGGGCAGTTAGCAAGTAAGGGGAACATAACTTAGACACATCTTTCCCTGCAAGCAGGGCATTACGTGCAAGTCGAATAATAGGATCTTGGGATTGAGCCCTCTGAATACTGTCATTGTCAAATTGAGGTAGTGCACTAATATCTAGAGCAGAGAAATGGCAATAGGCAGCCGGTATGCAGGTATCAGGAGGGCCCAAGCAATCTACTGAACAGTCCACTGTGTCTGTTCATCTCTGTCCAATCTTTTGGCACAATGCTCAGATGTCAGGTTCAGACAGCCTGACCCAGCCACTCTTGGAAGCGGGCCTTCGTGACGGGGCATCAGCATCAATATGGTTCAGTCCCGGTCTGTATTCGACAGCATAATCATAGGTTGATAAGGCAGAAAGCCACCGGTGTCCAGTGGAGTCTAACTTAGCTGAAGTCTGTACATTAAGTCAATGGGCTATTGTCAGTCTTCACCGATATCTTTGCCCCATAGAGGTACTCATGAAACTGGTCAATGATGGCCCATTTTAGGGCAAGGAACTCCAGCTTGTGCACAGGATAGTTTCGATCTGACGAGGCCAAACTCCTGCTAAAGAAAGCTACCGGTCTCAAACCATCCTCATGGTCTTGATACAGCATGGCTCTGAGGCTCTGCAGACTAGCATCTGTATGCAGCACATAGGACTTGTTAGGGTCAGCATAGGCAAGGATGGGGGCGTGGGTGAGCTAGTATATGATTTTGTGGAAAGCTGCTTCACATTTGGCTGTCCAACAGGGCCCAAGAGGTTTACCTGTGTGGAAGTACACCTTCTCTGGTTCTTTGACAGCCCCTTTTTTGTATTTATGGTTGGTAGGGGAGTAACCCTAGGTAAGATTCAGGAGTGGGTGAGTCACCTTTGAATAGTCTTTTATGAACCTGTGGTAGTAGCCCCAGAACCCCAGAAACCGTTGTAGTTCTTTCAAGTTATGGGGCTGTGGCCAAGTAGTCAGTGACTCAACCTTACTGGGATTGGTTTCTATCTCTTTGGCAGATACTATGTGCCCGACATACTTCATGGAGGTTTGAAAAAACTGGCACTTGTCGATGGACAGTTTGAGGCCGAAGTCTTCCAATCAGTCCAGAACTTTAAATAGTCAGGTCTCATGCTCCTCTAATGTGCGTCCAAACACAATGACATCATCTAGGTACACTAGGCATTCCAGCAAGTTCATATCTCCCCTGCACGTTCCATCAGTCACTGAAAGGTGGCCAGGGAACCCGAAATCCCCTGTGGCATTCTCAGGAATTCATAGAACCCCAAAGGACAGATGAAGGCTGTTTTCTCATGGTCCTCTGGGGCCATCAGAATCTGGTAATATCCATTGCAAAGATCCAATACCGAGAACCATTTGCTCCCATTCAAGCAATCCAGGGCATCTTGTATACGGGGCATGGTGCATTGATCTGGGATGGTCCACCGGTTCAGGGTTCGATTCAACACACATCCTCACAGACCCATTCTTCTTATGCACAATCACAATGGGAGAGGGCTATGGGCTCCTTGATTCTTGTATCACGCCAGCAGCTAACATTTCCTGCAGGTGCCTCCTGACATCATCTATGTCTGCTGGGGCGAGGCGTCGGGATCTCTCTCGAAATAGCCGGTCATCATGCAGGCGTATGTAATGCTCTGCACCCTGGACACACCCCACGTCCCATTCTTTTAATGAAAACACTTGGTCTCTCTGGGCGGGTTTCTTGCTAATTCTAGCCTTCCATTCAGCTGGCAACGGGGAATCGCCAAAGTCAAATAAGTCCAGGGTCACACTCTCCTTTTCACCTGAGTACTTGTTGCTGGGCAATGCGGCAGTGTACTGTAGCTAGGGTGCACCCTCTGTTCACCTGGATCTCCCGATCTGACACATTCTGAATCTGAACCATCACTCGTCATGCATAGGCATGGGCATGGGCAGGCAAGATGCTGGGTTTGACCAACAATCCCTCTGGCAACTTTCCATCGCCTGGTGCATCCAACATTAATATTTTGTTCTTGACATCTTTCCAGAGGTGAACCTCCCCATGAATGGTACACTGGGCATTGGGTGCCAGTACTAGAGATTCAGGATCCTTCTTCCACACGTTCCCCACAGGTTCATCCTGGTGTAGATTTCCATTGCAAATCGTAGGCCCTTTTGATCAGAGCCGGAATTCTTAGGGGCCTGCCCAGTCCATTGCCCTTGACAGAGTTGTGCCAGTCTCCCAAACATGTGGGCATTTGTCCCAGTTAATAGAGGAACCCCATCATACAATCCAGTAGTAGGACACACTAAGGCAAGTGTCTCGACTTGTTCATGTACTCCAGCCACTGAGGTAGGGAAAGACAGCCAGATCTGAATATATCCTGAATATGCATAAGACTTTTCGCTCAACCTCCACACATGTAAGCCTTCCAAGGGTTGTAGGGGCACATCAGGCAGATGCTTTTGATACCAGATTTGGAACACTATAGTTACTTGAGATCCACTGTCAAGCATGGCCTGGGTGGACACACCGTTCACCATCACTGTAGTTTCCATTGAGGGACTCACCACCTCGGACCACTCAGGTGACGCAGACTTGAATTTTGATTTGGCAGCTGCCTTGGATGAATAGCTTTTCTGAGCAGCTCCACCTTGCGGCCAGTTATTGTTCTGTCAAAGCCAGGCTAGTAGCCTAATAGTAACCTTTTTCAAGTTTTCTGGTGAGTGACAGGTGAACTGGGTGTGCCCGTCCTCCCCGCAGTGGTAACAAAAATTGGGTTCTCTAGAGTCTCTGAGTGGTTGAGGGCCATCTCCCTGCTTGGGCACATCAGGGGCACCTCGGGGCCCTTCTTTGACTTGTGACTTGTGTTCCTGATCCTCTGGACTTCCACCAAGATTAGTGGTTTGTGTGGCTCAGAGTAGGTCCCCCAAGAGGGCTCTCAATTCTCATACTTCTTCCAGTAGGTTACCCCCTGTCCAGGTTTCTGAGGAGATGATGTGCACCCCCACCCCACTAGACAGGGCCTCACTCTTTGACTCGGGGGTGCCTGATAGAGGTCAGTGTTTCTGGCCATCTCAGCAGCTTGTTGGCTGATTCTCAACTCTGTCAATTCTTTGATCAGTTCTCTCATTTGCTGCACCTCAGTCTCATCACTTCTCTCAGGAGTTTGGCAGGTATGAGCAACCCCAGCATAGGGCTCCCATCCCTCTTCATCATTCTCTGCTTCACAAATCTCTTTCAAGAGGTGACAATACTCAGGAGGGTTAGCCATCCTATCTTGCAACTTAAGTTTAAGCATCATCACACTAGAGTACCTGGCTGACTTGAGAATATGGTCCAACCTGACCCGATTCAGTTCATTAGCAGGCACCCCTCTTTTTCTGTGAGCCCTCTGCAGAGCCCTCTCAATTCTGGTAACAAACATAGACAACTTCTCATTCTTCCATTTCTTGGCGGATTTAAATTTCCACAGTAAATTGTCCCCTGACTCAGTGCTTCCAAAAACCCCTTCCAATGCAGAGAGGTATTCAGCTGCAGTAGCCTCCGGGGTAGTGGCTCGTAGGAAGTGAATGGCTTCCAGTGCAGGGCCTCTCAAACTTTCCATGAGTCTTTTTCTTTTCTCCCCCTCAGAGCACTGCCACTCCTGGACCAGAGGGGTAGCATAATCCATCCATGTTTCCAGGTCATCCCCCCTACGAGCACTGGGACTGTTCCCGGAAAAAAGTCTAAGTCTACGGTAAGAATCCAGGTGCACAGATGGAATTACTATGGGGAGGCGACCACAGAGGAGATCCTAGGGGAGGCAGGAGATGCTGTTGGGGACTGCAATGGCGTGGGTTCTTCAGAAAGGTCTAACACCTTCACTAGTTCTTGGGCGGTTCGCCCCCTCAGAAACTAACAACTTAAGCAGCTTGTCCTTGAACCCCTCTATGCTGGGGGACCCTCCCGGGGTAGCCGGATCACTGTGCAAATGGATGACCCTCCAACCCTTTTGGGCCCCTTCTGTCAGAATAACAGGGGGTACTTTCTCCGAATCTATGGGAGAGCTGCAGGAGAGTAGAACCACCATGGTCTGGTCAAACAGGTCCAAATCCCTCCCCTTCACTTCAATCTTCCCCAAACGCTTAACTTGCTCGACAGTCTCCACAATGACAGCATTAGTGGTCCCTAATGGGACATCCATCAACAGGAGGGCCTAACGAGGGTCTACCCCCTGTGCCTCACTCCACCCCATCATTCAGTGCACTAACAGCTTGTGGGTGGCAATCTTAAGTTTAGGCATAGTGAGCTTCTCCATTTTGTCACCAGTTCTAAACGTACTGGGGTAATTCCCACCTCTGGCCACTAGAAGGCACAAAATCCCAGTGGTGAGCCTCCAAGATGTAACCACTAGGTGGCGCTATCCCAAGGGCTACTACTCCTGCCTGCTTGGCTAGTAGCAGGTTAAGGGGCCTCGGTACTGAAATGGGTGCCTCCACCCAGAGGTCAGGGTTGTTAGCAGTCAAGCTAACCTGGGCACAGCCCTCTGGGACCTTGTACCCCCCCTTTCCCTTCTAGTGGCCTGAGCAATACACAATAATCACTTTCACAATGACCATTAGTCATCAGACAATTACCCACACTGTTTGCACTTACTACCAGGGCTGGTTCCTCTAGCTCGACCCTGGAGACCCCCTGTAAAACAAAGTTATGCACAGCAAACAGCAACAGTACAGTATTTTTGGCACAAACTGGAACCACAGTCAGGTTAAATGCAAAAAGAGTTAGATCTGATTTATTTAGGGGACTTGAACAAGGGAGGGGTGTAATCAGGTTGACTTGCTTAAAGGCTATATCAATCAGACAGTTATGCATGCACTTCAGAGTCCCTACACAGTCACACACTCTGGGTACCCAGGTGGGGAAGAGGTGGGCTAGCCAGGAACATTGCCTGGGGTAGGCTGGCATCGCAGCTGGTTTGGGCCCTGTGATGGAAGGAAGCAACATGCACAACACACACTATTTGTAATCTGGAGGGCTCAGTTCATGAAGGAAAATACAACAAGCAATCATATGACAACACTTTAGATTTAGCTGTTGTTGCAGGGCGCTACCCTGATGTTTACTAACGATACCCAATACAAGACACAGGCAGGATGAAATTGAGAATGCTGGTTGTTGAGCTGAAGTGCCAGGAGAAGCAGGGCCCACACGCATCACCGAGGTGTCGTTCCTGTTCAAGGCATTGAGCAGGGGGCTGATCCCCTAGAGGTCTCTCGTCGATGACTTTCTCTGTGCAGCGGGTATTCTGGCTGGGCCAGTGTGGCAAGGCCCAGGCCAAATGGAGGTGAACACGGATTTAGTCCGTTGGAGCTGGATGCCGCCTCCAGCAAGCAGAATACAGTTCAGCACACAGTGGGGAACCAAATCATGACCCACTAACAGCACACAGTGCATTTACATGCAAGAAATTCTACTATACCAGGCAGATTTGCTATCTGGTCACAATTACAGAGTCTGTGCACAAACTGGGAATTCAGTGGTGGCTGGAAATCCTGACAGGCCAATCGCATTCAGCAAATCTTCTGTCTTCTTCAGGTTAAAGCCTGGTCAAAGTCCAGTGGCTTAAATCATTCTCACAACTCGGATTCAGTCTGAATAATCTCTCTTCTCCCTCTCAGGGACAGCAGGCAGATAGGCAGGCCAAAACTCAGCCCTTTCACAGTTCTCCTGTGTGAATCCATGCAGGATTGCTGCTCGAATATCTCGAGCTGTTACTTCTTTCATTTCCCAACTCAAACTGAATTGAAACTGCAAGCAGCCTGAGACTTTCCCCAGGATACAAAAGGTTCAGTTAGCTGATCTGTCTGTCAGTCATAACAAGGGCTCCCCCTCCAGGTTCATTTAAGCGCCAAAAGCCCCAAACTACAATTCCTACAGAATTTTGCTCCCACAAAGCCCTTGGGGAAGAGCTTCATTTTTTTTTATTGTACTCTTATTTTTCCTCCTTGGCAGAATGGCCCCCATGATCTCTGGCCACTGGCCCCACACCCCCGGACCAGGTCGTGTGTGTGGGCCACATGAACCCGCTCCCCCAGTGGGCTGGCCTTTCATCGCTCTTGCACTCACTCGGTATGCGCCCCTCTCAGATCTCTCTGGGGGGGGGCAAGGCACAGCCATCAGCCGCGAAGATCGCCCTCTGCATTTTTCCACATTTTCTCCCTTATGGAGAGCCAGATGTGCAATGGCGTCCAAGCTCGTAGTGCTGACACCCGCCGCACTTTCCCCCCACTTTGGCATGCCACTGTAGTGCGGCTGGGCTCTGCCAGTCACCGCTACAGGGTGATGCAAACCCCACTACCCACCCCAGAGAGAGGAGAGCAGTCATCGGATGCTCAATCCTCCCTCTCCCCTGCCAGCCCCCAGCAGCCCGAGTTCGTTCCCAAACTTGGGTCGCCGGCATGGCGCGAGGTTTGGCATCCAGCACCTCAACCCTCAGCACCACCAGGCCGGCCGAGAGCTCCATTTTAGAGTCCCCAAATGTACTGATTGGCCCATTTCAGCAGTCCAGGACCAAGATGGTGAAGATAACAGAAATGTCCATGCTGCAAAGAAGGCAGGTTAGACAAACTGCAATATTATTACTATTCTAATAAATGTCCAGCAAACAAGTACATCTTCTAACAGAGCTCCCTCTGCGTAATAGCGATGGCAGAATGGAGTGACTATTTAGCAGCCCAGGCAGGACTCAAGCATAGAAACACTTATCCCCCTCCCAGATTAATTATAACTGCAATCTAGGCAGCTCTTAAAGAGACAGTACACAAAGGCTATACAGGTACTCACTGGCAATACATTTAAACTGCTAAAACACAGGACACCAGCCTGGCAGAGGGCATTTAGGCACACCCAAGGAAGGTTTTTGGGAACCCCCATTTGTAAGGGGGTTACATTTACATTTCTTGATCAACTCCCACTGCATCTTTCCAGAACTTAGGAACACCCCCAACACAGTCTAGCAACTCATCATGAAGTGGGAGCAGAGGGGACTATTGCATAATGGGTGGCTGCATTGTTTAGGGGTTTTCTAATGTTTAGGAAGTGTGCACGAAGAATAGAGCCAAATATCTGAAATAAAGCAAGGTTCGTTATAACTATACATTAGCATGCATTTTTGTTCGACTAGGTAAGGAGGCAGATAAAACAACCAGCAACATTAACAAATTGTAGAGAAGGTAAGCAATCATAAAATGCAGGTTTTTAACTAGAAATAATAAAATGCAAAAAAAGGTTGACAATGTCCCATTAAGGGTTTGAAGCTCTACTATTCAGCAATCCAGTTTTAAAAAAACAACGTTAGTTTGAAAACAGCATTAGGGCATTCTAGAGATTGGGATACCTTAGTAACATTAGTCTAACTCTAGGACCAAAAGTCCTTTGGCTTCGCCTTGTCCTCATGACACCCTAGACTTAAATTAACTGAAGCTAACACAACTGCTGCTCATTCCTTAATAAGTAAAGGGATATTCTGGTTTCTGGCACCAAATTCACAGTGGACATCAGCAGAACTCTGTTACACAAAAACAAATTCCCCCCCAAATTAGAATTTCAGGACTTTCCATTTTTATCCCTGAAGACATTTTCATTAATTCAGGAACTTTTCCTGTTAGACCTAATCTGTTCACATTGTTAACTCCTGCTGCATAGGGACTCATAATTTTTTACTTATGACATCAAACCCTGTTGCTACAGAAATTATTCTGATGTCACAAGAAGAGGACTGTGACTTTAGGTCAGGAAAAGCAGCTGGAAGAAAGGATGTTTAAGGGACGAACAGCCTGGTTGCATGTAAATGTATGTTGTGATAAAGAACGAGAGGTCGACAAGTTAAATGTCTTGTGGAATATTATGAAATTTGACTCCTGATCCTATCAACTGTACATGTTTTACAGGAACCTGGCAAATCACTTTTACTTGTCAGACAGGGGTGATATTTCCTTACACTTCATTGTATGTTACTACTGCCACTGAGATCACTGTTGTAAAAGCGGTCTCATTCTTAGGGTGTGAGAACTGCCAACTGAAGTCGAGTGGTTCTGATACCCTAAGAATATAAGACCACTCATACAACTTTAACAGTAGTCGTGGCAGCATTGTTTATATATTACTGATCAAGACTGACCAATAATATTTCATGTTTTTTAAAACCTACCCTGAATGTGCCCATTTCCAGGGCATCTGCATGTGAGACACTCCGCAGAATAAGAGTATCTCACATGCAGAGGGAAGGAACGCTCCAGTTTGCCAGGAGTACTCCCTCGACCTATAATGGTACACTTAAAGAGCTACTGACACCTCAAAAAAACTTTAAAAAACATAATAATTAGGCACAATTCAGCTTGCATGCCATATGTAGTCTGTGTATTTCTCTTGCCATTATTTATTACTGAATAAATTTGCATGAATACATGATCATTATCCCCTAAAGTTCCCTTAGAGTTCATCTACCTTTATAGCTTACTCCCTACTTTAAGTCAGAATCCTCTGTTGTGACATCACAATATGTTACCATGAGAGTAACTATGATGTCACAAGCAGTGCATTATGACTTCCAGAGTAGGTAGAAAGTAATAGGACTAGATGAACTCTTCAGGAACAAACATTCTGTTTTTAATGCAAAGGACCTCAGTAATAAATAATGAGGAGGAGAAATACAGAACTAACATGAAATATAAACTGAACTGTGTCTAAATGTTATGGTTTGTTAAAGTTATCCTGAAGGTGTCAGCTGCTCTTCAAATTTCTCTTGATTCCATTCATGTAACAATGTGGATCTTCTCCCCATTGTAGGAACATGAAGCCCCACATGTGCATCCTCAACCTGTGTAACCCAGCTGGGAGAACACATTTTGGGGTGTTGCATGGAACCTGTTAAAGAGCAGCTGATGCCTACAGGAGAACTTTCACAAAACATAACATTTAGACACAGTTTGGCTTGTATTTCACATTACTTCTGCATTCCTTCTCCCCACTATTTATTACTGAGGTCACTTGCATGAAAACAGGATCTTTGCTTCTGAAGAGTTAATCTATTCCTGTTGCTTTCTCCCCACCTGAAGTCATAATGTACTGCTTGTGACATCACAGTTACTCTCATGGCAACATACTGTGATGTCACAACAGAGGATTATGACTTGAAGTAGGGAGTAAGCTATACAGGCAGATAGCACTTTGAGGTATAAAGATCATGTATTCATGCACATTTCCTCAGTAAAAATAATGTCGAGGAGAAATCTATAGAATATATATGGAATGCAAGCTGAATTGTACTTAAATATTATGTTTTCCAAAGTTTTCTTTGCGGCATCAGCAGTTCTTTAAAGCAACAGCTCAAATGCCTTCCAGGACTACTGTGGGTATTGGTGCCAGAGGCAAAATATAGAAGGATTAAAAAATTGCAAGTGGGTGTGATGCAGAATGGTTAGAGGCTGGAGAGAAGATATTGAGTCCGGAATGGTTACTGTGCAATAAGAATGATAAGAATTGTAACAGGTCTTTGATGAGTGAGAGGTCAGAGGCATTATTTACAAGCAGCATGAGGTTTGCAGAATGCATTCTATGTAGACTCATTTTGGGTTTTGCCCACACCTTGTCGATAGTGTGGTGTTCAGGGATTCACAGCTTCCCACTTCACTAAAGTGTACCGCCACATACTATGGTGCCGTGAATTTTGATAACTCTACAGTTCTGTAACTGAGAAATACCACTTCATGCTAATGAGACAAGACGGATTGTCTCTAAAAAGACAAGCCCCATTGTTATAGGCTTGGAAGCCTAGAAGGAGGGACAGAGAATGGGGAAGGGGGGACAGGGAACCAAGGGGCGGGGTTTAGAAAAGTGGTCATGGGGGAGGGCCAGGGAAGGGAGGGGAGGCTCAGCTCCAGAGAGGATGACCTCACATATGGGGTGGGGCATTAAGAAAAGAGAGCCAGGGATAGGTTGAAGGGAGAGGGGGAGTGAGAGAAAGAGAGCAAAGGGGTGGGTGCAAAAGGAGGGATATAATGGGCTGCACAAGGATGCTCTCCCTCACTTGTGCTAGGCAAAATTTTACTTCGCACATCAGTCAGAGGAGTTCCTGAGGTTTGTTGTAGATTTTTAAGGGGTAAGGTCATTTATTTAGCTGAGTGGAGTTTCTGTTTCTAAAGCATGCGGGTTAGAAATAGATGTAGAGATTTAAAAAAAAAAAAGGATTTAATTAGGCAGTGTGGTCAGTATTTGCCTAGGAATTGTGCTCATAAGAGTGTGCAGTTACAGAAATTTGTTGGGTAGACAGTTTGGTCACGGAATGGTAAGGCTTGTCAGGCAGGAGATTGTTACTGAAGGAAAAAAAAAAAAAAGTAGGAGTTGGGGAAGAGCAATTTTGGTTTGTTCCGTGACATAGGCTGGGGGCTTACAAAGTAGGAGGTACAGACCTAGGTTGGGCAACATACTATGCACGTTGGTGAAACAATTCATTCTAGTCTGGAAGAGGAGCTAGAGCAGGGCAGTGCGGCAGTAAAAAGAGCACTGCAGGTAGCAGACAATCTCTAGGAGTAACCGGAATTAGGAATGAGGTCCAGGGAAGCTTCGGGGCGACAGCAGTTTTACTGTAAAAATTGGGAGAGTGCTGAATACAGATGGAGAGCAGGAGTAGGTGAGCAGATCAGGGAAGGGAGCCTGAGGGGAGGCAAGGGGACCTGCAGCAGGGTTTTTGTGTCAATTTTTAAGCATTTTGGACGTTTTTCTACGAAAAGTGGGGGGCGGCAAGGTTGCGATAAGAGGGAGGCGATAGAGCATAGCAAGAGACAGGAGCCCACGCAAGTGAACGAAAAGTGAAGATGGGGGGGTAGAAGCACCAGGTAAAGAAAGGAGTGAATAGCAAGACAGGGTTTTGAGGACACCTGTGGTCTAATGCCAGGCAAGACAGGCTAGGGGAGAGATGGGCATAGTGCGCGCAGTGCCAAATGCCTGAACGTAAAATAGAATTGATCGCGTGGTGATGGCCATTAAAACAGGGCCACATGGAGGCCCACCATTTTGGAATCAGGGGACCGGGTAGCAGATGCCATTTTCGGAACGTGGGCGACGGCATCGGATGCTCGTTTGTGGTGGTGGTGGTAGGGGGTGTTGTCACCATGTTGGCGATTGAGCAGCAGATGCTCGTTTTCGAGGAGAAGCCACGGAGGAGAGGAGAGGCTTCCAAAGGGAGTCACTGGCCAGAGCTAAGCCAATTTAAGGTCAGATATGAGCAGTGAAGAGGAATACTTAGAAAATCCTGCATATGAGAGTGTTGTACATTATACAAGGCAACAGCTCTTATAAGAAGACAGCAGTTCTTACAGGTTAGTTTTTATTGGCATTTTTGATAGGCGCTGCTGTATTCCACGTTCCCAATTTCAAGCTACAGCTGGTCATGTGGCAAGTGCAGGCCTTGCCGCAGCAGGACGTAAAAAAAATAAATAAATAAATGTGTTGATCGGTGGGGAAAGAATGAATGAAATAAAATAAAGAACTAAATAATAGCAAGCAAGCAAGCCGGGCACTGGTCCTGCCCTTACTGATCACTAGTTGGAGAGATGACTCGCCTCAGGAGGGCAAAAAGAGAGGAGCAAGGGGGGGGGGTTGAGCTTCAGCAGTAGATCAGCCTGAATGTTTTTGATGTGGGGACAGCACTATAGAGTGGAAGGGGAGTTTTTCTGGGACTGCAGCGAAAGGGCTGAGAGAGCGGCCGTGTTGTGTCCACCATTTTGTACCAGGCCATGAGGTGGGTGCCATTTTGTACAGGCTGCATCGTTGCCGCCATATTTGGGGAAAACAAAGGGGTGTGAATCCAAGGATTCACAGACCCTACTGATTCAAACTGAATAATAAATAATAACAAAATAACATAATGGAAAGGGATTTTTTTACTTACAAGGGGATGGGTCACAGTTACCTCGCATGGCCACAGAATAGATCAGCATACTATTGATTAAAGGAGAAAAATAAGTTAACAAAAAAAAAAAAGAAATATATAAATAAGTAAAAAAAATAAAATAATAATAAATAAAGTAGGAATAAATAAATATCCACTGCATTGCTTCCATGATGACATGAAGCGGTCACAGGAGGGAGATGGGGGCGATGAGCTTTACTGGGATGAACGCTGCTTTTGAGATTGGATCCCACCCATGTAACTCTTCTGTAGGATGGGATGATCTGAAAAATTTGGCAGAAAATTATTGGACTCAAAACAGCGTTTGCTATTAGGTGCAGATGACTGCCAGGAAGTTAAGTTACCACCTAAAAATATGATTCCAGTCACTTGGGCTGCACCAGCAGAACTTTGATAATGAAATAGCTTGCATATCGCTAAATTATTGTTGGCTGAATTTTCCTAACAACGCAGGCTTTATGATTACAAGCTAAGGCAATATAAGTGCTAACGTAGTTGGGAGAAATCTACAGAGGAAAAAGGGTGGTGGGAACTACCAGCTCACTCCAGGAAGAGGGCTTACCAAAAGCATTCCAGACAGTTTTTCCTAAAAACAGGGGGGGATTAGCATTTCTGTAGGAAGGCTATTCAAGTAAAAAAAAAAAAGATAAGATAAGGAAATTGCTGTTATCTTGGGGGGCAGGATGGGTTAAATAATTCATTTATTGGCTTTTGATGTTTGAAGAACATAGGCCATGTTGTTTGGTAGGTACCAGCACTTGGGGTGGCCAAAAAAAAAAATTAATTGCAAACCTGTTGCTTTGATAGCCCTCTGCGTGAGGAATACAGGAGGTTTCTTTAAAAGGTCTAGGCATTATTTTGCCCCATTCTTGATTTTCACTTCACTGATATTTATTTGGTGTACCAGGAAAAGGCTCCATTGAGTGATACTCATTTGCAAGGGGGTCTTGGTTAGAGCAGGGAGAGTGAAAAATATTCTCAGTAAGCATGTTGCAGACAAGATGCAACATGGTAAAAGATGGCAACAGAATCATAATACAGTTGAAAAGACAAGAAAAAGAATCATGAAGCAAAAAAAAGTGCAAACAGAAATTAGGCATTGGGAGAATATAGCACGACTACTACAATAAGGCAGGGGAGATATAGTGGGGTGGAGATTCAGTAGACATGCGGTAATGGCAGTAGATGTGGGGTAATGTCATAGTACAGCAGGAGGTGCTAGGGGTTTTATCAGCAGTTAAAAAACAGTGCAGGGGACAACAAGTAGCACATTTACAAGTATTTAGCAGGTAAAAAAAAAAATCATAACATGGGTCATAGCTCACACCGGTGGGTAGGGACAGGCAAGCTGAGTGCATCTTTTGCAAAAACTGTGAGGTATGACACTATTCTCTCCTGACATTATATGGGTAAGGAGTTTTTTCTACAGAACAGTGCCATGATATACGGGGGTAGGTTTGGTTATAGGCTCAGATAATTGTGGAGCACATTTCAGCCTGAACTGGCGGGGACAAAGATAGGTTATGACATTTTTGGTTAGGGGCATACTGGATGCTTCAGATTGTTGAGCACCAGTCGGGGGGGGGGGAGCTTTACCTCCACTTCAAGATAACATTGGGGTGGTTGGGTACAAGTCAGCAAGAGGACACATTGGCACCAGTAGTGGGGGTTAGAGGGGAGTGGTTGGTAGGACAAGGGGCCAGACGAATTGGGTATGGCAGGACTACTTCATTGAAAGGAATGGCTATGGCCTACAGAAGGATTTCTATTACCCACTTGACCTTTGTAGCTGGGGCCCAGGGTTTAAGAACTTAGTGTAATCTCCCACCACTGCCTCGTTAAGGGACGCTGGGGAAGAAAATATTGGGAAGGACTATTAACCTGTGAAAGACAGGTATTGGGGGCCAGGGGTGCCACTGGCAGTGGGAAAAGGACGGAGGGTCCAAGGCACTGTTGGGGAGAATTTTGGGGAATTTTAGTAATAGAGCAGAGAAGGGTTGTCAGGCTCCCTTGGCAGAATGGGAATAAATTAAGGGTTTTTTGGGGGATGAAATAAAACTAGACAAGTGATTCTTCACATGGTGCAGTGAGTATTGGATCAATGGCACCTTGCTTACAAGGCTATGGGGTTAGGGCATGCGTTTACGCAGTCCATGGCTCGAGCCATGGTGAAAGCAAAAGGAGCCACACCATGGGGTGTTTGTTTGAGTATAGTGGGCAGGGGTAACATGAAGGAAAAGGACATGAGCCCTTGAGAGTGTTTCAAACTGTCCGAAGTTCAGTGCAACATGGAGGTGGAGAATCTTTATGTTCAAGGTGCTGCGTATTAGGGAGCACAACAGCGCCAACCTGAGTGTTATGTGGATGCAGGGTGGGGTTATGAAATTGAAATCTGGATAGGGGCGGATGAATGTTCCCAATTGTTAACACTGATCATTACCACCAGACAGAAGTGGAGGAGAGTTTTACTTCCACTTCTGAATAACATGCAGGTGTTAGAGTACCAGCTGGCAAGAGATGATTCAGCAGCACTCTTAGGGAGGATTGAGGGAGCTGGTTTGAAGCAAGAAGAGGCTAAACAGACTGGATTGTTCAAGCTACTGATCTGAAGTAAGTTACGGGTGACTGGGGGAAGATCACTGTACCCAAGTGCTTGTGGCCGCTGAGGCCCAGGTCATAGAGCAGAACTGTAATCTTGCTCCCACTGTAACTACAGAGTCCAGGGACCTTTGGTCTTCCTCATTTCTGGAGTGGAAGCTGCTACGGCCTACTGTTGGGCCAGAATCATAGAGTGTAATGCCAAAGAGGACGATGGCGGGATGGCAGCTGGGGACAGGGGAGAACAGGGGGCGGAAAGCCCATATGGGGATAGTTGTACAGTAAATTGGCAGAGGTGCTGCCACAGGTTTGCTACTTGACATGCAAGGTGAGCAGTTTTCAAGGTAGGGTGCAGAGGCAGCCATGGGAGTGCAAATTGGGGGGAGGGAGCCATAGGGCCCAACAGCAGGGTGCCTCAGTATCAGGGTTGTAGTGAAGGGCTGTCTGCTGGAGCAGAGAAAAGATCATGAAATTCTGGTAGATCTAAAAGTGGATCGGTGGAGAAAAATTGGGATCCAGGTTCCACTACAGCAGCACAGGAGAGTGGCTCACTGCCCAGTTCATGGAAGGTACAACAGGGAATCATAGTAGGGTTAAAAAAGAAGGGGGCATGGCCCCATGAGGGAAAACCCAAAAAATTAATTATCACATGCAATAAGTTGAGAGCAGCCTCTGAGGCCACAGCCTACTGGGTGTTGAAGGATGGCTTGAGAAAATTGAGCGGGGTAACACCCAGCTGCACACAAAAAAAAAAATCTAAAGTGGAAATCACAAAGGAAATGTTCCAGCTATCCAAAAAAAAAAAAAAATGGAGCAGGTGGTGGGGGGAGCAGTATGCATATAAAATAAATTGTTTTGAATGATTTGTTTGTGTGTTATAGAGGCCGGCTGCAGAACAGAAGTACTGGAGTAGCAGGAGACATTTCAATATGGTGTGCCAAGAGACAGGCCGAACAGAAGGGGTGGGGGTGTGTACAGTTGATTTTGAGCAACAAAAGGTATGGATCCAGTGGAAGGGCACAAAAAGGGGCATTGCCATTCAATCAATCAATCAATCAAATCTTTATTTATCCAGGCGAACATCGTTGCGCACAGCTCATTTGCAAGATGGACCTGGTAAGGTCAAGGTTCAATTTACATAAAAATATAATAAGATACAGAGTATACACACTTTGAGGAGACAACAATTTGATACAATACATCAATCCAGTGTCACAAGTACATTGATACGCTACAATACAAAAGGTTTTTACATAAATACATGATTTATGAAGCAGCCAGCTTGCTATGTTGGTAGTAGGAGACACTTTAAGCTAACACTTTTTGATGATAGGATTTAAAGTGTGAGGGGTTTTCTTAGATATTTATGAATCAGGTGATGTGCTGTCTGGACAGCTGGAGGTTATTTCTGCGAGGAGTGATATGTAATGGGTAAATACGGAGGGACAGTGGCAGAGGAGATGGATAGGTTGAAAATACTGGATGTTGTAGCCAGCGGTAAGGAGGGGGGGCGGTGAAGAGGTTAGTGTGGGGGGGGGGGATTGGGGAAGGCCGATACTATAGAGGGATCAATAGTGGGTCTCAGAGGAAGGGAGAAGGCCGGACTGGTGAAGTATATAGCAGAGGGTGTAAGGGTGATTATGTAAAATAATGATTATGATGAATGGATTGGGGTAATGGTATATGAATTGTGAGGTGACTGCTCTTGGAGTGCTGGAGCGCTTCCTTATAAAGGTCGGCCAGCTGGGGAGGAAGATGGAAGATTAATCTACTGTTGGCGGAAACAGTTACATTTTTCTTTGATTAGCCCATTGTATAGATATTTGAAGGCTGTAATAGATATAAGTTTGTTCACTTTCAGTGTCTTCTGCATTGTGTTCCATAAAGCAGATAACACATAGCTAACGGCATATCTTCCATGGCAAGAGTGGAATTTAGGCACTTTAAGCATAATGAAGTTCAGACTTCTTAAGGCATAATTACTTGATGTGGCTTGTAAGAAGCAGTCTGAGATATATTTTGGAAGCTGCTGTGATATTGCTCTGTAAGTCCATAGTGTTGCGTTCCTGTCTCTTCTAAATTGAAGCGAGGTCCATCCAACTGCAGTATATGGCGAGCAGTGGTGAGTGCTGTAAGGTAGATCTGTGATAAACCTCAGGGCTCTGTGGTATAGTGTGTCCAGTTTGTTCAAATATACGATGGGGCAGCGACTATATAAGAAGTCAGCATAGTCTAATACTGAGAGGAATGTGGCCTGGACCATCTTCTTTTTTGAATCACTTGTAAGAAAGTGCTTTATCCTGTAATAGAGTCCAAGTCTTTGTCAGAGTTTTTTTTAGCAATTCTTCCAGATGTTCTAAGTAGTCAAGTCTGCTGTCTAGCCATACCTCCAGGTATTTGAATTTTGTGACATATTCAAGATTTTCACCAAGGGCAGTGGATAACTTAGGGAGATTGTTTGGGATAGAGTATCCTGCCTGTAATTGGGGGGAGAAAAACACTGCCTTAGTTTTTTTTGCATTTAATAGCAGTTTTTTTTACCAGCAGCTGATGTTGCAGTAGGTCGAACTCTGCTTGTAGGTCTTTGCATGCTGTTACAGGAGAAGGGTGACTGACATACAGTACTGTATCACCAGCAAACAGGTGTACAGTGGCTTTGGTAAGATTTATGTCGATGCTATTGATATATATGGCAAAGAGGATTGGGCCGAGGATAGATCCTTGGGGTACTCCTCTTTGTAATGGTTTGAGAGGGGATAGTTCTGCTTCGGCCTTTACCTGCTGGGTTCTTCCTGAGAGATAGTTGTTAAACCATCTAATGGAGTTGGTGTCGAGTCCAATTGACTTAAGGGAGGAGAGGAGCAGGTCGTGGTCAACCGTATCAAAGGCCTTACTTAGGTCTAAGAAGACAGCACGGACACAATTTTTTTTATCCAATTCAAGTTGCCAGTCATTGGTTACTTTTGCAAGTGCTGTAATGGTACTGTGTTTGGCTCTGAATCCAGATTGTGCTGGGTTTAGTAGATTATTTGCTTCAAGATATCCTCTTAGTTGGGTGCTTACGATTTTTTCAAGTAGTTTGGACAGCACAGGGAGAATGGAAAGTAGTCTGTAGTTATTGAGGTCTGTAGGGTCCCCTGCTTTCAGTAGTGGAATAACTTGAGTGGTTTTCCAGATTGATGGGATAGATCCTGACTGTAGTGAGAGGTTAAACAGGTGTGTTACTGGTACTGCTAATACATGTATGGCAATTTTTAAGAAGTAGGGGTCAAGGGAGTCCACATCTGCACTTTTTTGATATCCAATTGTGAGATTAGCTCTTCAACTTGCTACAGCGTGGCTGGCATGAAGGAGAAAGTAGTATCAGTCACCCTTGCATCAGTGTTCTTTATCCCTAGATGTGATCTCAATTGGTTGGCTGGAGAGGAGTCGAATGCTAGCCCAGCAGTTGTAAAGTGATTATTAAAGGCTTCCAGGACTTCTATTCTATTAATGATGGCTCTCTTTCCACTGTGTATTTTGGCTGGGAGTGAATTACTTGGGTCATGGCGTGTTATATCTTTTATAGTGTTCCAGAACTTGGCAGGGTTGTGGTATGAGGAGTCTAGTTCAGCCATGTAGTATGCAGCTTTTGTGTCTCGCACTTTCCTGGTGCAGATATTCCTGGCTTTTTTGAACTGCTCCCAATCAGTAGCTAACTTAGTTTTTCGAGCCTTTTTCCAAAGCTTGTCTCTTTCAAGGAGGGTAGATTTAAGGTCTGAATTGAACCAGCGACAAGTTTTATTTTTGGTACGTACTTTAGAGACTGGTGCATGGGTGTTAAATGCACCTGTAATAATGTCATTTAGAACACCATATGCAATCTCCGTTGTGTTAGCTAGACAGAACTCTTGCCATCTTGTGGAGTGTTTTATGTCGTCCAGGTATGCATTAACGTTAAATTTCTTTTTTGATCTCCTCATTGTGAATTTTGAAGGGGATGAAAGCTTACATGCTGATCTAATTGCCGCAATAGTACAGTGATCACTGATGTCATTGAACAACACTCCAGCGTGTGAGAAGAGGTGAGGTTTACTCACTAATAGGACATCCAGTAGTGTGCTGTTTCTTGAGTTCTTTTTGTTTATTCTAGTGGGTTCATTTACAGAGCTCTGTGAGCCCATACACGTCGCAGAATGATATTAATGGTGTAGCTGCCTTGGAGAGCCAATTTAGGTTTAGGTCACCTATGATTATAGTTTCTTCATTCCCCTTTTTGATTAAGTCACCCAGATGGGATAGAAGCTTGAGGTCAGCTGAGGGAGGTCTATAACAGCCGATCAGCTGCAGCGAGGTATTGTGGGAGAGAGCTATTTTGAGGGATAGGCATTCGAATTCTTTTGCCATAGAAGAAGAGTCGAGGCAGATTGCAGATAGGTTGGCCTTTACATATATTGCTACCCCTCCTCTTGAATGTTGATCAGCTCTGAATGTTTGATAATTGAGTAAGTTTATGTCTCTGTCGGCTGTGTCAGGCCTAAGCCATGTTTCAGACACTACCAGTATATCTGGTAGTGTATGGTTAACCCAGGCTTGGATCATCGTGATCTTTTTTAGTAGACTACATAAATTAATATGTAGAAGGCTTAGCCCTTTAATCTTTGCTAGTTCTGATGGTGCAGTGATGGTCTCTGGTGGTCCAGGGTTAAGTTCCACATCTCCTGAGCATATTAATAGTAGCAGCAGTATTTTCATCATTGCCGCAAGAGATAGGTTGTAGTTTCTTGCTGATGCCTTCTTTATTTTTTTATTCTGATGCAATCTTATTTGCCATCCAGATTCGGTTCTTCGGCCTCTTGTAGGAGAGAAGATTGTTACTCTTGCCGTTATGAGTGTGGAATATTTTTCTGTGTGCATTTGGAGACAGGCACCATACAAAAGCAAGACCGACTGTGTCCCTCTATAGCAATTATTCCATGGGTAATATCGTATCAGTGGGAGGTGATAAGTACATATCCAGTCTCTTGGGACTGTTGTGGAGTTGCAATAGGAAGAGAAAGGCATCATGTCACCCTGCGTAGTATCCTGTGGGTGTCAGCATCTTTTGCTGAGTTCAGGAAACAATAACAGTACAAGGAGGATCCAAGGAAAGCCCCCCATTATAATGGTGAACAGAGGTATTATAGGCAGTAGCTTCTGTATTGCCCACAATGAATGCCTACTCAGCTAGTGGTGGGAGGGGTATAATTTAGGAGTGTGTGAAAGAGATTTGAGGGACTCGAGAGAGTAGCGCAGTAGGGGATGCCTAGAGTAGGTACAACTTTTCTGATGCTAGGTGCTTGCAGGGTCCAAGTTTGAGACAGCAGTATAGACAGCATAGAGAGTAGGATAGGAATCAACTGTCTGATATCAACAAAGGGATATGTGGCAGGCTATAGGTCAGCGAGACGCTGGACCTTTGATGGATAGAAGCTGCCAGACCAATTCAGAACCTAACTGCATTATGGTACACCTGGGTGACAAGTGATTTGGGGCACATTAGGGGTTACTCATACTTTATTATTTATTTTAATTAGTTGTTTAACCAGGAGTAGCACACTAAGCTGAAAGCTTTTTGCAGGAGCGACCTGGGAGCACAGGGAAGTTGGGTGGCTTGCTTGGGGTCACACAGTGTGCTGGCGGAAGCTGTGGGGTTCGGACCCAGGTCTGGTCTGCTGGTTGTCACCGGATTTGTAGCTCAGAGCCTTGAACCACTGTGCTATACTGCCTCCAATTAAGCAGATACGGGATGATCAGAGAGTCCATGGGTGGAGGGACCTAGAGTCAGGTTGGGTAGTGGAAGATGGTAGTAGGAAGGGGATGGGGGGGCATGCTCAAAGAACACAAGGGGGACATGGATGCAGGGCTGAGAGTTTTGCAGGAAGGAAGGAGTTTGGGGGGAAGCCCGCTTTCCAATGCAAGCTGGAGACGGGCTAGTGGAAGAATGAACAAGGAAATATTTTCTGGAGGGGAGGGGAAAAAATTCTGGAGTTACACCAAGGAGGGGTGTAAGAGAAAAAGGGTATGGACACCCAGGAATAAAATGGGGGACAGGAATTGGACCTGGCCCAGACAAGAGGAAAGGGTGTGGACACCCAGGAATGGAAATGGGGGGCAGGAATTGGACCTAGCCCAGACAGTAAGAGATAACCCCCTCAGCTTTACAGCTGGGGGTGAGAGAGAGAAAAATAAGCAAGAAAGAAAGACCCCCCTCGAGTTTTCACTCGGGGGTGAAAGAAAAATGTGATATAAAAGGTGTTTATGAAATGTGACATAAGTTGTGATATTTCAAAATAAAGAGAAGATTGAATAAAGAAATACGTTAAAGATGGTATGTAAAGGAACTCAGTGTTGTTTGTAAAATTTGAATGGAAAGTTTAATAAATGGTGTGCCGACTGAGCAGCCAAAACAATACTGGGTGTGGTGTCCTTCTTTGGGTGAAAGGCTGTAGAACAAAATAGGAAAGAAAAGGACTTTGACTTCAAGGAGGTGGAGTGAGTGAGCATAAGCACTGGGAGTGGAACTGCGACTTCTCTTACAGTGCCCTTACAGAAATACAAGTGCACAGCATGTGTGCAGCATGCATGCTGCATGCTTAATAAACATGCGGCATGCACGCTACACACATGCCGTGCACATATTTCAACAGTAATGTGGTAGCCCCGGCATAGGGACTTTTTCTTCTCTTTTCCCAAGCTTTGGATCCTCAATCTCACTGTAAATAAATTATGACTCTGGGCTTATTTGTAAGACCCTCTGTAACTGAATTACAGTCATATGTACATAAGTGTTGACCCGGGACCTTCCTTTAAGATCCCTGCTGACGTAAGCCTACATTGTACACTGTGCCATATGTTTCAGTTTTGTACTTTAGAAGTGAAACATTGTGTATTTTCTTTTCTCTTTCTTACTGACGTGGAGCCTTTGCAAAGGAGTCTATGACTCAAAGGATTGTAATTCTGATTCGTTCAATAAATAAATAAAAATATTTCTGTAAGGGTTGCTTAAGTAAAGTTCACAGTGTCAGTGGTGAGATTTAACTCTAGAACTCCCAGGTTCACAGCTCTGTCCTCTACCTACTAAACCAAACTGCTTCCTCAAAAATAATATTTTTTGTAGGGCTGCTGACCTTACTTTAATTTGAGCAGGGAAGGAAGTAATATAGCTTATTGTGATCTATTCTTCTTTCACGAGGTCGTGACCCTACTTCCTATGTTTGTTTCAGAGCTTTACCCCCCACTCAACTCTCCCTCCTTAGACCCCCGAGTCAGTTGAATAACCAGCTATGACCGACTTACAACACATTATGACTGATGTTTTCCAACCAGTTTAAAAGTTATGACTGCAACCGAATAAAAAAAGTCAACTATTTTTTTCAGCATCCACCACTGTGGAATTTTTATTTATATACTTGCAAGTGGTACTTTTTGAGTACAATTAGTTGAAAAACTAAACAGCATATTAATTTATGGAATGTTTACTCAATATTGATACAGCAACCTCTTTTTTTAAATTTTATATGGGTGGGAAACCACGCACTACACATACAAATACATTCACCTTGTCCGTATACAACTCACACAGTACAGTCAGTAAGACAATAAATAATAAAAATATAATTATATCTGTATTTAAAAGTAATGGACAGTAAATAAATATTATTGCATGGCACAGAGTTGGAGATGGAGAAAGAATATAATGTGGGGTAGAAGCTGAGCGTACTATGCCTCATAGTTTAGATTTCATGGCAATAGCGATCTCAGCCAGGAAAGTTTTTATTCGTGGAACATTCTGTTAGGACAGGATAGGACTAGGATACAGGTCAGTAACACAGCACTGCTGGTCTAGTGGCAAGCTGTTAGTTATCACGCCATATGATAACCATACCCAGTCTTGAGTATGATGCATCCCTGTTAAGAGACACAACAAGAACAAAAACTGTTGCCTCCATGCAGTTTAAATTGTTTTTGTGCATCTATCTGGTTAAAATCATATGAAAATGTCTGTATGATATTACTTGATTAGCCTTTCTATGATGGATACTGTATATCCTGCATTGTGAGATGTCTGAGTTGATTCCATAGAGAGTACATATGTCTAAGTTGTGCAAACTGACATTTGAAATTTGAAGCCAAGGTATTTATTGAGAGTATTGGTACCACATCTGAGATGCCTACTTCTTTGTTTCTACAGAGTGCACGTATTGTTTACTATTGCTGTTGCCGCCTTTAATTAAACAATACAGTACTATACTGATTGGTGGTGGTAGCAGGATCACGTTGTCAGTCAGACAGATCATGGTCTCATGCACTCCCAAAATAATGCTGTCATACATTGTGGCAGAACAACTAAGAAAACTGTTTCATCCAGTTTTCAGTTTGCTATCGTGCCTCTGTGTTTAACAGCATTACTATGATATGCATACCTGATTACTCTCAGTAGTGTACTGTACTGAAAGGGAAAGAAGGCAACAGCAAAACTGATCAAGATGTAGCCAACAGTAATGTGCATGCTGAAAAAATGCCATGTAGTGACATCACAGATGAAGTATACTGCTAAAATGTCAGTGTCACCAAACAATGACATTAACTTGTTCTCTGTGGAAAAAAAAATCAATTTAGCTCAAAATCATGCATGATGTAATGATTAGGCATAGACCTCTGCAGCTGCAGCAGCAGGCTGCTGGTACTAACACATGAAGAAGAAGAAGAAGACTAAGAGTAAAGAAACTTGCCCAGTTGGATGACTGGAAATGAAAAAGGACACAAATTAAATTGTACTGTGCTGTCAGTGTAGTAACTTGAGAAGTTGCTGTGGGTGTCTCACAAAGGTAGTGCCTGCTGATAATGGTTTGTATTTTAAGGGGAGTATACGAGACAAATTATGTAGGAAAAGTGGATTTATGGGGGGAGTGTCATTTATATACCCAAATAGTAATATCATCATCAGGTGTGAACCCCATATTTTACATTTTATCACACATGATTGCCTGACATGAATGTTGTGAAATATGAGATAAAAATTTAGAAACATTCACTATATTTTGAAAATGTTACTGCTGAAAGTGGGCACTTGGCACTCCAGCATGGCAAGGGGGTGGCAGAGTGAGGTGATAAGAGATGAAAGTGGGCACTCGGCACTCCAGCATGGCAAGAGGTGGTGGACTGGGGTGAGAAGAGCCAAACATGTGCACTCAGTGAGTTGGGCAGGACTGGATACCTGGTGCCAGGCTAGCTAATATTTATTATGCACAGTCGTGGGGCTTGGGCAGGCTTGGCAGACAACACACAAACTACAAAATGTTAGCAAATCAGCCATGTGCAACACTGCAAGCAAGCATTAAGTAATTGCAACCTTCAATACAGCAATGGCACGCATAGTAGCCATTTGTTATCAGTTCATGACTGCTAGTAGTTTTCAGATGTAGTAATCTCCCTGGAAAGTAAATGGCTGGTATGTGGTGACTGGTGGTGATTCCCAGGCATTTTCGTATGTATGAAGGACAATGTGAAGGACAAGCAGAATTTTAGCAAGAGACTGGCTGTATGATACTTTCTTTTTCTTTTCCATGGAGCTTTTTCTGGTGGAGCTGGCAGGCGGCTATGGCTCCCCCCATGGCAGAGTTCATTTCTCTGGCCCCGACCTCCCGTACTGACCCCCCCCAGGAAATCTCCCATGGGTTACTCCACCATGACAGGGCCAGGCACAAGGAGCATTGGCTTTCTCCCCACCCCTGGATAGCCAACATCCAGACCCCGGGGCTCAGTGCAGGTGCGGTCGGAGCCATCATGGAGCATGCTAGCTCCATTTTTCTCATTTTACTCCTGTCTCCCCTCCCTGTCTGATGGTGAACATTGGTGACATGCTGTCTGACCTGTATCGCCCTCCAGCCATCGCTAGAGGGTGATCAGCGGGCAGGACAGCAATCCCTCCCTTCCCTGAGAGAGGAGAGCAGTCCTCTGGATGCTCATTCCTCACTCACCCCTGCTGACCCCCAGCAGCTCTGGCTCATTCCTGAACCCGGGTCGCCAGTGTGGTACAAGGTGTGGCATCCAGCGCCTTAACCCTCAGTGCCACTGGGCTAGCATGTATGATATTTTGTTACAATACACCTAGCATTAACAACCTGCCCGAACATAGTGCAGTAAATGGATGTCATTTGTTTAGTAATTGTGGCATGCCAATTTGAGTGGCATGGCTGCAGTTGTGCAAATCCACATCCACCACAGTGCACAATTATGTATATCGGAGACACCCACAGCATGTACGCAGAGAAGTTAAAGAGTCTGGACTTGACACATGATGGATTGGACATATTATGAGCTGTTGTTGGCAGAACAGCGGAATAGACTATCTAGTCAATCCAGTTCAGTTCAGTTCAATTCAATAAACTTTATTGATCAGCCATTTTGGCTATTACACATATTATCAATGAAAAACAAGCAACATAAAAAAAGAGATATGAGGTTTTACATTTAAAACATTTTAAATTATGCTAGCAGAGTGTGAGTGTGACATAAATGACTTTGTAAGTTTACAGATTAACATAGAACAGGTGCAAGGAAATTTATTAAACTATTTTTCCACAGACAATCACTCAATCAATCAATCAATCAAGCAATCAAAACTTTACTTAACCAGGCAGAGTCATTATTGAGCAAGCTCATTTTCAAGATGGTCCTGGCAGAAGGGAACAGAGCAAGGAATAATACAATTGGACCCTTAGTGCAGGCTGGTACATACAGTAATAAAAAAAATAGCATCCACAACATCGAGAATACAGAGTGCTCAGATTGTTAACAAATTAAATTAAGGGTACACCAACGTCTGAGGGGGGATACTAAACAAGGCAATAGAAGTAACAGGGTGTGGTAAGATGATTCTACTAACAATAGAACAAGAAGGAATGAATGGACCAACCAGGAGGGTCGACCCTTAGCGGAGAAGGATGGAGGAGGGGGATTCAGGAGGAGGATTTCAACACTAGAGGAAGAGATGACATGAACATAGTAAGACCAGGGGGGTAAGAAGAGTATACAGAGGGAGATGTGCAGAGAAGTGCTGGAGTTGTAGGTAAGTGACAAGTAAATGGAGAACAGGGCAGAGAGGCCAGTGGGAGGATCACCTGTGGCAGGTACATATGACCTTCAGGATGCATGTGATAGACAGCTTAAAGGTATGGGGACCCGGCAGGGATGAGAACCTTAGTGTCTTTTGCATGTTGTTCAAGAGGGGAGGGAAGGTAAGGAGAAACTGATAGAAGCCTTACCATACTGGGACCTTATTCTTAGTACCTTGAAGGATACAAGGGATGTGCTTCTTAGGCCATACGCTCCTTTTATGCGTACAAAGAGAACAGAGATATACTCTGCTAGCTTATTGGTTAAGGCCTTGTTGAACAACAGGAGGGCATTTTTTTGCCTCCTCAGTTTAAGAGATGACCAGGCAAGCTTTTGGTAGAGCAAGCAGGGGTGGGTATGACTAGGCATATCCGGAATAAACCGCAAGGCAGGGTGATAGAGGGTGTCTAATTTACATAATGCCTGATTTGAACAGTGGCTGTAAAGAATGTCCACATAATCAAGCAGAGGAATGAAAGTCGTAAGGTCCAGTGTCTTTCTGGCTTCTAATGTGAGGAGATGTCTTATGCAATAAAAGATACCTAGATGTTGTCTTAACTTTTTTGATAGCTCATTTATATGTACCGCAAAATTAAGCCAGTTATCCAACCAGACACTCAGGTTCTTAAATTTATCCACTATTTACAGAGGTTCACCTAATAGAGTGTAAATCAGGCAGTTCGATGTTGACCCCTGGGTATGAGCCGCAAGTGGAGATAAGATCATTTGCTTTGTTTTTTTTGCGTTCAGCAGTAGCTTGTGCTTTAGTAAATTGTGTTGGATGGTGACAAAGTCATGTTGTTGCTCGTCATAAGTGAGATCCAGGGATGAGTTAATAGTGTAGAGAACCATATCATCAGCGAATACATGTATGTAGCCTGAGCATATGTGAGAATCGATATGGTTTATGTATAAGGTGAATAGGATGGGGCCCAGGATGGAGCCTTGTGGCACACCCTGAGGAAGGGTTTTAAGTAAAGACAGTTCCCATTGAGCTTTAATCTGCTGCAGTCTGTTGAAGAAATAACATTCAAACCACTTTAGGGCAGTATTGTCTAGGCTGAGGCTGTTCAGGACGTTAAGCAGAAGGCTATGATCCATGGTATCAAAGGCCTTACTAAGGTCCAGAAAGAGGGCATAGATGTTTTTTTTTGCATCCAAAGCATTTTGCCAGTCATTGGAGACTTTGGCGAGGGCAGTTATAGTGCTGTGCTTGGGTCTAAAACCTGATTGGGCTGGGTTCAGGAGGTTCTCGGATTCTAGGTGATCCTTAAGTTGGTAATTGACAATTTTCTTCAGGATTTTTGACAGCGTAGGAAGCAGCGACATAGGGTGGTAGTTGTTCAGGTCAGTTGGATCTCCAGACTTGAAAAGGGGGATGACATGTGCTGTTTTCCAAAGAGGAGGTAATTCACCCTGAATCAGGGAACTATTAAATAGGTGGGTGATTTGGGCAGTCAGATGGTAAAAGCCTGTTTTCAAGAAAAATGGTTCTATAAGATCAGCACTGCCACACTTTTTTGTGTCCAGAGGTATTATAAGGTTCTCCACCTGTTTGAATGTAACTGGTTGAAAGCAGAAGGAGAAGTGTCTCACGTTTGTGGCAGTGTCAGAGGATAGGCTATCAATGGCATTGCAGTGGACATTTAACTTGCTGAGGGATGAATCATTGAAAGCAAGGCCTGCTGTGGCAAAATGATTGTTGAGTTGTTCAAGAATGTCAGCTCTGGTCATGTAAGAAATGTTACCTGCCACTATTCTAGCGGGCAGGGGGGAGGCTGGCGAGTGACCATCAACCTTTTTAAGAATGTTCCAAAAGTTGGCAGAGTAATTTTTATTTTCTTCAAGGGTGGTCAGGAACTACAGTAGCGTGATTTTTCTCCCAAAATACAACTAAAGAGTAAATAAATTCTTAAATAGATTGTATCAATGAGAATAAATGAGAGTAAGATACAAAACACATTTTGTAGACAATACTATAAACTCATTAGACAGCATGTATAAAGCAAGTGAACAGTGTTTCCAAAGATTTTAGATGACCCATCCCAGAACAGACGTACTATTCTTTTGAGTTTAAACAGGTCATTGTAAGGTTTGGGTCTGGTTACCTACACCCCTTACAATATTTTTGTTACCTGTAATCCTTGTTCTCTATTGAGAAAGACTGAAAAGTCATATATAGGACTTAAAAAGAAAGATTCAGTCACAATGTCCACTCATTGTGTATAAAAATACAAAACCTGTGTTTATGAGATATTAGTTGCTTGAACATGTTGTCTTCAGTTCACCCATGCCAGTATGTGGGCAATGTGGGTGACATAGTTTAGGGCACAGGAAATATGTCACCTGGAATTATTGGGGGTGGCATTGCACCACCCAGCAGTTGCAGCGGCAAAGCACTGTCCCATGGAACACACAGGTTTTTTGGGGGGCTTCGTCCCTGCACTCCACTCAACTAAATATAACCATCTCCAGGCCGGGCATGCCATAAAGGGGAGGTGAATGTTGGAGATGCCCAACAGGGTGTGAATGCTGGACAATCTAAAATAAAGATCACCCCAGTCACTCATGCCCTTGTTGCGGCAGCTACATTACAACACCTCAACAATGGGATACCGTTGTCTTCTAGTTTTTATCACATTCAAAAGAAAGATAGCAAGTTTCTTCAATATATCCATCTTTTTAGCATTAAAAAAGTAGATCCAGTACAAGTCTAACCAGTACAAATATAATTTCTATTATTTTGCCCAAAAATTTGTTTCAAATTTGTTTGTGCCAGGGACGACTCAAGATGACGTGCAATACATCCTCAGTTTCCAATAAGTCACAGCTATCATTTGATGTTATAGTGTCTTCCTTCCTATATCTAAGATTGATGGCATTATTAGGAAATGCCTCAAAGAATCATATCATAGAAGCTTGACGGCAGAAAAGGACCATTCTGGCCCATCCAGTCTGCCCTTTTTTCCCCCCTACACCTCCCCCTCCCTACCAGCCCCCACACTCCCCCGATACTCAGCCCCATATTGTTGTCCCATGCCCTCTTGAATTCTTCTACCTATTTAGCCCCCACATCTCTATCTGGTAGTCTGTTCCAGGGCTCCACCACCCTCTCCATGAAGAAATGCCCTCTCACATTGCCCCTGTATCTTTTTTCGTGTAGTCTGAGGCTGTGCCCTCTAGTTTTGACCCCTTCCTCCTCTCAGGTAAACCCTCTTCTGCACTTTATTGAGCCCCTTTACATTTTTAAAAGTTTCAATCATGTCTCCCCTTTCCTTCCTTGTCTCCAGCGTGTACAGATCCAGCTCCTTACACCTCTGCATGTATGACTTTCCCTGCATACCCTGCACCATCTTGGTTGCCCTTCTCTGAAGTCTCTCCAATGCATCTATATCCTTGTGGAGATGTGACCTCCAGAACTGAACCCCATACTCCAGGTGCGGCATCAGCATGGCTTTGTAAAGGGGCATTATTATCTCCTTCTTTCTGAAAGTATTGCCCCTGCCTATGCATGGAAACATTCCATTGGCCTTTCCTGCCACCTGGCTACATTGGATTCCTACCTTAAGGTCCGAGGAGACTATAATCCCCAGATCCCTCTCCTGTTCTGTTACTTTAGTTTCCTCCCCACTTAAGATGTACCCTTCTGATCTGTTCCTGCTCCCCAAGTGCATCACAGCTCACTTCTTGGCATGAAATTTCAGCTGCCACATCTCAGACCATCTTTCAAGCATCTTTAAGTCCTTGCTCATGTCCTCCACCCCCTCCCGGGGTGTCCACCCTGTTGCATATTTTTGTATCATCAGCAAATAGGCACACCCTCCCCCCTCAAACCCTCAGCAATATCGCTGATGTAGATGTTGAAGAGAAGTGGATCCAAAACTGACCCCTGTGACACTTCACTCTTTATCCTCTCCATCCCGGAGTGCACCCCATTTAGCACCACCCTCTGAGTTCTTCCTGATGGTCTGGCCTCCACCCAGCTTGTTATTTTCCCACCCAGCCCCAGGCTTTCCATCTTGCTCACCAGCCTCCTATGGGGGATGGTGTCAGAGACTTTACTGAAGTCCAGATAGGCCACGTCCACTGCCCCCCTGGTCAATCACCTGAGTCACCCAATCAAAGAACTGAATTAGGTTTATCTCTATACTCTGCATTCTGCATTAAGTTCAAGTAATATTTTAAAGAATACTCCTTGTGTTATTTGCTAACCATTTAGAAACTTTCAGTGGAGAGATTATATTCAGATCATCTTCTTTGGCTTTTGTATTAGTTTGGTGATACATTTTGTGTTGGATTGATTTATCTTTATGCCTCCATCTGCCAAAGCTTTAAAGATGAGCAATATTATATACGCTTCATAGCTTATAGATATTTAGTTAACCATGACTCTGTATAGTTTCTTTGAATAAACATTTTTTTACTTCAGTGCAGTCTGATAATATTGACCCTGAGGGTTGTAACAACATTTTTATCCAGAAATGTATCTGCCTGGTCTGTGCTGTGTATTTCATAGCTGTCTATCCTAGCTGAGTTCTAACCAGGGAGTTGGGTGTTCCTTTTGGCAACTTCATCATATGTTTATATAATAGGTTTAATATATAATCCACTTAACTAAAGTCCTTGTTTCCCCATCCTTCAACAGGATATAGTCCCTGATTTATGAGTTTACCATTGATGGCTTTTAGCATTGGTGACAGCGACATAACACCAAACATTCTATTAAATCTCTTCAATGCTCCTGCTGTAATCTGCATTTTAGTGCCAACATGTTTACTATGTCTTTTCCATTTCATATTATGACTAAAAGTCAAGCCCACGTATGGAAATTCCTGAACAAAACCTAGTGGCTTATTTGCTAAGTATTGTTTTTTTGTATTTCTTTTTATTGCCAAAACTGCCTATCTAGTCTTCTGTCTCAGAAAGAGCAAACAGAGTGGTTAGAATGTTATGCCAGAGGACAATGTTCATTTTTCTTTGCAATGCCCCAACACATCTTTAAAGCCAATCTTAGCAACTGTGAATTTTAAACTAAAAGTTTCCTCTATGAAGAAGCTTACCCTGGTGAACACCTACCCAGTAGCTGTGTGATACATGCACAGCATTTTGATGGTTTGAAGTGAAATGTGAAGTTTTCATATTTTTGCTCAGAGGGGCCATGTAGCTGATTCCTCCCCTTCCCGGTGATGGTCCTGCAGCATGCTGACATAAACGGTGACATATGCCCAGAAGCCACGGGTGCACATACGTCCCATTACAGTCAATGGAGTGATATTTCTAACACCATTTGTTTTTTTATATTAATTTGTTTTTGGAAGGTAAATATGCTGTGCCAGCAATTCATTAACACTTGACTTGAAGCATTACTCAAGACTGGCCTCAATGACCTTCGTCACACTAACTGTCATTAAATAGTCAGTTTTAAAATGTCGCCTGGCCCCATCGACTCACTATAATGTTGAATTGTGCTCCCACACCTACCTGTGCTATGTCATAGTGTATATCATTGCAGTACAATGGCCAACACTGGGAAGGGAAGGAATTGGGTACTCGGGCCCTGCATTGGAAAAATATCAACCTCCTTTCACACCCATACAAACAGGGGTCGCTACAAAACTGAAAACCTACTAGGTAAGATTTTTGCTGGAGGGGTAAGCATCTTCATAGAGAAGGCCTTTCACTAACCTGTTCCGCATCTTTAACTGAAGGAATTCTAATTTCAGAGTGATTTGGTAAGCGTTTTGATAACTAAATTGTAAGGTATCATTGATGTGCTTTACTGTACACCTACATCCCCATCGGAAACTAATACAAAGTGAGCAATGTATCATCACAGATATAAGGATCATCCCAACGTGGTATAAAATGTAACCATAGCCACAGAGTGGGCTAGCAAACCTTTGAAAAAATACTGCTTTTTGCCTTGTGTAATAATACTAACTGCTTTCTGCTACCAATCACCAAGGCTACTGTTTTTTGGTTTTTACCAGAAAATCCGGTAAAATTCCAGAATTAGGGCTGCCTGAAGACTGGTAAAAACAAAGATTTCATGGAATCTGGCATTTTGTATCAGATCAGTAAACCTACAAAACTTGTGTTTTTCCTTTTAATTACTTCCAGTACTATTTTCAGTTTGCTTTCTTTAATGCTCTGTATATTAAGCCTTCTTTAATTTTGATTATTTATGTACATACTAAAAGAATGATAGCAAAATCCTGGTAAAATCCAGAAATTAGAGTAACAATCACCATTGCAAATCCAGAATCTTAAGTCTTGAAAACGGAATTTCATTGTTTTAACCACCGTGAATCAGTGGCCTTGCCAATCGCTAAAGAGAAGAATCAATAAACCATACAGGATACATTGAAATGATCATGGCTTGCTCAGATTATTGGCTACTGATCCTGACATACAGTAATGGTGGATGGAATGGAAGATGAATATTCATTACCAAAATTCCCTATTGTAATGTTAATTTTGTAACTGATACTCTGTCTCACTACTGGAATATGTCTGCTCCGGATTGTAATGTTGTCACTGTATCTCTCCTATGTAGTTACCCTGTGATTCTCCTGGGTTGCACCTGAAAATGTTTACTTTGTAACTGATACTCTGTATCACTTTTGGAGTATGTCTGCTCCTGTATTGTAATGTTATCAATGTATCTCTCCTATGTAATTACCCTGTGATTCTCACGGGTCGCACCTGAAAATAGGCACTTGCTGTCTAGTGTGCTTACCCGGTTACCAAAAGCAAACAAATAAATAAATAAATAAAATGACTAAGTGCTAATTCTTCAGAGTGCTGTGCTGCGTCTGTATTTGTAAATGCAAGGCCAATAGAAATGTTTGCCATAAGCCCATAATTTAAAGCTTGCAGGTATAGTGGCTCACTGGGATGTGTGTGTGTGTGTGTGTGTGTGTGTGTGTGTGTGTGCGGGGGGGGAGTTAGTTGATGACAGCAGCCAGATACCATAGTGGACTGGTCTCATAATATATATTTTTGTACTTGAGTTTGGCTTATGTTTTTTTATTTGGCATTGGGAAGTAGAGTGGATAGTTATCATGAATAAAGGATATATAGTTCAGACAATATGGGGCAGTGCTTGACCATTTGCCATTCAGCATTAAACCCGTGACTGAGAACATGCATTCCAGCGGCACACTTGATGTGGTTACCTCAATGAAAGGTTTGGCAAGCTGAGCCAGAATAGGGTATCGATGTTCAGTATTCTTCCAAAACATCAGTGGGGAAATCTTCCTCCTCACTGCTTCTTCTTCCATCGCTGAGCTGTCTTCATTGAGATGTAGCTTATTTATTATTTTATTATTTATTGAATTTTGTTGACCGGGTAGGCCCACTGGGCCCCGGAGGTCCCTTTTTCAGGGGCGACCCGGGGGTAAAAAATAACATACAGGTAAACAGAACAGTAAAAGCAGGTAAGCAGAGCTGTAAAAATAACATACAGGTAAACAGACAGTACAAGTAGGTAAGCAGAGCTGTAAACTTGCGTAAATACCAAATGGTTTAACAGTGATAACACACATAAGGCAAATTCCATACTGTATAACTGTGAAAGACTTAATGGCATTTACAATACGGAAGGTGGAGAGGGAGGAGGGGCCGTGGCATAAGGTCAGTTCCTTATGCATTGGCAAGTGCTCCTGGCGAGCAGGTGTGCTTTGAGCTTAGACCGGAAGCAGGGGCTCGACCCTGCCTCCCGTACCTCCAGTGGGAGTTTGTTCCAGTGGGAAGGTGCAGTAAAAGCAAAGGACCTGGACCCAGCTTTAGTCTTTGTTTTGGGGACCACAAGGAGGTTTTGTCCTGAGGAACGGAGACTCCTCAGGTTGGTTTTGACACTAACTAGTCCTTTGAGACTAGGGGGAGGTAAGGGCCCCAGAAGCTTAAAAGCGAGACATAGTGTGGGGTAGATGAGGCGGGCTTCCAATGACGGCTTGGATTGAGCCTCGCAGTGATGTGTCCTAGGGTGTGATAATGTTGCAAATCGGACAATCTTATTGTATAAGGTCTGGAGCCTGCCAAGTTCCGTAGAGGCCACGCCTTGAAGAACAGGTGCCGCATAAGTGAGCTTGGGGAGAAGGACGCTAGCTGCGATGGCAACTCTGGCTTCAGGGATAATCTGGTCCTTTATTCTGTAGAGGATACCGAGTTTTCCATGTATGGCTTTGGTGAGTTGGTCAACATGATTTTTAGGGTGAAACCTTGGTCCAAGGTTAGCCCTAGGTATTTAGTGGAGGTAACCACCTCAAGTTTATCACCCCTCTGGACTGCAGCTGAAGGAGCAGTGACCTCTCGGTTCCCAAGGATCTGGGCCCGAACAACATCGCTTAGTTTTACTGGTATTTAATACCATTTTTATTCAGTGAGCCAGTCCTCCATCTGAAGAATGTCCTCTTGGAGGGCATTCCCAGTTCTCCTAAGTAAGGGAGGCTCGGAAATGACAGCATCGTCCACAGATTGGATGACGCTGCTGCTCCCTCAATGTAGTGCAGATCGCTTATAAACAAAGTGAAGAGAAGGGGACCAAGTATTGACCCCTGAGGTACTCCTACTTTGAGCGGTGCAGACTGGGAGACATAGTCCTTCCACTTGACCCTCTGGGTCCGCCCAGAAGGTAATTAGCAAACCATCCTAGGGCATGTGCGTCCATGCCAAGAGCACACATTTTTTGTAAAAGGAGGTTGTGGTTTACCAGGTCAAACGCTTTAGACAGGTCCATGAAGACCGCGCCAGTGCCGACCCCTGAGTCATTACTGCCCAGGATATCAGCCGAAAATTTGGTTAGTGCAGTTTCCATCTCATGCTTGGCTCTGAAGCCGTGCTGTGATGAAGAGATTATCTGGTGTGTTTCCAGATATTCGCATAGTTGAGAGTATACAAGCTTCTCTTGTAATTTCGCTATTGTGGACAACAGGGAGATAGGCCTGTAGTTCCCAATAGGCTCGGTGGACCCTCCCTTGTGAATGGGGATCACTAGGGCCTGCTTCCATGGCTCAGGGACAGACCCCTCCATAAAGGACCGGTTTATCAGCCAGGTTAGGGGCTTGGCTAAAGATGGGGTGCCTCCTTGAGGATTGAGTCTGGATCCCATCAGGGCCCCCGGTGCCTCTCGCCCGCAGGAATTTAAGGATGAGCAGAACCTCCCTTTCCCTAACCAACCGCAGATGAAACAGAGGGCGGTCTAGTTCAAGGGGCAGGTGCCTATTAGGTTCGTTCTTGTTATCTAAGGGACCCACCTTGTACGCATCCAGGTTTGTGAAGAAACCATTTAGGGCCTCTGCGATGAGAGGCGCCTCTTTGAGTACTTGCCCGTTCACCAGGATAGGGCCGGTTGTTGATTTCGTACCTCCTTTTAGGAGTTCGTTAATGTGTGACCAGAAGTATCTAGGGTTTCCCAGGTTAACTTTTGGAGATTGGTGATATATTCCTTCTTGGCTTTCTTTATGGCCAGTTTGCATTGGTTTCTGAGGGCCCTGTAGCTAGCAAAGTCCACTGGAAACTTAGATTTCTGAACTTTTTCCACACTTTGTCCCGAGTAGACATCAGGGCTTTTAGGGGGGTGAGATCCACTTATAACAGCTACCTTTGACCCTATAGGTTTTCATAGGGGCAACGAGGTCAGTGACTTTAGTGAGGGTGGTTTGGAAAAATTTTACAGCTTCCTCCAGGTTAGGTAGGTGTCTAATGGGGTTCCAGTCAGTGCTATTTAGGTAGCCTATGAACTGGTCAGGGTGGAATTTGGAGTAGTCTCTGGTAGTAAAAGATCTAGGAGGGACTTTAATAGCATTATTCTTCCAAATGACAAATATAGGCGAATGGTCGCTCAAGGCATCTCCCAGGATCCCAGCCAGCTTTGCATTACTAGGGGATGAGGTCAGGACCCAGTCTATTATAGAGTGCCTACCTGATTTATGGTTCATTCTGGTCGGTAGGGTAATAATTTGAGCGAGGTGGGAGTCGTGTAGGGTTTTGTTGATGGCAGACTTCCCTTCCTATCCCCAGTTTAAATTGAAGTCGCCTAGAAGGATAGTCTCGGATGCAGTGTCAACCACTGGGCTCTTCAGAAGCTCATCCAGAGAGCCAAGAGCATTGGATGGTGGGCTGTATACGCAGCCAATAGTGAGGTGTTTAGCCCCACCTATTTTGAGCCGAATGAATATAGCTTCAGCATTCAGGGACAGGTCAAGGGGCTGCCTGACGAGGGAGGAAGAGATATTGTCCTTAACATAAATTAGCACACCGCCCCCTCTTTTGGAGGGTCTATCCTTTCTGAAAAGGACATATCCAGAGATTGCTACTTCATGATCCAGAATGTGGGGTTTTAGCCAAGTCTCCGAGATCGCTAATAGATCCGGATTATAGACTGCCAGCCATGCCTGTACCTCTGAAATCTTCGGTCTCAGGCTGCAGATATTCATATGCACCAACCTCAGACCCTTGGCTCCGTCCCAAGCCTTATCAAGGGGGAGGAGATAGAGACATTTGCTGTCTCTGCACCAAGGTTTGGATGGATATCTCCTGCCATTAGTAGAAGGGCAGCTAGTGAGCTCAGGAGAGTGAGGGTTGGAAGGGGTATGGACAGGATCACCTGACTAGGGGTTGGGCTCCTACTGAAGAGAAGAACCCTGTAGAGGACCCCTTTCTTAGAGAATTCATATGCTGCCAGGAGAAGGAAATTGCACCTTGGGGAGGGACACGCAAAGTGTCCGATCCTCCCCTCTCTCGACCCCCCATGGGTGTCGTGGGGGCAGAAGGCAGTTTTAGCAAGGGAGTCAGTCCCAAGTTGCCCCAGTATGTAAATTGTTGCCAGGATAATGCCCCTGTTCCAGTAGGGAGGAGGCATGACATGGCTTATCTGTGCTTCTCACCTTGATAGCAAGAGCAGGGCCTGGAGGCCAAGGGTTAGTTACAGGTGATAGAGCCTATGTCAAATTCCTAAGTACCGCACTTCCACTGTTAGTGCGCAGATGCAAGTTTGGTAGTTTGATTCATAGAGCAACTAAAGCAAGAGCAGTTCGCGCCCTAATTAACAGGATCCCAGAAAGAAAGTACTAGCCGTAGGTCATTAGGTGAAGAAACAACTAAGTCAGGCCACCACCAGGGGTACAACAAGCAATTCCTGCCTCAGGGGGAAGAGCAAAACTGGCAGGAGACACTTGGCGGCTGGGTTGCTTGCGAACCTACGGCAGCACTTTGTCTTGTCACAGAAGAAAGCAGGATTAGAACTTACAACACAGTACCACCTAGACTGTGTAGGGTCAGCAATATCAATGACTAACATTTAGGCAGCTAATACAGAGCTAAATTATTATGTAATATTTACCACAGGCTTCAGTTATAAGTCCTGAGGCTACGTTATGAGAAGCACGAAGGCAACAGTGGCAGTGGTAGACAGTAGGCAGAAGATTAGAATTGTTTCAGCAAGTTTAAAGCTAACCAAGGAGCAATAAAAACACAATAAGGAGAGCCATGGTCCCAGATTGAGTGGTCTCGTGATTTGTATTAGTGCAATATTTTCTAGACAAGAAATTTGCCCACCTAGGTACTCACTTAAAACCTAGATGAGAAAATACAGCAGAAAGGGGAACAAGGAGAGCAGGAGCAGCTTAATTAGTGACCATCCACCCTTCAGACTCATGTCCCCTTGTAGCAGAACCGGGAAAGAAGTAGAATGATAATGCAGGCCATATTGCCCACGAATGAATACAGTGATTTATATAGAAGACCAAGAATCCCTTTAGTGGCAGGTCTGAACCTGCTAATGGAAAACTAGCCACTTAAAATAAAAAAAAAAAAGGTAGTTAGACTTATTGGCACCAAGGCAGAGTGCTTGGATGGGGGGGGCGCTGCAGGAAGAGCAGTCAGACAGAAGAGGTGTAAGCACTTTAAAACAGTAGTAGAAATTACAATCCAGCTAATACAGTTGAAAAGCTCCTAATAACACAGTTGAAATGTGCTTAGTTCTATGGAAAGTCTAACAAAGTACCAGGTGTCTATAGCAGGGGAAATCTCCTGCCAATCAGAGTGGGTTTGCTGGAAGCACCCATGTTCCGATTGGCTGCGCTGTCCCGTACCTTCCAAGGAGCTGCAGGCGGGTGTCCTGGTCTTGGTCGGTGGCTGGCTGGGTGCCGGCCGACTGTGGGTGAGCTGGAGCAGCCCTGTTCAGGGACAAGCAACTAGAGAGAAGAAGACAGAACAGGTCTTAAATAGCATAGAGGTAAAGGGGGTTAGATTTGAGCAGTTTAGTAAGACAAAAGGTAGTTAGACTTATCGGCACCAAGGCAGAGTGCTTGGATGGGGGTCGCTGCAGGAAGAGCAGTCAGACAGAAGAGGTGTAAGCACTTTAAAACAGTAGTAGAAATTACAATCCAGCTAATACAGTTGAAAAACTCTTAATAACACAGTTGAAATGTGCTTAGTTCTATGGAAAGTCTAACAAAGTGCCAGGTGTCTATAGCAGGGGAAAACTCCTGCCAATCAGAGTGGGTTCACTGGAAGCACCCGTGTTCCAATTGGCTGCGCTGTCCCGTACCTTCCAAGGAGCTGCAGGCGGGTGTCCTGGTCTTGGTCGGTGGCTGGCTGGGTGCGGCTGACCGTGGGTGAGCTGGAGCAGCCCTGTTCAGGGACAAGCAGCTAGAGAGAAGAAGACAGAGAGGGTCTTAAATAGCATAGAGGTAAAGGGGTTAGATTTGAGCAGTTTAGTAAGACAAAACGTAGTTAGACTTATCAGCACCAAGGCAGAGTGCTTGGATGGGGGGCGCTGCAGGAAGAGCAGTCAGACAGAAGAGGTGTAAGCACTTTAAAACAGTAGTAGAAATTACAATCCAGCTAATACAGTTGAAAAACTCCTAATGACACAGTTGAAATGTGCTTAGTTCTATGGAAAGTCTAACAAAGTGCCAGGTGTCTATAGCAGGGGAAAACTCCTGCCAATCAGAGTGGGTTTGCTGGAAGCACCCGTCTGCCTGGCTGCGCTGTCCCGTACCTTCCAAGGAGCTGCAGGCTGGTGTCCTGGTCATGGTCGGTGGCTGGCTGGGTGCCGGCCGACCGTGGGTGAGCTGGAGCAGCCCTGTTCAGGGACAAGCAGCTTCCAAGGAGCTGCAGGCGGGTGTCCTGGTCTTGGTCGGTGGCTGGCTGCGTGCCGGCCGACCGTGGGTGAGCTGGAGCAGCCCTGTTCAGGGACAAGCAGCTAGAGAGAAGAAGACAGAGCAGGTCTTAAATAGCATAGAGGTAAAGGGGGTTAGATTTGAGCAGTTCAGTAAGACAAAAGGTAGTTAGACTTATCGGCACCAAGGCAGAGTGCTTGGATGGGGGCACTGCAGGAAGAGCAGTCAGACAGAAGAGGTGTAAGCACTTTAAAACAGTAGTAGAAATTACAATCCAGCTAATACAGTTGAAAAACTCCTAATAACACAGTTGAAATGTGCTTAGTTCTATGGAAAGTCTAACAAAGTGCCAGGTGTCTATAGCAGGGAAAACTCCTGCCAATCAGAGTGGGTTCACTGGAAGCACCCGTGTTCCAATTGGCTGCGCTGTCCCGTACCTTCCAAGGAGCTGCAGGCGGGTGTCCTGGTCTTGGTCGGTGGCTGGCTGGGTGCCGGCTGACCGTGGGTGAGCTGGAGCAGCCCTGTTCAGGGACAAGCAGCTAGAGAGAAGAAGACAGAGAGGGTCTTAAATAGCATAGAGGTAAAGGGGGTTAGATTTGAGCAGTTTAGTAAGACAAAACGTAGTTAGACTTATCAGCACCAAGGCAGAGTGCTTGGATGGGGCGCTGCAGGAAGAGCAGTCAGACAGAAGAGGTGTAAGCACTTTAAAACAGTAGTAGAAATTACAATCCAGCTAATACAGTTGAAAAACTCCTAATGACACAGTTGAAATGTGCTTAGTTCTATGGAAAGTCTAACAAAGTGCCAGGTGTCTATAGCAGGGGAAAACTACTGCCAATCAGAGTGGGTTTGCTGGAAGCACCCGTGTTCCGATTGGCTGCGCTGTCCCGTACCTTCCAAGGAGCTGCAGGCTGGTGTCCTGGTCATGGTCGGTGGCTGGCTGGGTGCCGGCCGACCGTGGGTGAGCTGGAGCAGCCCTGTTCAGGGACAAGCAGCTTCCAAGGAGCTGCAGGCGGGTGTCCTGGTCTTGGTCGGTGGCTGGCTGGGTGCCGGCCGACCGTAGGTGAGCTGGAGCAGCCCTGTTCAGGGACAAGCAGCTAGAGAGAAGAAGACAGAGCAGGTCTTAAATAGCATAGAGGTAAAGGGGTTAGATTTGAGCAGTTCAGTAAGACAAAAGGTAGTTAGACTTATCGGCACCAAGGCAGAGTGCTTGGATGGGGGCACTGCAGGAAGAGCAGTCAGACAGAAGAGGTGTAAGCACTTTAAAACAGTAGTAGAAATTACAATCCAGCTAATACAGTTGAAAAACTCCTAATAACACAGTTGAAATGTGCTTAGTTCTATGGAAAGTCTAACAAAGTGCCAGGTGTCTTTAGCAGGGAAAACTCCTGCCAATCAGAGTGGGTTTGCTGGAAGCACCGTGTTCCGATTGGCTGCGCTGTCCCGTACCTTCCAAGGAGCTGCAGGTGGGTGTCCTGGTCTTGGTCGGTGGCTGGCTGGGTGCCGGCCGACCGTGGGTGAGCTGGAGCAGCCCTGTTCAGGGACAAGCAGCTTCCAAGGAGCTGCAGGCGGGTGTCCTGGTCTTGGTCGGTGGCTGGCTGGGTGCCCGCCGACCGTGGGTGAGCTGGAGCAGCCCTGTTCAGGGACAAGCAGCTTCCAAGGAGCTGCAGGCGGGTGTCCTGGTCTTGGTCGGTGGCTGGCTGGGTGCCGGCCAACCGTGGGTGAGCTGGAGCAGCCGGTTCAGGGACAAGCAGCTTCCAAGGAGCTGCAGGCGGGTGTCCTGGTCTTGGTCGGTGGCTGGCTGGGTGCCGGCCGACCGTGGGTGAGCTGGAGCAGCCCTGTTCAGGGACAAGCAGCTTCCAAGGAGCTGCAGGCAGGTGTCCTGGTCTTGGTCGGTGGCTGGCTGGGTGCCGGCCGACCGTGAGTGAGCTGGAGCAGCCCTGTTCAGGGACAAGCAGCTTCCAAGGAGCTGCAGGCGGGTGTCCTGGTCTTGGTCGGTGGCTGGCTTATATTTCAGTTTCTGAAGCATTTTCCTTTTCTTACTCATAGGAATGAATTGTTCATTGTTTACATGAAACATTGGATCATGTTCTTCGGCCTCTTCATCACTAGCAGAGGAACTGGAAAGAGACACTGATGTTGGGCTTGTTTTTGAATTTCTATTTGGAGTACTGGTGAAAAAACTCATTGACAGAGTTTCAAATTCCTTCAGTTCTTCAGCTGCAGTTTTCAGTAGATCTGTCTGGTTCTCCCTAGACAGCTGCAAAGCTTCTTTGGTCCCTGGATCCAATAAGCATGCTGGTGTGTCGGCATCAGTTTCTGGAAATCGTCTATGTTCTGCAGTATGAGCTGTTTTACTCCCTGCACAGTCGGATGATCTTTTTTATTTATCTGTGATTTCTCCACTATCTCATTTTTTATGAGGAGTAACAGTGCCAGGTGTTGTTGATTACTACTGACTAGTTCTGTTAGCTCCTTAAATGGGAGAAAAAAGTGTTTAAGTTCTTCTAGTATATCAAATTCCTCTGTGGTAAGGCACAATTCACTGAGTCCAGTGCATTACAATGCTTGCTCAGTCTCTCGATGAAGATCTAAGGTACTTTCAGACATATGAAGTGCTGCATTCCATCAAGTTACCACTTGTTTTAAAGTTACATAAGAATGTTCTGTTTTTTTGTGGCTGCATGGGAGGAGCCCTACAGGTGTTTTGGGATCACATTACTGCAGGAGAGAGAAAAGGGATCATGAGTGGAATGGGTCCCCATCTTCTTCTGCAGTGATGTGGCTGCTGACCATACCTCTGCGAGCATTGGTGGTGTGTGGTGTCTGCTCCGTCCCTGTCCTCTGTGGACAAAGCCTCCCTCCGTTATGTGTTTTCTCCTCCCAGTAGACTACTTTAACCTAGTACTTCTGCGTGAAGGTATGTACATAGAGTTACTTGAATAAACAGCCACCATGCCCAAGATGGCTGCCATGCCTTAGTGTGCATGCACAAAGCACTGCGCATGCACGGTGCATGGCACCTATTTTGGACATGGTGTGCTTCTGTGCCATGTGCTCTGGCTCTGTTAATAGTGCTGACATCATGGGTCTCAATCACCATGTTGGCATTTACCCCCAATAGCACTGTGGAACACTGGGGAGTCCACCCCCTGTGTCCTGAAATAATTTAACTATTAATTGTTCTATAATCCAACAAGTGATGCCCGCTCCCGGTGTTGGATATCCTCCCCAAGCCTGTTGCTTTACTATTAGGTGCCAACATCAGGGGGCCCAATCCCCCTGTCAGCTTTCACAATTCCTCCCCCTCCAGCAGTGTGGGGCACTGAGGAGCCCACCCCCAGTCTCCCAAAATAGCTTTAATAAATGTCCTGCAAAAAAAAAGTCCCTTGATGTCTTTTTGTAACCTGAAAAAAGAAAACCACCCCTCGTTGTTCCTGTCGTCCCCCTTCCCCCATCCTGACCCTCCCACTGAGCGCCCACCAACCCACATCCCCCTTACCCTACAATTACTTTCAGAGGTCATATGCTGTCATCTTCTGTGGACCGAGACACGTCTGCATTCTTCAAAGCCAAACAGTGAACCGAGGAATAAAGATAAGTACCGTATAATGCATTTTAATGGTCTTTTGAACTTAAGCTCATAACTTTGCAATTTTTTGGAATTTTTCTTCCAAATTTTCAACATGGCCTTTTTAGGACTCCTTCTCATGAACACTGCAACTGTCATTTTGTTAATCGGCTCGGAAGGTGACTTCACGGTTACTGCACAAAATCACCTTTTGGGACTGAATAATGAAATTTCAGCACTAGTGGTGATGAGGTGGGGTCCCAAAAAGTCCATGTTGAAAGTTTGTTGAAAAAAGTCCTAAAAATGTCTGAGTTATATGCATTCATTGAAATTTTTCTATGCATGTGCATAAGGTAATTTTCAATATTTTAACTCCAAATTTTCAGCATAGCCATTTTTTCACATCATCTCATGAACAGTATAGCTGTCATTTTTCTCATCCTGTCCAAAATGTGTTTTTGCATCTGTGGCGTGGAATGGCATTTTGGCATGGATTTGAAATTTTTCATCTACGGGGTTTATGAGGTGGGGTCATGAGAAGACTATGTTGAAAGTTTGGGGTCAAAATATAAAAAAACAAATAATTTCTCATGCCAAAGTAGTGCACAAGGTATGGCATCCAGCGCCTTAATCCTCAGTGCCACTGCGCTAGCACGTATGATATTTTGTTACAATACACCTAGCATTAACAACCTGCCCTAACATAGTGCAATAAATGGATGTAATTTGTTTAGTAATTGTGGCATGACAATTTGAGTGGCATGGCTGCAGTTGTGCAAGTCCACATCCACCACAGTGCACAATTATGTATAACGGAGACACCCACAGCATGTAGGCAGAGAAGTTAAAGAGTCTGGACTTGACACATGATGGATTAGACATATTATGAGCTGTTGTTGGCAGAACAGCGGAACAGACTATCTAGTCAATTCAGTTCAGTTCAGTTCAATTCAATAAACTTTATTGATCAGCCATTTTGGCCATTACACATATTATCAATGAAAAACAAGCACCATAAAAAAGAGATATGAGGTTTTACATTTAAAACATTTTAAATTATGCTAGCAGAGTGTGAGTGTGACATAAATGACTTTGTAAGTTTACAGATTAACATAGAACAGGTGCTAGGAAATTTATTAAACTATTTTTCCACAGACAATCAATCAATCAAAACTTTACTTAACCAGGCAGAGTCATTATTGAGCAAGCTCATTTTCAAGACGGTCCTGGCAGAAGGGAACAGAGCAAGGAATAATACAATTGGACATTTAGTGCAGGCTGGTACATACAGTAATAAAAAAAAATAGCACCACAACAGCTAGAATACAGAGTGTGCAGATTGTTAACTAATTAAATTAAGGGTACACCAACGTCTGAGGGGGGATACGAAACATGGCAAGAGAAGTAACAGGGTGCGGTAAGATGATTCTACTAACAATAGAACAAGAAGGAATGAATGGACCAACCAGGAGGGTCGACCCTTAGCGGAGAAGGATGGAGGAGGGGGATTCAGGAGGAGGATTTCAACACTAGAGGGAGAGATGACATGAACATAGTAAGACCAGGGGGTAAGAAGAGTATACAGAGGGAGATGTGCAGAGAAGTGCTGGAGTTGTAGGTAAGTGACAAGTAAATGGAGAACAGGGCAGGGAGGCCAGTGGGAGGATCACCTGTGGCAGGTACATATGACCTTCAGGCTGCATGTGATAGCTTAAAGGTATGGGGACCCGGCAGGGATTTGAACCTTAGTGTCTTTTGCATGTTGTTCCAGAGGGAAGGTAAGGAGAAACTGATAGAAGCCTTACCATACTGGGACCTTATTCTTAGTACCTTGAAGGATACAAGGGATGTGCTTCTTAGGCCATACGCTCCTTTTATGCATACAAAGAGAACAGAGATATACTCTGCTAGCTTATCGGTTAAGGCCTTGTTGAACAACAGGAGGGCATTTTTTTGCCTCCTCAATTTAAGAGATGACCAGGCAAGCTTTTGGTAGAGCAAGCAGGGGTGGGTATGACTAGGCATATCCGGAATAAACCGCAAGGCAGGGTGATAGAGGGTGTCTAATTTACATAATGCCTGATTTGAACAGTGGCTGTAAAGAATGTCCACATAATCAAGCAGAGGAATGAAAGTCGTAAGGTCCAGTGTCTTTCTGGCTTCTAATGCGAGGAGATGTCTTATGCAATAAAAGATACCTAGATGTTGTCTTAACTTTTTTGATAGCTCATTCATATGTACCACAAAATTAAGCCGGTTATCCAACCAGACACCCAGGTTCTTAAATTTATCCACTATTTACAGAGGTTCACCTAATAGAGTGTAAATCAGGCAGTTCGATGTTGACCCTTGGGTATGAGCCGCAAGTGGAGATAAGATCATTTGCTTTGTTTGTTTTGCGTTCAGCAGTAGCTTGTGCTTTAGTAAATTGTGTTGGATGGTGACAAAGTCATGTTGTAGCTTGTCATAAGTGAGATCCAGGGATGAGTTAATAGTGTAGAGAACCATATCATCAGCGAATAGATGTATGTAGCCTGAGCATATGTGAGAATCGATATGGTTTATGTATAAGATGAATAGGATGGGGCCCAGGATGGAGCCTTGTGGCACACCCTGAGGAAGGGTTTTAAGTAAAGACAGTTCCCATTGAGCTTTAATCTGCTGCAGTCTGTTGAAGAAATAACATTCAAACCACTTTAGTATTGTCTAGGCTGTGGCTGTTCAGGACGTTAAGCAGAAGGCTATGATCCATGGTATCAAAGGCCTTACTAAGGTCCAGAAAGAGGGCATAGAAGTTTTTTTTTTGCATCCAAAGCATTTTGCCAGTCATTGGAGACTTTGGCGAGGGCAGTTATAGTGCTGTGCTTGGGTCTAAAACCTGATTGAGCTGGGTTCAGGAGGTTCTCGGATTCTAGGTGATCCCTAAGTTGGTAATAGACAATTTTCTTCAGGATTTTTGACAGCGTAGGAAGCAGCGACATAGGGTGGTAGTTGTTCAGGTCAGTTGGATCTCCAGACTTGAAAAGGGGATGACATGTGCTGTTTTCCAAAGAGGAGGTAATTCACCTGAATCAGGGAACTATTAAATAGGTGGGTGATTTGGGCAGTCAGATGGTAAAAGCCTGTTTTCAAGAAAATGGTTCTATAAGATCAGCACTGCCACACTTTTTGTGTCCAGAGGTATTATAAAGTTCTCCACCTGTTTGAATGTAACTGGTTGAAAGCAGAAGGAGAAGTGTCTCACGTTTGTGGCAGTGTCAGAGGATAGGTTATCAGTGGCATTGCAGTGGACATTTAACTTGCTGAGGGACGAATCATTGAAAGCAAGGCCTGCTGTGGCAAAATGATTGTTGAGTTGTTCAAGAATGTCAGCTCTGGTCATGTAAGAAATATTACCTGCCACTATTCTAGCGGGCAGGAGGGAGGCTGGCGAGTGACCATCAACCTTTTTAAGAATGTTCCAAAAGTTGGCAGAGTAATTTTTATTTTCTTCAAGGGTGGTCAGGAACTACAGTAGCGTGATATTTCTCCCAAAACACAACTAAAAGAGTAAATAAATTCTTAAATAGATTGTATCAATGAGAATAAATGAGAGTAAGATACAAAACACATTTTGTAGACAATACTATAAACTCATTAGACAGCCTGTATAAAGCAAGTGAACAGTGTTTCCAAAGATTTTAGATGACCCATCCCAGAACAGACGTACTATTCTTTTGAGTTTAAACAGGTCATTGTAAGGTTTGGGTCTGGTTACCTACACCCCTTACAATATTTTTATTACCTGTAATCCTTGTTCTGTATTGAGAAAGACTGAAAAGTCATATATAGGACTTAAAAAAGATTCAGTCACAATGTCCACTCGTTGTGTATAAAAATACAAAACCTGTGTTTATGAGATATTAATTGCTTGAACATGTTGTCTTCAGTTCACCCATGCCAGTATGTGGGCAATGTGGGTGACGTAGTTTAGGGCACAGGAAATATGTCACCTGGAATTATTGGGGGTGGCATTGCACCACCCAGCAGTTGCAGTGGCAAAGCACTGTCCCATGAAACACACAGGTTTTTTGGGGAGCTTCGTCCCTGCACCCCACTCAACTAAATATAACCATCTTCAGGCCGGGCATGCCATAAAGGGGAGGTGAATGTTGGAGATGCCCAACAGGGTGTGAATGCTGGACAATCTAAAATAAAGATCACCCCAGTCACTCATGCCCTTGTTACGGCAGCTACTTTACAACACCTCAACAATGGGATACCGTTGTCTTCTAGTTTTTATCACATTCAAAAGAAAGATAGCAAGTTTCTTCAATATATCCATCTTTTTAGCATTAAAAAAGTAGATCCAGTACAAATCTAACCAGTACAAATATAATTTCTATTATTTTGCCCAAAAATTTGTTTCATATTTGTTTGTGCCAGGGACAACGCAAGACGACGTGCAATACATCCTCAGTTTCCAATAAGTCACAGCTATCATTTGATGTTATAGTGTCTTCCTTCCTATATCTAAGATTGATGGCATTATTAGGAAATGCCTTAAAGAATCATATCATAGAAGCTTGACGGCAGAAAAGGACCATTCTGGCCCATCTAGTCTGCCCTTTTTTTTTCCCCCTACACCCCCCCCCACCAGCCCCCACACTCCCCCGATACTCAGCCCCATATTGTTGTCCCATGCCCTCTTGAATTCTTCTACCTATTTAGCCCCCACATCTCTATCTGGTAGTCTGTTCCAGGGCTCCACCACCCTCTCCATGAAGAAACGCCCTCTCACATTGCCCCTGTATCTTTTTTCGTGTAGTCTGAGGTGTGCCCTCTAGTTTTGACCCCTTCCTCCTCTTAAGTAAACCCTCTTTTGCACTTTATTGAGCCCCTTTTACATGTTTAAAAGTTTCAATCATGTCTCCCCTTTCCTTCCTTGTCTCCAGCGTGTACAGATCCAGCTCCTTACACCTCTGCATGTATGACTTTCCCTGCATACCCTGCACCATCTTGGTTGCCCTTCTCTGAAGTCTCTCCAATGCATCTATATCCTTGTGGAGATGTGGCCTCCAGAACTGAACCCCATACTCCAGGTGCGGCATCAGCATGGCTTTGTAAAGGGGCATTATTATCTCCTTCTTTCTGAAAGTATTGCCCCTGCCTATGCATGGAAACATTCCATTGGCCTTTCCTGCCACCTGGCTACATTGGATTCCTACCTTAAGGTCCGAGGAGACTATAATCCCCAGATCCCTCTCCTGTTTTGTTACTTTAGTTTCCTCCCCACTTAAGATGTACCCTTCTGATCTGTTCCTGCTCCCCAAGTGCATCACAGCTCACTTCTTGGCATGAAATTTCAGCTGCCACATCTCAGACCATCTTTCAAGCATCTTTAAGTCCTTGCTCATGTCCTCCACCCCCTCCCGGGGTGTCCACCCTGTTGCATATTTTTGTATCATCAGCAAATAGGCACACCTTCCCCCCTCAAACCCTCAGCAATATCGCTGATGTAGATGTTGAAGAGAAGTGGATCCAAAACTGACCCCTGTGACACTTCACTCTTTATCCTCTCCATCCCGGAGTGCACCCCATTTAGCACCACCCTCTGAGTTCTTCCTGATGGCCTGGCCTCCACCCAGCTTGTTATTTTCCCACCCAGCCCCAGGCTTTCCATCTTGCTCACCAGCCTCCTATGGGGGACGGTGTCAGAGACCTTACTGAAGTCCAGATAGACCACGTCCACTGCCCCCCTGGTCAATCACCTGAGTCACCCAGTCAAAGAACTGAATTAGGTTTATCTCTATACTCTGCATTCTGCATTAAGTTCAAGTAATATTTTAAAGAATACTCCTTGTGTTTTTTGCTAACCATTTAGAAACTTTCAGTGGAGAGATTATATTCAGATCATCTTCTTTGGCTTTTGTATTAGTTTGGTGATACATTTTGTGTTGGATTGATTTATCTTTATGCCTCCATCTGCCAAAGCTTTAAAGATGAGCAATATTATATACGCTTCATAGCTTATAGATATTTAGTTAACCATGACTCTGTATAGTTTCTTTGAATAAACATTTTTTTACTTCAGTACAGTCTGATAATATTGACCCCGAGGGTTGTAACAACATTTTTATCCAGAAATGTATCTGCCTGGTCTGTGCTGTGTATTTCATAGCTATCTATCCTAGCTGAGTCCTAACCAGGGAGTTGGGTGTTCCTTTTGGCAACTTCATCATATGTTTATATAATAGGTTTAATATATAATCCACTTAACTAAAGTCCTTGTTTCCCCATCCTTCAACAGGATATGGTCTCTGATTTATGAGTTTACCATTGATGGCTTTTAGCATTGGTGACAGCGACATAACACCAAACATTCTATTAAATCTCTTCAATGCTCCTGCTGTAATCTGCATTTTAGTGCCAACATGTTTACTATGTCTTTTCCATTTCATATTATGAGTAAAAGTCAAGCCCACGTATGGAAATTCCTGAACAAAATCTAGTGGCTTATTTGCTAAGTATTGTTTTTTGTATTTCTTTTTACTGCCAAAACTGCCTATCTAGTCTTCTGTCTCAGAAAGAGCAAACAGAGTGGTTAGAATGTTATGCCAGAGGACAATGTTCATTTTTCTTTGCAATGCCCCAACACATCTTTAAAGCCAATCTTAGCAACTGCGAATTTTAAACTAAAAGTTTCTATGAAGAAGCTTACCCTGGTGAACACCTACCCAGTAGCTGTGTGATACATGCACAGCATTTTGATGGTTTGAAGTGAAATGTGAAGTTTTCATATTTTTGCTCAGAGGGGCCATGTAGCTGATTCCTCCCCTTCCCGGTGATGGTCCTGCAGCATGCTGACATAAACGGTGACATATGCCCAGAAGCCACGGGTGCACATACGTCCCATTACAGTCAATGGAGTGATATTTCTAACACCATTTGTTTTTTATATTAATTTGTTTTGGGAAGGTAAATATGCTGTGCCAGCACTTCATTAACACTTGACTTGAAGCATTACTCAAGACTGGCCTTAATGACCTTCGCCACACTAACTGTCATTAAATAGTCAGTTTTAAAATGTCGCCCCTGGCCCCATCGACTCACTATAATGTTGAATGTGTGCTCCCACACCTCCCTGTGCATATGTCATAGTGTATATCATTGCAGTACAATGGCCAACACTGGGAAGGGAAGGAATTGGGTACTCGGGCCCTGCATTGGAAAAATATCAACCTCCTTTCACACCCATACAAACAGGGGTCGCTACAAAACTGAAAACCTACTAGGTAAGATTTTTGCTGGAGGGGTAAGCGTCTTCATAGAGAAGGCCTTTCACTAACCTGTTCTGCATCTTTAACTGAAGGAATTCTAATTTCAGAGTGATTTGGTAAGCGTTTTGATAACTAAATTGTAAGGTATCATTAATGTGCTTTACTGTACATCTACATCCCCATCGGAAACTAATACAAATTGAGCAATGTATCATCACAGATATAAGGATCATCACAACGTGGTATAAAATGTAACCATAGCCACAGAGTGGGCTAGCAAACCTTTGAAAAAATACTGCTTTTTGCCTTGTGTAATAATACTAACTGCTTTCTGCTACCAATCACCATACATTGTTTTTGGTTTTACCAGAAAATCCGTAAAATTCCAGAATTAGGGCTGCCTGAAGACTGGTAAAACAAAGATTTCATGGAATCTGGCATTTTATATCAGATCAGTAAACCTACAAAACTTGTGTTTTTCCTTTTAATTACTTTCAGTACTATTTTCAGTTTGCTTTCTTTAATGCTCTGTATATTAAGCCTTCTTTAATTTTGATTATTTATGCACATTCTAAAAGAATGATAGCAGAATCCTGGTAAAATCCAGAAATTAGAGTAACAATCACCAATTCCAGAATCTTAAGTCTTGAAAACGGAATTTCATTGTTTTAACCACCGTGAATCAGTGGCCTTGCCAATCGCTAAAGAGAAGAATCAATAAACCATACAGGATACATTGAAATGATCATGGATTGCTCAGATTATTGGCTACTGATCCTGACATACAGTAATGGTGGATGGAATGGAAGATGAATATTCATTACCAAAATTCCCTATTGTAATGTTAATTTTGTAACTGATACTCTGTCTCACTACTGGAATATGTCTGCTCCGGATTGTAATGTTGTCACTGTATCTCTCCTATGTAGTTACCCTGTGATTCTCCTGGGTTGCACCTGAAAAATGTTTACTTTGTAACTGATACTCTGTATCACTTTTGGAGTATGTCTGCTCCTGTATTGTAATGTTATCAATGTATCTCTCCTATGTAATTACCCTGTGATTCTCCCGGGTCGCACCTGAAAATAGGCACTTGCTGTCTAGTGCGCTTACCTGGTTACCAAAAGCAAACAAATAAATAAATAAATAAAATGACTAAGTGCTAATTCTTCAGAGTGCTGTGCTGCGTCTGTATTTGTAAATGCAAGGCCAATAGAAATGTTTGCCATAAGCCCATAATTTAAAGCTTGCAGGTATAGTGGCTTACTGGGATGTGTGTGTGTGTGTGTGGGGGGGGTGAGTTAGTTGATGACAGCAGCCAGATACCATAGTGGACTGGTCTCATAATATATATTTTTGTACTTGAGTTTGGCTTATGTTTTTTTATTTGGCATTGGGAAGTAGAGTGGATAGTTATCATGAATAAAGGATATATAGTTCAGACAATATGGGGCAGTGCTTGACCATTTGCCATTCAGCATTAAACCCGTGACTGAGAACATGCATTCCACCGGCACACTTGATGTGGTTACCTCAATGAAATGTTTGGCAAGCTGAGCCAGAATAGGGTATCGATGTTCAGTATTCTTCCAAAACATCAGTGGGAAATCTTCCTCCTCACTTCTTCTTCTTCCATCGCTGAACTGTCTTTATTGAGATGTAAGTTATATTTCAGTTTCTGAAGCATTTTCCTTTTCTTACTCATAGGAATGAATTGTTCATTGTCTTCATGAAACATTGGATCATGTTCTTCGGCTTCTTCATCACTAGCAGAGGAACCGGAAAGAGACACTGATGTTGTGCTTGTTTTTGAATTTCTATTTGGAGTACTGGTGAAAAAACTCATTGACAGAGTTTCAAATTCCTTCAGTTCTTCAGCTGCAGTTTTCAGTAGATCTGTCTGGTCCTCTCTAGACAGCTGCAAAGCTTCTTTGGTCCCTGGATCCAATAAGCATGCTGGTTTGACGGCGTCAGTTTCTGGAAATCGTCTATGTTCTGCAGTATGAGCTGTTTTACTCCCTGCACAGTTGGGTGATCTTTTTCACTTATCTGTGATTTCTCCACTATCTTATTTTTTATGAGGAGTAACAGTGCCAGGTGTTGTTGATTACTACTGACTAGTTCTGTTAGCTCCTTAAATGGGAGAAAAAAGTGTTTAAGTTCTTCTAGTATATCAAATTCCTCTGTGGTAAGGCACAATTCACTGAGTCCAGTGCATTACAATGCTTGCTCAGTCTCTTGATGAAGATCTAAGGTACTTTCAGACATTTGAAGTGCTGCATTCCATCAAGTTACCACTTGTTTTAAGAATGTCCTGTTTTTTTGTGGCTGCATGGGAGGACCCTACAGGTGTTTTGGGATCACTTTACTGCAGGAGATAGAAGGGATCATGAGTGGAATGGGTCCCCATCTTCTTCTGCAGTGATGGGGCTGCTGACCACACCTCTGCGAGCATTGGTGGTGTGTGGTGTCTGCTCCGTCCCTGTCCTCTGTGGACAAAGCCTCCCTCCGTTATGTGTTCTCTCCTCCCAGTAGACTACTTTAACCTAGTACTTCTGCGTGAAGGTATGTACATAGAGTTACTTGAATAAAGAGCCACCATGCCCAAGATGGCTGCCATGCCTTAGTGTGCATGCACAAAGCACTGCGCATGCATGGTGCATGGCACCTATTTTGGACATGGCGCGCTTCTTTGCCATGTGATCTGGCTCTGTTCATAGTGCTGACATCAGGGGGCCAAATCATCATGTTGGCATTTAACCCCACCAGCACTGTGGAACACTGGGGAGTCCACCCCAGTGTCCTGAAATAGTTTAACTATTAATTGTTCTATAATCTGACAGCTGATGCCCACTCCCGGGGTTGGATATCCTCCCCATTGCTTTAGTATTAGGTGCCAACATCAGGGGGCCCAATCCCCCTGTCAGCTTTCACAACTCCTCCCCCTCCAGTAGTGTGGGACACTGAGGATCCCATCCCCAGTGTCCTAAAATAGCTTTAATAAATGCCCTGCAAAAAAAAAAGTCCCTTGATGTCTTTTAGTAACCTGAAAAAAAGAAAACCATCCCTCGTTGTTCCTGCCATCCCTTCCCCCATCCTGACCCTCCCACTGAGTGCCCACCAACCCACATCCCCCTTACCCTATACTTCCAGAGGTAATATGCTGTCATCTTCTGTGGACCGAGACACGTCTGCATTCTTCAAGGCCAAACAGTGAACCGAGGAATAAAGGTAAGTAGCGTATAATGCATTTTAATGGTCTTTTGAACTTAAGCTCATAACTTTGCAATTTTTTGGAATTTTTCTTCCAAATTTTCAACATGGCCTTTTTGGGACTCCATCTCATGAAGAATGCAACTGTCATTTTGTTAATCAGCTTAGAAGGTGATTTTACGGTCGCTGTACAAAATCACCTTTTGGGACGGAATAATGAAATTTCATCCCCAGTGGTCATGAGGTGGGGTCCCAAAAAGTCCATGTTGAAAGTTTGGTGAAAAAAGTCCTAAAAATGTCCAAGTTATATGCATTCATTGAAATTTTTCTATGCATGTGCATAAGGTAATTTTCAATATTTTGACTCCAAATTTTCAACATAGCCATTTTATCACATCCTCTCATGAACAGTACAGCTGTAATTTTTCTCATCCTGTCCAAAATGTATTTTTGCACCTGTGGTGTGGAATGGCGTTTCGGCACGGATTTGAAATGTTTCATCTACGGGGTTTATGAGGTGGGGTCATAAGAAAACTATATTGAAAGTTTGGGGTCAAAATATAAAAAAAAACAAAGAATTTCTCATGCCAAAGTAGTGCTCATATGCATAGCACAGCAGCCATGTTGGACACAGCACACTTCTCTGCCGTGCACTCTGGTTCCAGACTGGGGGTCAGCCAGTGGCTTTATGCAGCTATGTTGGCTCTGACCAGAGTTTGATTTTTTGGGGTTATGACTGTTGCAGATGCCACTGCAGCTGCCTTGAAAACTGTGTCTGTGTCATGACAGTGTGACTTCTCTGTGCCATCAAGATCCTCAAGAATGTGTTCTGCTGCATCACTGATGTCACAGTCTGACTGGACATCCTCATCCATTGCAGTGTCTTAAGTGGGGAAATCTGAGCCAGTACCAGAATGTTTGGCGCATTTTCAGTCTTCTCCACAAGGCTGTCCATTACTTGCCGGTCATTACTGTTGGCCACTTCTTCTTCAACAAGATAGTCTTTAAAATGTAAGGCAGTTACTATCGATTTGCATTTTTCAATCAAATCTCACACAACATTGACTCAATTCATAGAGTCAGCCATCAGCAACAGATGCAAAGCATGTGCAACACTTGGAAATACCTCCAAACAATATAGTGCACCAGTCACCATAATCCCTTTACATAAGGAAATGCACTGTAGGGAGCAGTAGTTATTCTTTATATAGATGCTGATCTGCGTTATGTCCTTCTTCAAAGGGCTGTCAACATTTCCGGGGCTAAAAAAACTTATGTATGCTACCCTTTAGTTTTCTTCCCCATCACCTACATGGCCTGATAAAAAGGTTTCATCGTTTTTGTGTTGTTGGAGCTTAGTTCTAGTTGCTTTCACGTGCCAAACCGATCATGAGTGGCATCTGAAACTGGTAATAAGCAAACTATAAAACACCTCCATGTCTGTGTCATTCATTCTTTTTTTTATATTTATACTAAAGCTAGTTCAATTATGAAGATTACCACACAACCTTTATTGCAGAGAGGGTATGGATGATGTCACCCCAACATCTGCTGGGCAAACAAAACATGGTTATGGGGGGGGATAGTCTACCTTGTATCCCTATCTCCTACAAAAACAAAAGAGGATAAAAGGCATGCCCCAAGGAAGTCTATGCCCGAAAATACAATAAGACTAGGACTATCACTTCCATGGAATCAGGATTGAAAAGTATAACTGAGAAGACCTTAATGGTTTCAAGTAATCTCAACCTTTGGAGTGCTTGTCCCACATTATCAAAGAATAGCACCACCTACTGCCTTAAGAAAGGAAATACATAGCCGTGTAGCATTCACTCATTTTAGCCCAACTAAACCCCAATCTACTGGCAGCCTGGGAGAAGCATGACTATGAGGTGCAGTATCCCATTATCTGATAAAGAAATTAGATCATAAATAGCTGGGTTACATAACCTAAGATAAACGTCAAAAATACATCAATAACCATATATCAGTTTAAATTTTTTTTAACTTAGAGCAGATTAGCACTAAGTTAATAAGGGATGTACAACGGTATCCAGTAAACAAGGCAACCGAAACTGGGCACCTACAAAAACGGTGACTCAATTACGGCACCTGTGTTCACAACTACCTAGCAGAGGGATGACCAGATACTGGGGTGGACGAAATACTGCGATGGGAAGTAGTGGGTATACGCACGCACATATGCGGGGGGAGAAGCAGGGGAGAAATGGTATGTGGGAGGGCGTGTGGGGGGCAGCTGATAAGCTGGTCTGCTAGCGTAGTTGGGAGGGTGGTCAGCTGGGAGACACACGGTTTGGGTCTGGTGCAGTGCAGGTTTTTTTTGCCTGTAGGTGGCTTTAATTTTATTTAAGTTTTTCAACCCTCCCAACATGCACCACTCCCGGAGTTGACAATCCATAAGTAGGGGGTGTGGGGGACTGTGCCCCCTGTGGGGGTGGGGGAATGGGGATCACATTCCCTAGCATTAAAAATAAGACCCATAGGTCTCAGGTGCCATTTTTGTCTGTGCTGTGAGTGTGCATGGCCGAAATTCATTTTCACAGATGTACACTCGCCGTAAGAGCGATTGCTATTCCACGATCGCCATTATGACATGGAAACATGTAAAACTGATATATTTCCTCCAGGACTAGCTCAAATCATCTAAGAAGGCAAATAGTAAAGCCACCCCAGTCTGAAGTAGGAGCTAGAACAGACGGAGTAGAACTGGTCTCAATATTATAGTACAACCAGCATTTAGAATTATCCTGTTTAGGGCCACAACTGCGACAGAATCAGGCCAGAGTTACTGCATATGGATCCCAAACAGGATCTGTCACAGCCATTGCTGCCCTCTGTATAGGCTCCATGGTGGAAAAAAACAGTCCCAGAGGAGGCAGAATAATCTTAGTAAGTGAAAGTAACACCGGTAAGCAAACTCAGTGGACACTGCCACTGCTATCATTTTCCTGAAGAAAAAAAGGCAGAATTAGGGATTGATAACTATGAAAGAGCCCATATCCTGTTTGCACCACACATCATCCATCTGTAGTCCTTAGACAGCATTACTACTCCCTCACTGAGTCTTTTATATTCAGCTTACCATCAATCAGTTGACATACAAAACCAAATGACAGGTATTCAAAAATAAAAACTGTATGTATAAGTCGTGGCATCCAACCAGGAACTGTTAACACCAAAGGAGTGCTCAGTCAAGTTGTACAGGTATGTATACTTCTGAAAGCACTGCTCTCTTTGCTCCCCTCATCTACTACCACTCCGAGGTGGGGTGCAACTCTGAGGAAGGTACCGCCAGTAGGGAGAATGAGGGGACCAAAGAAGACTGGCCTTCAACAAAGTTGGTGTGAGTGAAGACTATACACAAAGTGGAACACATAAGGCGACCCAATGGGGGACTGGCACCATAGCAGTGGGACACAGACCTGGCCAAGTTGCAGCCTCATCACAGTCTCCATCAGTGCAGAGCTACACTATTTAGAGAGGGAGCAGCCAAATTGCTTTTGCCCAGTTGGGTCCAGTGCAGGGATGTTGAGGCAAAGCTCTCTGCAGGCTCACTTAATCAAACATAGTTGCATGAGGTGAAGTCAAAGCTCCTGCCCTTAGCCCTCCAGCTGGTGGCCAATCACAGCTCAAAAGGCCTTGTCTTCACAGTCCCCCCCCATATCCGGCTACCAGCACTGACTGCCTCTGCCTTTCAGGTGGATTCTGGAGCCTCCATTCTTCAAAACACAAGTTGAGCTAGTATGTCCTGCTTATCTTTGTTGGTTTGTGTTTGTCATTGTTTAGCTCGTACTGCTGATTGCCATTGGGGTGGTTGTGGGTTCAGACAAGGGGCATCGTTCAGGAACCTACAGTCCTTTTCTTCTGAGCTCATCTCTTGCCTCCTTGGTAGTGTAAAACTCCTTTTTGACTTCCAGGAAAGAGAGATGATGAGCCTGGCGGGGTATGGTGTTGTAAATTTCAAGCCATTTTGCTTAAGTATGGGTATCAATGGGAGATATTCTCTCCAACAATGCATAGTGTATGGAGCATAATCATGATCTAAATAAATTTTGGTTTAGTTACAATGGACCTTTTTTGCCCCAAGCCTTCTGTAGGGTGTGTTCTTTAATGGCAAAATTAAGAAATCAAACTAAAAATAGAGCATGGGTGGGCCTTTGGGGAGCCTTCAGGCCCAGCGCTATCTGCACCCTCTCAGAATCTAGAGGGAGGTCAGGGTCCAGTTCCAAGGCCATTCTGAGAAATGTGGCCATAAGCCTTAATATCCTGGCCTTCTGAGCCTTCTGGCAAGCAATAAACTTGAATGTTCTTGTGTTGAGTTCTGTTCTCTAAGTCTTCCTTCTTGGCTATTATCTGTACTTGCATCTCTCAGATTTCCTGGATGGCCGTTTCAACATCATCGACCCAATTCTCCATTGCTGTGAGCTGCCTTTCAATGACATTGGCCTGCTTCTTTAACATGGCCACATATTTTCTCAGCTCTGCATATACAGTATTTGTTTAATTTTGGCCCAGAAGGCCACTAATTCTTGAAATATGGTCTCCAACCGAACCTTTGTGTTTTGTCATGTCCAGGATTGTTTCAGCGCCTTGGGGAACATCAGTGGAGGCACCGAATGTTGTGACAGCTCCAAATAGGAGGCTTCAGTTTGTGATCTCTGACCATCCTCCACATCTACTTCCATTTTTCCATGAGTTGTCGAGCCAGTGTTAGTAGATCCCTTTCTCATATGAAATGCCACTATGATTTTTCAGAATGTTAGCAGTTTTAACAGGGATTTTGGCAGAGGGAGTAAGGAGCCAAAGATTTAGGCTTCCATGTTACCAATGACATCACCGGAAGTTGACAACAAGCTTGTCTTGAATTAAAAAAAAAAAGAAAAAAAAAAAAGGCGATTTCCTTTAGGCAGAAAAAACCTTGGTATGGACACACAGTACCTTCACTACCAGTCTAGCATTGCTTGTAAAGCGCTTTGGGATACTGTGTATGAAAAGCGCTATATAAATACTGATTCTTCTTCTTCTTCTTCTTCTACCTGCTCTCTCTAACCACCACATCTGGCACACAAATGATAGTAGCTGACAAAGTAAAGTACCGTGGGGTCTATATTGACCAAACATTCACCTTTAGACCTCATGTAGATCATATCACCAAATCTAGACAGCAAACAATTGGACTTCAATATCGCCTTAGAACTGTTTTTATCACTGAGTAGAGGTTGGCCATTGCAAACAGTGTCTTGCTCCCCACGCTGTTGTATGGTGCCCCATAGACTTCAATTCCTCAGGAATTCCAGGACAAACAGGCTTAAGGTTTGCACTACAAAATCAGTCATTTTGCAACCGGTGCCCACCCCCGGAAACATCACTGTGAGTCCTTTCTCTCCCTGAATTGGTCATCTCTGACAGGGAATATGATGTACCCCTGTTATGCCTTACACTAAAGCTCAATCAAAGTTTATACTTTGCCAAACTTAGCTGGTATATTAGCTTCTAAACATGAGTGACACACACTCCAGTCTTCAAAGTGTTACTTGCTTGAAGGATCCAGGGTTAAAACAAATATAGGTAAGAGGTCCTTTGCATGCTGTGCACCATCTAACTGGAACTCACTTGCAGCTGAGCTGCAAAACTTCTCTTTTCTAGGAGCTTTTCAGAAAGGGCTGAAAACCTTTCTAGTATAAAGCTGTTGTTCCTGCAACCTTTGAATGAGGACCATACCTCTCTGTCTTTTTACCCTGTTGTTCTTAGAGATGTTTTGTGGCTAATCCCAGCTCCAGTCAGTCTCCCCATATCACAATTTCATCTGTTCCTTACTCAGTGTAGCACTGCATGCTTTTATTATGCTCTTTAGTTCCTCCAGTGAATTGTTTGTCCTCTATGTTCTAAGTTTTTAGATCAGAACTATTAATGTACTCACTACCATTGGAATGTATTGTATGCATCATACCTGTCTATTGTCTGCATATCTGCCTGTAATGAAGCCAGCATTGTATTGGTGAACTGTCTGAATATATACCTGTAATTAATTCGGGGTCACCTCTGAGAAAGGGACCTCTGGTTCAAGTGGTCCTTTCTGCTTACCAAAATTCTATAAATAAATAAATAAATAAATAAATCCACAACCATGGTTCTTTCATATGTTTATCTGGGTATCTTGTTGAACACAAAAGCACATTGAGTGGTCAGTACTTTCCTTGACCACCATGCTACTGTAAATGGATGCTACACACACACCTGAGCCAGGACACACATACTGTAGAAGTGAAGAAAACTTTAGTTTATCATATCTGAGGAATGTAAAGTGGCAGGGCACTTCAGTCAAGCAATGGGTGTGGCAGATGGGATGCTGGGATGCATAGAGAGACCTGTCTAATAGCAGGAGGTGGCAGAAGTTATTACAATGCAGTCTCTAACTGGTGAGACTCCACCTGGTGAACAGTGTTTAGTTTGTGATGCTGCACCTCACAAAGGCCAAAACAGTGGAGGCAGAGCTGATAGGTGGTTAGTTAAGAATGGTGCAGGGGTTGCATCAAAAACACCATGATTACACAGTGAGGGAAATTAACTGGTACAAATTGGAATGGAGAAGAGGTGACATGATGGAGCCATAGAAGTAACTCCATCACAGGAGTGCACAAGGCACAGAAGGTGAGTGTGTTTCATATGAGGAAGAGCACCAGTACCACAGGGAATGCAGTACAGCTGGATCTGTGGTAGGCAGTTTGGAGACCGATGTGATAAAGTACTGATATACTGAAATAGTGGTGGGTGCGCAGAGAAGAATGCAGGCGGAAGTGTTCTTTCTTTTCCTTTTTCCTTCCTTCCCTCCTTTCTTTCTTTCTTTCTTTCTTTCTTTCTTTCTTTCTTTCTTTCTTTCTTTCTTTCTTTCTTTCTTTCTTTCTTTCTTTCTTTCTTTAAGTTTCACAAGGAAAGACATACTGAGCTGCTAGCAGCACATTTCCAGATGTGTCCTGGGGAAAGGGAGTGTGGAAAATCATACACACTAATGTAAACAGAAGCATAAGAGACTGAGACCTGGTGGTGAGGGAACAACACTTTAAGTACAGAACAGTATAATAGAACAAAGCAAACTACTGGGGAAGGGGTGTGAGTAAAATCTGAATACTTGAGGAAGGGGAGTTATGGACAGTTGCAGGAGGGAGAAAAAAGTAATGAAGAAGAGACTTTAAGGAGAAAGCAGAAGAAGCAAAGAGAACTGACAGGGGAAGAGAGGACCACCGTTTAGGAAAACAATAGGATAACGCAGATTGACCAGCAGTAGTGTTTCTAGAAGGAAAAAAGAAGGAATGAGAAATACTGCTGCAGAGAGGGTAGCAGGAAACAGGGGGAGAGGATTAGAGGAATATATGGTAGGAGGGAAAAGAACCAACCCAGAATTTAGAAATAAAGGAAGTACAATGGGAAAGGCACATGGCATCAAGAGAGGGGAGAGAAAGAGCATAGTAGAGTAAACAGTGGTGGATAGTGCAAGGGGAACAGTCTAAAGCAAAATAATAGAAAGAGTGAAAGAGGGCATCTAGTCTGGCAAGGGAGGATTTGGGTGCACCACTATAGACTATGTCACTGTAATCAAAGATAGGGAGAATCATCTTTAAAACAATCTCAAGGTGGACAGGAACTGGTATACTCGCTTTGTTCCTGTATAATGCACCAAGCTTGGGGTGAAGTTTTTGGTGAATGGCATCAATATGAACAGAGAAATCAAGGTGATGGTCAAGTCAGACTCTGAGGTACTTAAAAGAGGCTACATCATCAATCATAGCACTAGCCAGGGTGTGAAATACAGGAAGAGGGGTAAGCCTGGAAGGCTTCTGATGTGTGCCAAAAGTCATAGAAACTGTTTTTTGGCATTAAGGGTTAATTGGTTGGACTGGAACCAGTGCTGAATATTGTCAAAATTCATCTGCAACTGTGAGGTAAGATCACAGAAAGAGGAAACAAATGTAAAAAGTACTGTATCATCAGCATACGTATGAATGAACGCAGAAGAACAGACAGAGGGGTGGTCATTTATGAATATGCAAAAGAGAATAGGACCTGGACAGACCCTTGAGGGACACCTGAGCAGATAGGGAGTGGAGATGAAACTGAGCTACCTATCTGGACAACTTGAGTTCTACCTTCAAGAGAAGAACAAAACTAGCTGACTGCAGACTCAGAAAGTCCTGCTGCTTTAAGCTTGTCCAGAAGAAGGGGGTGTGCCACTGTGTCAACTGTTTTAGCAAGATCAACAAAAATAACAGATGTTATGAGACCCTGACCCATACATGAGAGAATGGAGTTAGGGAGCCAAAGGAGTGATGTAGAAGTGGAGTGATATTTCCTAAAACCAGACTGGAAGGGAGTAAAAAAGAAGGAGGAGTCAAGGAAGGAAGAGAACTAGTAGTAATAGTAGCAGCACTAGTAGCAGTAGCAGTACTGGTAGTAATACTGTAGCAGCAATAGTAGTAATAGCAGCAATAGTAGCAATACTAGTAATAACAGCAGTACTAGTAGTAATAGTATCAGCAATAGTAGCAGTACTAGTAGTAATAGTAGCAGTAGCAGTACTGATAGTAATACTGTAGTAGCAGTAGTAGTAATAGCAGCAGCAACAGTAGTAGTACTAATAATAACAGCAGTACTAGTAGTAATAGTTGCAGCAATAGTAGCAGTACTAGTAGTAATAGCAGCAGCAATAGTAGCAGTACTAGTAATAACAGCAGTACTAGTAGTAATAGTAGCAGCAATAGTAGCAGTACTAGTAGTAATAGTAGCAGCAATAGTAGCAGTAGCAGTACTGGTAGTAATACTGTAGCAGCAGTAGTAGTAATAGCAGCAGCAATAGTAGCAGTACTAGTAATAACATCAGCACTAGTAGCAATAGTAGCAGTACTAGTAGTAATAGCAGTAGCAGTAGCAGTAGTAATAGAAGCAGTACTACTAGGAATAGTAGCAGCAATAGTAGTAGTACTAGTAGAAATAGTAGCAGTAGTAATTGTTGTAGTAGTAGTACTGGTGGTAGTGCTAGTGATAGCAGTAGAAGTAGTAGAAAAAGCAGAGTGTAAATTTTAATGTTTATGTATTGTTGTGCTGGAACTCACAACCAACCCTCCTCCCACCCGCCACCCCCCGTAGCAGCTGGAAATGAGCCTCGACTCAGCATGCCTTTCCCAGTTCCATGGATGCAAAAATCTGAAATGCTGTGAATGCTGTGGACCAAGTGAGTGCTTGCGGCTGTTGCTGCATTTACAGTGGCATTCTGGCATGGAGGAGGGAGGCTTCCAAGAGGAAGGGAAGACAGGTGTGGCAATTATTTCTTTGTTGTTTCTTTGAATAGCTTTTCAAGAATCTCTTTACTGACATTTACATACAGTTGCATTCATCTCTGACAAATTCTCTATCAAACAGAGTATTTATTGAGATAGATACTGTATTGAATATATCAGCAAAACTATTGGAAAGAGACCACATAACTGAACATACTGCTGACATCATATCAATTACTTTGCAACATTTTGAATGTAGGGGTGGTGAACTATTCAAATGGAGCTACCCTTACAAAGCTGCAGCTCCCTGTATCATTGAACAGTATGGGATCCATTTCTGAATGGGAAGTATCAAATGTATTGATGCTAAACAGTACAATTATGATCAATGTAGTAGTCTGACATGAGAAAAAATACATAAACTTAGGTACACATTAATACAGTATGATATACTGTATATATATATATATATATATATATATATATATATATATATAGTAAAAACTTCACTAATGTTCTAGTTAAGGTTACAGCAACAAAAGCAGTGAAATGTGGTGTCAGGGTTTCCAAACTTAACACCCCACCCACACCCTGCACACACCAACAGATGTTGGGGGGGTGTCTTGGGGTCATCAGCCCTAATGCTCACCCCATTCTCCTATACTGCACCCATCTCAGCTTATTTACTTATGGAATGGGGTGAGCATTAGGGCTGGCAACCCCAAGGCACACCCCATGCCTGTCAGTGTCTACAGGGTGGGGGTGGGGTGTTAGGGTTGGAAACCCTAATGCCACATTTCCCTGCTTTTGTTGCTGTAACCCTAACTAGAGCATTAACAATGTTTTTTGTAATTTATTTCCTTACTGTTTGAGATAGTATAATCGTATCCTTATTTGGCTGTGGGAGTGCATGGCCCTCCAGGCCCTGTGCTCTGATCCCTCCATAGATGCATATATCTATGTAGCTGTGGAAGTACAGCACTCTCTGGGCCATGGGCTTCCATTTATAGGACAACAGTGACCAAATTGTCAGCATAACAGTCTTATTACCCCACCTCATGTACCCCGTACAGAAATTTTTTGAATCCTTGCCAAAACATAATTCTGTGCAATTGCAGCGCCATTCTACGCCACAGGTGTGAAAACACATTTTGGCCAGGAGTTGAAAAATGACAGCTGTGATATACATGAGGTGGGGTGATAAGAAGGCTATGTTGAAAAGCTGGGGTCAAAATATTTAAAATTGTCGAAGTTATGAGCGTGCATAGCGAAATTGCAATGAATGGTCATAACTTTGCCATTTTTATGTATTTTGACCGCAAATTTTCAGCATAGCCTTCTTATGACCCAACCTCAACAAGGGTGAGAAATATGTTCAAATCTCACCTGAAAGGTGAATTCTCCAAGTGACTGTGAAATTTCCTTTCAGGTGGGAGTTGCATAATGACAGTCATATTGTTCATGAGGCAGGTTCCCCAAAATGCCATGTTGAAAGTTTGGGGTCAAAATATCAAAAAATGGCTAAGTTATGCACAAAAGTTGAAACCCCATTGAAATACATTGAACCACATTTACCTTAGTTTCTCATATTGTAGTCGCCAGTTCCAGCAGCACGACATCTCTTCAATCAGAGCGTGGGGCTTGAAGCTAGAACCTGTTCAGGTGTGTGAGGGTGTGGGGGGATGTACTGGATGGTGTGGGGTCAAATCAGTGAGGGACTTTCTTAAAAAAAAAAAAGAGGACCATTTTCTTTTTTTGCAGGCAGGGGAGCGATTAGCAGGTGGGGGAGTGCCACTATAAACCAGGGAACAATGGCACCAGTGATTGGAGGGTGGGGGTACCACTAGACACCAGGAAACAATGGGGCCAGTGATCAGCAAGTGGAGGGTGCCACTGGACACCAGGGAACAATGGGGCCAGTGATCGGAGGGTGGGGGGTGCCACAAGACACCAGGGAACAATGGGGCCAGTGACATACCTTTCAACCTCCAGCTTCACAAATCAGGGAGAGGGCTTAAAAGAATCAGGGACAAAGGACAAAATCAGGGACACATCATAAAAATTGGGGATATCCTCTCAGGAAGCTGATAAAATAAGGGACACAGTGTGAAATGCATTTTCTGAAGGAGAAGAAGTCTGTAAATCCAATATCTGACATTATTTTGTGTTTGTAGTCCCCACTGTTCAGGCACAGAAACACAAATTGTAGTTGAACAGAGGAAAATGTTGAGGAAAAAATAAAATTTTAAACTTATTCTAATAAAAAAAAAACACCACAATCAGAATAAACAGCCCCCAATTACCAAACCACATCAGCTGTGTACAAATAAACACACTATTTAGAATAATTGAACTTTCTATCCCTTGCCACTAGACACCAGGCTAAAACAAAATGATGGCAGCATGAAAAAATATTTCCCTATTTGCAACACAGGATGACCCCTTTGCAAAAAAAGAATATGCACTTTCAACAAAGAATAATTTTTCGAGCAGGACATCTATAAATTCCCATTGAAAATAATGTGAACTTTAAAACGTAATAACTTTAGAACAGATTAATATTTTTTCATCAAACCAGCAAAAGGCACATATGTGAAGCAAACCCTTTCTCCCCCTCTACCCTGAAAATTTCAGACCACAATTCCAAACCATTTTGGAGAAACAGGTGGACAAAGAAACAGCAAAAAACACGCAAAGTACATAATGTTTGACACTCAGGTTCTCTGTAACCACAAAACCAATTGGAATGAAACTTGCCACATCAAGAGATATTCCCCATGAGATTGTGCATGCAAAATTCATATAAATCCGTTGAATGGTTGCAAAGTTATTAAAGTACAAAAATTGGGGTTTAACATTAAACTGCCTACTTAATCCTAACTATAGTGGCACTACTGTGCCACTATTATAATGTGTGTGTGTGTGTGTGTGTGTATATATATATATATATATATATACTGAAAACTAACAAAATTAAAGGGCAAGCCAGACTCTGGAAGTATGCTAAAGTAAGCATGCAGAAACAACTTTATCTCACTAATGGCTGTTCACTTGGAAAGTAATAAATGAAGGCAGGAGGTTTCGGGACACCCTCAAGTGACCCACATCACTTGTGAGATATTGGGACACCCACAAGTGAACCACATCACTTGTGAGATATCTGGACACCCACAAGTGACCTGCATCACTTGTGAGATATCGATGTGAGAGGCAGGTATCGGAGACTGAATCTCAGCAAACCCACTGCAGCTGAAAAGAGGTTATAAGGGTGAGATTGTGGTAACTGTCTGAGACAGAACCATCCTATCTACAACTCAGCAACAAAATGAGGGGGCACACTGAATGAAACAGGGAAAGAGAGAGGTGGGGGAGTTGTATTGCCTACGTGACTGGAAACAGAAACTCAGCAGCTACATCCATCCTGAGTGGGCTGCTTCCTGAAAGCAGGTAAGGAGGGTAAGCGTGGGATAACCCACCTAGAGACAGAAACTCAGCAACTCCACCACCCTGGGTTGGGCAGCTTGCTGAAGGAAGCAGGGAAAGGGAATGTGCTTGTATTGTGCATAACCATGCTAAATAAGGCATTGAGAGATAGAGACTAGTGACTAATATGCAGTGCCTGTGAAACTTTACAGGGGTGTGTGGGTTCTGAGCCTGTGTGATGCAAGAGATTCAGCAATTTTCATTAATGTCTTGTGCTGTATCCCCTTATCCAAGGTTTCAAATTGCGGGTCATCACACCAGGCCCACAGTGGTTTAGATAGCCTCCATAGCCGCCACATTTATAAAGTGAATCTGGGGATGATATTGGGGGGAATAGTTTGATGGGTTCTCAGGGTTAAATAGAAATCCCAGGGATCTAAATCATGGCTACATCGACCCCCTTAGAGGACTTGGTGAAACACACACATTATTATCCCCCTTAATCACCAATCTAGTCTACTTGGAACTATCAATTTCATCACAGTAATAGTCCATTTATACATTTGTGCTTGCTTAAAATGCAGATGTTTGTGAGCCAACAAATGTTGTTTGTAGTGCTACCAAAAAGTTGTATGTAACTGGAAGCTAACCAAATTTATCATGGTGTTTTTTTGAACTAGGACCCTAACAATCACTGCTCTGACTAACACAATCACCAGAAAGGCACAAAAGTATTGCATTCTACCACAGGAATCCCTGAGAGTAAATGATGCGGCACCAGAACATTGTGATCCCATTCCCTGTCTGAAAAATGCACTGTGGTGTTTATAAAAGTGACTCTTGAGACTCTAGGACACCTGAAATCATGCTTAGGTCATGGGTAGCCCTTGGAGCAGAAGGGGATGGTCTTGCTACTGCCTACTGATGCACTAATGCAGCCAGTATTTTGGTCTTCACACTGAAGATAGTGGAGCCAGGAGATTGGTCTGTGACACCTTTGTCTCTACAAAACCCTACCATAAAAACAAGTTTGACAAACAAAACACAGCATTGATAATAAAGCTCATGGTGACTGAAATAGCAACAGACCCCCCCCCCATACAATTCCATTGCAGAGGTTGTCTATCTCTTGCAATTTTTAACTTGCATTGTTGGCTAGCAGTTGCTTTTACAAAATGCAAAATGATGATAACCCTGCTTTCAAGTTTTTAGTGGTGTGTGGGTGGGTGGGGGAGATTTAACTGTCAGCTTCAACATCAAAAGGCAAAAACAGTTCAAATCACGGCTTTTCTGAAATATATTTTTATTCTTTTTTTTTTTGCTTACAAATTTCAGTCTACCATTTTGTTACCTTAGTTTGCTTGCAGCACATGGTAAATACCCCACTTTCTGTGCACTTACCGATTAAAAGAGTAAAAAAAGATAAGAAAGCTGGAGCTATGTGTATATGCTGAAGAACAAGGAAGATATTGAGAGAGCTCAGGGAGGTACTGGCTGCATCTCTGACAGTCCTGTTCAACCACTCATTGGAGATGGGAGTGGTTCCAGAGGACTGGAAGAGAGCAGATCCAGTACCACTTCACAAAAGTGGTAGCACGGAGGAGGCTGGCAACTACAGGCCAGTCAGCCTGACTTTGGTGGTGGGGAAAATTAATAGAAGGAAAGTATTGTGAAATATATCTTGAATCCAGTGACTTACAAGATCCTAAGCAACATGGATTCACAAGGGGCAGGTCACGTCAAATGAATCTTAATTTAGTTGTTTAACCAGGTATAGCACACTAAGCTGAAAGCTTTTTCACAGGAACAACCTGGGAGCACAAGGAGGTTAAGTGACTTGCTCAGGGTCATACAGTATACAAGGTGAAGCTGTGGGATTCAAACCCAGGTCTGGTCTGCTGGATATCACCAGATTTGCAGCTCAGAGCCTTAGACCACTGTGCTATACTGCCTCCATCTGATAGATTTATTTAACTAGGTGACAGGGAAGTGGATCAGGATGGAGCAGTGTATGTGGCCTACCTAGATTTCAGTAAGGCCTTTGACATCATTCCACACAGGAGACTCGTAAACAAGCTGAACAGCCTAGGAGTGGGTCCAAAGGTGGTAAACTGGGTAAGAAATTGGCTAGGGGATAGGTGACAGAGGGTGGTGGTAAATGGAGTTCACTTCATGGAAGGGGGGGTGACCAGCAGGCTGCTGCAAGGATCAGTACTGGGACCGGTCCTCTTTATTGCCTTTATTAGTGACATTGCAGAGGGTCTGGATGGAAAGGTCTGCCTTTTTGTGGATGACACTGAAATCTGCAATGGGGTAGACACTCCAGTAGGGGTGGAACAAATTAGTGATCTGAGAAAGTTAGAGGGGTGGTTAAGGGTATTGCAGTGAAGTTTCAATGTGAAAAAATGCAAAATCATGCACTTGGGGCATAGAAATCCAGAGCAGAGTACAAAATGGGGGGAGTGGTATTGAAGACCAGCAAACAGGAAAAAGACCTGAGGGTAATTATATCTGGTGTGACAAGACAGTTAGTGGGATGCTGGGGTGAAAAGGCAGTGGCATCACCAGCAAAAAGTGGGAGGTGGTTTTACCTCTGTAGATCACTGGTGAAACCTCACCTAGAGTACTGTGTCCAGTTCTGGAGATCTCATCTCCAGAAGGACATAGACAGAGGAGAGGTGGTCCACAGGAGGGCAACTAAAATGGTGCAGGGTCTGCATAACAAGCCCTATGAGGAGAGACTGAAAGCCCTCAACATGTACATCCTAGAGGAAAGGAGGGAGAGCATTTTTTGGAAAAAAGATGCTCAAGGGTCTGTGGTAATACAGTAGGTAGGGGAAAATGGGCAGACTAGGTGGACCAAGTGGTCCTTCTCTGCTGTCAAATTCTACGTTTCTATGTTTCTGTGATGAATGGAAAAGTACAGTGAGTTAGACAACAATCATGCAGGTGTTCGCGGAAGAGGGGATGGAGTAGCAGTGAGCACGGTGGGAGGTCCTGTGGCCGCTAGGAATTCGATTCAGGATGAACTGAAACTTGCTGGCAGCAGACATACTGAAAATCAAAGAACTCAACACAAGGATGGAAGGCAAAGCAGGCATACCACAATTTTTATTAACAAATAGAAACGAAATTGGAAACACTGAACAGAGGTGAATACATAAAGGAAAAAAACCTGACAGCATACCTTTAAAATTCAGTACTGTAAAATGTCAAGTGATGCACAATGAGAAGAAAATCCTCAGACTGAATACTGCTCCAATAGGGTCATAGCAGGGCTCTAAATGAAGGAACTGGATGTGGCTATAGTAAATAAACTGGTTGAAAGCCTCTTCCCAATGCAATACGGCATATGCAAAAGCCAAGAGAATACTGGGACACATAAGACAGGGCTTCACTATTCTTCCTTGGTGGAGGCCTTTAAGAGGGGTCTAAAAACGTAACCTCTTTAAAAAGGCTTTGAGAAATACATGACTGCTCCACAAGTCTATCAATCTGCTGATGCTGTCTTGTGTATTTTATGTTGTGTTTTATACCTATTTTGGCTTTGAGATTGTTGATAATTATGTGTTGTGTAACCGGGTTACTGTGAATATTTCACTTACTACCCCTGCCTTGTGGGCTTAGACAAGGTTGAGGGGCCTGGGTTCTGATTTTCTGGCTAGGGGGTTTGTTTCCTGATCTTTAAAATTAGCACGGTGCCTCTACCCAGAGTAAATTTAAGTGGGCCTGATCTCAGAGCAGTACAACCCCTGGGATGTAGTACATCCCCACTTCCCCACAGTATGGCCCCACACCAGTAAAACCACAGTGCAACCTTGAATCAAACAAATCGTGCAATTTTTGACTATCGCTAATAATATGATCATGAGACAGATTATAAAAATAGCAACAAAACATTTATCACAGAGTCATAGATTCATGCCAACAGAAAAGGGCCATTCGGCCCATCGAGTCCACCCAAGACAGCCCCCCACCGCCCTTTTACCTCCAACCCCGTTGCCTCTTTCACCTCCCCTTCCTAGTCCCATATAATTATCACATGCTCTTTTGAATTATTTCTCCACCGTATCCACCTCCACTACTCCGGCAACCTGTTCCATGGTTGTGCAACCCTCTCTGAGAAGTAACACCCCCCCTCATGCCCCCCCCTAAATCTTCCTCCCTCCAGCTTAAATGCATGACCTCTGGTGGGTTTTTTTTGCTCAGTGTGAAGATGCTATCTCCCTTAACCTTATTTATTCCCTTCATGTATTTGAACATTTCCACCATGTCCCCACTGTCCTGTCTCATCTCCAGTGTATAAAGACCAAGTTCCTCCAGCATCTCCCCATATGGTCTTCCCTGCACCCCCTGAATCATCTTGGTTGCCCTTCTCTGTACCCTTTCCAGCCTATCCTTGTCACCCTGCAAATGTAGCCTCCAGAACTGAACTCCATACTCCCATTTATTGGGGGACCTTCACAGAGGATAGGAGAAAGGAATGCAAAGAAAATGTCAGCAATAAAGTAAGTACTATAATGGCACGACAGAACTTGGGAATCTGCTAAACGCTGTCTGATTAACCTTGCAAATATAATAAACCACAACCAGTGCCCACCTTCCACCAGGCAACACAAATATACCGCAACCAGTGACTACTTCCACCAGGCAACACAGGTTAGCGTTAAGGGTAGCTCCACCCAGCACACATGAAGGATATTGACCACTGGTGCCAGTTTACCCCTACAGTCTAAGGAAGCTCCTCAAACTTCACTGGGTACCCAACCATTGAAACATTGTATGCTCAATGTCATTGCAGCAGGTTGGCCGACGGTGGTGCACTTTGAAAGCAAACAACATAAAGCATTTAAACAGAAAACCCTACAGGCCATGCAGTTGCTTAGAATGACCAGACCTCCTAGCAATCTATTTGTACTTCCTAGCCAAGGGTCAAAACTAGTGGGTGATAACTTTATACAGGTATCCCCAGGTTGCATGGCAATCCATGAGAGTACTCACTGTCCCAATGTACCACTTCCCTGGTTCCAGGCTCCTTTTCCTTCTCTGATATAGATGCAGACTCTCTCAGGATAAAGGCTTGAGCTGGCAGCAGGTACAGGCTCCTTCAGGAACTCGGACCAGTCCTGGGAGCAGAAGCAACATGCTCCACTCACACGTGCAGGCTTCCAACCCCAGTGTGAGTGATAGCTGGTACCTGGTGGTGGTATCAACCAGCCACCTCTCAGACTGCTGAGTGATGCAGGTTTTCTTTTTGTCAGGCAGGCTGTCACAGAGTCTCTCTGGTGTGCACAGGCTGGTGGCTGTGGCACGAGGATACCTCATTGGCTGAAGGCAGATCACAGACTCTGAGATCAGAGGATATCTCAAAAACTTCAGGCAAACAGGCTCATGGTTGAGGCTTAATAACCGTAGAAGCTGTGGAAACCTTCCAAAGTTTCCCTCTGCCGGTGACTGTATAAGTGGAGGAGCACTTTGCTGTTAGGTACCCTTCCTAGCACTAACTCTCCTCTCTCTTCAGGGGCTAACTGCACTCTCTGTCTCTCCCCTCTGACACCTTCACAGGGCAAAGGTGGCTTCTGATTGGTGCAGCAAACTTTTAATTCCTTTAATTAGTATGCAGGATGTTCACATGATGCCTTATTGGTGATTGCAAAAGGTACCAAGCACACAGCAATTCCTTCTCCCATAAGTCTTTAGGTGTCAGCTGCTGAGATCCCTGACTTCTTATTGGCTGACAGTGAGGTCAGAGGTTGACAAGATGGTGGCTGTAGTTCAGTAATACAGTTGATGCATTTTACAGTTGATTTTATAGGGAAATTGCCCTGCTTTTACTTTTAACTGCCCCATGGCTTGGTGCCCCCCCATGCCCTTTAAGCTCATTGTGGTGTGATAATAAGGGCTTTGTTTACCCCATTGGGAACTCTGTTTTCATGTCCCCCTCCCCCCATGCAGGTGAAGTCTATGGGCACTAGGCAGTCAGGCTTTAATTCTTAAGGGTGCAACATGCCAAATCCACACAGTCCATTCTTCCTTTTCCTTTTTTCATCCCCCGCCTAGTGCCTCCATGCCCCCTGATGTCTGCTGGTGTCCCTGGGGCTGGAGCACACTAACAGAGGTAGAATGGTGGCCACCGATGTGGCTTGTAGCTCCATACAGTAGGTGGGCACTTTCAGCACCACAGAAACCTTCGAGTTGGCACTGACAGCCTGCACATTTGAGCAGAGTGACTGCTTGAATGTGCACACATTCCTGCATGGCTGTGCATTACTTTTGTGCAGCAGTTTATATGACAGTTTCTCCAGTCCCCTTCCAGCAGCCCTGGGGCCAGAGCGAACAACTAGGTGGAAGGCAGGGTCTGGGTCAGATCAGGAACTAAGGTAAGCCTCCCACAAATGGAGGGTTACACTTTCCCACTCCTTAATACTTGATGTCCGCATCAAGTTCATTCAATAGAGTCCATCTGTAAGAATAAACAAGGAACAACAAACATACAGGTGAGATGCACAATCTGACTAAACAACTGGTTTCCTGACTGGCATAAACACAAAATTCATCCTGGTCTAGACAAATGTAACTAGTCTAACAAACATTAGAGAGTCTGAAAGGCCTTTCATATCTACAAGACAGCTGTCAAAAACGGTATTTTTACTGCAATATAGGAATGAGCAATTCTGCAACTTTATGCAAGGCTGCATATCAATCAGTACAGTATCCCCATTTCAGTTTCTCTTTGTCTCTTTTACTTTATTTTCCACTCTGAACATTGTACTCTGGGTTATGCAAGAGTCAATTCGAAGCAGAGATCTGGGCATGGCATATATACCTCTATGTACAACTTGCATTGATAAGTCAGTAGGAGTACCTGGAGCATCATATGTTACTTTAAGCAAGGGTTTAACAGTTCTTTCAGAATGATGGAGTGGAACAGTCACTTCTTCTTTAGAATCAGGGTTAGATAGCCAGCCCAGTGATGTGGAGGGCTGAGGTGTCATGCCTTACCTGCCACCATGCCAGCGACCAGGGATTGGGTGCGATCCTGGGCTACTGGGGATTGGCTGTTGGGAGTTGGCTGGGGAGGAGGATTGAGGGTCCGATGGACTGCTCTCTTCCTCAGGGAGGGGAGGTGGGGAACCACTCAGCTCTTGACTGACCCCTGGTGGAGGCCAGAGCTTGGAGTGGCCAGGGCTTAGTGGTTCCAGCAGGTGTGCCAGACATGAGTGGTTATGCCCTCCCATCATTGCATGCCACACCTCCCACACAGAACAAGGAAAAACGGGACTCCAACTGAGGCAGGATGATACCTTGTCCCCTCCGAATGCCCCACAAAGATACCGAGGCATTCCATTACCAGCCCAACTCCATGGCACCATTTGGGGAGTTAAGAGGGGACTCCCCCAGTGTTCCCACCCTGGGGGACAATTTAGGGTGAATACTGGTGGAAAGAGGTAAGTCCCAGGGAATAGGGTGAAGGGACATGGGCAGAGAGTGCAAGCTGCAGTTTGAGGAGGAGAGAGAGAAAGAGAGAGAGAGAGAGAGAGAGAAAAGAATCAAGGTTAGCTACTCCCTGTTCATTGTCTGGTAATGAGGCATCCCCAGACAAAGTGGGTTCTGCAACTTCTTTTAGGTGGGGTCTACTGCTTCAATGATTTCTGTAATTTCAACAGGTTTTCCACCTTCATCTTGCACTTCCTCAGCCATTATCTAAGTGTTCATCGGTTGTTGGCTCAGAGTCTATTAAGGGGGTGGTGGTCTCGATAGGAGGTACATTTGACATGCTATTTGTCATTGACGTTAGACCAACTTGTAGGTGGCATTTAACTGGTCCTTTAGTCTCTGTACATACTGAAGGTAGGTCTTAGACTTGGCTCCATCATCGAAACACCAAAGTACAGGTCCACAGGCAGTCGGGCCTCATGACCAAACATTAGACAGTTGGGGGAGAAACCAGTAGCAGCATTTTTACTACAATAGTAGGCATGGGCCAAGGCACTGACTTGTCGGCTTCACTTATTCTTTTTTATTGGGTCCAGTGTCCCTAACATATTCAGTAGAGTTCGACTGACCTGCTCAGGTTGGAGATCACCTTGAGGGTGGTATGGGGTAGTTTATGACTTTTGACTCCTCAGAGTGACAGCATTTCCTTGAACCAAGTGACTCTCAAAATCTTGGCCTTGCTTAGAATGAATTCTCATAGGTGCTCCATAGCGCACAAAGAACTTCTCTACTAAGACATTTGCAACAGTTGTAGCCCTTTGATCCTTAGTAGGGTAGGCCTTTGCATATTTTGAGAAGTGGTCGGTTACTACCAAAATATTAACAGAATCTTTTGGAGTCTGGTTCCAGGCTATGAAAGTCAATACACACAAGTTCCATAGGCACACTTGTGATGATATTCCCCAGAGGGGCTGCCCTCCATGGCAAGGCTTTGTGTCTTATACATCTGTTATGATTCTTATTTTATTTATTTATTTAGTTTTTGTGGACCAGGAAGGAGGACTAGACAATTTTTTACCTATTTTCAGCCTCGTCCCGGGGCAGGGGGATACAGATGAATGCCAACTGAAATTGAATCAGATTTTGTAGTACTTACAGTACTATTCCACATCACTTCCCATGCACGGCCAATAGAAATGTGTATGGGCAAGATCTAATGCTTGGTCACTTCCAAGGTGTCCCATATCATCATGCAGGACATGTAACACAATTTTTCTGAATTTTGAAGGCAGTACTAGTTGTAACTTTGATAAACTTTTGTGTCCTTGGATCTCTCTATATAACAGTTTATCTTTGATTCTGAGCTTGGGCTACTCCTGCAGAAGCAATTTGATATCAGGATCATTGGTATGGACCTGTGCTGCATCACACCTTTTACTCGGTGTGGAGAAAATGTCTTTTAAACTGGTGTCCATTCTTTGTTCTCTTTGTAAATCTGTGGGAGTTAACTGTGGGAGGGTGGACAGATCTAATGCAGCAAGATAACAGTAGGCTATGGGTAAACAGTCTCCAGAGGTGCTGAGACCATCTATGAGGCAATGAGCATTTTCAGTGGTTTGAGGCTCATCAGTGGCAAACTTTTTGCATAAGGCTTTGACAGTTTGCTTAGGAACCAGCACCCAGGTTGTATTGTCGGTAGATAAAGAGGTAGGGTGATGAGACTGATAATCACATTTACATGGTTCAAACTGGGTCTGTACGCCACACAATAATCAAAAGTTGACAAGTCAGATAACCATCTGTGCCCAGCAGCGTCTAGTTTTGCAGTTGTTTTTACATATGTAAGAGGGTTATTGTCAGTTCGCACAATTTATTTTGCTCAATACAGATATTCATGGAACTGGTCCATATTGGCCCATTTTAGTGCAAGGAACTATAATTTGTGAATAGAGTAGTTCTTTTCTGCTACATTCAGACTCCTACTGGCAAAGGCCACCAGCCTTAGCCCTTCTGGGTACCTTTAATACATGACAGTTTCTAGTCCAGGGAGGCTATCATTTGTATTTAACACATATGGCTCTGAGGGTTCTGCATAGGCAAGCACAGGCACATTCGTTAGTCTGCTAATGATCTCTTTGAAGGACTCATCACACTGGGTGTTCCATCTCTGGCCAAAAGGTTCACTGGGTTTATAATACTTTTTGTTTGAATCTGCTGTCACAGAATTGTTTTCAGCTTTATTGGTGGGTGGAGATCCTTGGGTCAGGTTCAATAACGGTCTCACCACTTTGGTATAGTCTTTAACAAAACATCTGTAGTATCCACAGAAACCTAAGAAGCGCTGTAGCTCTTTCAAGTTCTTAGGCTTGGGCCATGTAGTCAGGGGCTCAGCTTTGCTTGGGTTGGTCTGGATTCCTTGAGTTGACACAATATGTCCCACTTATTTAACAGAACTCTGAAAGAATTGACATTTATCGATGGAGAGCTTGAGCTTGAACTCTCCTAATTAGTGTAGTATTTTCATCAGGTGAGTGTCGTGTTCCTCTAGGATCTTTCCAAAAACAATTACATCATCTAGGTAAACAAGACATTTCAAAAGGTTCATGTATCCAACGGCATGTTCTATCAAATGTTGAAAGGAGACCGAGGCTCCACATATGCCTTGGGGCATTCTCAAGAATTCATGGTATCCATACAGACATACAAAGCAATTTTTCCTCTGTCTTCAGGAGCCATTGAGATCTGGTAATACCTACTCCTCGCGTGCAGAACTGAGAATCATTTACTCCCATTAAGGCAGTCCAGAGCAGCTTATAGTTTTGGAATCGTATACTGATCTGGAATAGTCATCTTATGTAAGGTTCAAGAATGAAATGTGAACTGTGCCATGTTTCTTACTCATCACCACTACAGGTCAGCCATAGGGACTTCTTGATTCATGGATAATGCCTGCTGGTAGTAATTCCTGAAGATGCTGCCTCATATCATCAATGTCTGCTGGAGCCAGGCAATGTAATTGCTCTCTAAAGGTGTGGTCATCATGCAGTCTGATGTGGTGCTCTGCTCCAGTGACACAGCCAACATCCCACTCATGAACAGAAAATACATGAGCTTGTTCTGCCAGCTTCTGGCTTGCCCTAATCCTCCATTTCTCAGGTATGGGGGAGTCTCTAAAATCAAAGAGTTTGGGGTCTATCCCACCATTTTCATTGTCCATGTTGGAGTCATAGGTATCATAAGTAGGTTACAAGCCAAGGGAGCAAAAGGCCAATTTGGAGGCTTGCTGTTTATACAAAGGGCTAGGCTGAGATCCCAAAGGTTTTTTAAAATGGTTGTCCAGGCTGGCCGGCCGGTGCAGCGGTTGGATTTCCGCTTGCGACGCCAGTGACCCGGGTTCGGGAATGAGCCTGGGAGCTGGAGGGCCGGCCGGGAGGGGGAGGACTTGAGCGTCCCAAGGACCGCTTGTCCTCTCCGGGAGGGGTTACCTGAGCTCGGTGCTTGTCTGACCCTGGGTGGAGACCCGAGGTATAGCAAGCCCGATGCTCCAACAGAGGGGGCGATGTGCCAGACGTCGGCGCTTCAGCGTCTTGACGTCCGGAGACCTGGCACGTCAAGAACACCAGGAAAAAACCCTTGCAGCCTCCCAGTAGATGGAGCACCAGGTCCCGACCTTCAATGCCCCTACCTGCCGGGAGACAGCGTGCTGACGAAGCATAAAGAAGCATTGGGGTGTAGGGCCTTCCACCCCATACCCGCCTGGGGGCTATAGCCACGGCTCCATGGGGCACGGACTGCACCGGTCACCAGGTAGGTGAGCGAAGGCTGATAAGGCCATAGATGTCTCCCGAAGAGGGGAGAGCTGCGAGGAGGGAAGGAGGATAAAGAGAAAGTAAAAAAAAAAAAAAAAATGGTTGTCCAATCTTGATTTAAATAAAGTAATTGAATTACTTTCCACAGCATCAGGTGGAAGCCTGTTCCAAATACCGACCACTTTTTGGCTATACCATCTAGCTTTTTTTTTGTTATACTGGGCTTCCCTTTAATTTGTAATTCATGAGTCCTTGTACTATAACAATATTCCTTTATTTCAAAGCCTAGGCAATTCCATAAGCCATCATTCAAGAATAATTTGAACAGCAAACAGAGATTTCCCCTTAATCTTCTGTACTTCAATGAGTACAGATCCAGATTTGTTAGCCTCTCCTCATAGCTCATACCCACAAGGCCAGAGACCATTCTGGTTGTCCTCCTCTTCACCCTCTCCAGGGTCCTAATGCCAGATTTATTTTGTGGGGACCAGAACTGGTAGCGGTACTCAAACTAAAGCCTAACCAGAGAACAAAAAAGTGGCATGAATACCCAACTGTCTCTACTATGCACTGTGTGCGCATTCTTTGCCCTCTGTCTACAACATGTTTTAAATTTTAAAGCATTTGAAATGATCACACCCAAATGTCTTTCCTCTGTGACCACTCTGTGACCACACTGTTTTAAACCATTAAGAGTATAGTCTACACACAGGTTTGATCTGTCAAGGTGCATGACAGTGCACTTGTCTATATTAAACTTTAACTTATATGTATCGGCACAAGTCTTCAAGTTGTGCAGTGCCATTTGTAGTGTATCAATATCCATCTGATTTTGACGGTAGTACTGATTTTGGTATTGTCTGCATATTTTGACATCCAGACACTATTATCACATGGTATTGTTGTTACATACATGTTAAAAAGAATAGGTTCAAGCATGGACCTCTGTGGTACTTCGCTTGTAACATTTGCCCAATTGGATGTTTTTCCTTTGATTTGTACTTGTTGTGTTCTACCATATAACCAAGATTTTATCCATGTCATCACTTTAATGTCCAGGCCTGTATCCAGAAATATTTGAATTAATTCACAATGAGAGACATAATCAAATGCCCTGCTGTAATATAAATAAACAATATCTACTGGATTTGGTCCATCAAGTGATCGACTGATGTTTTCGAAAAGCTGCAGGAAGTTTGTCTGACACCACCTACCAGTGAAAAAACCGTGTTGGTTAATATCTAATTGGCCCAATGTTATATTAAAGCCTAGTATATAGTCTTTTATAAAGCCTTCAAGAATTGTACCCAGAGTAGATGTCATACTGAAAGGTCTGTAGTTGCTGGGGGACTTTCTGTCACCCTTTTTCTATATTGGGGATACAGTAGCTTCACACCAGGACATTATTGAACATCCAATATCTAGAGAAGTTTGAAATATGGTAGTTACTGGTCCTGCTAAATTCTCAGCTAGTTCTTTTATTAGTCTCGGATTCCATCTGGGCCTGGAGCCTTATATAGATTTATTTTCTTAAGTTTGGTTTTAACTTCTTGTAATGTTACGACCACTGGTGACAACCCCTTTTCCCAAAAAATCAAGGTCTGGTGGGGTTCGACTGTTTCCCAAATTCTGATATGAGACAATTATTCAGAACTTCAGTTAGATTCCTTCCGTCTGCAATGAGTTCTCCTTCCTCATTTATTAAGCCCTCTAAATGAGTATTTCCCATCCAGGTCTGATTTATATAGTTGTAAAAAGTTTCATAATTGTCTTTCATGTGAGTTGCCAAACCTACTTCAAAAGCTTGTTTCACAACTCTTGTCTTACTTTTGCATTTTTTTTGCCAACTTTTTGTATGTGGACCAGGCTGCATGTGTGTTCTGTACCTTTGCTTTTTTATACACTTTTTTTTTTCATAGGCACCTGATAATTTGATGTGTGTACCATCCTGGAATCCTGCCTTCACTACTACATTTACTTCTGTTGGGTACATAGAGGCCTGCTAGTCTGGCTAGTTCATTTGTTAGTAAGCCCCACATTTGATCTTGATCCAGTCCCCTAAAGCCTGCTTCCCAGTTCCATGGCCAGAGCTCTTGTCTTATTTTATTAAAATCAGCCTTATGGAAACATTTAGTCTTGGTAGTTCCTTGGATTCTTGTTTTTGATTTTTATGAGGTTGAATATCACCATGCCATGATCACCGTTTGAAAGTGGTTCAATAACATGACAGTTTTCCACTTGTTCTGTCATGTTACTAAGGACTAAATCTAAAATGTTTTCCCCTCTTGTTCCATTCTGAACATACTGATCTAATCCTAGTCCAGATGTTATTTCTAGAAAAGCTTTTTCTTGTTGTGACCCACTACTTCCCAATCTATCCTAGGCATGTTGAAATCACCTAAAAGAAGAATATTTTCATAGGGATTTAGTTTTTCAGTTGTCTCATACAATTTCTTATCTTCCCTAGCTTCATTTGATGGTGGCTTATATGTGACTCCCATAATTATCTTCTTGTCAGATAGCTGATCCAGTTTTACCCGGAGCTGCTCTGTCATGTCACATACATTCATCTTTATTTGTTGTGCCCAAATGGAATCTGATATGCATAGGGTGACTCTGCCACCTCCCCTACCGGATCTATCCTTATGAAATAATTTACAACTGGCTATATTCCTGTCCCATTGGTCTTCCTCATGACACCATGTTTCTGTGATGGCACAAATATGAATCCCTTTGTTTATCATAATATATTCCAGCTTGTTTTTTCCTTTTTAATAATACTCTGTGCATTTATGAGGTGAGAATTCCATTTATCTACTGTGTTTTTTTTCCTTTGTTTTTCTTTTATTGATGACCGCATCCTCCACTTTACTGCCCTCATCCTCCACCGGGATTGGGGTTGTACTGCCATGTCAGCACAATACACCCGGGCCAATGTCTGTCTTTTATTGATAGTGATGTTTCTATCAGTAACAATTTTCACTTGCACAGTAACTCTTCTCACGTAAACGTATGCCTGTACTGGTAACAGATTTGACTTAGCCAGTAATCCCTCAGGCAGGCCTTACTCTTCAGGGGGCATCTAACATCAGGATTTCATTTTTTATATTTTGTTTCAATCTGATTACTCTGTTTAACACAACATGCACTTGGAGTTTTCATGGGGGTGCAAGCTGTTGCATGCTTTCACTCTGGGGTCCTTTCTCTTGACCAGGACATAGCTTGAGGTTGACACCCTTTTAGGTCAGTTACCAGTTTCAGCAATTCATCTACCTTAACTCTAAGATCACAGTCCGATAAGGGCATCTGAGTTTGCACCCCATGTCCATCACAGAAAGGATTTTGGCTAATAGCAGCTGTTTGCTGACTCTGGGAATCAGAATGTCTAATACTGGGGTAATTTGTTTCTTTGTAACTGTTTCTTTGTACTCTTTTGGCAATGCTTTTAACTCCTGAAATTCACTTGGCTGTACATTATTAATAACTTGTGTAACTCCTATGAAGGCATGATAGGGTCCCCAGTGTTCTTCTTCCTCTTCAGCCTACCAAACTTCTCTCATCATTATTTCTTTATTTAAAAGTTGCTAACCGGGAAAGGCACACCAAGTCTAGGCTTGTTTCCAGGTGTGACCTAGGGTAAGTACACAGAAAGGAGGTACAGACAGTAGCATATTCAGGATCATACAAAAGCAAGTACAATACAATAAAAAAATACAATACAATATAACAAAAATTAAGTAGAATATAATACAATACTCTGGTACGTATAATCAAGGCAGTGGGATTACGGTGATGAGCAAAAGTCATACAAGATAAAGAACAGGAAGCAATAAGAAAAAACAATAAAAACCAGTGAGATGCTATATGCAATATATTGTGTGTGACTACACACCAGGAAAGGAAGGAAACAAAAGTTCAGTCAGAACTGCATCATCAGTGTCTGGTGAGAGGGCAGGGCATCTTTCTATGCAGCCAGATGCAGTTTAAGGATTAATAAAGTGGAGTGACAGGCAACCTTGAGCACTTCCTCTAGTGGCATTTGATTCAAGTCTTGGGAGGCCATGCCTCCTTTATGGAATGCTTGTTGCAAAGCCCTTTCGACAAGGTTCAAGAGGACAGACAGTAGTTCCTCCTTCCACTGCCTGGTAGTTTCAAATTTCCACAAAAGATCCTCACAGGACTCTGTGCTTCCAAAAATGCTATCCAGGGATGTCAAGTACTCTTGTGCTGATGCATCAGGGTCAGTAGTCCTCAATGACTGGACCAGTGGCATTACCACGTTGATTTTGGGGAGGCTACAGACCCCTCAGTCTAAGTTAAAGCCCCCCAATCATTTTCAGGAAATATAAATAAACAGCAGCCATTTGCTTTTTTTATTGATTGTTTTGTTGTCTGTCTGACTCTGACTTCCTTGCAGCAACTTGGGACTCGCTACTGAAGTCTAAGAAAAAAAATCTGCTGACTCCCACTCCCATCTGACTGACTCGAGAGACAGAGTAGCGGGTCAAGTGACTAGCGATCGAGAGGAGCGAGTGACTTGCACAGTCACAAGGCAGCAGCAGCGTGAGCTGACCGAATCCTAACTAAAAAAGTTTCTGATTCTGAGAAATGCACAGGCGGCACAGACTAGAGACAAGAGAGAGAGAAAGAGTTGGAATCAGATTCCTTGCACTAACCGAAATGTCCTGCTCTTGTTTGCATCTTGCATGTGAGGAGTCATCATCAGACATTGACCCGCCGTCCGGTGTCACCTTTTTGGGTCACAGAGCTGCTCATCTCGGCGTCTGCTGCTGTGGAATTTTTTTAGTGGCACTGCGCACTGGATAGCGGCTGGCAGTTGCAGGGCAGGTACTAAAACTGTGTGTGGTCAGGTGTGGCTTGGCTTGGCTTGGTTGGCTGGCTTTGGGGGGGGGCATTCTGATTCCATTTAGATCTTCTGATCATCTGTCTGGAATATTATGATATGCATAGTGTGTGACTGATTAAGAGCACGGCAGTGAATGTGTGAAATTTCAAATTTCACTCATTCACTGCCCTAGTGTGTGTTCTTAATCAGACACTATGCATATCATAATATTCCAAACAGATGATCAGATCAAAATGAAACGGACTGTCTCTAATGAAAAATCAAATGTCCTTCTAATTCTTGCAGAAAGTCAAGAAGAGAGAATGAGTTGGAATTGGATTCCTTGCATTGACCTGCTGGGTCACCTCCTCCCATCTCTCTGCCCACACAGTCTGGCTGCCACCCCTGCCGGTGAGGACATCCAGGTGCAGGTTGCATGCCTCAGTAAGCACCCTCTCTTCACCCTTAGTAAAGGACACCAGCTGGTGGCGGTATTACTGCCTTCCGACATCTTGGTTTTTGTGGGGGGAAGCATACAGGTGTAAGCAATGCCTGTAGGGTACACCTGTTCCTGCAGCCAGCTGGCTGTGTGAGTTGTCTGCCATCTAGTCCCTGGCAGCTGTTGACATGGGGGGGCATGCGTGTGCACAGCCAGGCACAGTGGGCGGTGCCCCATGGGACTGTGTCCAGTGTGTATGGTGCAATCACCGTGTATGGCTGCCAGTCCATGACTGGGGGACCACTGTTGCTGCCCCAGGGTGGTAGGCAGTGCTATCTGCCATGGACATGCACTACTACCACAGCAGTGTATGTGCACCAGCATCGGTACCCCCGTCCATCCAGGGTACCATCCTTGCTACGCCAGTGTGGCTGCTGGGGGGTCAGGCACCAGACAATCAGCCACTGTGCATGGCCCAGCAGGCTGCAGTCTGTGGCATCATGACAGTGGCAATGTGCCTGCATAGGCATGGCTGTGTGCCTCAGACAGGCCTGTTGCACAATGCTGCTACCACCATACATGGCCAGTGACACCCATTCACATGTAAAATCACCACAGCAACTGCTGTAGACCTTGTGAGAATAGCTGTGTACTCACCTGCAAGGCTGTGTATCCTCTCAGTCACCTAGACTCAGCTTGCTGAATTGGGAGCATTTATGGCTCAGGGCATACAAATGAGGCCTAGACCTCTGGTAATGAGATGCTAATCAGCTGAGATGCCCATGCATGGTGAATGAGGCTGTTCTAGGTGCATTGTCTGTGAATTGCCTAATTGCTCCCAGCTTATCTCACTTCACATGGAGCATCTCTTGCTTTGAGCCTATCCCATTATGGCGCATCTCTGGCACATGCGTTGTGTTCGACACATGTCCCTGAATTGGGGGCATTCTACATGGCACATCTGCCATGCATGCACCGACAGTGTCTGTACTAGAGTATCTTCCCCCTATTCGTGACTGTTATGCCCATCTGATGTGTGGTTACAGGGTCTCTGAATGCCGTGCTGTGCATCCCATCACACATTGTTTGCCCACCTGCATGATACATGCATCAGTGGTTGTTGTCATTGTCCCCAGATCATGCAGTATGCATGATTGTTGTCCATGGTGCACACCATGCATAACATGGCAGTTGCATGCACATCATGCATGCATGACCTGGACGGGACCACGCCACGCCTCTGTGGTCCACAGTGTGCATGCACAGCTGGGCACCATCGTGCCAATCATGCTTCACACACACTCTGTGCGGTGTGCTGCATGTGCCCAGCACAGTCACACATGGCACTTATCGTGTCCCACATTGCACATCACAGGATTGCACCATTGTGTGGTTTATTTCCACAATGCCTATGGCAGGGACAGATGGACCTCGGGCCATGAACTGGTCAAATGTGGAGCTGCTACATCTGGTGGCACTGGTGCTGCCTGTGGAGGGGGCAGCTGTTTGGCCAGGAGGACCTACATGTGCCCAGGGCTGCTGTGTGGGCCTCCATTGCCAGTCAGCTGGTGAGGTGCACAGGGCTGCCACACACTGGGGAACAGTGCAGGCATCGCTACAGTGACCTCCATCGGCGGGACAGGGACAGACTGCAGCAGCTGCATCACTATGCATGCAGGGGTGAACTACCATGGTCAGGTAAGTGTTGCACTTTCGGCTGTTGTTCTGGCACAGGCAGAGCATGTGTGTCTCTACCCTCATGGGTCATACTCCTCCTGCACACATGGCTGTGGCTGTACATGCCCAGTGTTGCCATATCCTGTATGCCACTCGGGGTGGTCCCTATGCAGTGCTGTGTATGCATGCAGGGCACTGGGGATTGCACAGCTGGATACCACTGTGCTGTGCACGCACACTGGATGGTGTTGGGGGAAGGGCACTGTGATTGTGCGGCCAGCACTGTGGCAGTGGATGGCTGTCCCTGCTTACCTCATGTGCACACTGGTGCTGTGGTGTGCTTCTGGCAATGCTGTGTCGACTCATGGTGCTCTCTGTCTGTTGTGTTTTGCAGGGCCAGAGGCCAGGCAGTGGGCCACAGAGGCCACTGAACTACAGAGGAGGGGAGTTGCTGGTGCCAGGCATGGTGCCCATGCGGGGGCAGGTAGGTGATGCATTCTGCTGTTGCTGCATTCCTGGTGCTCTGGGATTGTGCTAGATGGGGGTGGTGTCTATGGTGTGGTCCTCAGTGTGTATTTTCTCTGTCATTGCTGTAGGTTTCCAGGATCACCATGCTGTCATCGGGGTTGGGAGTGCTGCAGCTGAAATACATGACCTGAACCGGCAGATCAGTGGGGCCATCCAGCGGGCTCTTTGCCCCCTGTACAGGACAGTGGACAGACTGACAGCAACCCTGTGGGGCATCTTATGGCTCCTGTCTGCCCATGGCTGTGTGGAGGTGGGGCGCAGGGGTTTATGACGGTAGTGGAGGCCCCCTGCCATATGTGACTGCCACCCTTTGTATATAGCCCCCTGTCTCTGTCCTCTTTCTACCTCCCATTCTGGTCCCTGACAGTCCCACCCTGCTCCCTTTTTATGTTGATTTGCGCACATGTGCAAGAAACATGTTGCGACAGGTTTCTCCAGAAGCAGGTTGTGGAGGCATGGCACTATTGTGCACAATGCCCCCACAGCCTGCAAAAGCTTGTCCCCCATCCCCCAATGCCGTGGCACACTGCTGCTGACACTAGTTCAGCCAGGGTGCTGCTGTTGACACTAGTTCAGCCAGGGTGCCACAACTTTCTAAAATCAGGGGCAGCCTTGTCATTGCAGTGTCAGCCATCGGCTGCAATGAAGGAGCAACCCATCATTGCAGGGTGAGATGTGGGATCCCTGATATTGTTTGTGAATATGGCGGCAGGTTGCCACCATGTTCACAAAAAATATACCCCTTCCCCCCACAGTGTTTACTTGCTGACGGTGGAGCCCACTCCCCATCGGCATTCTGTAACCCCCCGCTCCTGCCGACGGGGTGCCCAATCCCTGTTGGCATAATGATTATCCCCGCTTTGTTCCTGCCGACGAGGTGCCCAATCCCCATTGGCATAATGATACCCCTTCATTGCTGTAGCCAGGGGTGCCCAATCCCTCTCGGCTCCTGCAGCTCCCCCTTGCCTTGCTTGCTGGTGGGGGTGCCCAATCCCCCATCGGCTAACCCACCCACACAGGTGGCATGCTGGGAGCCCATCCCAGCATGCCAAAGCATCTGTTAAATCAGAAAACGGTCCCCCAATGTCTTATTTTTGTCTGTAAAAAAAGGAAACAGTCCCTCGCAGTCTCCCTGCCCCCTCCCACAACCCAAACCCACCCACTGCGCACCCTGCCTCCCCCACATCCCCCCATACCCCATACTTACCTCCGGAGCTTGGTGCGACGATCTTCGCTGGATCAGGAACACGTCTGCACTCTTCAAAGCCGACCGCGAACTGAGGAAATGCCGGTAAGCTGTATAATGGGATAGATAGGGTTTTTTCAACTTTAGTGCATATCTCGGGCATTTTTAGGAATTTATTCACTAAATTTTCAACATGGGGTGTTTGGGACCCCTCCTCATGAATTCTTGAAGTGTCATGGCGTTAATCGGCCCCAAAAGGTGATTTCACGGTCACTGCGCGGAATCACTCTTCGGGGCTGATTAACGAAACGACAGTGCCAGTGTTCATGAGGTGGGCTCTCAAAAAGCATATGTTTATAAATTTGGTGGAAAAAATCCAAAAAATGACTGTTTTACGAGTGTGCGATGCGCAGTTGCTACGTACACTCGTAACTTCGCAAATTTACAATATTTTCATGCCAGATTTTTAACATTGGCATTTTGTCACTCCTCCTTGTGAGCAGTACAGCTGTCATTGTTCACATCCTGGCCAAAATGTGTTTTCACAGTTCCGGCGCAGAATGGCACAGTCGCTGTGGGAAATCAGTGTTCAGGACAGATTAAGAAAATAACAGTGACACTGTTCATGAGTAGAGGTCCTAAAATGCCTATGTTGAAAATTTGGTAACAATACTCCATAAAATGACTGTGTTACGAGTGTGCATTGCGCGCAGTTGGCACGCATGCTCTTAACTTCACAAATTTATAATATTTTCACTCCAGATTTTCAACATTGCCATTTCCCAACACTTACTTACGAACAGTGCAGCTGTCATTTTTCCCATCCTGGCTGAAATGTGTTTTCGCACTTCCGGCGCAGAATAGAGCAGTCACTGTGGGAAATCACTGTCCGGGGACAGATTAAGAAAATGATAATGATACTGTTCATGAGCAGAGGTCCTAAAATGCCTATGTTGAAAATTTGGTGATGATAGCCCATCAATTGACTGTGTTACAAGTGTGCGTTGTGCACTTTCCACGCACCCTTGTAACTTCGCAGATTTGTAATATTGTCACACCAGATTTTCAACAGTGCCATTTTTTCACACCTCCTTATAAGCAGTACAGCTGTCATTTTTCACATCCTGACCGAAATGTGTTTTCACAGATCTGGCACAGAATAACGTGGTTACTGTGGGAAGTCAGTGTTCGGGACAGATTAAGAAATTGACAGTGGCACTGTTCATGAGCAGAGGTCCTAAAATCCCTATGTTGAAAATTTGGTGACGAAACTCCATAACATGAGTGCATTACAAGCGTGTGTTGAACTGCTTCCACACACCCTTGTAACTTCGCAAATTTGTAATACTGTCACGCCACATTTTCAACAGCGGCATTTTTTCACAACTCTTTATGAACACTACAGCTGTCATTTTTCACATCCTAGCTAAAATATGTTTTTGCACTCCTGCTGGACAACAGCACGGTCACTCTGGGAAATCAGTATCTGGGACAGATTAAGATTGACCGAGTGAGAGGGCGGAGTGACTGAGCTCAACTGAGCTCTGTCGGGACTGCTGCGAATTTGTTCATGGGCAGTCAAAGGCCTCAACACAAGAGCCCAGTACAAAAGGGCAGCCTGCAGCACTGGGAGGGAGAGGGAGAGGGAGTGAGCGAACTCACCGAAACACTGTCAGGACTGCTGTGGATTTCTTTGTGGGCAGAAAAAGGCGTCAGTACAGGCAGGGGCCCAGTACAAAAGGCCAGCCTGCAGCGGTGGGAGAAACAGTATGAGCGAGTGAGACAAGGGGATTTAGTGAGCTCAACAGAGCTCTATCAGGACTGCTGGGATTTCTTTGTGGGCAGAAAAAGGCACCAAGGCAGGCAGGCAGGAGCCCCATACAAAAGGGCAGCTTGCAGTGCCAGGACAAACAGAATGAGTGACGAGAGAGGGAGACTGCGCAACTTCGACGGAGCTCTGTTGGGACAGCTGCAGAGTTCTTAGTGGACAGACAAAGGTGCCAATGCAGCCAGGAGCCCCGTACAAAAGCGCAGTCTGCAGCACCAAGAGAAATAGAATGAGCGAGTGACAGAGCGGTAGTGAGTGAGCTCAATGGAGCTCTACTGTGACTGCTGCAGATTTCTTTGTGGGCAGAAAATGTGGCAACGCAGGTAGGTGCCCAGTACAAATGGCCAGCTTGCAGCACTGGCAGAAACGGAATGTGAGAGTGACAGAGGGGGAGTGAGCGAGCTCAGTGGAGCTGTGTCGGGACTACTTCAGATTTCTTTCTGGCCAGAAAAAGCCGCCAATGTAGGCAGGAGACACAGAACGAGTAAATGAGGGAGGGGGAGTCAGTGAGCTCAATGGGGCTTTGTTGGGACTGCTGCAGATTTGTTTGTGGGCAGAAAAAGGCAGCAATGCATGCAGGGGCCCAGTACAAAAGGGCAGCCTGCAATGGCAGGAAAACCAGAATGAGTGAGTGAGTGACCTCAACAGAGCTGTATTGTAACTGCTGCAAATTTCTTTGTGGGCATAAGAAGGCAGCAATGCAGGCAGGAGCGCAGTAGAAAAGGGCAGCCTGTAGCGCCGGCAGAACAGAATAAGTGAGTGAGAAAAGGGGAGTGAGCAAGCTCAACGGAGCTTTGTCAGGACTGCTGCACATTTCTTTGTGGGCAGAAAAAGGCGCCAACAGAGGCAGGAGACCAGTACAAAAGGGCAGCCTGCAGCACCAGGAGAACCAGAATGAGTGAGTGAGACAGGCGGAGTGAGTGATCTCAATGGAGCTCTGTTGGGACAGCTGTGGATTTCTTTGTGGGTAGAAAAAGCCACCAACACAGGCAGGAGCCCAGTACAAAAGGGCAGCCTGCAACACCAGGAGAAACAGAATGAGCGAGCCAAGCGAGGGGGAGTGAGCCACCTCAGTGGAGCTCTGTTGGGACAGCTGCATATTTCTTCCTCAGCAGAACAAGGTGACAATGCAGGCAGCAGCCCACTACAAAAGAGCAGCCTGCAGCACTGGGACAAACAGACTGAGCCAGTGACAGAGGGCCACTGAGCGAGCTCAACAGACCAATGCAATCAACATTCGGCATTGACAAATGCTTGTTAATGGTTGCTGTTTATTATTCTGCTGTGTGTTTTTGATTTTGTACATTTTGGAGTTTACTCTTTTATAGTTTTATAAACTTATTAACATCTGCAGCTGTGTTTGTGTGGTTTCACTGTTCCACCTTTCTCTGTGTGGTGTCATGGGTATGTCCCATGTGCTCATCCCCTTATGGCTGTGTGTGCATGCAGCATTGTGTGGTGTGGCCTCCCCTTCCCTGCCCTCCTCTCTGTGTGGTACTGCTGTTGCCCATGCAGTGTGCATGGCTCACTGTCCAGTGGCTCATGTCACTGCCTCTGGTCCCCTATGTGTGCATTGTGTGTGTCACACCTACATTGCACTGCTGTTCATCTCCTGTGTGCCTGTGTGCTGTTCCTGTGCTTGGGGTGGTGGCCTGTCTGTCTGGTACTGTGGTGCATCACTCACCTGGTTGCTGGTTTGCTCTCCACCACCCTGTGCCATATCCCCTGCACTACCTTGGTGCTGGCCACATGCAGTGTTTGTACTGTCCATGGCCCTCCACCCTGCTCTGTGCCTGTCAGCACTGTTCTATGCTGCATTGTGTGCCACAACTTGCCCCTTCTGTGAGCCTATGCCGGCACTTGTGTGTCGTGGTCACAGTCTCCACTATTCTTGTGTCCCTGTACTGGTTCCATGTCCCTTATGGCCACTGTTGTGCCCTTGCCTCACTGGCTTGTGGCTGTTCCATTGGCCCTCTTTCCCTCACTCCAGTGTATGGTGTGTTGGCCCTGTTGCTCCCTCTTGCCTTACTGGCTTGCTCCACTACACTGGGTTGCTCCCCTGTGTGGCTCAGCGCATCCAGGATGCATTGGCGCATCTCCAATTGTGCCATACTGTTTCTGAATGATTCACAGTGGGGTTACACTTAATGCATCCCATGGTGCATGCCTCTGTGGATCGCTCTGTCTCTGCTTGGTGCATCCTGTTTGCATCGGTGTATCTGAGTTGCGCTCAGCGCATCTCTTTGTGAATCCTGCCCATAGTATTTTATATTTGAGATGTTGAGAACTACTCAGGTCATTACATATTTTTTTGACCATGGGTAGTAATTATAGTTCTCCTTCTTTTGTTCTTTCTAGATGTAACCCCTAGATGGCGCTATCCCAGGGGCTACTACCCCTGCCTGATTTGCCACTAACAGGTTGAGGGGCCTGGATCCAATGGCGGGTGCCTCCACCCAGAGGTCAGGGTTTGCAATAGTTAAACTAACTTGGTCACAGCCCTCTGGGACACTGCAACCCCCCTTTCTTCCCACTAGTGGCCCACACAATATATCAGAATTACCTTCCACGGTATACACTTACCCCAGGTCTGGTTCCGGCACTGGGACCTCCTGTGAAATGAGATACAGTGCAACAATCACAGTACAGTACTTTAACATAGACAAATACCTCAGGCAGTATAACTTTGCTGAAACAAGCAGCTCTGATTTATTTAGGGGGATATAACAAGGACAGGGGGAAATCAGGTTAATTAGCTTATCACTCTAATAATCTACTTATGGCTCTGTGCACAGGCCTATCCCTATCAGTTACTGTCCCTGGGTACCCAAGCCCTAGTGGCTAGTCCAAACCGTGGCAGCTGGTAGGGGCCCTTTCACACAGAGAAAAGGAAAATTAAACAGTCAGCAGTACAGTAATTCCATTTGGATTTAATGTGGCAATTCAACAGGAGCGACCCAATTAGTACTCACGACCTCCAAAGAAGATATGGTCCTTCAATGTCAGCAGGGCTACTTTTGATCTCCAAGAGACCCTCACACATTTATATGGTAAAAAAGAAAGCACTATACCAGGCAGGCTGCATCTGTATCCCAATCGCAATTACTGCACAATAACCAGGAGAACACACAGCAGATTCAGTTCCTGACAGACCGAGTGTAATTCAACAATTTCTTCAGTCTTCTACAGGGTGAGCCTGGTTTCTACTCTTCAGAGATCCTTTTGATTCTTTTCACAGGACGGATTCAGTCCTAACAAGCTGTTACACAAGCTGCAGACCGGAACTCTGGGCCTTCACACGTTTTTGACTAAAACTGCACACTGAAGGAGCACAGGGTTTCTTTCCTTCACTTTCAGATCTCAAACTGAAACTCCCAACAGACAAAACCGGGCACTTCCTTTGAGTTCCTCCCAGTTCTTGACTGGATTGGCTGTCCTCACAATAGACTGCTGCTGTTGGTCCAAAAGGCACGAAGTCTAAACTACATCTCCCAGAGTCACTGCCCATACAATCCTCTTGTGGCTGGCTCAGATTATGAGTCCCAAGTTCTGATTCGTCCAAGGCATCATTTTAGAGCTAGTTTACCCCACACTGATTGGTCCAGTTCAGCAGTTCAAAACCAGAATGGGAACTAGGCAGACAGTTCTGACTGCAAAGAAAGCAGGTTAGACAAACTGTAATTTCATTATTACTCTAAATAATTTCTGGCAAACAGTTACATCTTTCAGATAGGTTCCTTTGCACTCCTAGTGACTGCAAAAATGAAGTGAATTGGCAGCAGCTCGAGTGGTACTCAGAGAAGCACACAGTCCCCCCATACAAACTAATTATGTCTGCAAGCAGACAGCTCTTAAAGAGACAGTACCAGAGGCTCTAAAACACTCACTGATAAATGGCTTAAATGCCAAACACCATTCAGGCTTGGAGCATTCAAGCAAGCTCCTGGAAGTCTTTTGGGAACCCCATTTGCAGGGGGTTACACCTTCCTGGCCTGGGAAAGCTTAGACGTCCGCGTCAAGCAAGTACCCATAAGTTTCAACTGCAACCATATACATTTGCATTAGGCTCATACATGTAATCATCAGTCAATATATCATTTTACCAAGAACACATTTCTGAAACATTGCAGTCGTCACTCTTACACAGTATTACATACACATTGTACCATAACTCAAGTTATTACCTCTTGTACATGAAACCTGAAGAGAGGGCCCTTCCTATCAGTTACCTTGGGGCTGGATGGGGCAAGGCACCATACTTAGAGGGCAACACAATAACTTGGAGTTAGCACTGATGCTCAGTTTGGGCAATGAGCCTGGGGACACATACACTCCTTTATGGACAACATTGAGAGGCAAGTCCACAGGCCTCCCAAGTGAATCATAACTGAGGTGCACCACAGGCTTTACAGCTCGACCAGTCTTTCTAGGGGAACTGTTATAGTCTCTGCACTCTGAGCCTCATTTTCAGCATTGTCCCTCACTTGTCAGGAGTCTCCATGGGGGGTAGAGGCTAGAACTTGGGGCACTTTCAGCTCCAGGAGTTACAGTTTCTGAGTCCACAACATTTGGCTCGCATGGAGAGCTTTCGGACACTGGCAGTGGACTGTCAGGGCACTCAAAATACTCTTCTTGTTCGGTGTATCACCAGTCTGCCCCAATCTATCATTTTCCTCCCTGAAAGCTCAAACAGTTCAACCATGCACAATGATTCCATTTCATCTGATCTGATGCTTTGCACTTCACTTTCTGGGAGCATTGGCTCCAGGGATGAAGTGGGGCATAGACAGTCCAGAAGGCCCAGCTTTGTCTCCAGTATTGACTAGGGATTGCCTCAAACAATTGACTCAGTTCAGTAAGAAGGATAGTATTCAAAGTCACTCTCACTTTCTTCTGATATGGACTGACAGTCATGCTCAACTGGGACTTGTGCAGGGGAACACTTTAACTCTGCTTCTGTAGGTGCAGACTTCTTGATCTTTTCTTAGCAGCAGCTCTAGTCACTGGTCCAGAGGGCATCTTCTAGGGCTCAGACTCAATTAAGATTTGTCCAATGGGCAGTAAATGATTTCTATGCATTGTTTTACATCTTTTGAATTATTCTCAGGCCTTACTTTGTACACTGGCAGATCATCTAGTTTGCCCACTACAATGTGAGGGAGATGGTGCCATCTGTCAGCAATCTTGTGTTTGCCATGCAGTCCCAGATTTCTTAGAATACCCGATCTCCTCCTGGAGTTCCTGTGCTTTCACCTTTTTATCATACCTTTCTTTGTTGGCCAGATTTCTTTGGCAGCCATGGTTTGAGCCAGTTAGTAGCATGAGTTAGCTGGGCCTTTAACTTTGCACATACTGTAAATAGTTGTCAGCTTGAACCCCATCAGAGAGACCCCAAAACACACATCTACCGGTAGTCGAGCTTCTCTTCCAAACATCAGGCGGTAGGGGAGAACCCAGTGGCATCACTTTTGGTGCAGTTATAAGCATGTACCAGGGTGCTAATTTGTTGGCTCCATCTAGGCTTGTCCTTTGGGTGCAGGGTGCCTAGCATATCTAGCAAAGTGCGGTTGAAACGTTCAGGCTGTGGGTCCCTGGGGGTGGTAAGGAGTGGTTCTGGACTTTCTCACTCCCACAGAGAAAGCATCTCTTTGATCAGACGACTCTCAAAGTCTCTCCCTTGATCAGAATGGATTCTTTGTGGAGCCCCATAGTGAACAAAAAGTTTTCATAAGTACTTTGCTACAGTGGATGCTTTTGGTCTTTGGTGGGGAAAGCTTGGGCATATCTCGTGAAATGGTCAGTGACCACCAGCACATTACTGATATTTCTTTGATCTGACTCCAAACTTAGAAAATCAATACAGACCAGCTCCATGGGTGCACTGGTGGTTATGTTAACAAGGGGCAGCCCTCTGGGGCAAAAGCTTTCCTCTGTAAGCAGCGACTACAAGTTCGAATGTGTTGCTCCACATCAGCCCCATCTTAGGCCAATAGAATCTGGATCTCACCAAGTCAAGTGTTCTGTCTATACCAAGGTGCCCCATGTGGTTGTGCAAGGACCTCAATACTGAGTCTCGAAGGCAGTGGGCAGCACTAGTTGTTGTTTGTCTACTTGTCCCCTCTGTCTACTGTTTCTCTGTATAACAGTTTATTGATCAGTTTCAACTTAGGACCTTCTTTGTATAACAGTGCAGTTCTCAAATCAGTGGAGCGTAATTTGGACACATCTTTTTCCTGCATAGAGGGCTTCTAAAGCTGCTTTGATCTATGGGATCGCGGGATTGAGCCGCCATACTGTCATTGTCCAGCTGAGGCAGTGCACCAATGTCTATTGCAGAAAAGTGGCAATAAGCAGCAGGTATGCAATTCTCAGAGGCTCCCAAGCAATCCACCATGCAGTCCCTGCGTCCGTGGACATTGTTCCTCCCTGTCAAGAGCTTCGGCAGAGTGCCCGAATGTCAGGTTCTGCCAGTCGGACCCAATCATTCTGGGGAACAGGCCTCCGGAGAGAGCATCAGCATCTATGTGGTTCAGACCTGCTCCGGTATTCGAGAGCATAGTCATATGTAGATAATGCAGAAAGCCACCTATGGCCAGTGGCATCCAACTTAGCTGAGGTCTGCACATAGGTCAAAGGATTATTGTCAGTTTTTACTAGTATTTTAGCCCCATACAAGTACTCATGGAATTGGTCAACAATAGCCCACTTCAAAGCTAGGAACTCTAACTTATGTACAGGATAGTTCTTTTCGGATGGGGTCAGGCTTCTACTGGCAAAGGCCACTGGTCTCAGGCCATCTCGTGCTCTTTGGTACAACACAGCCCCAACCCTTGCAAGCTAGCATCAGTGTGCAGGACGAAGGTTTTCTTGGATCGGCATAGGCCAGCACTGAGCATGGGTGTTGATAATGATCTCATGAAAAGCAGTCTCACAATCAGGAGTCCAGCGGGCCCCAAATACTTCACTCGGATGAAAATACACTCTTTCAGTCTTGAGGGACGCTGACTTTTGGTATTTTTTGTGGGTTGGGGGATACCCTTGAGTAAGGTTAAGTAAAGGGCGGATCACTTGAATAGTCCTTGATGAGCGACTGACATACCCCACAGAATCCCAGAATCTTTGCAGTTCTTTTAGATTTTTGGGCTGTGGCCAGGTGGTCAAGGCCTCAACTTTACTTGGGTCGGTCTCTATTCCCTCGGTGGATACTATGTGTCCCACATACTTTACTGATGTTTGAAAGAATTGACACTTATCAATGGACAGTTTAAGGCCAAAGTCCTCCAGTCGGTCCAATACCTTAATAATCTGCTCTCATGTTCCTCCAGTGGAGCTGCCAAACACAATAACATCATCTAGGTATACCAGGCACTCTAGTAAGTTCATGTCCCCACTGCACGCTCCATCAATCGTTGAAAGTGGCTGGGGCACCTGAAATCCCTTGAGGCATCCTCATGAATTCATAGAAGCTAAGCGGACAGATAAAGGCCGTCTTTCTCACGGGTCCTTCTGGGGCCATCGGGATCTGGTAGTACCCACTCATGGAGATCCAGCAGAGAACCACTTGTTCTGCTTAGGCAGTCCAAAGCATCCTGAATGCGGGCATTGTGTACTGATCAGGATAGTCCCGGTTTAAGGTGCGATAATCCACACACATCCTTACTGTTCCATTCTTTTTCCTCACTACCACAATGGGGAAGCATAAGGCTTCTGATTCTTGTATTACACCAGCAGCTAACATCTCTTGCAGATGCCGCCTCACATCATCTATGTCAGCAGGTGCCAGGCGCCGAGACCTCTCACCTAAATGGTCTTTCGCATGCAGCCGGATATTGTGCTCAGCTCTTGCACCATCCTACATCCCATCCTTTAAAGAAAACACCTGGTCTCTCTGGGCAAGCTTCTCACTGATCCTCACTTTCCATTCAGCTGGCAAGCGGAGTCGCCAAATCAAACAAGTCAGGCTTACTCTGTCATTCTTCCTTGAACTCTTGCTGCTGGGTAGCACTGCAGTGTCTGCACAATGCACATTAGCCAGGATGCAACCTCTGTTTACTCGAATGTCTCTTTCAGACACATTATGAACTTGGACCATTACCCTTCTGGCATAAGCATGGGCTCTAGCGGCAAAATACTAGGCTTGACCAGCAGTCCCTCTGGCAATTTTCCATCGCCTGGTGCATCCAACATTAATATTTTATTCTTAACATCCTTTCTGATACGGACCTCTCCCTGTAAGGTACACTGGGCATTTGGCGCCAGGATCAGAGACTCAGGATCCTTCTTCCATACAATTCCGACCGGTTCCTCTGGTTCTGTTTTTTCAGCATCTCTCTGTGCCTCATAGGCCTTCTTAATTAAAGCGAACTCTAAAGCTCTACTAGTCTTTGACCCCTGTTTTTCATAACACAACTGTGCCAGCCTTCCGAACATATGAGCATTTGTTCCAATCAACAAAGGGACACCATCATACAGTCCAGTGGGGGACACACTAAGGCTAGGGTCTCTACTTGTTCGGCCACTCCAGCCACGGAGGTGGGGAAAGACAGCCAAATTCGGATATACCCGAATAGGGTAGGCCTTCTCACTTAACCCCATACATGCAGTCCTTCTAATGGTTGTAAGGGTACTTGACAAATGCTTCTGATACCAATCCTGGAACATAATTGTCACTTGGGAGCCACTGTCTAATACAGCTCTTGTAGACACTCCATTCACCTTTACAGTGGTCTCCATGGAGGACCCACTATTCTGGACCAGTCTGGAGAGGCGGTAGTGGGGGCCTGGGCAACTGACCTTGCCACAAAGGGACGTGAATTAGCATTTTTGGTGCCCTCACTGGGATCATGTCGTGCACCTTCTTAACCACTGGTTTTTCTCCGAAGTTTCCTCCTTGTAGGCTCATATGCAACTTTGTCAGTGTCTTTTGGGGACTGGCATTCCCTTTTCATGTGCCCATCTTTCCCACAATTATAGCAAAACATACTTTCTGGAGTTTGAGCTGGCCGAGGCGCCACACTGGGAGCCAGGGCGGGGTATTACTAACTGGAAACCTGGGTGCCATCTCTGTCTGCGGTGTGATAAGCATTTGGAGACATCTCGTCAGTTCTGCACTTCCATGGTCAAGGAATTGAGTTTGGAGCTGTTATCAGCGGGAGATAGGTGGTGTACCCCCACCCCATAGCAGATGCAGTCGGATATAGGTCAGGGGTCTGTGACTTGCAGGCGTGGCCTTCATAAAGGGACTGTTTTGAATTCCCGGATCCTCTCAACAGTTCACCCCATTGTGGCATATCTTTTCCTTGTCAGAGCACTCATTGACTGTCAACCTCTGCCCTGAACTTCACTTGATGGGTCACCCTCAGTCACTCGGGTCGAGCCACAGCTGTTGGTGCAGGTACCTCCTCAGGTGCCTTTTCTCAACTCCTCGAATTTCTCTCATTAACTCATCATAGGAGGGTGGGGATTCCAGTCGATTTGCCAGGCGTAACTGAAGCAACAGCAGTTCTGAGGGCAGACTTATGATTCTTTCCAGTCTGGTTCGGTCTAGTTTCAATCGCTGGCAAACTACCCTTTCTGAGGCATTCTTGCAACAATTTTTCCAGCGAGATACACACAGACAACAACTCCCCTTGGTACTGTTGTGCATTTCTTACTCTCCACCATAGGTCCTCATCAGAATCTGGGCTCCCATACACATTCTCAAGGCCTCAAGATAGGCCTGTGCAGTCGCTTCAGGGGTTACTGGCCCGTTTGCTTACGGATGGTAGCCAGGGCAGGACCTCGGAGGCTCTCACTAACCCTCTTTAGCTCCGCCTCGAGCATTGCCATTCTAGCACTTGGGGGCAACATAGTCTATCCAGGTCTCCCAGTCATCCTCCTTGGGGGTGGGGAGGGTGCCAGAAGATCCTCAACCTTCGGTAGAGTCTGACTAATGGCAGGTGCAGAAATAGGAGTCTGCATTGGTTCAGCCACCATTACGGGCACTGGAGCAGGAGAGGGTGTTGGGGGAGGAACACCCCCAGGTGGCAAGAATAGTTTCTTCAAGTCCTCCACAGTTTTCCCCTCTCCCAGCAACCATTCAGCAAATTTCTCCTCAAAAGTTTCAGATAGTGGTGGGGGCTGATTCCCCCCCGGGTCTTTACTGTCCTTAGTTATCACTCTCCAAGCAGTGAGGGCTCCCTCTGGGGTAATGGTCTGTGGCACTTTGGAGCTATCTATGGGATCCTTAAACTCTACTAGGGCCAGGAAAGTGTGGGTGAGCAGATTAGCATGCCGACCCACCACCACAGGGTTTTGTAAACCTTCCACCTTGGAAAGTACTCCTGCACAGTGTCCGTATTGATACCCAGGGGATGTCCAGGATAAGCATAGCATTTTGGGGTCGATCTCCTCCCAGTACACCACTCCACCAGCGGCACAGCCACTTCTGTCGGGTACCCATTTTTTCTTAACAGTGGTTCAGAAATATGGCCACTAGAGGACACACAATCCCAGCGGTGAGCCTCCAAGATGTAACCCTAGATAGGCGCTATCCCAGGGCTACTACCCCTGCCTGATTTGCCACTAACAGGGTTGAGGGGCCTGGATCCAATGGGGGTGCCTCCACCCAGAGGTCAGGGTTTGCAATAGTTAAACTAACTTGGTCACAGCCCTCTGGGACACTGCAAACCCCTTTCTTCCCACTAGTGGCCCACACAATATATCAGAATTACCTTCACGGTATACACTTACCCCCAGGTCTGGTTCCGCACTGGGACCTCCTGTGAAATGAGATACAGTGCAACAATCACAGTACAGTACTTTAACATAGACAAATACCTCAGGCAGTATAACTTTGCTGAAACAAGCAGCTCTGATTTATTTGGGGGGATATAACAAGGACAGGGGAAATCAGGTTAATTAGCTTATCACTCTAATAATCTACCTATGGCTCTGTGCACAGGCCTATCCTATCAGTTACTGTCCCTGGGTACCCAAGCCCTAGTGGCTAGTCCAAACCGTGGCAGCTGGTAGGCCCTTTCACACAGAGAAAGGAAAATTAAACAGTCAGCAGTACAGTAATTCCATTTGGATTTAATGTAGGCAATTCAACAGGGAGCGACCCTAATTAGTACTCCACGACCTCAAAGAAGATATGGTCCTTCAATGTCAGCAGGGCTACTTTTGATCTCAAGAGACTCCTCACACATTTATATGGTAAAAAAAAAAGCACTATACCAGGCAGGCTGCATCTGTATCCCAATCGCAATTACTGCACAATAACCAGGAGAACACACAGCAGATTCAGTTCCTGACAGACCGAGTGTAATTCAACAATTTCTTCAGTCTTCTACAGGGTGAGCCTGGTTTCTACTCTTCAGAGATCCTTTGATTCTTTTCACAGGACGGATTCAGTCCTAACAAGCTGTTACACAAGCTGCAGACCGGAACTCTGGGCCTTACACACGTTTTTTGACTAAAACTGCACACTGAAGGAGCACAGGGTTTCTTTCCCCTTCACTTTCAGATCTCAAACTGAAACTCCCAACAGACAAAAACCGGGCACTTCCTTTGAGTTCCTCCCAGTTCTTGACTGGATTGGCTGTCACTCACAATAGACTGCTGCTGTTGGTCCAAAAAGGCACGGAAGTCTAAACTACATCTCCCAGAGTCACTGCCCATACAATCCTCTTGTGGCTGGCTCAGATTATGAGTCCCAAGTTCTGATTCGTCCAAGGCATCATTTAGAGCTAGTTTACCCCACACTGATTGGTCCAGTTCAGCAGTTCAAAACCAGAATGGGGAACTAGGCAGACAGTTCTGACTGCAAGAAAGCAGGTTAGACAAACTGTAATTTCATTATTACTCTAAATAATTTCTGGCAAACAGTTACATCTTTCAGATAGGTTCCCTTTGCACTCCTAGTGACTGCAAAAATGAAGTGAATTGGCAGCAGCTCGAGTGGTACTCAGAGAAGCAACAGTCCCCCCATACAAACTAATTATGTCTGCAAGCAGACAGCTCTTAAAGAGACAGTACCAGAGGCTCTAAAAACACTCACTGATAAATGGCTTAAATGCCAAACACCATTCAGGCTTGGAGCATTCAAGCAAGCTCCTGGAAGTCTTTTGGGAACCCCCATTTGCAGGGGGGGTTACATAGACAAATTCAATATGCATTTAAATTGAAGGAAGCCATAAGGACTTTGGTCTCTTGACACCCATGTGACTTGTCTGTTTTTAAAATATTTTTTGATATTTATTTATTAATGTTGTGTTTATTATTAGGGCTATATTTATTGTAGTGATATTTATGCTGGTAGCTTTGTAAGGTTATTGCACTTTATGTACTGTGTGTTTCCACTTTAAAATTCTTCTGACATTTTTTGATGATGTCATTAGTAGTGATGTACAAATTGTGCATTTCCTAAGCACACTAGACAGCCAAGTGCCTATTTTCAGGTCTGACACACCTTTGAGAGAGTGACTTATTGCATAATTATAATGTTGTGGATACAAGATCTTGAATAAGGCAAGAGCAAAGATTGGCAGTGGAAATTTCTTAACCTCAAAGTAGAACTGGATGTTATCTTACCAAAATTTCTGTCAGCATGTTTGTAGATGACTGAAGCATGGCTTGTTTCTTTCTAAAAATACTTTACTGGGGGACACACTTCTGCATACCACAAACTCCCTCTTAAAGGTCATTGGCAACTTAATATATGTGTGTTTTTTTTGTTTACTGGTAACATTTTGTAGTCATCAAATGCTGTTTTATTGTAAATGACCTTCTGATTTACTGTATGGTTGTGCCTTAAGGGGTATTTTTTTCTGTCCTTTTCCCTTGTGTCATCTTCCGGTGGTGGCACTCCTCTGATCACTGAGGTATGCATGCTCATTTGAAAAATCAAGGGATAGGCCAGTTTTTCAAAGTGAAAACATGAATTCTTGCTTCTGTGTTTCTACTAATGAGGGTAGGTTTTTTCATTGTTATCTACAAGTTGCTCCTTGATTTATGACAGTAAGGGAATGGCTGGAGTAAGGGAGGGAAGTCAAAACAAGTGATTCACAAAAACGTTCAGTTTGCTATCCTCCATCGTGTCTGACGTTCACTGCTGGGTGCCAGCACCACTTATCAGACACGTGTCACAGTAAATCAAACAAATGAACCAAAACAAACCCTGTCTTGTCCCCCTCCACATGCCTCTCCTTTGCAAATAATTTATTAGAGGGAACCTCACAGGATTTGAAATGGAGATGCTGGTTTCTGCCTTTGGAATGCTGTGTATCAGTCCAGAGAAGATGAGCTGGTTGGTGAGATTTAAGGTGCCGTAGCTTTAACTTGCTTCTGATTGTGACACTGAAACGGCTTACTCTGTGAAAACAAAAACCTAGTGACGTCTCAACGAAAACTTTAAACTACCTAATAATTAAGTACAATTCTCTTTTTTATTTAGTTGTTTAACCAAGTATAGCACACTAAGCTGAAAGCTTTTTTACAGGAGCAACAAGAGGTTAAGTGATTTGCTCAGGGTCACACAGTATGCAAGTAGAGGCTGTGGGATTCAAACGCAGGCCTGGTCTGCTGGATGTCACCAAATTTGAAGCTTAGAGCCTTAGACCACTGTGCTGTACTGCCTTTCTGCCAATTCTGCCAGCATTCCATTTATATTTTATATATTTCTCCTCCCTCATTATTTATTACTAAAGAAATGTTTATGAAGTTGAGAGCTGAAACTATAGTATTATCAGCTCTGAACAATAGTACTATCACTTGTCAACGATGGTATTATCACTTCGGGCAGTGTTGTATTACCCGGATTCTTTTGTATGTGATAGGATACTATTATTTGGCCATCTCCATAGATTACATGATTGTTGTCCCTTAGAGTTCATTTTGAGTTTATCTGCCTTTATAGCTGACTCCCAACTTCCAGTTATAATTCTTTGTTATGACATCACAATCTTTTGCCATGGCAGTAACTATGATGTCACTAACAGAGCTCTATGACTTCAGGTAGGGAGAAAGCAGCAGGAAGTGATGAACTCTTCATGAGCAAAGATCCTGTTTTAATGCAAATGTCCTCACTACTACTAAATATACTGAGAAATTAACAAGTGGCATCAACTGAAAAGGATTTGTAGGGTATTCTTAAATAGCTAGTTCTCTGACATAAAGGCTGTCAGCCCTTATAAGTTGTGTAATTTGATTTATTTCAAAAGTTTTATCAGGAAACACATACTGAGCTGGTAACAGCTCCTTTCAAGAAGTTCCTTGGGGCGAGAGGGTTTTGTGAGAGTAGACGAGGTGCAAATGTACACCGAGTTAACAGTTGTGCAAACAAATATTTGGTTTAGCGTAGTAGTTCAATAAATACAGTAATTTAACAGTTGCAAAAAAACACCAACCATGGCTAAAATGTTAGGGTGGGGGACATGGAACCACCAAAGCCCTTTAAACCAATGGCAATGCATATAAGCAGGTGGCAGCTGCTGGCATTGCAAGCAATTAAGAGTAAAGAATCCAGTCAGCACTAACTTCACTCTGTCATACTAGCTAGCAGCTTCCTTCTCATATCCTTACATTAACACAAAAATAAATATTTATACATTAATGTCTGGATTGGTATTGCCTCAGATCATTACACCGGCTTTAAAGCTTGTACTGCTGGAGCCATGACAGACCAGAGGCAGCATGGGTTTTCAGAGAAAGTCAAGCCAGCCAAACCTGGTAGGTTTCATTGATGGGGTGACCAAGGAATTACATCAAGGAGGTGCGGTGGATGTAGCCTATCTGGATTTCAGTAAGGCTTTTGACACCATTCTGCATAAGGGACGATTGAGCAAGCTGGGTAAAAAGATTGCAAACTGGGTAAGAAATTGGTTAGGGTACAGGGGCTGGTAGTAAACGGAGTTTAGTGCAAGGAAGGGAGGGTGATGAGAGGGGACACCTCAGGGATCAATGCTGGATCTGCTCCTCTTTAATGTCTTTTTAAGTGAAATTGCAAAGAAGCAGGAAGAGAAGAGAAGGTTTGACTCTGTGTGATACCAACATCTGCAGCAGGATGGAAAAGTATGAGCAGAGACCTGAGAAGACTTGAACTGTTGTCAAGGGTATGGCAGCGGGGTTTCAACACAAAAATGTTAAATAATGCACTTGGGGCACAGTGGTAGAGGGGTAGAGTACAAAATGGGTGGAGTGATATTGACAACATTAAGAACGCATAAATAAAAAAAGTAGCTTTTTGGTACAGTACAGTTGATTACTGTTTAAATATTACGTATCAGACTGTGGCTCCCACTGTACAACTGATCCAAACCCATAATCATGTTCCTCACTTAAAGTGAAAAGGGGGGGGCATAACTGACTCCTTGTTTTTGTGTTAAAGGGGTAAATTTTTTTAGAGCAAAAACAAGGAAAGGGGGTCATTTCTAAAATGTGCAGATAAGCATGAGTAACTACTTTTTTCAGACAGTGCCACCACCAGGCGTCATCTCCTGTACAAAAATGCTTCATTTTTCACCTAGACACTTAATACCACCATGTAAATATATGTTTATTCCCCACCAGTGGAGACAATGATTGACAAGATAAAAAGTAATACCTTATACCCAAGTCAAACTATATAGTGTTATCTTGGGGCGCTGATTATGTCACAGATAATATCACATACTGGGTCAATATGTGGCAGAGAGAACCATGCATGGAATACTGCGCAAATTCATCACTCAGTGCACTAGCGTGATAGGGTACAGAACCCCTCAAGGCAGATATGTTGCGTGCGCCATTTTGTACCCTATCGCACATGGGTGGGGAGGAGTTACATGGATTGAAGACTTCTATTCAGGAGGGTGTCCACTAAGCTGCTACTCTGGCTCAGTGGGATGAGCCATCGCAATACAGGAGGTTGCTATGCATCTGTGGTCAGCGGCTCGAATCCCGATTCCCAGACTTTTTGGAAACCGCATTGTGCAGTTTCTTTTTTTTTCCTCCGCCACCATGTTTCTACCCATCTCTGTGTTAAATCCTCCCTCTCCCCAGAGTTGATAATTTTAAAAGGGGAGGGTTCGGGGGTGCAGCCCCCCATAACAAGGGGTGCTAGGGCACAGCCCCTCGCAGACAACAGAAAACACACATGTTCACTTCGCTGAAATGCTTTTCAGCACTGGTTCTGTTTGACAGCAATGTATCCACTGAATTTACAGTGTGGTATATTACTACATGGTTTTGTCTTTCGATGTTGACCCCGTGCTATGACATCATACCTTGCTGGCTAGATCACAGTGGTCTACTGAACCAATAAGAGAGCAGCTTTCATAATGATGATGACATCGCAAAAGCCATATACAGCACTGATGCCAGCAGTTGAAATCAAAGAGAACCCATCAAATCTTCAGACAGCTGATGTAAAAGGTATAACTGGTGTACAGATCTAGTATAAATCAGATATGCAAAACCTGATTTAAAATAGGCAGTTTATTATCAGTTGTGAGGGGCAGGACTTTCATAACTCACACATGGCTTTGGTATATGTGAGTTATGGTTCTGACCCCTCATACTGGCAAATAAATTGCATGTTTAGAGCCCAAGTCACAAAACAGATTGGGATATGCACAATTTCCTCGTTTCCCAGACATAGAGTTATGCACCCCAATGCCTATCTAAACCAAATGGCATGCACAGCCCATTCCCACTACTCATCATGGCTGTAGAGCTCTGTGGGCGTGACACTGGGGAAGCAATACTTGAACATGCTACATCAAAACAGATGCTTGGGTTGGTGCTGCACTTCTGTATGGAGCAGAAGATCATGAGATATGGTAGTCCTGCAAGGCCCCCAACACACACAGTCACGCACACACACCTACAGTTTTACTTTTGGTCTCCCCTTCCATCCAAGGTGTCATCTCCTACAACACCTTACCCTGGCTGCAGAGAGCCCCTCGTCTAACTCAAGCAGGGCCCAGGGCTACATAAATAAAATAGGAATTATAGTTGTTGAACTAAACAGTTGGAATATTCAGGAAACCACCACAAATGCTTCTCAGCTAAATTGGTTGCATACTACCTATAATAAAATGGCTATAAAAAATGCTTGAAGCCAGTTTCACCTGTGACTTTTCCCATCACAGCCTCACATGTGAAGCAAGAGTCCACAGAGCAGCTTATATCTGATGGTAAGCACCATAAACACATAACTGAATCCCTTTTACAATCCTAGTATGGCACTTCTGGGTCTGTTTTGCTGGGATAACATCACTTCTCTGGTGGCTGTGGCTTCATGCCTCACAATGCACCCAGAGTGTGATGCTTGCCCAGCTGGACACAAGCCACAGAGTGACTTATTGAATAAGTATAATGTTATAGATAGAAGATCTTGAATAAGGCAAGAGCAAAGATTGGCAGTGGAAATTTCTTAATCTCAAAATATAACTGGATGTCACTTTACCATAATTTATGTCAGCATGTCTGTAGATACATTAAGCATGGCTTGTTTATTTCTAACAATAATTTACTGTGCAAAACAATTCTGTATACCACAAACTTCCTCTTAAAGGTCATTGGCAACTTAAAGGGGAACTGTCATCTTCAGGATTTTTTAATGTTGGAAAGCCCATAGAAAGCTAATTTAAGTGAGCAATTGTTTTAATCTGTGAGTATTTACAGTTCAGATTTATTCATATGTAAATCAGCCTGTAATTAAGGGCTGGGGGAAGCCATCTCTTTTAAGCTCCTGACAGGAAATCATGTCACTGAGGATCTAGGATCTCCTTTGCCAGTAGGTTTAATAGGACAAAATCTGTTTTATTAAGTGTGTTTTAAGGTGTCATTACAGCACTTTCTACATTTATAACAATTGCTTTGTATGTGCATTGGAACTAGTGTGTTATCACCTTTACATTTCAAACTGTTAGTAAAAATAATCCATCTTCAGGATTGGTGCTTTAACCTCTAGGCTATACTGCCAGCTCCTCATCAAAAACTACAATCTCAAGGCTTGCTCTGTGCTGCCAACAGGTATTGGGGCCCCATATCAGGATATCTAACCCTGGCTGTGTTCATGTCAGTACAGATTTCTGGGGCTGCCACAGTGCCAACTTCTGTCCTTTTCCATTTTTTCTCTTACAGCATTTTCTCGTACAATTTTGATTGTGAACTCAGATCTTCAAGAAGCAAATGTGACTCTGTACCTGTTGGCCTGGCATTATGGGGCCAGCCTTGAAATATATAGTTTTTTGATTATTAGCTGGCAGTACTGCCTTGAGAGCTGTGAACAAGTTTCGTTCATCCAGCAGAATGGGTTTTGACTCCAGCGTGCTCTACTTGTATATTGTGTGACCAGAGCAAGTGACTTAACCTTCCTGTGCCCCCAAAACACAACAGGAACAAAGTGTAGCTTGGTGTGCCTTTCCTGGACAAAGACAATATAAACAATCTGAGCATGTGTTACCATTCTGAAAATATAATTATTTTTTTTCAACCAGGAGAGACACACTCAGCTGAAAGCTTGTTTATAGGTGCAACCTGAGAGCTCAATTGACTTGTTCAGGGTCACACAGAATGTAAGTGGGGGCTGGGGGATTCAAACCTAGGTCTCCAGGTTTGCAGCTCAGAGCCTTAAACCACTGTGCTACACTGCCTCCTTATGCTTTTTCTAGTCTGATCTGACTTGAAAAGAAAAAAATAGGACACAATTACTTGTTTATTAATTGCAAAAACACATAGATGGACAAAATTGTTAAAACATGCATTACCAGAAATGCATTATTGAAATATAGAATAATAGATGGGTGGGTGTGTGTAATCAGAATCTTACATACACACTGGAGGTGTGGGATGCTACTTAAAGGCATCCCACACCAAGAGTGCACGTAAAATTCTGTTTTGTAGACACACACACACACACACTATTTTATTTAATTAATGGTGACAATTTTTCCCTTTCAGCACAGTTCAGTTAGTGCAGCACTTCTATCAGAGATAGAGGCACACACATACTCATGCAAACACACAACACACAGACACACACACACACACACACACACACACACACACACACACACACTAACTGGTTCTCTCTTTTTTTTCTCTTTTCCATTATGTTGTTTTTCTTTCTTTTTATGTTGGCTTGCTGCACCTGCGCAAGCCAGCATCTTGAGGTAGTGCAGCTTTGGAGGTGTGGTCACTGTTGGGTGAATGCAGGGCACGCATCAGTAGGTGCGTCCCTCATTCCCCAATCAGCCTGCATGCTGGTGCCACACCATGCATACATAATGTGGTGAGCACATCTAAGGAAAGGTCCACTGCAATCCGAACAAAGCTCATCAGATGCAGCAGTCCTTTTATTGCTGTGCTCGCCGCCATTATGTGCACGGCAGGACACAGCCGTAGAACTGCCGACTTCGGGGGTGCCCAATCCCTCTGTCAGCTGCCCCTGACCCCTGTCAATGTGGAGATGGGGGAGCCCACTACCCATCAGCATAAAGTGCCCCCAAATTGTGTAATGCTGAGGGGGTGCCCAATCCCCCCTCAGCTGTTACCCCACCCACATTTCCTTGTGTGCCGATGGGGGTGCCCACTCCCGGTCGGCAGAAATAACCCCCTACAATTGTTTAATGCCGAGGGGGTACCCAATCCCCCCTTGGCTGTTACCCCACCCACTTTTCCTTTTGTGCTGATGGGGGCCCACTCCCTGTTGGCATAACAACCTACATATGTTTAATGCTGAGAGGGGTGCCCAATCCCCTCCTCGGGTCTGCATCCCCTCTCTTCTTTTGTGTGCCAGGGGTGCCCAATCCCCATCTGCAAAAATGTGCCCCCCGTGTTGTATGCTGACAAGAGTGCCCAATCCTCCATCAGTTATAGACCCCCTAAAACAGTTAGGTGGCACACTGGGAGCCCACCCCAGCATGCCAAATCCCTTGGAAAAAAAAATGCCCCGCAATGTTTTAATTTCCTTTTACTACCTGTAAAAGGAAAACGGTCCCTCATAGTCTCTGTGCCCCCCTGCCCCCACCTGCACCCACCCACTGCGCAGCCTGCCTCCCCACACACCCCCATACCCCATACTTACCTCTGGAGCTTGGTGTGATTATCATCGGTGGACCGGGAACACGTCTGCACTCTTCAAAGCCGACCGCAAACTGAGGAAATGCCGGTAAGCTGTATAATGGGATAGATAGGAGTTTTTCAGCTTTAGTACATATCTCAGGCATTTTTGTGAATTTTGGCCCCAAATTTTTAACAAGGGGTTTTTGGGACTCCTTCTAATGAATTCTTGCACTGTCATGGTGTTATTTGGCCCCGAAAGGTGATTTTGCAGTCACTGCAAGGAATCACCTTTCAGGACCACATAAGAAGATATCAGTGCTGCAGTTCATGAGGGGGGCTCTCAAAAACCCTATGTTGTAAATTTGGTGGGAAAGATACAACACGTGACTGTTTTACGAGTGTGCATTGCAACTGTGCAGCGCACACTCATAAGTTATCGAATTCACAATATTTTCATGCCAGATTCTCAACATTGGCATTTTACCACACCCTCTTTTGAATTGTGCAGCTGTTATTTTTCACATCTTGGTCAAAATATGTTTTCGCACTTCCAGCGCAGAATAGCGCGGTCATGGTGCGAAATCAGTGTTCGGGACACATTATGAAAATGACAGTGACACTGTTCATGAGCAGAGATCCTAAAATGCCTGTGTTGACAATTTGGTGACAATACTTCATAAAGTGACTGCTTTACGAGCGTGCGCAGCAACTGTGCAATGCATGCTCGTGCGTTGGTGCATTTGCACTATTTGCATGCCAGAGTCTCAATATTGGCATTTTGCCACACCTTCCTGTGAACTGTGCAGCTGTCATTTTTCACATCCTGGCTGAAATGTGTTTTTGTTCTTCCGGCGCAGAATAGCGCGGTTGCTGTGCGAAATCAGTGTTCGGAAGACATTGCAAAAATGACAGTGATACCGTTCATGAACAGAGGTCCTAAAATGCCTGTATGGAAAATTTGGTGACAATGCTCCATAAAATTACTGTTTTACGAGGTGCATAGCAACTGCACATCGCACGCTCGTAACTTAACGCATTCATAATGATCAGTGTGGGATGCTTTACTAAACCCCTCGGGCTTTGCCCTCGGGGTTTATGTAGCATCCCACACCTCAGGTGTGTGTAAAACTCTCATTACACATGCCACCCCATGCATTATTGTATATGTAATATGCTTTGAAATAAGGGCATGCTCCACACAATGCTTGCAGCTGCTCCACTCTCGCAAAGGGGGGTGGACAGCTGCAGAGGCCCCCCATGCACAGGATGTGCACCTTTGGGGCACCCCACAGCATCCAGAGCCATTGTTGCATGCTTACTCCATGCCCAAATCATGGTCACAGGACCCATCTCTCTGCCGGCTGGGAGCAGGCAAGGGGACAGACAACTGCATGATCCTGCACATTGTCTGGGAAGGAAGTGCAGCTGGCGCAGAGGGCATCTACTTTGGGGATGTCATACCACCTACGTGTCCCTCTCTGACTGGTTGTCCAGCTCATACTGGGGCAAGTACAGCCCATTCTCCACTGGCCTCCAGTCCTGGGTGAAGAGTTATGGGCTGGGGTTGTCACTGGCACTGGTCTGATTTTATGGCACATTTCTGGCTTGTTTTGAAGGGGGGAATGGCAGCCTCTGATGGACTGGCATGGGCTGTCATATTCTGTGGACCTGCATCCCTGGTGTCACTCACTGGTCCTGCACAGTAAGGCCAGAAGACTCCAAGGCACACCACAACACTTGTCGATGTCTGCAGGGTAGGGTGAGGTGAAATGGCATGAGCGCTATAGCCGACGATCCAAAGGCGCATCCCAGTGCCTGTCAGTCTCTGCAGGGTGGGGGTGGGGTTGGCATCAGTTCAATACTTCACTGCCATTCCTATTATGCATCTCTCTAACTTCTGCACTACTAACGCCAATGCCAGTAAGACAACATTCAGCATTGACAAATGTTTGTTTTACATTACAGTGGAAATGGCATTCTGGAAAGTCATGGGTCATCAGCATAACTCCAGAGTGTAAGACATGCTCGAAGTGTATGAGTGGCAGGATCAATCAGATTGATTTTTTTCATTTTCAAGGCAGGATCAAAAAGGTAATATTTAAAAATATTTTAAATCTTACTTGCCTTAGCAATGCTAGGCAAAGCTTGAGTGCCAGTACCGGTGCTCGTTAATGGAGCCGCCATGTTGGGCAAGATGTTCTGCCCACCCACAGAGAAACTACGTGCCAATTTGGGGCTGGCAGTATAGCCTAGAGGTTACAGTAATGAGCTGCAAATAAGCTTGGTACATCCAGCAGACAGACCTGGGTTTGATTCCCACAACTTCCACTTGTATAGTGTATGACTCTGAGCAAGCCACTTATCCTCCCCAGTGCTCCTGGTTCGCCCCTGTAAACAGGTACCTGTGCTTGATGGGCCTTGCCTGGTTACCAAAGAATATAAGAAAATTCTTTCTGTGGCTGCGCTTGATTGGCAGGTGCTGATTACAACCTCAAGGTTGTAACCAAAAATATCAACCAGGAGGTTGCAAGTGGAGATAAAAGTGTCGTTATCCTTATGTAAAGAATGATCAACATTAAGTAAAGAGTATTTTACTTCTTTTGATGAAGTTAAAAGTTAACATTTTCTTACTGAAATACTTTGGATTGAATGAGATTTTCTACTGTAATAATACCAGAATTCTACTGGATTATTTTTACTAACAGTTTGAAATGTAAAGGTGATAACTCACTTGTTTCAATGCTCATGCAAAACTATTATTACACTTGTAGAAAGTATTGAAATTACAACAGCAACCTCATAGAGGGAAGCTGTAGTAATACCATTTTACAAAAAGGGAAATAAAAAAAGCCCTTCGAACTACAGACTTGTGAGTTTGACAAGTGTGTTATGCAATGTACTGGAAGGAATTATAAAAGATTTTATCACTACCTTCTTGCAGGAAAATGAGTCAGAAGATAATTCTCAGCATGAGTTTAGGACGGATAAGTCATGTCAAACGAATATGTTGGACTTTTATGATAGAGTAAGCAAAAGACTGGATCGGGGGGGGGTCACTGGATGTAGTGTATTTAGATTTTACAAAAGCATTCAATAACTCCCCCACTTGGAGCTTATCGAACGTCTTCACAAAATAGGGATGCACAAAAACACTGTACGATGGATATTCTCATGGCTTATCAATAGGAAACAAGGGGTTAGCATAAGGGGAGCCGTATCAGACTGGACAGAAATAACTAGTGGGGTACCACATGGGTCAGTCCTCGGACCCTACCTGTTTAACATCTACGTTGCTACATTACAGTTTAACTATGAGGGGATATGGCTCACAAAGTCTATGGACGATTGTTGCTTGGGAGTTGACTTGCTGGCTAAAAATGATTATCTGGAACTTCAGAAAGTGTTGCACCTTGTTAATACATGGTGCAATACTTACCAACTGCACCTAAGTCCTGACAAATGCACAGTGATGCATTTGGGCATAAAAAATACAGCAGCCAATTACCAGCTAGGAAATATAAACCTGAAGGCAATAGCAGAAAAAAGGGACCTGGAGAATCACCATTTCAAATGATCTGCAATTTGGCACTCATTACATTAATGTCATCAGGAAAGCAAATAGGATCTTAAATTGTATTCTTAAACATATATCAAGTAGGGATAGGGGGGTTCTATTGCCACTGTATGGAGCCTTGGTGAGGCCTCTGCTCGAGTATGGAGCTCAGGTTTGGTCACCATACGTAAAGGGTGATACTGCCAGATTGGAGAATATACAAAAAAGGGCTACATGTGCAGTAATGGGGATGGAATCAATGGGATACACACATAGATTAGTAGAACTGAATATGTTCATATTGGAATATACAGTAGAATGCAGAGAGGAGATATGTGCCTGTTGTTCAAAGCTTTTACAGATCAGGGCTTATGGGAAAAGTTAGGTTTAACACTTAGAAATAGGCTGCATGATACCAAAGCACATGCTTTACAGCTGTTGGGAAAAAATTGTAGAACACGGCAAAAAAAAATGTAGTATACCCAAAGGATTATACCTATATGGAACAATTTGACAACGGAAGTGGTGGAGAGATTTTCTATTGAAGATTTTAAACACCAGTTGGATTTGCTACATGAAGCTGGCAAAATTTAAATTTAAAAAGAAAACTCAACAAGCGAGCGACATGGAAGTGAGTCCCCTTAGCTCTATACCTACCTATGTAACCTTTACATTTCAAACTGTTAGTAAAAATAATCCAGTAGAATTCTGGAATTGCTATGGTAGAAAATCCCATTCCATCCAAAGTAACATACTAACATACTAGACGCCAGCAGAGTAGGCCTATTGGTCTATCAAATCTCGTGCTTCAGCACCCTGATTGAGTACTGTAGCCCTCTATCTGTCTCCTTCCACTGTTACTTAATCCCCCAGTCCTGCCCCCCTGGGCAAACCAGCCTCTGCTTCACCTCTTGCCTATACCTGTCCCAACCTCTCTTGAATCCCTCTACCTTAGTTGCCTGTACCAGCTCCTCAGGCAGTGCATTCCACAGTTCCACCACTCTCTCGGTAAAGTACCTCCTCCTCATTTCCCTCCTAATCCTACCACCCTCAGTCTTCCAGTTGTGTCCTCTGTGGTGATTCCCCCCACTTCAGTTGAAAGATCCTATCTTGGCTTACCTTATTTACTCCCCTGAGGTACTTGAAGACCCCAGTCATGTCATCCTGGTTCCTCCTCTCCTCCAGCAAGAACAGGTTGAGCTCCCCTAGTGTTTCCTCATATGTCATATTCCCTAGGCCCCAGATCATTCTGGTTGCTATCCTCTGAACCCACATCAGGAGTTGGATGTCCCTTCTTAGGTGCGGCCTCCAGAACTGCACATAGTACTCAAGATGTGGTCTAACCAGGCTGTTGTACAGTGGTAGAATCACCTCCATGTTCCTTGAGGTAATCCCCCTAACAATGCATCCCAACATCCTATTTGCCCTGACTGCAGCCCTCCTGCACTGCCCTGAATTATTCGTGTTAACATCCACCAAGACTCCTAGGTCTTTTTCCACTGCTATGGCCTGCAACTCATCCCCCCCCGGGGTGTACACATAGTTGAGGTTTCTCCACCCTAGGTGTAACACCTTGCACTTGGAGGAGTTACATTTCAATGTCCAGGTGCAGGACTACCTATCCAGAGTATCCAGGTCCTCTTGCAGGGCCAATCTCCCCTCCTCCTCCTCCACCACTGCCCCCAGCTTAGAGTCATCCGCAAAGAGACTCATTTCACACCCGATATCTTCCCTGATATCGGAGGTGTAGGCGTTAAACATGAGTGGCCCCAGGACTGATCCTTGTGGGACCCCACTTATGAACTCCCTAGGAGACGAGACCTCCCCTCCAACCACTACCCACTGAGTGTGACATGAAAGCCAATTTCCAATCTACCTAACCATCAATGGGCCTACCCCCATCCCCCCCAGCTTCTCCCTTAGGCCAATGTGAGGGACTGAATCAAATGCCTTGATGAAGTCCAGGAACAGTACATCCACTGGTCTTCCCCTGTTGAGTGCTGATGTCACCCACTCATAGAACTCTTCAGGGTTTATTTGACATGATCTACCTGGCACAAACCCATGCTGCTAGTCCTCCAGGTAACTCATCTCCTCCAAGAAAACTCCCAGGCTTTCCTTAAGTATTATCTCCATTACTTCCCCACCCCCAACATCAAACTGATGGATCTATAGTTTCCTGGCTCTTCTCTCGATCCCCCTTTATGGATGGGCACAACATGCACCTGCTTCCAATCCCTTGGCACCCTTTCTGTCTGGAGTGACAATTTAAAAAGATCTGCCAATGACACAGCCAAAACATCCACCAACTCCTTCGGTACTCTGGGATGAATAGCATCAGACCCTGGAGATTGATCCTTTTTTAGGGACTGGAGGGCTTCCCACACCTGATCGATAGGAATATCAGCATCTGTTCCCCCCCATTCAGCAGAACCAGCCTGATATCTCACCCCTGGCCTACCTCCCCCAATGGCTTGTTCTTCAGCAGGTATCCCAATAATCAGGTCTGCTGCACCTTCTATGTCCTTCAACCACTTTTTTGGAAGTTCCTCAGCCTCCTCCCTTGTGAACACTGAGGCAAAGCACTCATTTAGTACCTCTGCTTGCTCTCCAGCCCCTTCCACCCACCCCCAGCTGTTCTCAAGCTCCTGAGCTGGCCCTTGACCTTCCTCCACTCACCAATATACCAAAAGAACCCTTTTTCCCACCCCATATCCCATGCACCAGTCTCTGCTCTTTCCAGGCCTTTGCCCTCCTCATCACTCTAGTGATTTTCCTGGTTGCAAGGCGATAGTTCTCTCTATCCCTCTCTCCTCTCATTTGTTTGTACCTACTGTAGGTAGCCTTCTTTTCCCTTGCTGCCTCCTGGACCTCCTTGGTCCACCAGCATGGTTTACAAGACCTACTGCCCTTGCACTTCACTCTTGCACAGGTCCTGGTGGCCTCCTGTACCCCCTGCTTTATAAGCTCCCACCTACCCTCCATGTTCAAACCTGATTCTATCTCCCGCAAATGCCCCTTGAGAATTCCCCCCATGTTCTGAAAGTCCACCCCCTAAAATCAACTATCATTGTCCCTGAATGATCCCACTCCCCCCCCCCAGTTTAAGCAGAAACCAGACTGTGTTGTGGTTGCTCCCAGCCAGGGGTTCTTCCACAATCAGATCTTGTGCAAGATCCCCATCCGCTAAAACCACATCCTGGATATGACCCTCCCTCATTGGGTTCATCACCTGCTGATTAAGGAATGCATCCAGGAAGCCATCCAGCAGCTTCTGCTCCCTGGTGACAGTGGACGTCATAGTACCCCAATCAGTAGCTGGCATATTAAGGTCCCCCATCAATACCACTCCTTCCCCTTCCAGTCCACATTGCCCCTTAACGTTAGCTAACAGGCAATCCTCCAGGTCCTCCACTAGTCCTAGAGGCCTATAAACTACCCCAACTTGATCTTTCCTCCCATGGGGATTCACATGGTGACCCATAGGGTCTCCATGTTGCTCTCTGCTTCCTCCACGCTCATAATGTCAATGTTACCCCTAATGAACATTGCTACTCCTCCTTCTCTGCCCACCTTTCTGTCCTTCCTTAGCATTTCAGTATTTCAATAAGAAATTGTTATACTTTTAACTTCATCAAAAGCAGTAAAATTTTCTTTCAATAATGCATTTCATGTTATGCATGTTTTTAACAATTTTGTCCATCTATGTTTTTTTGTAATTAATAAACAAGTAATTGTGTCCTATTTTTTTCTTTTCAAGTTAAATCTGGCTAGAAAGAGCACAACATTTTCAGAATCATAACACATGCTCTGATTGTTTTTTACTGTCTTTGTCCAGGAATGGCACACTGAGCTATAGCTTGTTCTCGGTTGTGTTTTGGGGGCAGAGGGAGGTTAAGTGACTTGTTCTGGTCACACAGTATACAAACAGAGCATGCTGAAATCAAAACTCATTCTGCTGGATGGATGAAACTTGTTCACAGCTTTCAAGGCTGTACTGCCAGCTACTAATCAAAAACTACACATTTCAAGGCTGGCCCCATGATGCCAGACCAGTAGGTGTGGCACCACATTTGCATCTTAAAGACCTGAGTTCACACTCAAAATTGTAAGAGAAGGAATGGAAAAAGAAGTTGGTGCTGTGGCAGTCCCAGAAATCTGTACTGACATGAACATAGCCATGGTTAGATATCCTGATATGGGGCCCCAATATCTGTTGGCAAAACAGAGCCAGCCTTGAGCTGTGTAGTTTTTGATGATGAGCTGATGTTGAGAGTGTTGTAGTAACAACTTAAAAAATGCTTAATAAAACAGATTATTTCCTATTATACCTACAGTCAAAGGAGAGTCAAGACCCTCAGTGACATTATTTCCTGTTAGGAGCCTAAAACAGATGGCTTCCCCCTGCCCTTAATTACAGGCTGATTTAAATATGAATAACTCTGAACTGCAAAAACTCACAGATAAACACAATGGCTCACTCAAATTAGCTCTCTAGGGGCTTTCAGACATTAAAAAATCCTGCAGATGACAGTTCCCCTTTAATATACAGGTATGTGTGTTTTTTCTTTGTTTACTGGTAACATTTGTAGTCACCAAATGCTGTTTTTAATATAAGTGACCTTCTGACTTACTTTAGGACTGTGCCCTAAGGGATGTTCTTCTGTCCTTGTCCCTTGCATCATCTCCTGTACAAAAATGCTTCATTTTGTACCTTGACACTTAATGCCACCATGTAAATATATATTTATTCCTCACCAGTGGAGATGATTGACAAGATAAAAAGTAATACCTTATACCTAAGTCAAACAATATAGTGTTATCTCATGAGTTGATTATGTTACAGATGATATTATGCTTTGCTGGCTAGATCACAGTGGAATACTGAACCAGTAAGAGAGCAGCTTTCATAATGATGATGACACCACAAAAGCCATATACAGTGCGGATGCCAGCAGTTGAGATCAAAGCGAACCTATCAAATCTTCAGACAGCTGATGTAAATGGTATAACTGGCATACAGGTCTAGTATAATCAGATATGCAAAACATGATTTAAAATAGGCAGTTTATTATCAGTTGTGAGGGGCAAGACTTTCATAACTCACACATGGCTTCACTACATGTGAGTTATGGCCCTGACCCCTCATACTGGCAGATAAATTGCATGTTTAGAGCCCAAGCCACAAAATAGATTGTGATATCCACAATCTTCATATTTCCCAGACATGAAGCTCTGTGCCCCAATGCCTGTCCACACCAGATGGTATACACAGCCCCTTCCCACTGCTGTCCATGGTTATAAATCTCCATGGGTGTGGCATTGGTGGAGCAATAATTGACACTGGGCATCAAAGCAGATGCTTGGGTTGGTGCTGCAGTTCTGGATGGAGCAGATGATTATGGGATATGCAGTCCTGCAAGTTCCCCAACACACATGCTCAGGCACATTTGCAGTTTTACTTTTTGTCCCCTTCCATCCAAGGAGTCATCTCCTACATGACACAGCCTGGCACTAGAGAACCCCTCACCTAACCCAGGCAGTGCACAGAACTACATAATATAAATAGGAATTAAAGTTGTTGAACTGAACAGTTGGAATATTCAGGAAACCACCACAAATTAGTCTCAGCTACTGTAAATTGGTTGCATACCACCTGCAATGAAATTGATAGAAAAAATGCTGAAAGCCAGTTTTACCTGTGATTTTTCCCATCACAGCCTCACAGGTGAAATGAGAGCCCACAGAACAGCTTATATCTGATGGTAAGCACCATAAACACATAACTGAATTCATTTTATAATCTCAGTATGGCACGTCTGGGTCTGTTTTGCTGGGATTTAAATCACTTTTCTGGTGGTTATGGCCTCATGCCTCACAATGCACCCTGAATGTGTTGTTATCCCAGTTGGATACAAGCCCTAGAGTGACTTATTGACTAATTATAATGTTTTAGATAAAAGATCTTGAGTGAGGGAAGAGCAAAGATTTACACTATACACAGTGGGACCGATTCTTCAAGCACCTGGCATGGCACAAGGGGCTTGTGCCACATGGAATGGTGCAAAGTGCCTCTTGCACCAAAAGATGTGCTGGGTACAATTCTCAAATGTACCCTACATCAACCACAGGTTGCTTGCACCAAATGGGGCTTGTGCTGCTCGTGCACCACAAAATGGTTGAAGCATAGCACTAAGGGGCATACTGCAGACACAAGTGGCCAAATAACCTAAACTGAGATTCCCAAATGTTTCCCAGATAGCAGATATCTAAGTACCCTCAGACCTGCTGGGCTGGTCTATGGGTACTTAGCATAGCCCCCAGTGAAAGGTTTGACTATTTGTGCCATATTCTTTTCTTCTCCACATAAAGAAGGGGGGGGATGCAAACAAGTCACACAATTAGACAGATCTTCACTGTTCCAAAATTCTTGTTCTTTTATTTTATTTTCTGGCCCAAATCCTCTACGCTTGTAAATATTGGCTTCCTCAGGAGGTGCCTTTACAAAACCATTAAAAACATAAATACATTTATAAATATCTTGGCCCAGATATTCAAACTGTACCCAAAATGTGCGCAGCAGCAGGAGCAAGCACAAATCAATTGCGCATATGCGCAACAGATGCGATATTCAAACATGGAGCAGAACAAATTGCGCAAGCAGCCAACGTCTGAATATTGCACAAACTGCGCCATAGCGCAACCAGGAAGGAGAAGCTGAGCAGAAATGTTGCGCTATAGCGCAACCAGGGCAGCCCAGCTGAGCAGTCCAGAGGTGCCATAGTGCAAGCAGAGCCCCCCCCAGAGCAATGGAACTGCACATCCAGGGAGGCAGGCTGGGGCCCACCGCCAGCCATGCCACACATGGGCACAGGAACACACTGCAGAACCAACAAGACACCTGCACACCCCAAGCACAGCATCACTGGGGGTGGGATGGATGATCTACTGGCCCATGGGGACAAGCCAACAAAGCACAGCAGAGCCATGACGCCCCAGCACAACCACTGGCAGGCTGAGAGTGCCACACACAGGGGGTTGACAACCACAGTGCACATCAGCCCCCCGTACACACAGCACACCCTGCACCATCACCCCAAGACACCACCCATGTGCAGTGACTGGCACTGCAGGAAACCATGCATCCCCGGCACACGTCAACCCCGTGCAGCAGAGAAGCATGCAAGCCAGACACACCCTGTGCACCCAGCAGTGGGTGGCAGCAGACGGCAAGACCAACAGAAAGTCACTGCCATGCTGGAGATACCTCCCCATGCACACACACACGCACACACACACACACACACACACACACACCCAGGACCATACCACCCTGGATGGCATGTACACCACTGCAACTGAACAACCATAGCCAGCTGCAAATCAGAGACCAACACAGTATTCATAACAAAATATAAATGTATTATCAAAATGTAAAGCATAAAACAATCAACCATAACTATTTACAAGGGGGGTAGGGGTACAAGGTAGGGGTGGGCAAGGGGTAGGGATGAACAACTTGGAGAGGGAAGGCAGGGTGGTAGGGATGGGTGAAGTGGGAAGGGTAATCTGGCCTAAGGCCCAGCAGGCTGGTCCTCCTTCGCCCAGTGCCGCTGTTCCCGGCGATGCCTCCTCCACAGCCCATGTCACTGGATGTCCCTGAGGATGGCCTGGTTGTCCAGGGACACTTGCGTCAGCCCATGTAGCTCCCGCTGTATCCTCCTGAGAACAGTGAGGCCTAGGAAAATGGGAACACAGTCAATGGCTGTGACTGACCCAAACCCTGAACACCACCCAACCTGCAAGCCATATAGCCCAATGTCCCGCACCTGTGATGGCATGCACCCACCCACAGTGAACATGCACATGGCCATCACAAACAGGCGGCACCAGCTATGTGCACCACAGCACAAACAAGGCTGTCAAGTGATGTGGCAATGTGGTGCGATGCCATTTACACAGCTATGTGCCCAGTGCATGCATGGACCACCAGTGATGCATACACAGATGTGCTGTGACACTGGACAGTGATGCATGTCGCCAGTGTCGTGCATGGTTGTGTTGTGCATGGCTGGTGGTCTTGCCCCCCCCAGCATGCAAAAGCATCCATGAAGTAATGATACTCACACTTCTCAAGCAGCTGTGTCTGCCGCTGCTGCTGCTGCTGCTAGGGCGCACCACCCACAGTACCACCGACCGGCACCGGGGCCCTGGCACAGCCCTCCTCACCCCGTGCCTGCATCCTCACATCCTGGCCTGTGGGAGACATATGTTGAGAAAACATCAGTGTGACTCCAAAGCAGACTGCCCCTGCCCTGTAGAGAGTGGCCACACAGCCAGACCCATGCATCTCACACCTGCACACACTGACACAGCCAACCATGGCAGAGCCATCACCTATGCACAGCCACCAAAACACACTCACACCCCTACAGAGAATACAGGTGCATAGATGGTACACCCACCTAGCCTAGGCACCACGCCCCTCCAGGCACGTGACCGTAGCCACTCCAGAAGCTGAGGATCCCTCCTGCGGAGGTCACTGTACCGGTGCTGGTACTACTCAGCTGACCGGCACCGCCCAGTGACCCCCACCAGGTCACTGGCCACTTGCTGCCAGACCTGGGTCCTAGCAATGGTGAGGGTCACCTCACCATACAGTGCCCCATAGTGGGGCTCCACCAGGGCCACCAAGTTGGCCACTTCCATGGGGCTCCACTGCACTGCCCTCCTGCGTGCCATGCTACCAACTTTACAGCAGGCAATATGGCGCCTCGCTGCGCAGTAACCCCACATGGAGATATTGCGCAATAGACCACCATAGGTTCCAATCGCGCTGTTTGAACAGCACCGTCACTTCACATAGTGCTGTCACCAGACAGCGCAATAGGGCCATACACATGGCAGCCGAACAGCGCCAGGGGCCAAAGGTCGGACACCAGGTCATGGGCAATGATGCAAGGCCACGCACAGCACCATCTGACGTATATGCATCCTGCGTGACCGACCACCTGCGTACCAGTGCCACAGTGGACTACTGTGCAGTAGTGCCACAGTGCCATATAGTGCCCAGTGCTGTAGCGCCACTGGCAGCATGGTGGCCATGGCCTGAATTGCCAATCGCGCACAGCACATCAGCAGCATGGCAGACGCCTGCGTAAGCTATCTGGGCATGCGCAATGCAGTGTACCACACAGTCACAGATCTGCGCCATTGGCTCAGCCGTCTCAACCGTATTGCGCAAAGTGCAACTGCGCGATATTCAGCCGACACATGCAAATCATCTGATCAGTCATTCAAAGGTGCAGTGGCGCCATTTGCATCTCATTATAGTTGCTCCACTCCTAATTTGCATGCATTGCACTATAAATGTGAGACATTGGGCTGCGCTGGCCAGATTCGGGTACTGCAGGTGAGAGGTGAGTTGCATGCTGTGTGATGTTCTGGACAATGGTAATGGGAAAATGCTGTAGATTGCACAGTGACAGGTGTCCACTTCCCCCCATACAGATCACCATGACTGAGCAGACACAAGGTGAGGATGAGGATGGTGGGCATAGGAGGAGGCCCAACTTTACCCCAGCAGAGACAGAGGCCCTCTTCCAGGCCTACCTGGAGGAGGAGCCACTACTGAGTGGACGCCGGGGCACCCCTCAGTCCCGTGCGGCTGCATGGGAGGGGGTAGCTCAGGCCGTGAACCTGCATGGAAGCCACCAGTGCTCCGTGCAGGAATGCAAGAAGAAGATGGGGACAGACCACAGGAGGTTGAAGGAGAAGGTGGCAGCCTTCAGGGACGGCACGTGCTGGCACTGGCGGGGCCAGCCAGCGTGTTGGGGAGCTGACCCCGCTGAGGAGAGACTGGCTGCATCAATGCAGTGGAGCACTATTGAGGGTGTACCAGGAGGTGGATTCCAGACAGGTGGAAGCCCATCACTGCACGGTATGACATGGTGGTGGTGTTGGGGGGGAAGGTTGTTCACATGCACTCACATGTACTCTCTTTCTGTTACAGATCATGTTCATCTTCAGGAGACGGTGGTGGTGGGTCCAGGCAGTGATGATGACCTGCTGGACATGGAGGAGGGTCCATCCACCTCTGTCACCAGCCAGCATGCACTGCAGCAGCATGCTTGCTGGGCCGCTAACTCTGGTGTCGGTGATTCGGGTGTGAGGGGTGCACAGCCTGTGTCTCAGCAGTCTGGCATGCAAGCATGCCAGCATGCTGTGACTGTGGCTGTAGCACGTACCTGCACCATTGATGATGCAAGGACTGCAATGGGCAGTGATATGTGTGTATCCCATGATGGACACACAGCAGGCCAGCACGTGCCCCTGGGCCTTTCTGGTTCCAACTTGTGTACCAGCATGTTGGCACAGTCCCAGGCTGTGCCTGTCAGCACCGGTGGGGCAGCACCGGTGGCTGTGCAGGCTTCTGGCACTGTTGCGGCCACAGCGGTGGAACGAGTGGACCCTGGGGCACAGCGGTTGGAGGGGCAGCAGCAGCAGTCACCCATCAGGTCTGGGGGTACAGTGTCAAGTGGTAGCACATGTCTGCCACCCTTTGATCTGCCCATTCCTGGTCCTGGCGAACAGCGCCCACCCTCAAGGGGTGTTGTGCATCAGGACCTTCCACACCCTGGGGGACAGGATGCCATTGGGGCACAGTACCCATTGGACGAGCACACCCGCCTGCTGCAGGAATCAGTATAGCAGCAGAGGCAGGTTGCAGTGTCCGTGGAGGCACTGTCTGTGGCTGTGGAGCAGCACAGCAGGGAGTGTGCTCTGGACCGTGCAGAGCTGGTTCGTATGTGGACAGATGTGACCGCCGCCATTGACAGGCTGACCCAGGCAGTGGTCTCTGTTGTGGATGCATTGGGCACACAGTCATGTGCCCCGTACCGCACACCCCATACAGTTCACTCTCCACTCCCCATTCCTGGTGTCGTGCGACACCAGGCCTGTCGACGCTGGGTTCTGCTGTGGGCATCCCGAGCACCCCTAGTGCAGGTTTGTTCGGCATGCTGCAGACCCCTGTGCGGGCAAGGTCGCGTTCGTGCAGTGGGACCCCTGGTGATCCAACAGTGCCATCCCATGTGGCCCCTGCTCAGCCTGCCAGGGCTGTTGGGTCATGGCGGGGCCGCCCATGCATCTGCGGTGGCCATGGGACAGTGCTACATGACTGACCTGTCTCCCAGTGTGGGTCCTGTCTGGTGCTGCCCTGTGTGTAATGTGTGTCATGGTGGGCAGTGCACTGCTGGGTGCTCTGCTCAACACGCCAACACACGGACCACCTGCACACCCTCCCAACTGCTGTCCACAGGTGTGTGTGCATTAAGATGCCTGCATTGTACTGTACACCAAGGTGCAAGGGTGCCCAGCATCTGACACACGTACTTGGACAGTACAGGTGGTGGGGGTGGTCGGTGGTTCTGTGTTAGCAATGTCGGTTCTGCTGTGCTGTGCATCTGCCCATGTACACTCTGTGCCTGGTGTGTGTGTGTCCATATGAGTGTTCACCCTCCCTGATGGTATGTTTGTATGCCTGGACCCTTCCACTCTCCTGGCCTTCATGCACGCCTGGTGTGTTACCCTGTGTGCCTGTGGTTTGCGCATGGACAGTGTTGGTTGCACATGTCCCCTTGACTTACCTGTGTTCTGCATAGTGCTCCTCTGTGATGGTGTCCCAGTGCAGCTGGGAATGCTGGATCAGTCAGGGGTCCCACCGTCCTGGGGTGGCTGCTCATCACCATCAACACCGGCGCCACTGGCGTCCCCATCGATGTCCCCCTCTTCAACCTGTAGGGCTATCCCACAGTCTTTGGCCATGTTGTGCAGGATGCAACAGGTCAGGAATATCCCACAGGCCTTTTGGGGGCTGTACTGTAGGGCACCGCTGGAGGTGTCTAGGCATCGGAAGCGTGCCTTGAGCATCCCAAACACCCGCTCTATGATGTTGCATGTGGAAGCATGTGCCTCTTTATAGCGTTGCTGCGATGGGGTCATGGGGCGCCGGTACAGTGTGAGCAGCCAGGGATGGAGTGGGTATCCGCTGTCACCTGTGTGGAGATAGTGTAGATCAGTATCATGTTCAGGTCCATATTGCCCAAATCCCTGTGTGCCACTACCATGGCACCTGTGGCATTCCCACCCTTGCCCCCGAGTTTGCATTCCATACATGCGTACTCACCCACTAGATGGCCTATGGGGATGTCCCCACTCTCGAATTGATGGCACAGTGCGGACTGATACCATATGAAGGCATCATGTGCTCCACCAGGGTGTGTGGCACAGACATTGATTATGCGGCCAGTGGCATCACACACCACCTGGCAGTTGACACTGGAGAAGCCCTTTCTGTTCCTATATGCAGCCCCATTGGGGCCAGGTGGCGTGTGAATGGCCACATGGGTGCAGTCTATGGCCCCTAGCATGCCAGGCATACGTGCTACCCTGAGGAACTCCTGCATGTTTGCTGTACACTCTGCTGCGGTGCTGGGGAAATGGATGTACTCTGCAGCATGTGGCAGCAGTGCGCTGAGGAATTGGGTGAGGATGCGAGACATGGCCGACTGTGTAATGCCTGTGGTGTCCGCTGTCTGCCTCTGGAAGGTGCCCGTGGCGAGCAGGCACTTGCAGTCTGTCACCTTGGTCTCCACTGACAGAGCGTGACTCCGTCGTGAGGGTGCCTGCATCACATCACTGCACAGCTCACAGAGCCGCCTCAGTATTGCCCTGTTCAGGTGGTACCGGCCCACGATCTCTACATCTGTGTACAGCTCATAGCTGATGCAGGCACGGTACTGCCTGTTGGGGGCGTACCACCGACGGGCCTTTCCATGGCCTCATCCCCCTGCAGCTTGCATTCTCACCCCCCTCATTACAGCTTCCATGTGGAAGCTGGCACTGTCCATCTCCCTGGCTTCTGAACCCCCCTGGCTGGTGTTGCTGTGTAACCCCTGCTGTCCTCACTGCTACTTCCACTGCACCGGGCACCCCTCGCTGGCCTCTACAGCCTATGGCCCATGCTTGCCTTGCCTGCCCTAGCCTGTTACTGTCTGTCTGTCTGTCTCTCTCTCTCCCCCACTTGGCATCCTTGTAGTGTTCTTGCGCCGCTTCCTTGAGCCTTTTTATTTTGGCTCATTTCCGCTAGTGCGAAATTTCTGGCTGTTCCAATGTTGCGCATTGCGCAAGTCTTTGAATATCGCATTGTGCTTTTTATGCATGGATCCATCCCCTTCGGTTGCACATGCCTTCATTTGCATTGCTCTGTTGCTCAGCATGTTTTCGGTGGCGCAACTGCCTCCTTCTGAATATCGCAAAATGGCGCACTTTTGGACTTGCGCATGCACAACCCTGTTGTGCATGGCGCAACCCTTTCGAATATCCGGGCCCTTGTCTACAATTAAACCACTGTTAAACATACAGTGTTTCATTTTACTAGGTAATGACGGCCACTTACATCTTAATTGGTATTCCACATAAATGTATCCTTCTCTTAGATTAACTGTTTCCACAATAAATCCTGAAACCAAATAGATCCATGAATAAACTAACTGGATATTCTTGCATTTACACAGCCTCCCCATTTAAAATGGTAATCTAACCTCTCCTTTAAATATAAATACATTTATTTTAGACCATGACATTTATCTCTTAACCCTCATATTAGTTAATTACCTGATTAATTTAATATTATTATACTTCATGTTTTAAATTTTTTCTAAGTACCTGTTGAAATCCTGTTTTCAATGTGTTATTATGCTTTTATATGCCCATTTAATGGTTGCTCTGTGAAAAACAATTAAACACACCAAAAACCCACTGTTACCTTTATAACATCATATACACTTAAACATTGCCTTGCAATGTAGTTTTCATACTTTATACTGTTGTTCTATGCAATTAATACTGTGCACAATTTTGGTCTTTAATTTAGTACCAATGAACTCACAAATATTGAACTGTTTACTGCACAACTTATTCCATGCTGTGCTTTTTCATACCATTATTAATCATTCTCTTTCCCTAAATGTCAACTACTCTTTAGTATTCCTACAAATCAAATTTTTGTAGACATTTTCAAGCCAGACTTAATCACTCAGTCTTACAACTTCTTAATCAGAACTTACTTTTACTCCTTAGACATGCGACTCAATCTCAAACATTTCCAGCATGCCTTGCTGTGTGTCATTACCATATCCTGAGTCGCATCCCCTTTTCAGTTTTCTCTAACATGTACTCAATAATATAAAACTTGTATACCGATTCATTGGAAATGTCTATAAAAATTTGATTGACAACAGTATAAAGTATGAAAACTACATTGTAATGCAATGTTTAAGTGTATATGATGTTATAAAGGTAACAATGGGTTTTTGGTGTGTTTGTTTTTCACAGAGTAACCATTAAATGGGGCATATAAAAGCATAATAACACATTGAAAACAGGATTTGAACAGGTAATTAGAAAAAAATTAAAACATGAAGTATAATAATATGAAATTAATCAGGTAATTAACTAGTATGAGGGTTAAGAGATAAATGTCATGATCTAAAATAAATGTATTTATATTTAAAGGAGTGGTTAGATTACCATTTTAAATGGGGAGGCTGTGTAAATGCAAGACTATCCAGTTAGTTTATTCATGGATCTATTTGGTTTCAGGATTTATTGTGGAAACAGTTAATCTAAGAGAAGGATACATTTATCTGGAATACCAATTAAGATGTAAGTGGCCATCATTATTTAGTAAAATGAAACACTGTATGTTTAATAGTGGTTTAGTTGTAGACAAGATATTTATAAATGTATTTATGTTTTTAAAGGTTTTGTAAAGGCACCTCCTGAGGAAGCCAATATTTATTGGTGAAATGTAGAGGATTTGGGCCGGAAAATAAAATAAAAGAACAAGAATTTTGGAACAGTCAAGATCTGCCTACTTGTGTGACTTTTTTGTGCCCTCACCCCCTTCTTTATGTGGGGAAGAAAATAATTTGTCTAGTGGAACACATCAGAAGAGGCAGCATAATTAAAAACTAAACAGCAGTGGCAGAATACATTTCCCGTGGACTACCAGGACCTGGTCCTGGAACATTTAGCGTATTTGTGCCACAGTCAGAGTACTCCCCCACATGTGGCATGTCCCACCCCCCACATGCCCATATATGAGAAGTTTAATTAAATCTTTACCTGGTAGGCTTGTGGCTCCCCCCAACATGCTGATATATGTGAAAGGCTGATTAAATCTTTACCTGGTGTTCTAGCACTGCCCCCCCACAACATGCCTGTATATGAAAATGTGTAAAACAATCTGTTCCTGGTGGTCTAGTGGACCCCCACCCTCACCCCTGCAGGTTGTGCCCACCACCCAGATCCTCCACAGCATGAATCCTGAGCTGGTGGCTGGCACAGCCGTCCTCTCACCACTGCTCTGTCCGCTCTGTGAATTCTCACTAAGTGCATACTGTATACGGTATGCACATAGTGACAGTTGAGTCAGCAGTTGACTGCAGTAGTACTTAGACATTCTCCATCTGAGACAGTTCTATGAATACCACATTTGGGGAAGTGGCAGCCTGTATTTGACATATGCCCCCTTGCACCATGTTGCAGCCCATTTTTGGGTGCTCCAGTGGTGCAAGCCCTATTTGGGGCAGGCAGCCTAAGGTTGATGCATGCTGCTTTTTGTGAATAGCTCTGGGAGCAGTTTCTCGTGTAAGGCACCACTTGCACCATATCTGTTGTCACTGGCACCTTACTTCAATCTCAGGGCTTTGAGAATCAAGCCCACTGAAGAAGACTGTGTCTAGCACTAACCCCTGCAGCACCCCACTGCTGACCTTGCCTTCTTTAGAGTGAATGCTATTTACCACCACACTCTGACTCCTGTTACTTAGCCAACTTCTTACCACTGAAACAATTCAGTACAAATCAGTAGAACTAGTACTGATCCCTGTAGTACCCTGCTGGTGACCTAGCCTTCTTCTGAGTGAACACTGTTTACCACCGCCTTCCAACTCCTGTTGCTTAGCCAACTTCCTACTACTGAATCAATTCAGTAAAAAATCATATGAAAATATGAATCTGGCAGCAAAAACAGATCACTCAGTCTATCAGTGTCTGTCCGAGTGTGCAGCTAGCTCCCAGAGTGCAGCTTCCCCATCTGTCATTCCCATGACGGCCTCATCCCCCTCCACCCAGACCCTCTCTCATGGTCTGTCCCACTCCCTCTTCAAACTTCCTACTTTCCTACATGATACCACCACCTCTGATAGAGTGTTTCATTTAGACACCACCCTCTCCGTGAAGTAGTGACTCCTCATCTTCCTCCTAAATCTTCCGTCCTCCAATCTTAGTCCATGCCCCCTCATGTACCTACCTTTCCACAGTTTAAACACCCCTCCAGTGCTAGCTTTGTTTATCCCCCTCAAATACTTGAACATTTCACTCATATCTCCCCATCTCTCCTCTCCTCCAGTGTGCACATATTCATCTCATTCAGTCTGTCCTCGTAGGCCTTGCCCTTCATCCCCTGTAACATTTTTGTTGCCCTCTGTTGCACACCTTCCAGTAAACTAATGTTCCTCTTCAGATACAGCTGCCAGTACTGCACACAGTACTCCAAATGCAGCTTGACCAAAGATCTGTAGAGGGTCAGGATCACCTCCTTATGCTTGGACGAGAAACCCCTTGTGATACAGCCCAGCATCTTGTTTGCCTTAGCTTCTGCTTTCCTGCATTGGGCAGAGTTAATCATGCTTCCTGTTACCAACACCTCTAAGTTCTCTTCTTCCTCAGTGATCCTCAGCTTCACCCCTCCCAACCAACAGTCCGTCCTTGTGTTCTTTGCCCTGAAGTGCATAACCTTGCACTTTTTCGTATTGAATCCCAGCTGCCACTTCTCCGACCATGCCTCCAGTTTGTTTAGGTCTCCTTGTAGTTGTTTCCATCCATCCTCTTCATCCACCACTGCCCCCATTTTGGTATAATCTGCGAACAGACTAACCCTGCTCCCAACTCCATGTGCAATATTAGAGATAAAGAGCCCAAATAGCACCGGGCCCAGCACCGGGCTCTGCAGCACACCACTTGTCACCAGTCTAAGTGTTGAGAGCTCCCACCCCACTACCACCCATTGCAGCCTTCCCTGCAGTCAGTTCCTTATCCAGTTTGTCATCTTCTTCCCAACCCCCACAGCAGTCAGCTTCCCCCCCCCAGCCTCCCATGAGGCACTGAATTGAAGGCTTTGCTGAAGTCCAAGTACAGGACATATACATCATGACCTATATCCAGTTGTCTTATTACCCAGTCATAATATTCTAATAGACTGGTTTGACAAGACCTCCCAGAGACAAAACCATACTGCTGTGCATCCTGGAGGTCATTACCCTTGAGGAATGACATCAGCCTCTCCTTCTGTATCATCTTCATAAGTTTGCCCACTGTGGAAGTGAGACTGACAGGCTGATAATTTCCTGGCTTGTCCCTAGGGCCACTCTTTGTTATGGGCACCACATGGGCCACCCTCCAGTCCTGAGGCACCCATCCCATGTCCATGAAAGTGCTCAACAGGTCTGCCAGTGGCACGACTAACAGCTTGGCCATCTCTCTCAGCACCCTGGGGTGGATGCCATCAGGACCTGGTGCCTTGTCCACTCTTAATGCCCTCAGACCCTCTAGTACTCTACTCCCCTTGATCATTCCATCCATCATCTCATCCCCTCCCACCCTCGCCCTCCCAGTCCATGGTGGTAGTGGCCCATCCTTCTCCTTTGTGAAAATGAAGCAAAAGTATTCATTTAGTACTTCTGCTTGTATCAAATTAGTACAAACCAACACAATCAGTTCAGTACAAATCAACACAATCAGTACAGTACAAATAATACAACCAGGAAAGTACAAATCAATACAACAAATACAGTACGAATATGTACAATCAATACTGTACAGATCAGTACAAGCGATACAATACAGTCAATGCAATCAATACAGTACTAATCAGCACAATCAATTCAGTCCAATCGATACACTACAGATCAATGAAGTACAAATCAATAAAGCAATAAAGTAAAAATCAGTACAATCAATACTGCACAAAACAGTACAATCACTACAGTACAAAGCCATACAAGCCATACAGTACAAATCACTTCAGTCAACATAGTTCAGATTAATACAATCAACAGAGTACAATATCAATGAATAAAGCACAAATCGGGACTTCCGGTGATGCTCCTGCATTGATGGCAGCTTAAGTGCAGAGCTCTGTCAGCTTGTTTAGAAAAAGCCTCCACCAGTCATTTTAAGCTCTAATTAAAAGTTTATTTTTGGGCCCAGTGGTGCTGAGGGCTGAAGTGCTGGACACCACACCTTGCAATACACTGGCAACTTGGGTTTGGGAATGGACCCAGACCATTGGGGTCAAATGGGGGGAAGAAGGACTGAGTGTCCCAGTGAATGCTGTCCTCCTCTAGGGGTGGGTTACTGGGGTACTTCAAGCACCTATTACTCCTCTGTCTGTGGAAGCATGGGCGGTAGGGGCATTCGACTCTCTGGAGTCAGGGAGGGAGGACGCGATCAGGCGCTTCATCCATTTGGATGAACATCCTCTGTACTGGCATCCTCAGGAGATGGGGAGAAATTGGGGGAACAATGAATACAACCTCAGCTGAAATGAGCAGTGCGAAACCAGGGGGTTCCTGGTGGCAGGACCTGGCGGATGGTGTAGGCGGTGGTACAAGACACCCTCTGAAGCCGAGGAGCTGGGCAAGTAAAAAAAAACATTATTTTTGCATCAGGAAGGTGTTTAAGTATTAGGCTACTCTGAATATTTCAAAATTTTTTAGTATTTAGATGGGATATCTTGTTTTATTTTACTGCACAACACCCGTTCGGATCAGCGATGGCGACTGATAATAGTACTGAGCGGGACCAGCCATCTAATGCAATATTACTCAAGGAGATCCAATATTTCAGGTAAGAAACTCACTTCTTATACCACCAACTTTACTCTACAATAGCACAAACTGAAGAACGCACTACCTCTCTGGAAAAGCAAGTTACTGACTCTGATAGTCATGGGGAGATCATTTAGAGAGGTCATTTACCTGTTTACTACAAGATACCTAACAATTAAACAATAAACAGACAATCTTGAAAATCATTCTTGCCGAAATAACCTCAGGATATACAGCTTATCAGAGGGTTTAGAAGGGAAAGGAGATCTTATTAATTTCTTACAAGATTTATTTGCTTCAATATTGGATCTCTCAGATCTCATGCTTCTTTCTCTTGAACAGGCTCACCTTGCCCTCTCTACTCCTGCCTATGGTCCTGGTGCTCATCTCAGATCACTAATAGCTTGGTTTTATAATTTTGTGGTAAAACAGGCCATTCTTGTGTGAGCCTGAAGGAAGGGTCAGTTAACATTTGAGGGTCATTGCATAAGATTTGATAATGACTGCTCTGCAGGTATTCAACTCCGCCAAAGGGCATGTTCACCATTGTTCCAGATCCTTCAGAAGAACAACTTAAAGTTCTCTATGCACTACCCAGCTAGATTAAAACTCCTTTTTAAGAATGGCCCTAAACATTATGAGGACTATGAATCAGCCCTGTTGGATTTACAAGAGCAGCATATAATCCCGCCAGAAAATATGGAAGTCCAGGAAGCCAGGGACAAATCTGATCTTCAAAAAGAACAAGGGTCCAAAATATCATCAGTGGGGAAAAAGAAGATGCAAGCGCAGACTTTGGATGAAATTTGTACCCTTCTTCAGATTTTCAGAAGGTAGTCTGCTGAGTGATGCTGATATATTAAATTATCCTGGGTCAAATATGCAGGCTTAATTCCTCTGAATTTCGAGAGACAAGAGTTCTGTAAGCTTTGACTGTTACCCCAATTTAATTTAATGCTTACACTTCATGTACCAGCCTGGGCTGATTGTCTCATGGAAGATGACTGAGGCTGGTTAAGAATTACATTTCCTATCTGGTGTGTAATTTTCTCTCTCTGGTTTATACATTTTGAAGGAATTGTATATGGGTGTGTGCTTTTTCCCCTGTTATGCAGAGCTTTTAAGGCTTACTGAGTTTAGGCTTGGGTGGATTGGAATAATGTTTCTTTTTTTTGCTTGTCTGGCTTTCTGGACTCATGGTTATAATGTAGGCACCCTACACTGATTTTCTTTTTATATGGATCCTGCATCTAGAGTTGGCTGTTTTGCAAGGATCGCATAAAGATTTTAGTTCAAACTATTATTATGATAGTAGTGGTAGTACAAATTTATTGTTGACAAACACAATTGTCATCACAATTAAACAAAACAACAGCAGAAAAAAACACACAGCCATTTAAATATTATCAATAAATATAATTAAATATCATACATGAACATACTTCATCCTAAATTACACTCAGGTCTGTTTTTTCATTCTTGTAGATTTGTCTTTTTCTGTTTTCCAACAGTTCAGCAAACCTTGCCACTTTTTCCACAATAACCCTTTCTTCTGAGTTCAATAAATAATTAATTTTATAAAGTGAATCCGTTTCCAGGGTGGCAAGAACATCCCCCAACATGTTTGACCTTTCCATATTATATAATGGGCAGAATAAAAGTAAATGAGCAATATCATCTTTACTTTTATGACAAGCACACATATCTGAGTCTGATTTTCCACATAATCTTCTTGGGGTCTGGCTATCTACATATCCAAATCTAAGTCTAGTAAATTTCTTTCTTAAAACAGGATTTTCTATTATATATAGATATCTCTTTATCCCATATACTCTTGTGTTATTAATTGAGAACCAAGCACTTACTTTATAATTCTTATTTAAAGCCATTTCTCTCTGAGCATAAATATCCATAATTTTGGTTTAAACTATATGCTTAATTTCTGTATCTGGTTTTACCAAACTATCAGTTATGCTCTGAAGGAGTCCTTATGGTTTAAGTAATTCCTGCAGTGCATACAACCCAGGACAGTTATATCTTAATTGATTATAATATAATAGCTCCTCCATACATGCCCTAGGTAATCTCTGACTTGGCATTTTATGTATTTTTAGTCAATATATACATAATATTTGTTCTATTTCTTTTCTTATTGGGAACTGCCCAATTTCAAGTCTAACTAGTACAGATGCTACACTATTTGGCAACCCTAATAGATTTTTGTAAAATTTATTCATACAGGATTCAAGTCTATCACTATCACATTGTCCCCACATTTCAGACCCATAAAGAATCTGTGTCTTTATTTTTGCATTAAAGACCCTTAACGAGCCCTTACTAGACTGATCTCCATATTTGTATGAAAAAGACTATTGTCTGGGTTAAACGTTTAATTTTCAGAGTCAAAGTAGATATATGTTCTTGCCACCCAAGAGTATATTTAAATATTAAACCCAGATAACAAATTTTTTCTACATATTCAATATTATTATTTATACAGTACAAATCTGGCATATTGTTTGGTTTCAAATGGTTTCTATTAAATATCATAAATTTTGTTTTATCATAATTAATTAAGTCAGCTTCAGCAGATTTTTCATAAAATTTATTCAAACTTCTTTTAATACCCAAAAAGCTAGTTGCCATTAAAACGACATCATCAGCATATGCCAGGTAGGAACACCGCCTGGAGCCCAGCCTAGGCATGTGCAGCCATGGGTCATCCAACACCTCCAATACATCATTTAAGAATATATTAAAGAACACAGGTGACAAAACACATCCTTGTCTCAGGCCAGTATTAGATGGAAATTTGGAAGTAGTATCACCCATCTTATTATATCTGACCCTAATATAATTATTGCTATATAGCAATTTAAGCAAACAGATAATTGACTCATCTAACTCATATTTCCTCAGTGTTTCCCATAATTTTTCTCTATTGACTCTGTCAAACTCTGATTTAAGGTCAATGAATACACAAAAACATTTTTGTTTCTTAATATAAATATATTTATGAATCAAATGTGATAATACAAAACATTGATCTAATGTAGAGTGATCTGGTTGAAAACCTGCTTGTTCTTCATTCAGGATTTCTTTCTTAATCAGCCATGTCATTATTCTGGAATTAATTATCGTAGTAAATAACTTTTGTGTTGTATCTAAAAGACTTATGTGTCTATAATTATTTGGATTAGATTTATCACCCTTTTTATAAATTGGTATAATAATATTTTCTCTCCATGTTAATGTCACTCTGCCTATTTCAATAATAAGTTTGAACAAGCTTTTAAGAATTGGAATCCTAAGTTCTGGATCATCTTTTATAATATCAACGAGAATTCCATCTGGTCCTGGAGCTTTATGTCTTTTGGCTTTATCAATAGCCAAAAGAATTTTGTCTTCTGATATACTAACTAGTGGGCTCCAGTTTCCCTTATATGTTAAATCATTCTGGCGATCCATATTATAAAAAAAGGTTTTTATAATGATTATACCACAAAGAGGGCTCTAAATGATTTTCTATTGTGTAAGATATATTGTCCCAGCCATAAGTTACCATTTGCCAATATTTTCTATTATCTTTTGCCCACACAGCCTTCTCAAATTGTTCCCATAATCTTTTTCTAAAAGACTGTTTCTTTGCTTCTATAAATTTTTTATATTCTCTTCTTAATCTATTCAGGGTAAATTTATTAATTTTGGTCGGTTTTTAGCAGTATACCTTACACATCGATTTACCTTCCTTTTTTGGGCCTTACACTCCCCATCATACCATTTACTACCACTTTTTTCTTTAAATGTTGTGGCTTTAGTTTTGATCTTAGAAATCTTTTTCATAGTCATTATATATAAACCTAACAATTGATCATCAGGTGCATACTGTAAATTTGCTATAATATCATCCCTTATCCCATTATTTTTTAATAATACTATTGATTTATAATTTTCCATCAAATCCCATCTTACCCCCTTTTTAACTCTATGAATATCTTTTTTTTGAATATTTCTATCTAATTCCCCTTGATTCATTTTGATTTTAATCTCTAATGGGCAATGCTCACTCTCTGAGTGTTTACCTAAGGAAAAATCCACAAAATATTTCATTAAGTATAAAGTTATCCAACAAAGATCAATTATAGAAACACCTCTCACCCCCAAATAAGTAAATTCCCCAAAAAGGTCTCCATTAGACCGTTCATTGATCAAAAGCATATTCATATCTTCCAGGCCTTGTGCTACTTGTTTTCCTCTTTTACAACTCTTCTTGTCCTTTGTCACCCTGCTCATTTTTAGTTTCTGTGAACCCAGAGCTACACAAGCATCTTGAATTTCACTAGTGGGCTCCAGGCTGTGTCCCACCCTGGCATTAAAATCCCCCAGAATAACTATTATTGCATCAATCTCACTTCATTTCCATTTATCTATTACAAAACCCAGTTTTTCAACAACATTAGTATCTTCATATTTAGATCCCACTGGAGGGAAATACACATTGAGGATAAGGGTTCTTTTATTTCTTACAATCAAAATAATTGATAATATATTATTCAAATCTACTACATATTCTTCATACTGTATTTGTTTTTCAATCTTTCCCCAAGTTAAAAGACCACCCGATAATCTACCATATTTGCTTATTTTAGTTGCCCCTTTGTTGAACATCTTATATCCATCAATATGTATTTCCTTATTTGTTCAGGTTTCTTGCAAACAGATAATATCAAACTGCTTTAAGTAATTTATAAATGATGGATCTGTAAGTCTTTCTCCTAATCCAGTGACATTACAAGATAAAATATTAGAATCTGTGTTTCTATTGTTTTCTAAATCATCCCATTTCATCTGTCAATCCTCGTCTATTTCCTGTAGAATCTGGAACCTATTGATCATTTTGATTAGATTTACCCATTGTAGAGTATCCCTTCTCTGTTTATTATCCCACATATTCTCATTTTCGCCTTTCATATTTAAATCTATCTTGTCCAACCTTACTGAGTTAGAGAGGAAAGACTGATAGTCTTGTTCGGTCTTAAACCAAATGGTTATTTGCCCTTGCTTCTCCCATCATTTAACTTTATCAATTTTTCCATTCAATTTGCTATCTTTTAACAGATTTTGTAACTAGTCTAGAACCTTAAATTGTAAATTACGAGGAGATTCATTTAAGAAGTTATCTATCCCATATATTGAGGTAGGAAATTCCTTTTTCAGCAATTCTTTATTCTCTAAGAAGAACTCCGGAAACATAGACCTCATAGTTACCACTCTTATCTAATTCGAATCCTAGATCTTTCATTCTTTTCTTCTGATTTTCTACAACTTTAAGTACAAAATATTGATCTGAAACAAGAAAAGACATTTGTGTATCAGGTAGCGGTCTGATAACACTAACCTTATTTGTTACACCCTCATATTTTCCATTCCCCTGTAGAATTACCTCTATAAGTTTTTTCAAGTGGGTGTCTAATTTACACTCCATTTCACCTGGCATTATTGAAACTTTATAGATACGTAACATGTAGTCTGTTTCCAGTGTCCTTTTCACAAATTCTTTTATATGTTGTTCTGCTGCCATGTTTTCCTTTCTATCATTTACAACCTCTTCTGTCAAACTCCTAATTTCTGAATTATCTGTCAAATCCATTGTGATATTCCCATTTAGCTCCTTGTTAGTACTTACAGCTTTACCACCTTTTCTTTTTTATTTTTGTTTGTCGTTTCTTTCTTTGTTTTATTTATTTTTACATTTTGTATCTTACCCTTGTTTTTAACCTCAAGATTCTGTATAAACTTTTTATTGTTTTGTCTATTAACATTGTCCCCATCATAATTTGTTTACCCTTATTCTCCTTCTTTATATTTTCATCCACTGTCTCTACTTTTCTAATACTTTGTCCTAAAAATCAGCTTTCTTCCAGAATTCAAATGTTGATCTCCCCTTTTTGATTTTTCAGTCTCCTCCTTTTCTTGAGATATCCCTTTTTCTCATAATTCTGGATTTCCTGCCATTATTTCTTCTGTTATGCTGTTCAAGTTTTCATATCCCTCTGGTGCATAATTAATTCCAAGTCCTGTTCTAAAGAATCTTCATTTATTCTAAGATCTAAATGTGGCTTATCACTCACATTTGTTCTAGAAATCTCAGAAAGAAGGAATAAATCACTAACCAATTGACTTGTTTCAACATTACTATCCTGTTTTTCAGTCTACTGTATAGGATTTAACATCCCTATTAACACTTTCATAAATACAATCTATCTTTTTTTATTTTTCATACAGATTCCCTTAATAAATGAAAGTTCTTGTTTTGACATAATCAATTGTTCATAAATCATTGCATTTGCTAACAAATGATTTAGTAATGCAATGATACAATCCCTAGTCAATATCTCCATTTCAGGAATTTTCTCTTCTTCTGGACTCATATACAAGGTTTCATTTGTTTCCCCATACTCTATGCTCTGCTGTAAACAGCTATCACTATTAATATCCTTTAGAGTATACATAGACTCCTCCTTCCTATTATGATCCAAAAGAGACCTCCCATCACTTTTTAGAGCCAAATTATATGACTCATCCAAATCCAGCCTGAAGTTCTTTTTTATGTCACTGATTTTCTTTTCAATCCTTCAATTAGTTCTTATAGTTTCCCTAATGTCTTCCACTGTTTTAGTTACTTCACCGTTTACCAGCTCAATTAAATCTGAATTCAGGTTGAGACAGCTGTTTTTTCCCCCCTTCCTGTTCCTCACTCTTTTTGCTTACATTTCCATAAATCATTAATTAAAGGTTGAGACTTAGTTCTTCTTGTTTCAATGATTAATTCTGCAGCATTATCCCTATCTTCTGTCTTATCTTTCTCTTTCATCTCCTCTGTGTTTACTTTCCCCTGCTCATACCCCTCAGAGATAATTTTTTTCTTGTTTTTACAAAATCTCTCCTTAAGAACTTTAAAGTTCTCATTACCCTTAAATGGTCTTTCTTTGCATGTTAATTTTCTCCTTTTAATTTTCATATTGGCTTCAGAGGTAGGTGATTTCTTACTTCTAGTTTCCACATGCATTTTAAATACACACCTGAGTTTCCTCAAGTAAGAAATATCAAAAAAAAAATACTTATTAAACTTGAGTAATTCAAATTCACATTACACAGCAAATCCCCTGTGATCTTAACAGTGGGCAAGCTCCAGGTCTTAATACAATTATAAAACTAAACAAGAACTGATGATGATATTTAAATGACTCAGTTCATACAAATTTCTCAAAAGTCTTCAATAATTATTTCTTGCCTCTTTCTCTCAGTCAAATTAATCAATACTGAAAAAGTAGAAAAACTCCAGAATATCGCTCCTTAGAAGCAGTAACCATCAAAACAAATACAGCGAGCTGCTTTAAGCACAAAAATGTCCAAGATTTCAGTTTGTTTCTAACAGTTCCCTGCACTTAGGGCTTCTTGCTCCTTCAAGTATGGTGATGTTCAAATCAAGCAGCTATTCATTATCAAAAGTTAGCTAAAAGTTAGCTGAGACCAATTGATTCTGGAGAGGTTCAGTAAAAGTCATTTCATGAAAAATTTCCCCTTGAAGCTCTAGAGATTCAACAAACACTGCACAAATCCAATCGGTGTAGCTGCAATGGTTATATTAATGGTTATAACTTTCCTTTCTTTGGATTCTTAAAACCTCCAAATCCAAAAAGCAATAGAAAGCTTGGATAATTACTACAAAAAAAAAGAAAAAAATGGTTTAAAATATAATACAAAAAAGTATCAACAATCAAAATACCTAGTTCAGAACTTAAATGAATTGATTTTGTCATCTATATTAAACAGACCCACTGTAAGCTAAAAAAAATCGGAAACACCAACAAAATACCCATATAGCTTACTTCTTGTAGTACTAAGTTAGAAAAAACAACTCTACTTGCTCCTCATGTTGTATGCAAAGGCGAAAATGAAAAACAAAAATGAAAAGACACGTAATACCATGTGGTACTGCGACTGATGGGTAATAGATTATGGGCTCCGAAACTTAAAACTTTTTACTCGCTTTACTCAAGGAAGCAAAACAAGAAAATAATCAATAAAATAAGATGACTTGCCACCACAGATGCCAATATATGAGAAAATGCCATAATTCTGAGCTGAAAATGCTCTCAACATCTGCTCGAGACACCACTACCAGTTGGAGATCTAAAAAAAAAACACTAGCACATTCGCCTTTTTACCAGATCTTAGTCATGTGACCAAAAAACCCCGTGAAAAACCAAAAACTGAATAAAAACTTTCCTTTTTTATAAAAAGACTAATCCTTGCTAAGAAAAAAACATATATTAAAAAATAAATAAAAACAACACAAAATACTTCCCTCTAAAATCAAGGGTTACTCATGGATAGGTAAAGTCCAGGTCACGACAAGAATCCAAACAGACTTGAGCAAATTAGGGGAGCTAAGCAGGGAATACAGATGATTTCAATCCCTTTATTCCCCTGCTGACACCAATAGCTTGCTATCATTTTCAGACAGTCGTCCTGCCTTTCTACCCCGATGGGGCTCTCGTCGCCCTTTTCACTGCTCCACACCTTTCACTGGCAGTCAAACTCTACAGCTGCAAGAAAAAGGGAGAGCGGCAGAGAAGGAGACCAAACACCAAAAATAAGGCCAGCAAATATATCGCTTATCCAGGCAATGCTAGCATACCTTTTATTATTTAAAAAAATAGCATAAATCAGTTTCTTTCTCATCCTCAGGGCTCTCTTGTAACACCAAAGTTTACCTTGACTCTCACTGCAGTAATTTTCCCTCCTGCTGTTGCTGCCCGTACTGACATCCCGCGTCCGAGCTCTGAACCTAGCGCTCCAGCAGTGAGTGGGAGGGGAAGAATGATGCAGCACCTTGCTCCTCGCGTTGATGTGGTCACAGCCTCCGTATCTTCACAAACAACTGAAACCTGGATCTGACTCCACAACTTCAGCGGTAAATCTGACTGGTTTAACTCACTTCCTGGATGCATCATCCTGTTATTATTAAGATTCGCTCTATCAGAATACTTGGGAGTTATCAGCCAACTTTTTTTTTGTTTTGTTTTCCATTCAGGGCAGGACTGATACATCAGATCGACACAGCTTATTGGATCCGACTGCCTTTCTTGTTTGAAATTACGGACTGCTGTAAGAAATATTGGGTGACTGTTTATTTTTCTGTTTCTAAATTGCTAATGCAACCTATTAAACTGCATCTTTTGTTATTAAAGTCAGTAGTCCATGTTTGCATAGAAGAATCTTAGGCATGCCCTTGATCTGATATTAGTCTTTCACTTTTTGTCATAGAGAAATAGTATTATTTTAGTTTTATGAGCCTACTTTATTGATTACTGGAACCCATGTTTAAAGCTGGATTCAAACATGGGATTTAGACAATGGAGGATCAGCATGATATCCCACTGCCACCCATCTTCCCAGCCTTACACATACCTTCACCTGCTGATCTCCAGGACACCAGGGATTTCGAAGGGAGCCTGCCTACTATCTTTTGTTCTCCCTCCCCCCTGCCACTGGGCTTTCACCTGAGCAGAGCCCTGACTGCCTTTGTTCAATGGCAGCCTGATCCACCAATCCGGTCAGCTTGAGGGCGGGTCATCCCCTCTTTCTCCCTTCTTCTCTGGAACAGTGCAAGCAGCCCTTCCATGCAGCCACCATTCCATGCAAAGGAACATAGCACTAAGGACATCAAGGAGTCTGCCTGAATTCAACCTGAGGTATGCTGTTAGCCTCTTATTCTGCTCCTATCACACTCCACCTGATTCCTACCTCACTGCAGACCTCATGATTACTCATGTAACCTGCCACAAGGTGACTGTACATCAAATTAAAGTGTGCTACGCCTATGCTCTCACTGCTTACTCCCTCCTACCACAGTTCCCAAGACTTGACATACTCCAGCTTGCCATTTCCCTTCTCTGTGCTCATTACTGGTGCTTTACAGCTTTATCACTTTTACCAGTTTTACTGAACTGCTGTCTGCAGCTTGTTGAAGTGAGAAAGGCAATAAGGACAGAGATGGAGCAAAAAGGAGTAAGGCCATCAGGAAATGGAGGGTAATGAGTACCAATGCCCGTAGTATGGGCAACAAGCTCCCTGAACTGGTAGCCTTGATGGAAGAGGGATGCCTGGATATTGTAGCAGTTACAGAAACATGGTACACAGAGAACCATGACTGGTATGTTAACATACCAGGGTACACAACCTACAGGAGAGACAGTGAGGGGAGAAGAGGGGGAGGAGTAGCTCTCTATGTAAGGGAAGGAATAAAAGCAACTGAACAAAAGAATAAACAGAGGGGAGAGAAGGCAATGTGGGTCACCTTAGAGACTGGAAATGGCACTACAATCCACACAGGGGTTGTATACAGACCCCCATGACAGGGGGAGGGAATGGACAAGGATATGATAGAAGGCATTTTTAGGATGGCAGAGAAAGGGGAGATTCTGTTGATGGGAGACCTGAATATGCCAGATGTTAACTGGAGCACATTTTCTGCAGCTGCATCCAAGAGTAGGGCCATTCTCCATGCCCTACAAGTGGCATGCCTCAGACAGCTAGTTTTGGAACCCACTCATGAGGGAGCAATCTTAGACCTCGTACTGTCAAATGGGGACAGTGAGAGAATCTCAGATCTAGAAGTGGGCTGCCATCTGGGAACAAGTGACCATCAAACAGTGTGGTTCACATTAAACTCAGCTACAGAGTCAAGCCATACAAAAGTGAGGGTACTGGACTTCAGGAGGGCTGACTTTGGCAAGATGGGAGCATGCCTTAGAAAAGCAGTAGCAAACAGGCTAGAAGGAGGGGTCTAGCAACAATATGGAAACATCAAAACTGCCATCACAGAGGCAACAAGGCTTTGTGTGAAGCAAATAAGCAAATCAAAACAAAAGAAAAAGCCACTATGGTTCTCAAAAGAGGTGGTGGGGAAAGTCAGGGAGAAAAAGATAGCATTCAGGAAGTATAAGGAAACACAGAAGGAGTAGGACAGAGAGCTATACTAGTTAAGGCAGAAGAAAGCAGGGAGGGAAGTCAGAATAGCAAAAGCCCAAACTGAGGAAAAGTTATCCAACTCGGTTAAGAAGGGGGATAAAACCTTTTATAGGTACATCAGGGAGTGTAGAAAGACAAAGGGAGGGATAGTGAGGCTGAATAGAATGGATGGTGGGCAGGCAGAGAGGGACAGTGAAAAAGCAGGAATGCTGAATGAATATTTCTGCTCATTATTCACAAAAGAGGAGGGGAGGTGCCTAATCCAATTAACAGAAGCACTCTTGATGGGGGGGGGGTTGATCCCAGTCCTTTCACAGAAGAAAGGGTTCTGAAAGAACTCCATAAAATGAAAGTGGACAAAGCAATGGGGCCTGACAGAATTCACCCCAGAATTCTAAAAGAATAAAGGGGAGAACTAGTGAAACCACTGACTACCCTTTTTAACAAATCATGGGAGGATGGTGTGGTACCTGAGGACTGGAGGAAGGTGGATGTGCTTCCCCTTCACAAAAGTGGGACCAAGACAGATGCAGGAAACTACAGACCTGTCAGTTTGACCTCTGTAGTAGGAAAAGTGATGGAATCACTTCTGAAAGAAAGAATTGTTGAGTACCTAGAGGCCAGTGGGGCATAGGACCCAAAGCAGCATGGATTCACAGGGGGAAGGTCATGTCAGATAAATCTAATTGATTTCTTTGACTGGGTGACCAAAGTAGTAGACCAGGGAGGGGCTGTGGACATGGCCTACCTAGACTTTAGCAAGGCAATTGACACAGTCCCACACAAAAGATTAATAGTCATATTAACCAGCCTTGGAGTGGTCCCAGGGTGGTAGCCTGGGTAAAACATTGGCTGGACAACAGTACACAGAAAATAATTGTAAATGGAGTCCACTCTGAAGAAAGGGGTTACTAGTGGGGTACCGTAGGGTTCACTACTGGGTCCAGTCCTTTTTAATGTCTTTATAAGTGACATTGCAGAGGGACTGGAAGGAAAAGTATGCCTCTTTGCAGATGACACAAAGCTCTGCAACAGGGTTGATATACAAGGAGGCATGGAAGGGATGAGAAGGGACTTGGCAAGGTTGGAGGAATGGTCTGAAGTATGGCAGCTTGGATTCAATGCTAAATAATGCACCTGGGAAACAAAAAGCCAAGGGAAGATTACGCAATGGGGGGATAGTAACAACAACAAAAATGGAAAGGGACCTGAGGGTAATCATATCAGATGACCTTAAGGTTAGCAAGCAATGTGAGAAGGAAGTAGGGAGAGCTGGGGGATACTGGGATGCATAGGGAGAGGCAACACCAGCAGAAAGCAGGAAGTTGTTATCCCTCTGTACAGACAGTTGGTGAGACCCCATCTGGAGTACTGCATCCAGTTCTGGAGACTCCATCTCCCCAAGGACATAGACAGGATAGAGGAAGTCCAGAGGAGGGCAACTAAAATGGTGCAGGGTCTGCAAGAGAAGCCATATAAGGAGAGACTAAATGAGCTTAATATGTGTACCCTTAAGGAAAGAAGGGAGAGGGGGGACATGATAGAAACTTTTAAGTACCTCAGTGGAATCAACAAAGTCCAAGAGGGTAGCACTAAAAAGCAATAATCCCGGTGCAGACTCGCTTGACCCCAGAATTCTCCATCTGGTTCTGAATCAGGTTCTTACCTAACTTACCAGCCTTCTCAACAAATCCCTCTATCTGGGGCAATTCTCAACTGCATGGAAGGCTGCCATTGTCACTCCAATCCATAAAGGTGGTGACAGGTCCGCTGCCGGGAACTACCGCCCAATCTCCATACTCCCCCCCTTTCCAAAATACTAGAGAAGCTGGTAGCAACACAAATCTCTGAATACCTGACCAAATACAACATCCTCTGCCCAGAACAGCACAGTTTCCGTGCTGGTCACAGCACCGGCACTGCACTAGTTGAATTTTCAACTTTCCTGCACTCCTCTGTGGACTCTGGCTCCCTAGCCGGAGCAGTGTTCATCCACCTCTCTAAGGCATTCAACACGATCTCCCACCCCCTCCTGCTGGATGCCCTGTGCCACATTGGCTTCTCTACTGGGCCTCTGTCATGGTGCACCAGCTACTTATCTGCCCACTCCTAATGTGTCAGAATTAATGGGACACTTTCCAAAACTTGTCCCATCTGCTCAGGAGTTCCTCAGGGATCCATCCTGGGACCTCTACTCTTCTATCTCTATCTTAATACCCTGCCCAGTGCATGCAATGGGAAAATTCTGTTGTATGCAGACGATGCCGTCATCTTTGCCGCCCACCGTAACCCTATCTCCCTCCAGGATTCTCTACAACTATCCTTTAATGATGTTGAAACCTGGTTTGAAGAGCACAGACTGATCATTAATCTCAAAAAAACTAAGTCAATGCTATTTGCCTACCGCCAAAACAAAGCCAGCAACTTCCCACTCCATATCCTCCCTGGCTCCAAACAGCCTTTCGAGCAGGTCCACATCTATAAGTACCTTGGGGTCTCCTTTGATTCAGCACTCACCTACCACACCCACATTGACACACTTGCCTCAGCCACTAATGTGTGACTTGGCATCTTACACCGACATAAAAACTGTCTCCCCCCAACTTCCCTCCGTATTGTGGTCACTTCCTCGATACTATCCCTGTTTGACTATGGCCTCCCAGTATACAGTGCTGCTGACACAACTGCCCTCAATAAAATTTGCCTCATCTTAAATAAAGCATGCAGGCTAATCACTGGGGCCCCCAGGCTGACGCATTCATGCCAGCTCTTTGACATGGAGAAATTGCTGAACCTGGATAAACGGCTATGCTAATAAAACTGTCTAACAACAAAAAAAAACCATCTAGGACTTTCCCCCACCAGGGCTGACAGCCTCGCTCCGACAGGCCCAACCCTTGGTCTGCACATGGTCCACCTGCAAGACCACTCTTCTGGTTCCAAGATCCAGAACATCCTATGGACACAGATCCTTTTGCTTTAGAGCTCCGTCCTGGTATAACTCGCTCCCTACTCCCATCTCAGATGCCCCCACTATCTCCAAATTCAAACTCGCACTTTGCAGCCATCTATTTAACATGCGAAGCTGCACTTGTCTATAACTGAGGCACTGCGCCCAGTGCTCTGACAATGCCCACTGGGCTGCATCCACTCCACATTGCACTAATCCTCATCCTCTGCTGTTTACACTGCTTTGACCTAGCTGCATCTTACAAACTTGCTTATCTGCTGACCGGATGTAGTCAACTGTGCTTGCTACCAATAATCCAAATGCTGTAACCAAAATTCAGTTGTTTGTCTGCATCATATGTATGTCTGTTATGTATTTGTCCTCACTGTGATGAGGTACCTTTGGAAATGAGCCTCTGGCTCAAAGGTTGTAAACTGATTTCTCAAATAAATAAATCTTTCAGAAAAAGAGACGTGCAAGAACTAGCGGTCACAATTTAAAGATGGGGGGCAGTTTAGGGGCAATGTAAGGAAGTATTTTTTCACAGAGAGGGTGGTGGATGCATGGGACAGCCTTTCTGAGGAGGTTGTGGGTCTAAAACTGTGTGAGAATTTAAGAATACATGCAACAGACATAAGGCAATTCTTGTGGGGGGGTAGGAAGAAATAGGCTGTTGATTAACTAGTATCTGCAGCTTATCCTGTAGGTAGTGAAATGGGCTGACTAGGTGGGCCAAGCAGTCCTTATCTGCCGTCAAATTCTATGATTCTATCTATGTTTCTAATGTTTCTATGTATGTTTCCTTGCTGCTCAACTGCTACATGTTATGTGCTGTTTTATCTTGTAGCCAATTGCTTCATCTCTGTTGTTACTTATTTGTTTGCAGTTTGGGTTCATTACTTCCCATCCACCTAGTCTCCCTGAATTCACCCTCCTCTTTTCCCTTTCCCTTCCCCAAAGTTTCACCTTATTGTTCTTTTTTCATCTACAAGACTGTGTGTGTGTTTTTTTTTTAATTTTATAAACTGTTATCTTTGCTTATGATTGTCTCAATTGTTCCAGTGACATGGAACCTTTGTAAAAGAGCCTCGGCTCAAAGGTATTTGTAATCCTAGAACAAATAAATAAATAAAAATAAATTCACCTCATATGCTATTCCATTTAATATTGTTGTATTGCTGTTTACTAGCCTGTTTTGGTGCTCTGTACGACAGTGCTGTTCTGTTTACCAGTGTGCTTTGTTCAGCAACAGTAGTCTCTGTATAGTCAGTTACCTTCCTCTCCCTACCAGCCATAATGTTCCGGACCCTATTCTGCTTCCTCCATTTTCCACCTCTTCTCCTTCCACCTCTCCTCCCTCTCCCTCAACCTCGTCTTCTCTCCCCTATCCAACTCCCTTTCGCTCATCCTCCTCTCCACCCACCCCACAGTCTGCCTTCCTTTTTCTCTTCCTCCCTTCCTATTCACCCTGGTCTTCTGCCTTCCCCCATCCTTAACCTGGAGTCCCTCAATTGTGTCCTCCTTTTCTCTTGCCTCCCCTCCTCACCTTGCCATCTATCCAACTCCAAGTGTAAGAAGCCCCACCCATCCTTCTCCTCCTCCTCCTGTCTGGTAATGAGGAGCCCAATCTGGAAACCCTCCCTTCCCTCTCCACCACCTCCAAGGGCCTCAAAGAGCAGCCTGCTACTGAAAGTTGACTTCCTCTCTGTTTGGCTGCAATGACACTCCCCTGATGTCCTATGTATCACCGAGTTGTGGCTTCCTTCCAGGGTTCCTGTTCATAACCTGTCACTTCTTGATTACCATCTTTTTAGACAGGATAGGGGTAAATGTGGCGGGGGGATGGCGGTTTACATTCACCAGAGTCTGACATGCACTGTGACTAGCGAAGAGGCTATTCCCTCCTCCCTCAAATATGTTTTAGTCAAACTCCTCCTCAGTACCCATTTTCATTGGAGTTCTTTATGCCTTTCCTAAGAGTGCTCACTCTTCTCTAGTAGCCTCTCTTTTCACCATTGCTTCTTTTTCAATTGGATTTGCCCATCCTCCAGACCTACCATTCACAAGATCGAGTTACTTAATTTGACACAGGTTATTTCAGAACTCACCTGGCTCGATCCTCACTCTGCTAACCATTCACTGTTGGACAGGGTTCTAACCTCCCACCTCCACCACATCATGGCTAGTGCTATTCCATTATGCCAGTTACCTTGAGTGACCACAGTATGACCTTCTGCATCAGAAAAATATGGCCCCCCTTGTTACCTAAATATATCTGGGCTAGGTCTCTCTGGTCACTAAATATCGATGTCCTACTGAGCAACTTTACTGCTACTGACTGGTCTGACATCCTCACTGCCTCAGACATTGATATTGCCCTTGCTATTTTCCATTCAAAATATTCCACTGTGTGAAACAGGCATGCCCCTCACAGGGAATTCAGAGTAAAAATATCCCATCATCCCTGGATAGTCGTGCTTTGTGTTTGCATCTTACATTTACTTGCAGTGTCTAAAATACCTTATTTAATTAGAGAATAGATGATAAATACAATGATCTTCAGAGTTGAGAAGTTGGCCAGGTACCCAACAGATAGTGGCCCAACTGGAAATTTCCAGATAGCCTGGAGAGTCAGTCTGACTGTGTCCTAGCAACATAAGAATACCGTCACAATACACAATAAAAAGGAATTCAGTGAAATGTTAAACAAAGCCTCAACAAAAACACTATTTAGGAATATGTCACAAGTACAAGTAGTTATTTAACTTTCTTATCTTAACTGACACGTTCCATTTTTATTGACAGTATACTAAATTTTATAGGCAGTGTCAACAATATCAAGTGTATTACACAGCCTTCATCTTATGTTTTACATACTAGAAATATATAAACTGGTGAATTCAGACCATAGAAAACATCCACGGTGATGCACTAAGTAACTTTTTCTGATATAGGTATTTCAAATAAGGGTACCAGTATTTTTTTTCCTGCTACTGTAACCTGTCAACATGTCATGAGACATAACACTCCCTTTTTGACCCCCCTGCACAGTCAGCCTCCCCATGCTCATGGAAAATGGTTCACCTGTGTCTGACCATGCCTCTGTTGTAGCTCTCTTTAATAAGTTTTTCACAATCTGTACCCTTTCTGTCCTCCTCCACTACTAACTGCTGTCTACTCCTCCCCTCCCCTCCCCACATCCATCCAGTTTACCACTTCCTCCCTGTCACTGTCCAGGAAACCCTATTTGCCCTTTCCTTTCCAGGTGAACAAAGTTACCACTCTGACCATTCCCTCATAAGCAGTTAGGACCCTTTGCAACCTGGACCGAGTGGTCAGCTCAAAGCTAGACTCTCTCTGCCAATATATTTCAGGAAAAAAAGGATTGTTTAGGCACACCGTGGCCACAGAACACAATCCTAAACAGCACATCCTTGTGCATGGGTTCTGAGAACCTGCATCTGAACCTTGCTCGGCTCCTTGCAAGGCACCAACCAACCCAAACTTGAACAGTGAATGAAACTTGTATGTTAAGCGTTGTTGTGCCCACAAGACATTAGTTAGAAATCACATTGAACTACAGTTCCCACATTCTGTAGGGGTCTTCCTCTAGAGACCCACCCACAGCAACTTGGAGTGTCACAGCAGCAGCTAAACATAAAGCTCCAGGCTGTAAGGCTTTTTGAAGTACTGAATTTAATCACAGGATCCCAACAATTTACATTTCAAAGTCCATAGCTTTTGTTGTAAAACACAGTTTCTATTCTGGGCAGCAGTTGGAAGTAACCTGGTGAGTGGAATTGTCCCAACATTACTCACTGACACTGATTCCAGATGATTGCACACAGATGTGAAGAGATTCAACCCCCATGGGCCTTGAAATAGAAGATCTCCACTTCTAACCAGTGCATAGAACAATCACTGGTACTACTGGGGTGAAAAGAAACACAGAGAGGTCCTCCCTGTGGTGTTGGCCTGTTCAAGGCAAGGGACCAACTTACACACACATACACTAAAGTCTCCAAGCTCTGACTTCAGACTATGGAACAGAACACTCATCTCCAACAAACCCTGTGTGGTTCATGCAGCTGTGAGAGTTCTATTATGCAAATGAGTCTCACTCTACAAAGCAGCAGATGGTTAAAGAGGGCTTATTTGAAACCCTACAGGGATTCAACCTTTTTTTATGTGTTCTGCCCAGACCTGCCTATACTAATACTGAAGGGGTTCTGGTAACTATAGGGGAACTTGAGTGTTACGTCAATATTTCTGAGGTGCTCACTGATGAGTATTACAAACTTCCATGTGGTTTTACCCACATACAGTATATACATTCACAGTTACACCTTGACAAGATAGGTCAAATTCACTGTATCACTGTTAAAGAAACTGTGAACTTCAAATATCTCGTCAGTAACATGATTTTTAAACGTGTTCCCTTTATAAATGGACACAAACTTTAAAGCATTTGCAGTCATAATTCCCCTTTGGTAATGGTGGAAGCCTAGTTGTATGTCTGTTAGTTAACGAACCCTGAAGGCTATGAGCTACTCATCACCTACACATTTTCCTTTTTAATACTCAAATCGAGGATGTTGCACTACCACCCAGTCTAGACCCTGGTCAGCTTGAAGTGTATAGCAATGATTCTCTGTAGTCTGTTTTATCTCTGCTGCTTGTGCGGAAAACATAGTGATAAAATTTAGTTTATTTGCAGTCATTTCCTTATGCCTCCCCTTCTTTTTGCTGGCTAGCCACTCTGCCACTATCAGTTTCAGTGCATCTTTGTGAAACCGGTACTGATGTTTGGCTGTGTATTTCCTCATCAGCCCTTCGTTTACCTCTAGTAATGACATGTTCTGGATACCCCCTCTCTTTCAGTCTGCCATACATTTCTTGACCTCACTTTTCTCTCTCAGAAGCCTCAGTTCAGATTCTGTTCACCCAGAGAAACTGACTGACTACATGGTGTATTTGCTCTGTTGTGGTATGGGTAAATGCTGCTAAATTCTATGTGAGCATTTCTGTCTCTTTATGGAACAAACCAGTTTCCAAACTGCCTTCAGTATTTTTAGATATTCTGAGGTACAAATAGTTTATACTCTCAAAATCAAATATGACAGTGAAACAGAAATGATCATTCATGCTGTCCAGGTATTCAACAAGTTCCTCTAATTGCCCCATACTGCCTTTCCATATAATAAGAATATTGTTGTTATATAGATGATAGAAGTTTTCAGCCTCAAAATATGCAAGTTATCTTCACATGTGAGAGGGCAAAACCTTAACTCACGAGTGGTTGAGCCACAAGTGAGCTATGAAAGTTCTCTTCCCTCACAAGTGATGATAATGTGCATATTTTGAGTCAGACCATTTTTATATTCAATTTATACATCATCATTGTAGTTTTTATGTTTAAATCAGCTGTTGTTATGAATTTTTGACTATTTCTTTTTTTATTTTAGCTGCTAGCTTCAGTGCTACACATGGCTATCGTGAGTGATATCATCAGCATTGTGAAAGTTGCTCTTTGATTGGGTCAGTATGTATTGTGATGTACCCAACAGAGCAAGATAACATCTGTGTCATACTCAACTCATTAGATAAATTATCTCTTATGAGTTGGGTATAAGAAATCACTTTTTATCCTATCATTTTGTCCCCTCTGGTGTTGTAGGAATGTAGTGTAATAGATCAGCATGGGTTTGCCCACCCCTGTGCTCGACCCCTTGCCTGCAACGGAAAGGACTCCAGGAGGCTTCTGGGGAAAGGCAGGTCCCCAATCTCTGAAACCTTTTCCCTGACCTGTGGGCTGTTATGGTTGCCAGAGGCACTAGTGGGACTGGTCTGTGAGCAGGTCCTATAAAGCGAGGATTGTTCTGGAGGCAGGCACATCTGCTATATCTATCTGTGGGGTGAGACCTGCTGTACTGGGATTGGAGTGGGTGCAAGCTGTACCAGCACAAGCCTAGAGTGTGCAGGCCAAACAGTTAAGAGTAGCTGTTCCTGGAAGAAGGAGAGTGGTATCCACATGCTAGCTTGTGTTAGACATGGAGCTGGAGTGTCAGCTTGTAGCAGAAGAGCTGAGAACAGAGCTGGTGGTCTGGAACTGCAGGAGAGTAGAGAAAGATAGAGTTCAAAGAGGAAAAATCTGATCTGGTTAATGGCTCCCACATTGGCAGAGAAAAAAGTAGTTCCCCTATAAAGATGAGCAAGATCTGATGCCCCCGTGGCTCAGGCAGCTGGAATGTCCCCAGCATGCACCCCAAATCTAATTATACTAGACTTCACTGGTTTTACAAAGGTGGTGGCTCTGCCACATGCATGACCCGAGTGTATCAGGCTGCTGGGTCTGTCACAGTATATTTTTTCTCAGTCCCAAATCATTCCCTATTCTGTTCTGTTCAATTATTTATTTTTTTTGATTGCAAGCACAGCAGATATCAATTATAAACATATTTTTGTCTTTTCTCCAGGTATTCTGGTCTGGCTGAGGTAGTAATTACTAAGATTCTGTATGAAAATATGGTAGGTGCTAATCTGTGCTGTAGGTAAGCCTGCCCCTCAGGTATACTCATGTGTGCACCCGGCATACCCTAAATCTGTCAAGCATGTGCTCAAATTCAGGGCTGGCCTATCAGGTAGCAGACAGGCAGCAAACTATGAAAAAAATGTCCTTTGTGTATAATCTGTAAATGTCATGGGGCAGCTCCAACTATAGGTACAATTTACAAAGTCTGCGGAGTTCTGTGCACTCAGTATGATGCCCAGGATGCCATCTGACAAACAAGGGAGAAAACTGAAAGAATTGTGTTCTGTGTTTTGTATTCATCATAAAGTGCGACTGCTTGACACGTCTTCTCTGCCTGGAATCGGAAAAGACCGTAGATTACTGTACAGCAAAACTTACCTTTCTGCAGACTTTCAAACTGTATAGTTCACATTCTGGATATATGCAATTTTTGGTGTATAGGCCTAACTCTGGAGAACCAAATACTGTTGTTCCCAACTAAAGTGCACAAACAAGCAGTGTATTTTATAGCCATTTCTGAAATCAGTCTAACACAACAGCAAGCATATAAGCACACAGAACAAATATACATATGTACAGGGGGCCCCTGATGAAGCGTCACGCCAAAGATGCGACCCGCTGAGGTTAGTGCTGTGGGTTTGACTTGATTTTCATTTAACTGAATGGCTTGATTTGTAAGTAATTTGCAACATATTCTAATCTGATTTTGAATGCTGCCTCCTTTGTGTTTTTGTGTGTCTGTATTTTTCAGTCAAGCACCGACTCCTTCCATGGGCACGTGTTCATTTACGTTTTTGCTTGTTTTGCAGCTGCTGCACTAATGAGCCAGCCTTGACATCCGTTCCCGAAACGTTTTAACTTTTTTGTTTGTTAAAGCAAAATTACATTCAATGCTTATTTTTCACTGCTACTGAGTTGATCATATATTTCTCTCTGTTTGTTTACTGCAGTCCTTGGGCTGGCTGTTCAAAACACATGACACAGGCACAATTACTGATTTTGTGTGCAGCATGTGAAATGTGCCGAAACATTTCATGGCAATTTTCAAACATTTGGATGCATTTATGACGATTTTTGCACTTTACAGCAAAACAGTCATATGTGCAATTGTTTTGGTGCGAACTTGCAACACTTGTGAAAAAAACATGAGATCGCCTTTAGTATGGTCTAATTATTATGTCACAGGTAGTGCAGTTGTGCTAAAAAAGAATGCAAATCTGTATAAATCCAGCCCCATGTGTTTCCTGGATATTCTAGGATATCAGTTCCACGATCCAAAGATCTCTGCCCATCGGTGGGCAAAGTGATTAAAAAAATCAAGGCAAAAAAAAAAAGTGCTGCCAGATAGCCCCCACTTCTGTGCTGACATCCCAAGGGTAAAAGCAGATGTAAGTCTCTGGAGTTGGTTGGCCAGGCTGGGAAACCATGGCAGTGCATCTGTTTGCGGTGGGCTGATGCTGTCACCTGCTGTAGCAGAGCCTGACTGCAACATTTATTATTTATTTATTTGTAATTTTTGACCAGGAAAGGCACAGCAGGCTATTATAACTTGTTTCCAGGTGTGTCCTGGGGGTGGGTTGGGTTGCATGGACCTGTTCTATTGACAGGGGAAATGTAGGTCATGACATCAAGGAACCCCCACCCCAACTCTTTGTCAATAAGTGCCCTGGAGTCTGTTACTTCCACCTGAACAGTGACCAGAATTGAGCAGAAGGGACCTCAGTTTAATGTCTCATCTGAAGGATGGCAACTCACCAGTGCAGCATCCCTCTCATACTGTGTTATAGTGTCATATGGGTATAATCCCAAGTGACTGGTGTGGTGCTGGAACTCACAACTTTCTGATCTTCCAGCTCCAGAGACATGCATGATACTTACTGAGCCACTGACATTGCATGCCATGGAGGTTGCTCCTTTGCAGGGGGAGCATGCAAGCACACACCCAGCTGTTGTGTGTCAGGCTGTCCACTGAATGTGATGCTTGGCTCTAGGGAGGAAGGAGGGTCAAGGTAGCACTTGCCTAAATGTGCTCAGTGACAAAATGGGATTAAACATCACCCAAGGATCCACCAGATGACAACCATTGCTGGCACACATGGAATATGCTTCTATGAGCTTCCTCAACAGATGTATAGGTTATGGAATAGTGCGGGGGTACCCCCAGAAGAAAGCCCCATCACATACAGTGGAGGATGTAGGTTTTGAATTGGGATGGGGTTAGAAGGTCACCAGTGCAGCTTGAAGACTGGATGGCAGATAGGGCCATAATTATTGAATAAATAGAAAATAAATGGTTGTACTTTGAATAAAAAAAATAGCAGTGCTGTGGGTAAAACAGTTATGGTAGTATAAATAAAAACTGTGGTAGTGGGAATAAAAGATATCCATACTGTGAATAATTATAAAGATGATGGTACTTAGGTGCTAATGGCGGTTGGGTGACAATAGCTTGCAGTTTAGCTGGTGTAGTGTGTGGGAGGGATGACACTGACTAATTTCATGTGGCATGCTTGGCATATCACCCCCTCTGGAGTCCTCACATTGACATCATGAAGGATGGGATGAACAGGAGGAAAAAGGACTGCCCAGACTAATGATGCCTGGGGAATCCCAGACTGCACACCACTGTCTACGATGGTCAGCACCTATTGATTCTTTGTAAGGGTGATGCAACACAGGCCCTGCCATATGGGTAATCTTTGGGACTCATGGAACTTCTGTCACCAGTTCAGATGAGGGCTTTCTGTAATGAGAAAGACTCTGAAACTCCTATGAATATTTCGGTACAAGACATTAAATTTATTAATATGCCAATATGTTTGTCAGCTAACATGTTAGCTTCACCAGTGTTTCGTGGTCCAGGGACCACTTCCTCAGGGCCTTTGGTAGTCCTATCATAAGGTCAGATTGAGGTAAAGGGGGCACACTTAGAAAATCAATAGGGAAGGGCCCAGGGTGACATACTCATATCCGTATTCCACTTCAGTTGGATAGTCGTGCTTTGTGTTTGCATCTTACATTTACTTGCAGTGCCTAAAATACCTTATTTAATTAGAGAATAGATGATAAATACAATGATCTTCAGAGTTGAGAAGTTGGCCAGGTACCCAACAGATAGTGGCCCAACTGGAAATTTCCAGATAGCCTGGAGAGTCAGTCTGACAGTGTCCTAGCAACATAAGAATACCGTCACAATACACAATAAAAAGGAATTCAGTGAAATGTTAAACAAAGCCTCAACAAAAACATTATTTAGGAATATGTCACAAGTACAAGTAGTTATTTAACTTTCTTATCTTAACTGACACGTTCCATTTTTATTGACAGTATATTAAATTTTATAGGCAGTGTCAACAATATCAAGTGTATTACACAGCCTCCATCTTATGTTTTACATACTAGAAATATATAAACTGGTGAATTCAGACCATAGAAAACATCCACAGTGATGCACTAAGTAACTTTTTCTGACATAGGTATTTCAAATAAGGGTACCAGTATTTTTTTTCTGCTACTGTAACCTGTCAACATGTCATGAGACATAACACCAAAGAAAAACTAACAATGTGATTCTAAATATGTATAAACACTTATTTATCTGAAATGCTTAAGATTAATACTGGTTATATTGTGTTACAAACATAAATAATGTACATTCTGGTCTACAAAGACCTGCCCAGCTGCATCACCATTCCCTGATTTTCATAAGTTTGTAGAAGACGTCTGTATATACTGTATATATTCAGAACGAGAACATGTAATGCTCACAAAACTGCTCACTATTTTAATATTTCTCCTAATAAAGAATACCTATAAAACATATGTATGTATATATACAGTATATTTATATTATAGGGGCATGGTCGCACCCCTATAGTTAGGGTTGAGTAGGCGCTTTAATATTAAACTTGAAATTTTGCACATTAATAACTTTGCAACTGTTTAATGGATTTGAATGCAATTTGGTATACATGGTGGGGCATGGTAGATCTCTTGATCTGCCAAGTTGTGTTTCACTTGGACTTATGATGTTTGCACACTGAAACACTCAAATGCACTTTTTGACAGTTTTGTGGGCAGCTTTTTGGATTTTATCCATGGCACTGTGTGGCTGCTGTGTAGTGTGCTGGTCAAAACTTGGCATGTAGAAAGAGCTTGGGTCAAGGAACATGCCACTTTTTGTTCGGTGAAAAAATATTAATCCATTCAAAAGTTATTAAACTTTATAGCTCCCATTATAAGTCTATGGGAAAATTTATGTGGTTATTTTGTGAAAGAAGAATGGGGTTTTGGCTATTTGGTCTATCCTCATGATCAAAGAATTAGCATGCTCACAATCAAAGATTCTTTGATCACAAGAAATTTGTTGTTCGCGATGTCCACCATCTTTTTTTTAGTTCGCTGTCGGAAAAAAACAAATAACTCAGTCCAGGGGGGCCTTGTGAAGTAAAACAAGGATGGATTTTGCTTGGGGGCTTCCCTCTATTGACCCATGCCTGTGGTTTCATTGAGTTGTGTTAAAAAATAGAGTTTTAAACTTTTAAAATCTTTGGTTGCAGCTTGCTAATGATCTTTGATCGTGAGCCTGCAAATTCTTTTGTTCTGAGATAGTTTTCGTCCGCGAGCTTCTTTTTTGACTTCCCGACCAGATGTCTAGGTTTTTTCTGGACCAGATTTCCCTGGGAGGGACCAGATAGCACAGATTTCATGACCAGCTGTCCTCTGATGGCTGAAAATGATCTTAGATCGCGAGAGTCACGGCCGATTCTCGCAACCAAATAATTTTTATGGTGGTAAAACTTTAAAATTAAATATCTCTGAAACAGTTTGGTCTTTTTGCTTGAAATTTGAAGGGTGTTGACTGGACACACTAGAGATGTGACAGATGCTGATTAGGTGTTGGAAAATTAATTTGTTGCAGAGATATTGAGTGACATACTTAACGTTTCGCCCATAGGCTTATACAAGGTGCTGTTGGCTTGAAATTTATAGGTCCCTGAAAGGCGTGGTGGATGCTGCAATGTTAGTCTATGGGAAAAAGCATCAAATTTGGCATATCATAACTTTGCAGGCCTGCAATATTTTTTCACCAAACCACCAAAAGACACATCTGTGAGATAATGGCTTTCTTCCCTCCAAATTTCAGCCTAAAAGACCAAAACTTTATTTTGCAGCAGGGTGGAAAACAGTTCTTGTCATTTTGGCCATAGTGTTACAAAGTAGTGTTGTGATTTGCGACACTTTCACAAAAAAAAAATCACAACAGTGTCACAGGTGCGACACTACTTTGCTACACTACTTTTCCCAAAAATTTCTAAAACATATTTCTGGGGTGTTTAACCCCAAAATAAAGACATGCCTATCATCCTCCGGGCTCAAATAGGTAAACACAAAAAGAATTGTGTCCCTAGAGGGTCCCAATTTTAAATGGCAAGCATTTCTGTGATCAGTAACTGAAAATAAATGTCTGACTCACGATACTACAGGGGTCATTTGCACTAAAAATGGAATTTGCAACACTGTCAAACTTTTTGTTAACTTTTCCCATTCACTATATTGGGAAACTAGTTTTTTGAATAACTTTTGAACCGTTCAATATTTATTCACAAAATATTCAAAATGCACATTGGGGACCCTGGCCTCACGTTCTCTGAAGATTTCATACTGGTTGCATAAATCGTGTGACCTGTAGGCACGAGCAAAGAATGCGAAAAAAAAGTAAATGCACCCTGGAATGTTGCCTAATAACTCCGCAGCCATAGATCTGACCAGTATGAAAGTTGGCAGATCCCAAGATCCATGGCTACACCCTACACCTGCCACATTTCAGGAAAATCCATTGAACAGTGGCAAAGTTATTAAGGTGCAAAATTTAAATATTTAACCTTAAATGGAGTACTCAACCCTAACTATGGTAGCACTACTGTGCTACCATGACATATGTATGTATGTATATATATATATATATATATATATATATATATACACACACACACACATACATACATATATTGCTATATATATATATATATACACATACATACATATATTGCAAAAAAACTCTGTTAGTGCATCAGTTAGGGTTGATGTCAGTGCAACAAAAGTTTGGAAATTCAATGTCAGGTTTACCACCCCTACCACCACCCCCCACATTCTACATGCACAAACAGGCATTGGTGTATGCCATGGGGTTATCAGGCCCAACTCTCACCCCATTCCTTCAGTAAACATGCTGACATGATACAGTATCAGAGAATGGGGTGACAGACCTGACGGCCTCATGACATACCCCAGTACCTGTTAGTGCATGTAGGATGTGGGGAGAGGTGATGGGGTGGTAACCCTAACATTGAATTTCTAAATTTTGTTGTGGTGACATCAACCCTAACTGATGCATTAATGGAGTTTTTGCAAATAATTTCCCTTCTTTTTGAGAAACTGTAATGTAGGTGGCCAGTGATATATGTTTGTGGGAGAGCGGGCCCTCTGGACCCTGTGCTCCTTTCAGGCTGTCAGGTTTGCATAATGGTATGCATACATTGGAGAGCAGGCCCTCTGGGCCCTGTGCTCCCACTTACATGTAACTACGGAGTCATACAGCAGCCCTATAGTGTTGAAAAGGAACTCTTGTAACACTAATTTGCCAATGTCTCAGTAATTGTAGCAACTATGAAAACGATTCCACTGCAGTTGTAATCATGACTTTGAAACCTCCACATGAGCTTAGCTCACCTAAAGGTGGACTAAGCTGCCCAGAGTGAAAAATCCATATTTTGAAATGTTTCCATGATAAGGGTGCCAAAAAGCACTGTGGGCACTGCAATGTTATCATATGAAAAAATTCACAGATTGGAAGAGCTGTAACTCTGGAACTGGTGTAATTTTTTTCAGCAAACCAGCAAAAGGTACACCTGTGGTACAAGGGCTTGCCACCCTGCAAATGTCAGCCCAAATGTCCAAATCATGTAGGGGCAGTGAGGTAGCAAAGAAAGTTTTGTGATAGATGCAGTTCAGGCAGTGCGAACTGTATTTTGAAGTACAGTTTGAATGGTAATTAGAAAAATCATTTGCACTGTATTTTCAAAATACAGTGTAAACGGTACTTAGAAAAAACATTCAAACTGTATTTTGCAAATACAGTACAACCTGTATTTTTAATTACCTTTCAGTTTAAAATGTTCTCCTGCTGTACACAAGGTTTGTAATTAGTAGTGTAGATGTGTGATAACTGTGAGAAGTTTTGTGATAGATGCAGCACAAGTTGTGCGAACTGTATTTTGTAAATACAGTGTGAACAGTAATTAGAAAACCCATTTGCTCTGTAGTTTGAAAATAAGTGTGAACACTAATGAGAAAAACCTTTTGCACTGTAAAAACACAGTGCAAATGTTTTTTTCCAATTACTGTTCACACTGTATTTTCCAAATACAGTGCAAATGTTTTTTTAATTATTGTTTGCACTGTGTTTACAAAATACAGTTTGCACTGCCTGTCCTGCATCCGTCACAAACCTTCCACAATTATCACATGTCTACACTACTAATAACAAGCCTTATGCACAGCAGGAGAATATTTCATTTTTATTTTGGTGGACTTTTTTTGTCACCGCCCCCATGAACTCTGTTAGGTAGACCTCACTCACCTCAACCACTCTACCAACCGCCTGGTACTCATCTTATCAGGAAATTGGGGACAGACAGTCCCCACCCTACCCCAGTCTGATGACCCCCACTTAATGTGCCTGACCCAAGGCAAGAGGGTGGATCGAGATAGCCAGCAAGACAAGTCTTGCATTGGGTGTGTGGTGGTGAGCACTGGAGGTTGTTGTCACCTATTCATGGGACCAGGGCTTTTCTGCTGGTGTGAGTTCCTGGAGCACATATGTGCAATGATGCCCTGTATGCAATTGGTGAACACCCTCATGTAAGGTGTTCATGGCTGCTCCAACCCCAGATTTGCATGTTGCAAGGTGCATCACCTCCAGTCACCCCCAGGAGCCACCAGCACCATGGCAAGCATACCCACCCACCCCAGGAAAGGAGGGCAGACCTTCATACGCTCAATCCTTTCCTGCCCCAGCTGACCCCTTACGGCCAGGTTCATTACCAAACCTGGGTTGCCAGTGTGGTGTGAGGTGTGGTAACCCTTAGCACCACCTGGCTGGCTAGGAGAACATTTTAAACTGAAAGGGTATCATTTGAACTGGTTTTTGCAAAATACAGTTTGAATGATTTTTCTAATTACCATTCAAACTGTATTTTCAAAACACAAAGTGAATGTTTTTTCTAATTACCATTAAAACTGTATTTCAAAATGCAGTGTGAATGGTTTTTCTAATTACTGTTTGAACTGTATTTACAAAATACAGTTAGCATTGACCTGTCTTGCATCTATCACAAAAATTGTTATAATTCAAAAATGGTAATATATTTTTTTCACCAAACCATCCAAAGGCACATCCTTGGTATACACCCCCATCATCCCTGAAAATATCAGAGGCAAACCTAATTCTGTGTCTGCTGTACACGAGAGCAACAAAGCCCATGTTATCCTATGGGAAAAAAGTTCCTTTTTGTGTTTTTGACCACTTTATACCTCTGAAACCATAAAAGCTGCCATCATGAACCTATCATCATCTTGTGACACTGACAACATGACAGCACATATCAATTTGTGGGTTATTTGGTTATAAAATGACAAAGGTATTAAGGTACAAAAATTGAGATAAAAATATATATGTGTGTGTGTGCGCGCGCGCGCGTGTGTGTGTGTGTGTGTGAATGAGTACAATGAGTATTACAACACTAACACGTAATCCCCCCTAAACTTTCATGATTTATGCAGTGCATCCCCAAATTAACTGCAATATTCACTGTAGTGCCAAATCCATGATGAAATTCTGATAATCATAAATAATGCACTGGTGTATCTTGTCTTCCACTAGAATCATAGCAAATTTCAGAGCAAACCAGTAATAATTTACTGACTTATGGATAAAGAAAATGAGAAACACATTTCTACACTTATATAATCAAGAACTGGGAGCTAAGAGGCACATTTAATATAGTTTTACATTTGAAGTGAGCCCCGCAAAAAAAAAAAAACAACAAAAAAAAAACCTGTTATAACCAAGCACATACATTTCTGTTTTGGAGACATGGAAGTGTAGGGCCCAGAGGGCTCTGCATTTCCCTAGGCAAATGGATGTGTTCATGCAGGCCCCAAAGGCACCTGCATGAATGATGATACAATTATACTATCTCATGGAGTAAGGAAATTCTTTCAAAAAACATTATTAATACATCCATTACGGTTCAGATTAAACCAACAAAAGTAGGAAAATGTGGTGTTAGGGTTTCCAACCCTAGCACTCCATTTCCACCCTGCAAATGGCAAAAGAAAACAAAAACATTACAGTTTTGCTTGTCCAGCGTCTTCCCAAATAAGGCTTGTGTTCTTCCTAGGGGTTATCAGACTTACAGCTCATCCCATTCTCATATAGTCTGCACATCTGAGCTGATTTGCTGATGGTATGGGGGAGCATTAGGGTTAATAACTCCTAGGAAGACCCCAAGCTTGATTTGGGAAGACTCAGAACAGGCAAAACTGTAATTTCTTTTTTCCTTTTGCTGTTTACAGGGTGGGGCGGGGTGTTTGTATTGGAAACCCAAACATTACATTTCCCTACTTTTGACAGTTTAATCTGAACCATTAATGGTGCATTAATTATGTTGTTTTGTAGATAATATGTATATGTGTGTGTATATATAATAGAGGTGCAACAGCACCTCTATAGTTGGGGTTCAGCAACAGTTTCTATGTTAAACCTGAAATTTTGCACTTTAATAACTTTAGTACCAATTAATGGATTTGCACAAAATTTGGCATGTGCTGTCCTGTGGGGGTAGCTCTGTTGTCGCAGCAAGTTTCATTTTAGTGGGATGTGTAGATTATGAGATCCGAATACTGCAAAAAAGTAAAAAGGCCACCAAATTTTGCAGTTTTCTTCTCATCTCCTTGCAGCCAAATGGTGTGGAATTTCTACATAGATACATAGATACATAGACAGTGTTGGCAGATAAGGGCCTATGGCCCACCCAGTCTGCCCATTTGAGCTTGTAAGTTCAGTTTGTTTTTCTAGAAGTCTGTTGCACCTTACTCCTGATCTCCAGAATTCCTTTATGTCTATCCCATGCATTCTTAAATCCTGTGATTGTTTAAGCCTCCACCACTTCCTCTGGCAGGGTGTTCCACTTGTCCACCACCTGTTCTGTGCAGAAATTCTTTCTCATGTTTCCTCTGAATCGTCCTCCCTCCAACTTCATCCCATGCCCTCTAGTCCTGGAACATCTTTTTCACTTAAAAATAGCATTTTCCTGCACCCTGTTCCTCCCTGTAAGATACTTGAGTTTTGTATGGTATAAAGAACTTTGGTAGAACAGACAGTGCAAATTTTGTGCAATAATATTTAATCTGTTGCAAAGTTATTAAGTTTCTTAGTTCCAATTATAGCCTATAGGACTTTGCTGAACATTCCATTTCTAGGATAGAGTACTTTTTTGCAAAGGAAGATTTTGTCTCATGAAGAAAGATTGACTCTTGTGAGAGTATTCCTACTTCGCGAGATTTGGAATCCTTTTCGCGGGAAAAAATCTTTGGTCATGAGACACCATCTTGTTTTTTTTTCCTCTCATCAACTAAATAGTGTGTAAAATAGATAAAACTGTTGTCATATTAAAAAACAAACACCAGGACCTAGCTAAATGGGCTCTGTTTAGAGTAGCTAGATTCTAACCTTTGTTTTTTAAAATAACCTCCAGAAATGCCTTTTCCGGGCACCCGAAATTTGGGTTGCCCAGCTTAACGAGAGGAGCCTTCAGCCCCATTTTCCCTGGTGTGCCCAGTAACCCTTCATTCCATTCCCAATCAATTCTCTGGTGTCTAGTGGCCTTCCATGCTCTGATCACCCTTCCCTTTTCCCTTATTTAATTAATAATATATTTCAACACCAGTATAACAACCCCTGGTGTCCGATACCTCTCACTCCACAACCCATTACTTTATTGATGTGCTGACATGGGGGGGGCCCAATCCCTCTGTCAGTATTTAACTTTTTTAACCTCCCAGCAGTATGGGGCACTGGGGATCCCATCCCCAGTGTCCCAAAATATTTTTTTATTTAATTAAAAATATATTCTGACATTGGGATGACCACCCCCGTTGTCAGATAGCCCCCGCCCTGCAGCTACATGGATGTGCTGACATTGGTGGAGACCCAATCCCCATGTCAGCATTTAACCCTTGACTCCCCACTAGTATGGGACACTGGGGAGCCAATCCCCAGTGTTCCAAAATCTGTTTTTAGTATATTTATCACTGAAATAAAAAAAAACAGTCCCCAATGTATTGTTTTAACCTGAAAAAAAGAAAACCATCCCTTGTCATCCCAGCCACTCCCCTCACCAATCCTGACCCTCTCACTGAACACCCCACCACCCCACACACCCTTACCCTATACTTGCCACTGGAGATAGAGCAATGTCGTCTTCTGTGAACTGGGACACGTCTACACTCCTCAGAGCTGAACTGTGAACTGCAGAATGGAGGTAAGTGCTGTATAATGGCTGTCAATAGTGTTTTGAAATTATCTTTATATCTCAGTCATTTTGGGGAATTTTGACACCAAATTTTGAACATAGCCTTTTTGGGACCCCACCTCATGAACACTGGCTCTGTTATTTCTTTACTAAGTCCTGAAAAGTGATTTTGTGATCACTGTGTGGAATCACCTTTCAGGACCAATTTACAAAAAGAAAGTGCCATTGTTAATGAGGTAGGATCTTAAAAAGTTCACGTTGAATATTTGTTGCAAAAATACCCAAAAATGCCTAAGTTACACACGGTCATTGAAATTTCGCTTCACACGAAAGTAACTTTGGCAAAGTTTAATATTTTCACTCCTAATTTTCAGGATTGCCAGTTTTTCACACCACCTCATGAACCATACAGCTGTCATTTCTCACATCCTGCCTGAAATGTGTTTATGCAGCAGCGGCACAGAATGGTGCAGTTGCTGCACAAAATCACCTTTCAGGACTGAGTAATGAAATGACAGTTCCTGTGTTCATAAAATGGGGTTCCAAAGAGGTCATGTTGGAAATTTGGCAAAAAAAAAAAACCTAAAAATGATCGAGTTACATGCAGTCATTGCAATTTTTCTATGTCTGTGTGTAACTTTGACAATTTGTTATATTTTCACTCCAAATTTTCACCATTGCCATTTTTTCACACCACCTTATGAATAGTACAGCTGTTATTTTTCAAATCCTTCCAAATATGTTTTTCCACATCTGTGGTGCAGAATGGCATTACAGTTGTGTAGAATTACATTTTGACAGGGATTTCAAATTTTCTGTACTGGATACATGAAGTGAGGTGATAAGAAGAATATGTTGAACATTTGGGGTGAACATTATTTGAGATGGCAAAGCCATGACTGTTTGTTGCAATTTCACTATGCCTGCTCGTAACTTGATGTATGGAAGTGCAGTGCCCAGACACCCCGGCGTTTCCACAGCTAGATACATATGCACATCTGTAGAGGGATAGGAGCACAGGGTACAAAGGACCCTGCAGTCCCACAGTAAATTAAAGATACTATTTCAAAAAGTAAGGAAATAATTGCAAAAAACTTTGTTAATACATCAGTTAGAGTAAAAGTGATAAAAGCAGGGAAATATGGCATTAGAGTTGTCAACCCTAACACCCCACCCCCACCCTACACAGACTAAGAGGGATCAGGAGGTGGCAATGGTGTCTGTAGCCCTAATGCTCACCACATTCCTTTAGAAAATAAGCTGGGCAGCCACAGCATAGGAGAATGGGGTGAGTGGTTAGGCTGGAGATACCAATACCACCCTCTGATCCCTTTTCATCTGTTCAGGGTGGGGGTGAGGTGTTAGGGTTGGAAACTCTAATGCCACATTTCACTACTTTTGTCACTTTAACCCAAACTGATGCATTAGCAACTTTTTTTGCAATATGTGTGTGTGTATATATACACACACGCACACACACACACACACACACATATATATATATATATATGTTATAGCTGCACGGTAGTGCAGCTATAGTTAGAGTTGATTACCCCATTTAAGGTTAAATGGTGACATTTTACACCTTAATAACTTTGTCACCATTCAACGGATTTGCTATATATATATATATATATATATATATATATCTTTATAGCAAGAAACTTCATCAGTTAAGCTGTTGTTGCAATAAAAGTAGGGAAATGAGGTGTTAGGGTTGACACCCAAGCACCTCTCCACCCTACCATCCCATCCCACCCCCAACCTTCACAGACCAACAGGTTATGGGCTGTGCCTTGGGGTCATCATCCCTAACTCTCACCCCATTCCATGTGTAAGAAAGCTGACATGGTCTGTGGAGGGTGGAGTTGGATGGTAGAGTGGGGGCTGTCACAAACCCACTCAGCAGGTCAGGCCCTCTGCTCCCACAGTACCAACCTCTGAGTGCAGTATTATGAACAGGTAACAGAACAGGGTAACCATCCTGTCTGCTTGTGGATCTGAATCACCTTTGGTCTCAAGTTCTGGGGGATTCAAACTGTGAACCTTATGCTAGTGTACCCAAATATATGGGCTCAGATAATCTGCTCTTTGGAGGATGCCAGATATCTTTCACCTAAGGGCACCTAAGCAGGTATCCAAAATTAATCCTTAAAACTCTATAAAAGACTTTAGGTATATTCTTACCTTTTCCCAGTTTGGTAACACCATTAAGCTTATGAACAGTTTGTCAGTCTTAACCCTCCATACATCATATGCAAAAGAAAGAACTTCGAACACACACCCAGGCAGTCTTTTTAAATATAGATTTACTTGAAAATGGATAAAAATACGTAAAATATTAACACAGAACACTGTATCACAAAGCATACAATCACTTAAAAGAAAACAAGGAAAAGTACAAACATAAACTCCTACCACAATACAATTAGACTTTTCTGGCTAAAGGATTACCTTCTTACAGTGCTTATAGTTAGTTTTTGTTTCTAAGAGCCCACAAAGAAATGTGTGTCAGTGGAAATACAGAATACAGTTTAAACCCTGTGTCTCCACCCCTTCTGTAATGCCATTTAGCTAACTAATTTCCCAATATGACTCTCTTTAATAAAGCATTTTCTTTGATCTTCTGTGGTTTCCTGCTCTTCCAAGGAACAAAGGATTTTATTACTTTAGCACCATGATGGGAACATGCTTTTTCCTTTAAGACATCATAAAAGTTTATGAGCTCTATATCTTAGCAACTGGTCAGCTCCAATTACGTCAGATAAACAGGAGATCCTTAATTAAGGCTCTCTCTTCTTTTTAATTACCTCCTGGTTTCAGGTTAATATATCCTGTTGCTTCTCTGAAATCTTGGGGGTATTCATGGAAGCACTGACAATTGCACACTATATTCTATATGACAAAAATCATAGAGCAATCATAACAAGCTGGCCAAGCATCACAATCTTCCCCACTTAGGCTGAATTTAGGGACTCTATCCCCTGCATGGGATGAGCTTTCCAAATCAGTTCACTCTCATAAAGATGCAAAAGGCCATCACTGTTCTGATTGGTCATTCCAGTCCTATGTAAGATTGTCATGTCATACCTTTGTAAGACAAGACTCCATCTTAACAGTCTACTATTATTTTTTCCCATTTGTGTCAGCCAAACCAGGGGGTTGTGGTCAGTTTGTACCACAAAATGCTGCCCATATAAGTATGGCTCTAACTTCTTTATGGTCCACACTATGGCAAGACACTCTTTTTCCACAGTAGAGTATGCCTGCTCCCTGGGAAGTAACTTTTTACTCAGGTACACTACAGGATGATCTTTCCCTTGTTTGGATGTCTGACTCAGTACTGCTCCAATACCCATATATGAGGCATCAGTCTGAACTATAAAGGGTCTGCTATAGTCAGGACTTGTCAATACAGGAGCACTGCGCAGTGCCTCCTTCCGTCTGGTAAAGGCTTTTTCACAGGCTGGTTCCCAGGTAATTTGCTTAGGCATCCTTTTCTTTACCAGGTCAGATAGTGGAGCAGCCAGGGCACTGTAATTGGGTACAAATTTCCTATAGTACCCTGCTGTCCCGAGGAAGCTCCTGACCTGCTTCTGCATTTCTGGTCTGGGCCACGCCTTGATCACCTCTATTTTTACTTGGTTAGGATGGAGCTGTCCCCAGTCTACAACATGCCTGAGGTATGCCACTTCTCCCATGGCCACCTGGCACTTCTCAACTTTGACAGTGAGCCCGGCCCTCTGTATCCTGCCCAGCTCTTCCCTAAGGTGGGACAGGTGTTCCTCCCAGCTGGCACTAAAGATGGCAATGTCATCCAGGTATGCATGGCGTACTCCTCAGCACCATTTAACACCTGGTTCACCAACCTTTGGAAAGTGGCCAGGGCATTCTTCATTCTGAAAGGCATTACTTTAAATTCAAATAAGCCTATTGGAGTGACAAAGGCTGACCTCTCCCTAGCTCTGTCAGTTAACTCAACCTGCCAATACCCCTTTGTCAGGTCAATAGTCGTAAGGTAGGTTGCCCCTCCAAACTTGTTCAGGAGTTCATCTGTCCGTGGCATTGGGTGGGCGTCTGGCTTTGTGACTGCATTCAGTCCATGATAGTCCACACAGAAATGAGTAGAGCCATCTGGCTTGGGCACAAGGACTACAGGTGAGGCCCAGGGGCTGTGGGATCTCTGAATTATCCCTAAATCCAACATCTCCTCCACTTCCTTCCTAATGTCCTTTTGGACAGCCTCTGACACCTGATATGCTGTCCGCTGTATGGGTGTCTGTGTCCCTGTCTCCACATTGTGTGCTGCTAAGGGGGCTAGTCCAGACTTGGCGCTAAACAGTGGGGCAACGTCTGCTAAAACCTTCCTTACTTCCTGGATCTTGTCCGGGGCCAGCTAGGGAGACAATTTAACTGCCTCCACAGAGAACTCCCACTTGCTTTCTTCTAGCAGGTCCAGAAGGGGGTCTTCTTTGTCTGTTCCTTCCCCAGGACTACATACTGCAAACACCATGTCAGCCTGTTAGCATATGGCTTCATCATGTTGACATGGTATATTCTTTCTGTCTGTTTTCTGTCAGGTAACTCTTTGATATAGTTCATGTAATTTACCTTCCTAACTACTTTGTATGGTCCTGCCCACTCAGCCTGCAGCTTGTCTTCCTGGAACAGAATAAGGACCATGACTTCCTGAGCCACCGTGTACAAGTGAGCTCTGGCTCTATGGCCATACCACACTTTTTGTTTCTGTTGGGCAGTTGCCAGGTTGCTCTGGGCTGTCCCCATAAGCTCCTTCTGCCTTTCCCTAAACCTAAGGATGTAATCCACTATGGGAGTTCCCTGGGTGGCATGCTTGCCTTCCCAGTCCTCCCATATCAAGTCTAGGGGCCCACGTACCCAGAGTCCATATATGAGAGCTCGAAGGGGGGAAATCCTGTTGACTCTTGGGGCACTTCCCTGTATGCAGACAACAAGTGGGGAATATATTTCTTCCAGTCCCTCCCATGCTGTTTAGCAAAAGCTCGGACTATTGACTTCACGGTACCATTAAATCTTTCCACAAGCCCATTGGCTTGTGGGTGATACATTGTCACACATCTCTGCACCACCCCACACTTCTTCTATGAACATTTCATCAGATCCGACATGAAGGAACCCCCCTTGATCAGTGATAACCTTCTGTGGCAACCCAATACAGGAGAAAATCCCAAGCAAGGCATCTGCCACTTTGTCTGTCCTCAGTGAGGATAGGGCAACTGCCTCTGGATACCGGGTGGCATAATCCACCACAGTCAGGATGAACCTCTTCCTGGAGGAGCTGGGGGTATTTAAAGGCCCTACAATATCCATTCCCACCCTCTGGAATGGCTCCTCCACTATGGGCAATAGAATTAGGGTGGCTTGGGTTTTCTTACCTCTCTTCCCTATTTCTTGGCGCCAGTGATAAGACCTGCTATACTCCTTCACCTGCTGGGTGAAGTTGGACCAAGAGAAATTCTGGGCTAACCGCTGTGTAGTGCGTGTGATTCCCAGATGCCCAGACAAGGGAATATCATGTCCCATTTTAAGCAACTGCTTACAATACCCCTGGGGAACGACAAGCTGCCTGCCTATCACCCCTCCCTCTGTCTGCACAGACTGAGTATACATCAGTCCACAAATTTCCCAATAAACCTTATGTATACCATCACCTCCCTGTGAACTGTCAGAGTCTGCTCAAGCCCTCAGCTTCTCTAGATTAGGGTCATTTCTCTAAGCAGCTGCAAACTCCTCACCCATTCCCAAGGCATGGGACAGGTCCCCTTCAGTCTCTAAACTAAGGTCCTTAGCACTAGCATCAGGGTACTCAGGATCACTGTCATCCCTGACCCTCTGACAATGGGTCACCCCTCCTTCTTTGGAGTAACCCTCCATAGCTGTGTGGTTAACTACTACTGGGGAAATTTTTACCCCCTTTTCATTAGTCTCCCCATCAGGAGACACAGGCTTGGGAACCAGCCTCCCAGTGGTTTCCACAATGGTTTCTGTGGGGTCCAGGGAACTATGATTTTCCCTTGCCGCTTGGCTATGGGTAACTGCACACACCATCCCCTGTGTGAGATTGTTGCCAAGGATGATGTCCACTGTAAAAGTTTTGGCTACAGACACCTATTGCACAGTTCATTCTGTTTCACCACAGTCTAGGAGAACACTAGTGAGGGGCAATGTTTTCTCCTCACCAGTAAAGTCTTGTACAGTGACATATTTATTGGGTATAAGCTGACCAGGCTCTACCAGATCCCCTTTTACCAAGGTCAGGGATGCCCCTGTGTCCCTTAACCCTTGTATCTGTACACCATTCACCGTGACTGGGTGCATGTGTTCCCTCATGTTCACAAGCATGCTTCCAGGGACACACAAACAACCCACTTCTTTCCTAGCTCCATGTTGCATATTGCACATCCTTTTGGGATGCTGTCTGGCAATATGCCCAGTTTCTTTACAAACTCAACATTCATTTCTTTTTTCAGTGAAATATTTTCTTTGAAACCTGGGGCTAACTGGTTTCAGTGGAGGCAGTGAGAGTTTTAGCTGCCCTGAAGGTGCGCTTTTCCCTTTCTGCACCACCATGCCTGCCCCATTCACTCTCAGAGCAGGTCTGTTCTTGCCATAGTGGTCTGAGAGTTCAGCAGCCTCTTGCACTGTTTTGGGATCTCGGTCCTCCAGCCAGGTTTTTTGCTCTGCTGGGCATGCCCAAAAAAACTGTTCTAGTAAAATAGCATTTTTAATTTTATCTACAGAGTTTGCTTCAGTTCCCTCCCACCAACGTTTTAAAAACTGATGTTGTTTCATGTCTAGCTCCTCATAACTCATATCAGGGCTTCTCCTGAGCTTACAGAATTTAGCTCTGTATGCTTCAGCAGTTAAAGCAAACTTTTTTAAAAGTGCAGCTTTAAGTTTGCTGTAATCATTACTGTCCTCATTGTCCATTTGACCCAATGCATCCCGAGCTTTCCCGGTAAGTAGCAGGGACAGCTGGATGCTCCAGGACCCTCTAGGAATTGTAGCCTGAATACAAACTTTTTTAAAGGAATTTAAAAAGGCATCCATATCCTCCCCCTCCTTCAATTCAGCTATCAATTTGAAATTCAATTTGTAATCCAGTCCTGTAGTTCCATTTAAACCCAAGCCACTTACCTGCGCTGGTGCTGGTGGCTGGAGTCATAACTTCTCCAGTTCATGTCGCCTATTGAGCTCACACTCCTCACTTTCAGCCTCTCACTGTTCTCGCTCCCTCTTCTCCTCTGCAGCTCACTGGTGCTCATGCTCTTCACGGTCAGCCTCCTGTTGTTCCCGGTCAGCCTCTCGCTGTTCTTGCTGGAACTCCAGCTCCATTCTGCACAACTCAATCTGCAGCCTGAGTGCATCTGGCTCCAGAATACTGGTGACCTTCCCCTGCTGCTGTGGCCCTTCACTGGCACTGGCCCTGCTATCATCCTCACTGGATCTGGACACTGTACTGGCCACTGGCCCCTCCATGCTCAAGGTTTGGTCTTTTACAGTCACAGTCAGTGACTCAATGCTCTGGGTATCTGCTGCCATCAGGGCATCTGTGAGGCTCTGCTTGGTGACTCTCATCTTGTACAGGACTCCTCTGTCCTTGCACAGCTTCCTCAAGTAGTCTACAGTGTGCCCACTGTAGTTGGAAGCCATCTTCTTCCTTAACTACGGCTACTCTAACTTGCACTTTAGAAAAAAAATAAAACAGGTAGGAACGTGACTGTCAGCCAAATTATATAGTTCTGTTTCCTTTTTTAAAAAAAATAATTACTGCCTTATTTTGCAAGTGAGCTGTACAACATCAAGCTGACACACTGAACAATTTAAAGCTTGTGTACCAAATTTATGCACACCATTGCCAACCAATATGCCACCAACCCACTCAGCAGGTCAGGCCCTCTGCTCCCACAGTGCCAACCTCTGAGTGCAGTGTTGTGAACAGTTAACAGAACAGGGTAACCATCCTGTCTGCTTGTGGGTCCAAATCACCTTTGGTCTCAAGTTCTGGGGGGATTCAAACTGTGAACCTTATGCTAGCATACCCAAATGTACAGGATCAGATAATCTGCTCTTCAGGGGATGGCAGATATCTTTCGCCTAAGGGCACCTAATCAGGTATCCAAAATGAACCCTTAAAACTCTATAAAAGACCTCAGGTATATTCTTACCTTTTCCCAGTTTGGTAACACCATTAAGCTTATGAACAGTTTGTCAGTCTTAACCCTCCATAAATCACATGCAAAAGAAAGAACTTCAAACACACACCCAGGCAATACATATAGATTTACTTAAAAATGGATAAAAATATGTAAAATGTAAACACAGAACACTGTATCACAAAGCATACAATCACTTAAAAGAAAACAAGGAAAAGTACAAACATAAACTCCTACCACAATACAATTAGACTTTTCTATCTAATGTATTACCTTGTTAGAGTGCTTATAGTTAGTTCTTGTTTCTAAGAGCCCACAAAGCCCCTTATCATCCCTATGTGTGCCATGCACATTCTGTGTAAGACCTTAATTGCCCTTATGCATGCTAATTACTTATTGTTCGCACTCTCATTTAATCCAAGACACTATTTCATTCTCCAGCTTCTGACTTTATAACTGCTACCTTTACTGCAGCAATCCCACTCCTGCTCCCCTTCCCCGTCCTACTCTTGGCTCTGTCTATGTATATATTACTCCTCTCACCCTACCAAGCCTTGAATACCTCCCTTACCCTATATGTTCTGTTGCTGCTCAATTTACTAAAATGTATGTATTGCAAATACCAGTTACCATGCCTTGCTTTGTTAGTATACTACCTGGAAGTGTTATCACTTTGTACCACTTGTTTGCTCACCACCTATTGTCATCCGATGTGGTATCCTTGTATGTAATATTTTGCTTGTATTATGTGTTCACATGCATACATGTTATTTTATTGTCTATCAATTATTTTTATTTATGTATGTTCGTTATCAGTGTACATGTCACAGGACCTCCTTGTGAATGAGTTTACTCAGTGGAGTTTTCCTGCAATAAACTTGAACTTGTACTGAAAGAAATGTGTGTCAGTTGAATTACAGAATACAGTTTAAAGATTGTGTCTCCACCCCTTCTATGATGTCATCTAGCTCCTCCTTTTAGAATATAAAAATTATGCAAAACAGGATGTCCTATCAGGAGGTATATCAAATAAGGTGACATCAGCAAAAATTAATTTCCCAAAATGACTCTCTTTAATCAAGCCTTTTCTTTGATCTTCTGTGGGTTCCTGCTCTTCCAAGGATCAAAGGATGTTATAACCTTAGCACCATGATGGGAACATGTTTTTTCCTCTAAGACTTCATAAAAGTTTACGAGTCCTATATCCTGGCAGTTGGTCAGTTCCACTTAAGTCAGATGAACAGGGGACCCTTAATTAAGCTCTCTAGTCATTTTAATTACCTCCTGGTTTCAAGTTAATATATCCTGTTGCTTCCCTGAAACCTGGGGGGGGGGTATTCATGGAAGCACTGACAATTACACACTATATTCTATATTACCAAAAACATGGACTAATCGTTACCAGCTGGCCAAACATCACAGGGGGTGTTAGGGTGTCAACCCTAATGCCTCATTTCCCTGCTTTTGTCACTTCAACCCTAACTGATGCATTAATGAATTTTTTTGCAATAAATTTCCTAACATTTTGAGAAAGTGTAATCTTACCCTTATATGGTTTTGGTAGCACAAGGCCTACCATTGGTCCATAAGTACACAGACATTGTAATGAAGTGCCATCTCACCATGGGAGAGCAGAGCCCTCTGGGCCCTGCAGTCCCAGTATTGCATAATTTAGGGCACAGCAGTCCAATTACTGCATAATGGTATCCACATATGGTCCCACCTACCTACAATTGTAGAGACACAGTGCAATATCTCAGTAACCATAGCAACTTTAGAAAAAAATCCACTGTAGTTGTAATCATGGACTGGTAACCTGCATGAATTCTTAGTATACCTGAAGGTTTACTAAGCTATGCTTAGTGAAAAATCCATATTGTTTTTGAGATATAGACACCGAAAAGTGCCATGTTCGCCACAATGTTATCTCATGGGAAATTTCTTAACCTTGGAATGCCATAACTATGCAACTGATGTAACTTTTTACACCAAACCAGCACAAGTCACATCTCTGGCACACCCCCTTTCTACCCTCCAAATTTCAAGCCAAAATCCTAACTGTTTTTTTGCCATGAAGTGTAACAAAAACAGCAACTTTTAAAAATTGCTCTTCATGAGCTGTCAGAATCCTTGTTCTTGACCTGAATCCCTGTTCATGAGGTGCCAAAATCCCTGTTGGTGAGCCAGTTCCTGTTTATAAGGTAGGGCCATTTGGTTGTCCGCTCACGAACAAGGATTTTGCCGGCTCACGAACAAGGATTGGCTCACCAACAGGGATTATGACTTCTCATGAACAAGGATTTTGATGGCTCATGAACAGGGATTTTAGGACCATCTGGTCATCATCTCATGAACAGGGATTTTGACAGCTCAGAATCAAGGATTTCTCATGAGCAAGGATTTTGACAGCTCGCACACAGGGGTTTTGACAGCTCATGAACAGCTATTCCTGTTTAGATTCCCTGTTCATGAGCTGTCAAAATCCATCTTTGTCAGCTGAATCCCTGTTTGTGAGCTGCAAAATCCCTGTTGACAATATAGGGCCATCTGGTCACCATCTCATGAATAGGGATTTAGATAGCTCACAAACAAGAATCAGCTAGTGAACAGGGATTTTGTCACCTCATGAACAAAAATCGGAAGCGAGTCATGAACAAGGATTTTTAAAATTGCAAAAAAACATTTTGGGGCCAAACTAAAGTAAACCAAAGGCATGGGTTTGTAGAGAATGTTGCCCAGAAAAAAAACCCATGCTTGGTTTACCTCACAATGCTTCCCTGAGTCAACTTATACTGTTTTGTTTGATGAAGAAAAGTGAAAATAAGATGGTGGCTCGTGAACAGGGAATATTTCTCACGAACAGGGATTTTATAAATCCCTGTTTGTGAGCTGTCAAATTCCCTGTTCATGAGTCAAATCCTTGTTCGCAACTTGTATACCTATCCAAAAGATTGATCTGAGCATGCTCAGAACCCACAATTTCAAAATGTAATAACTTTGGAGCAATTAATATTTTTTCACCAAACCAATGCTGACTTGTTCTTTGACCCTTTTCTACCCTGAAAATTTCAGACTAAAATTTCAAACAATGTGGCCACAGCATGATGGTCATAAATCACCAAAAACTGGCAAAAAAAAAGTGAAAAGCACATTGTTTTCACTATGCACTGCACGAAAACCGCACATCCGACCAAAACAAAACTTGGCATGTCAAGAGATCTTTCCACAGGACAGCACATACCAAATTTCTTGCAAATCCGTTAAATGGTTACAAAGTAATTAAATTGCAGAATCTGAGGTTTAATATTAAACTGTCTACTCAACCATAACTATAGTGGAGCTACTGTGCCACTATAATATATATTATAGTGGTGCAGGAGGACCACTACCGTTAGGGTTCAACAGTCACTTCTATATTAAACACAAACGTTTGCACTTTAACAACCTTGCAACTGTTTTACCGATTTGCATGAAATTTTGCATGGGCCATTGGAGACCAAAGATCTCTTGATCTAGCAAGTTTCATTTTGGTTGGATGTGCAGGTGCAGAGATACAAAATGTCAAAAATTGTGTAAATTACAATTTTTGTGTAAATTCTTTGTTATGTCATGTCTCAGAAATGGCTTGGGGGTTTGGTCTGAAACTTTTTGCGTATGTCTGGCTTGGGTCACAAATGTGTCTTTTGAAGGTTTGGTGAAACAATATTGATATGTTCAAAAGTTATGAAGTTTCAAATGTTCTCCTTATTTCCTATGGGAAAAGGTAACTGGCAGCCTGAACAAAACTTTTTTTTGCTGTGAATGCATTTGTTTTGATGCAAATGGGTGAAAGTTTTGTCGAGATTCCACCATCTTGTTTTCAGTTAGTGAGGCAAACAAATTTAAATATTTCAAAAAATACTTGCAGTTTTTACCTAATCTGGGCCAGGGGAATTGGATTCTGGGTCCAGTTTGTCCCAAACATGCCAGAGATATATTATTTTTGTACACAGATGTATTTGTGCCGCAAAGTCCGGCAGCTGTGCTGTGAAACAAGGGGAGTTTCTGCAGCAAATTGTGGCAAAAAGAGCCAGCATTTTGTGGGACAACTGCTGCAATTTGCAGTACAAAAATACGTCTGCTGAGAAAAATTACATTTCTGTGTATTTTTTGGGGAAAATGACCCCAGATTCTAATTCACCTGCCCTCAATTAGGTAAACACCTGTTGGTGTTTACCTAATTCAAATATTTTTCTCTGTTTTACAAACTTCAAGAGGAAGAGGGCTGAGGCATGAGATTATATTAATAAGTAAAATATGGCAGTTGAGCTCCTCCTGCTCAGTATCCTCTTCTGCCCAAATGAACTGACCCCAGAATGGGATGCTTCAGACCCAGATTCCATTTTTTTAAATATATTTAACTGTTTTTATTACCTGGTAGCCTAGTGGCCCTCCCTCCCTAATACCCAATGCCTGATGTCTGACCACATATGTTGCTTATACTTCCGGGTAGTCTAGTGGCCCTCCCTTGCTAACCCCTGTTCCTTGGTGGATGTTGGCATCCTCCAACCTCCCATGATCTACTGATCCCTGAATGTGATGCCTTGGCACTGACTTCCATTTTTTTAATTTTTAAAGTATTTGTATTACTTGGTTGTCTAGTGGCCCTCCCTCCCCGATCCCCAGTGCCGTACCAGTTATGTTTGTTATACCGCCTGGTGATCTAGTGGCCTTCCCTCACCAATCCCTCTTCTTTGGTGGATAGTGGCATCCTCAAATGTTGATTACTGCTCAAAAGAAGAAAACTATCCCTCGATGCCTGCTGCATTTTTTTTACCTGTGAAAATAAAGACCATCCACTGCCAATCACACCTGCACCCCTGACCTCCCACTGTGCACCCACCTCCCCACAACCATCTTGGAATCCCACATACCCTCCCGATCAAAGACACTTGCTGCTGGAACTGCATTATGAAAAACTAATATAAAGGCGCTTGAATGTATTTCATTGGGAGTTTCTTCTTTTATGGATAACTTTAACATTGTTTTAGATTTTTACCTCAAATTTTCAACACAGTGTTTTGGGGACCCCATCTCATGAACAGTGGGACTGTTGTTATGCAAATCCCACTGGCAAGGTGATTTCATGATCAGTTGGCAAAATCATGTTTTGGGAAGGATTTGTGAAATGACAGTCATAGTGCTGATGAGGTGGGGTCATAAGAAGGCTATGCTGAAAATTTGGGGTCAAATTTATTAAATATGGCACAGTTATGTCAATTTCTTACAATTTCACTACGCACGCTCATAACTTTGGAAACTGAAAATATTTTTATCCCAAATTTTCAACATAGACTTGTTATTACCCCACCAACTATATGTCATAGCTATCATTTTGAAAATCCTGGCCGAAATGTGTTTTCACAGCTGTGGTGTAGAATGGCGTTGTTGTTGCACAGACTTATGTTTAGGCAAGGATTTTAAAATTTTATGTACAGGGTATATCAGATGGGGTATTAACATGACTATGCTGACAATTCCATCACCCTTGCCATACAAATGTAAGGGCAGGGCCCTCTGGGCCCTGTGCTTATGGACCTATCCATGTAATATATGCATGTGTGGAGCCCACATTCAAATACAGATACCATTAAGGAGTGACAGGAGTGCAGGGCCCAGAAGGCCCTGGGCTCCCCCATGGAAATAAGGATAAAATTACAATCTCTAAAGAATTTTTGATGGTTGGGAGCACATGGCTGTGAGCAAATAAGACTACAATTATACTTTCTCAAAACGTAAGGAAATTCTTGGCAAAAACTTTGTTAATACATCAGTTAGTGTTCATAATAAAGCAAAAAAGGTATGGAAATGTGGTGTTAGGGTTTTTAAACCTAACACCTCGCTCTCACGATGCAACCCCACTCCCACCGTGCACTCAGTAAACAGGCATCGAGGGTGTGCCTTGGGGTTGTCAGCCCTAATGCTTACCACATTCTCCTATACTGTACCATCTCAGATTCATTACACATGGAATGGGGTGAGCATTAGGGCTGATGATTACAAGGCACACCCCGTATGCCTGTTGGTACATGCAGGGTGGGGGTGGGATGCTAGGGTTGGAAACCCTAACACCTCATTTCCATGCTTTTGTCACTTTAATATGAACCCTAACTGACACATTGACAAAGTTTTTTTTCCAAGTGTGTGTGTATGTGTCTGTCTATATGTGTATATATATATATATATATATATATATATATATATACATATATATATATACTGTATAATATATATATATATATATATATAGTTAGGGTTGATACAGCCTTTCAACGTTAAATCTCCATTTGTGCACCTTAATAACATTGTCATTTTATAAACAAATAACCCATAAATTGATATGTGCTGTCATGTTGTCAGTGTCTCAAGATGTGGAAAGTTTCTTGATGGCAGCTTATATGGTTTCAGAGATATAAAGTGGTCAAAAATGGAGAAAGGAACTTTTTTTTTGCATAGGATAACATGGGATTTTTTGCTCTCATGTACAGCACACACAGAATTAGGTTTGTCTCTGATATTTTCGGGAATAATGTGGTGTATGCCAAGGATGTGCCTTTGGATGGTTTGATGAAAAAAATGTATTAACATTTTTGAATTTTAATGATTTTTGTGATAGGTGAAGACAGGCAGTGCTAACTGTATTTTGTAAATACAGTTCAAATGGTAATTAGAAAAAAAACATTTGCATTGTATTTTGAAATACAGTACAAATGGTAATTAAAAACATTCGCACTGTGTTTTGAAAATATAATTCATATGGTAATTAGAAAAAACATTCGAACTGTATTTTGCGAAAACAATTCAAATTGTATTTTTAATTACCTTTCAGTTTAAAATGTTCTCCTAGCAAGCCCGGTGGTGCTGAGGGTTGAGGCACTTGATATCACACTTTACACCATCCTGGCAACCCAGGTTTGGTAATGAACCTGGGGCTGTCAGGGGTTAGCAGGGGCAGGAAAGGATTAAGCATTTGGAGGACTGTTCTCCTTCCCTTGGGTGGGTGGGTATGCTTGCCATGGTACTGGTGGATCCTGGTGGTAACTGGGGGTGGCGCACCTTGTGGCATACACATCTGGGGTTAGAGTGGCCGTGAATGCCCTACATGTGGGTGTGTACATGTTGTATGCAGGGCATCATTGCACCTACATGCTCTGGGAACACACACCAGCAGAAAAGCCCTGGTCCACAGATAGGTGACTACAACCTCCAGTGCCTGCCACCACATGCTTAATGCTGGACTTGTCTTGCCAGCTATCTTGATCCACTATCTTGCCTTGGGTCAGGTTCACTAAGCAGGGGTTGTCAGATCGGGGTAGGGTGGGGGACTGTCTGTCCCCAATTTCCTGGAGAGACAAGGACAAGGTGGGTGGTAGAGTAATTGAGGTGAGGGAGGTCTTCCTGTTAGATTTCCATGGGGGCAGTGACAAAGAAAGTCCACAAAAATAAAAATAAATTAAAATGTTCTCCTGCTGTATATAAGGCTTGTAATTAGTAATGTAAACATGTGATAACTGTGGGAAGTTTTGTGATAGATGCAGGACAGGCAGTGCAAACTGTATTTTGTAAACACAGTACAAACGATAATTATAAAAAACATGCACACTGTATTTTGAAACTACAGTGCAAGCAGTAATTGGAAAAAAACATTTGCACTGCATTTTTAAAGAGTGAAAGGTTTTTCTAATTACCATTTGCACTGCATTTACAAAATGTAGTTTGCAAACTTGTCCTGCATCTATAACAAAACTTCCCACAGTTACCACATGTCAACATTACTAAAAACAAGCCTTATGTACAGCAGGAGAACATTTTAAACTGAAAGGAAATTAAAAATACAGTTTGAACTGTATTTACAGAATACAGTTTGAATGTTTTTTCTAATTACCGTTCACACTGTATATTCAAAATACAGTTTGAATGTTTTTTCTAATTACCGTTCACACTGTATATTCAAAATACAGTGTGCATGTTTTTTCTAATTACCATTCAAACTGTATTTCAAAATACAGTATGAATGTTTTTTCTAATTACCATTCGAACTGTATTTACAAAATACAGTTCACACTCCCTATCCTGCATCTATCACAAAACTTTCTTTGCTGCCTCACTGCCCCTGCATGGTTTGGACATTTTGGCTGAAATTTGCAGAGTGGTGAGCCCTTGTGCCACAGATATACCTTTTGTTGGTTTGGTGAAAAAAAATTACATTGTTTCCAGAGTTACAGCACTCCAAAGTTGCAAATTTTCTCATAGGATAACATTGTGGCGCACTAGTGCCCGCAGTGCTTTTCAACGCCCGTATCTCAAAAACAGTTCAAGATATGGATTTTTCACTGTGGGCAGCTTAGTCCAGCTTGTGTGGAGGTTTCAAAGTCATGATTACAACTGAAGTGGAATTTTTTCCATAGTTGCTATGGTTACTGAGCTATTGGCAAATTAGTGTTACAAGTGTTCCTTTTCAACACTATAGGGCTGCTGTATGGCCCGTAGTTATGTGTAAGTGGAAGCACGGTGCCCAGAAGGCCTGCTTTCTAACTTACACATACCATTATGCAAAGCTGGCAGCCTGAAGGGAGCACAGTGCCCAGAGGGCCCACTCTCCCACAAACACATACCACTAACCACTTACATTTCACTTTTTCAAAAAGAAGGGAAATTCATTGCAAAAAAACTCCATTAATACATCAGTTAGGGTTGAAGTCACAGCAACAAAAGTTTGGAAATTTGATGTTAGGGTTAAGACCTCAACACATCCTCTTCCTACATGCACCAACAGGCATTGGGGTATGTCATGGGGTCATCAGGCTTAACTGTCACCCCATTCTGCTATACTGTAACATGTCAGCTTGTTTGCTCATGGAATGGAGTGAGAGTTGGGCCTAATGACCCCATGGCATGCTCCAGTGCCTGTTGGTCTGTGTAGGGTGGGAGGTGGGGTGGGGTGGAAGGGGTGGTAACACTAATATCAAATTTTCCAAACTTTGGTTGCACTTGCATCAACCCTTTCTGATGTATTAACAGATTTTTTTGCAATGAAGATATATAGATATATAAACACATTGCCTCTTAACTCCAATTATTGATGAACTTATGGCTTATTAAAGTTGCAATGTTATGCTATAGGAATTTTGAATTTTTATGGTTTTCTATGTGGCCCTTAACTTTTTGAGGTGCTGTTATGATAGCATTGTAGTACTCATTAATACATTTCTTTTGATATATAGATTGCCCAGTAACTGCAAATATTGATGGAGTTATGGTTTCTGATATTTGAAATGTGGAAAAAACCTAAATCCAAATTATTTTTTCATATGAAGGAATCTTTTGCCATGAGAAGGACACAATATTGCAAAAAAGGAATCCTTCATATGAAAAAAGAATGTGAAAAAAATAAATCCAATTTTTGTTTGTAATGAGGGAATCTTTTTCATGAGATTGTGTCATACTTACAAAAGATGCCTTCATACAAGAAAAGAATGTGGAAAAAAACTAAGCAAAAATTATTTTTTTGTATGGAGACAATCTTGCTTAGTATTTCCAATTCTTGTTTCATTTGACCATATGAAAAAAAGAAAATTGTCTTATGAAGAAAACTTTTAAAATGTGTTAAAAACACATTTATGGGTCATTTTTGCAAAACGTAACTACAAAGTCCACCTAATGGGGCCCCAATTAGCAAGATGCATGTGTTTGTATGTCTGAATGATACTATTTTTATGGGTTTTGAAATGATTTTTTTTAAATGGAAACAAGATGGTGGCCATACATAAAAATGTTTTTTTTCCTCACAAGAAAGATCCCCCCAATACAAAACATATTCCTTTTTTATGTCGGCAAAAGACCATACTGAGCATGCTCAAAATTGAAATTTCAAATCCTTATGACTCTGGAACAGAGTAATATTTTTTCACCAAACCAGCAAAAGGCATCACTTTAAAAAAAATTACTTTCTTTTTTAACTCAGATGTTATTAGATATTTGTACAGAGCACTCAGAGGCCATAACTTCCCATACAGTTTGCAGACAGATCTAGGTCAACAGTTAATATAAGCGTTAGTCCAAACTCCTTACTGCTAATAAGAAACAGTACTCAGCAGGTTTCCTCAGGCACAGTAGAGGCATGCCCACCTCCACTGGAGCTACCCCTTTGCCAAAATTAACAGATGGCATGGCCATTACCCCTTCTTACTCCCCTTGCTCCTTCCCTCCAATTCCCTAGCATCTAATCATTAAATGAGTCCCTAATGCCCCCAATGGAATAATGTCTGTTTTTTTTCCCATTTTGTGAAGCAGTTATAAAAAATACTTTCTTCTCTTTTTTTTAAATTTTAACATCTAACCTATTTTGTAAGTAGAATAACCGCTTCCCGGGCATGAGGTTACGGTGAATTTATGTACTTCCTGGATGCTTGTCCTTCAGCTTCATACCTCACAATGCATCCAAGATGTGCATTAACTCACCATAACCCAATGCCCTGCCAATGGTTATTATTTATGTATACCATTTAGTGCAAAATGAAAACAAAAATAGTGCATATTTTTAGCTAACATACAAGGTAACATCACGAAAGAGGCCATAACAGTGGAAGATGAAAACAATTATAGTGCACATGAGAGCAATAATACTTGAATGGGTGGGCTGTATTGGGCAATATCAGACAGCCCAGGGGTGTAATGAGGCCAAACTCCACATGTGGAGGGCCCTATAGTCCCAGGATGGTATCAGTGCAGTTAGAAAATGGTCCATAGGTGACATTTTTGAAACAATGCATAAAACTAATAATATATACATAAACATAAATAAAAAATAATTATAATTAAGCTTTGAGGTAAAGTAGTCCCTGCACTGTTAGAATAACCAGTGGAAGGTGCTGCTGCTTTTTTGATAGTTTCTTTCTGATAAGGATCTCCTCCAGCTTATGACTGACTGCTGCTTTATCTGCCTAGCCACCCCCCCCACACACACACTCAACAGTGGATAACTCTTTGGTTTGGGTTGCTTTTATCAGTAACTACACTGAACAAGGGAGTGTAGTGCTGAGGTTCATGCAAACGGAGGTAACTTTTTTTTCCTAATGTTTACATTCGGCTCTTGAATGGTGCCATGAGTCTCCACAGCTATTTTCAAAGCTGGCTGTCTCTTGAGACAAAGCATGGTCGCTAATGTACTAGGCAGTTCAGGAAACAGATACTGTTTAAAAGAAAACAAGGATTTGTATTGTTTCTGTGTTGTTTTTTGTTTGTTCTTTGCAGTGTGGCCAAGGGGGTGGGGAATACTGTGAACCGCATGAACCTAATGCTGCTGTGAGGAAGCACCCCTTTTATCTTGGCTAGTGTTTTAAATTATCTGGACATTCATTTTCTAAAACCAGAGACAGGGTTACATTTTTAAAAAGAAACACTGGCAATTGAGTTATGGGAGGGTTTGTGTGTATGTGTGTGTGTGTGTGTGTGTGTGTGTAATGGAGCTGAGTCCATTTTCCCTCTTGCTTAGCAAGTGGAAAAATGGTGTCTACTGTACTTTAACATTGTAACTGGCACATGAATACCCATTTCAACACTGGGGCATTCAGCAGGTATTTTTTTCCAGAAGATTGACAGCCAGTCAGCTCAGAAGGATTTTGTTTGCTATTTTCTAACTGCAGCTAACATACAATGAAGCATAATGAGAGAAGCCATAATAGTCAAAGACGAAAACAATAATTGTGCGTATTTATAGCTAACTTACGAGGTAATATACACACACACATATATATATATATATATATATATATATATATATATCTGGGGCTCTGGGGTTCTTTTGTAGTTCACATCATTCTCTATTTTGGGCTCCCCATGATCCAAACAAATAACATCCCCCTTAAGAGGTGGATGGCTTCCTCTCCATGGGCTAAGACACAGACAGTACACTGATGAGTCCAAATGAGGACAAAACATGTGTATGTGTCTGCTGTCTTAAGCCTTTGCTGACTGCACTGTGAGGCCTTCTGGCACCATGCAATTCTGCTTAAAGCTGAGCCAGCCCAAATTCTCTCATGGGGATTTACATATGCTTCCTATGATGCTTTGCATTATTAGGGTATCTGCAATTGTGATACACACACAGACACACACACACATATATATATATTTATATCTATATATGTTACATAAGTATTCTTTATTAGGAGAAATATTAAAATAGTGAGCACAGTTTTGTGACCATTACATGTTGTCTTTCTGAATGTATATACAGATGTCTTCTACAAACTATTATGAAAACCAGGGAAAAAATACTGGCACCCTTATTTGGGATACTTCTATCAAAAAAAGTTACTTTGTGCATCCTCGTGGAAGTTTTCTATGGTCTGAATTCACCAGTTTATATACTTCTAGTATGATAAACATAAGATCGAGGCTGTGTAATGTACTTAATATTGTTGACCCTGCCTATAAAATTTAATATACTGTCAATAAAAATGGAATGTGACTGTTAAGATAAGAAAATTAAATAACTACTTGTACTTGTGACATATGGACTAAATTCCTAAATAGTGTTTTTGTTGATGATTTGTTTAACATTTCACTTAATTACCTTTTATTGTGTATTGTGTATTGTGATGGTATTCTTATGTTGCTAGGACATAGTCAGACTGACTGTCCAAGCTACCTGGAAATTTCCAGTTGGGCCACTATCTGTTGGGTACCTGGCCAACTTCTCAACTCTGAAGATCATTGTATTTATCATCTATTCTCTAATTAAATAAGGTATTTTGGGCACTGCAAGTAAATGTAAGATGCAAACACAAAGCACGACTATCCAACTGATGTGGAATACGGATATGAGTATGTCACCCTGGGCCCTTCCCTATTGATTTTCCAAGTGTGCTCCCTTTACCCCAATCTGACCTTGTGATAGGACTACCAAAGGCCCTGAGGAAGTGGTCCCTGGACCACAAAACACTGGTGAAGCTAACATGTTAGCTGACAAATGAACTGGCATATTAATACATTTAATGTCTTGTACTGAAATATTCATAGGAGTTTCAGAGTCTTTCTCATTACAGAAAGCACTCATCTGAACTGGTGGCAGAAGTTCCACAAGTCCCAATGACTTGCCCCTCATGGCAGAGACTGTGTTGCATCTCTCCTACAGAGAATCAATGGTGCTGACCATCGTAGACAGTGGTGTGCAGTTTGAGATTCCCTAGGTATCATTCTTCTGGGCAGTCCTTTTTCCTCCTGTTTATCCCATCCCTCATGATGTCAAAGTGAGGACAAAGGGGGGAGGGTTGACATGCCAAGCATGCCACACATGGAATTAATCAGTGTCATCCCTCCCACACACAGACGTGGGACTGGATTTATTAAGATTTACATCATGTTTTTAGCACAATTGCACTACTTGTGACATAATAATTAGATCACATAAGAGGTGCTCTCAGGATTTGCCACAAGTGTTGCAAGTTGCGTATGAAATAATTACACATGATTTTTTGCTGTAAAGTGCAGAAATCATCATAAATGCATCCAGATGTTTGAAAATTGCCATGAAATCTTCCGGCACATTTCACATGCTGCACACAAAATCGGTAATTGTGCCTGTGTCATGTGTTTTGAACAGCCAGCCCAAGGACCGCAGTAAGCAAACAGGGAGAATACACGGTCAACTCAGTGGCAGTAGCAAAAATATTAAATATCATTTTGCTTCAATATACAAAAATGTTAAAAAGAATCAGGAAAGGGTGTCAAGGTTGGCTCGTTAGTGCAGCAGTTACAAAATAAGCAAAAACACAACCAAACACACGCAGACAGAAGGAGTCGGTGCTTGTGTGAAAATAGAGACACATGAAAAGACATAGGAGGCAGCACTCAAAATCAAAATAGAATGTGTTGCAAATAACTTACAAATCAAGCCATTCAGTTAAATGCAAATCAAGTCAATCCCACAGCACTGACCTCAGAGCTTCACATATTTGGCATGATGCTGAGTTAGGAGCCCCTGTACATATGTATATCTGTTCTGTGAGCTTGTCTGTTTGGTGATGTGTTAGACTGATTTCAGAAGTGGCTATAAAATACAGTGCCTGTGTACAGTGCTGGGGAGTAACTAGTTACTTGTAACTAGTAATTGCAATCTGATTACTTTTCTAGGTAACTAGCAATAGTAACAAATTACTTTTAAAATAAAGTAATAAGCAACTGTAATGATATTACTTTTCCCTTAAAGTAACTAGTTGCTGTAATATATTATACCATGGACATAAGTGAACAGCCAATGAAATTGTCAGACTGGCAGTTTACCACAGTTGTAAATCCTCTGATAACCAACGGCTGTTGATGAGTATATAATCTATTATATCTGCAGCAGAGGAATAAATACAATAAAAATAAAAAAAACAAATCAACCTCTTTAATATTTGTATTTTATTATAGTAAAAAAAATTAACCTTGGTATAATCACAATAAGCCATTCGGAGGATATGGGTTGTCGGGGGATTTTCCATGACTGGTGAGGAGTTACCCACTTGGCTGTGCCTCGTGGGCAAACCACTCCAGCTGTGGTAAATCCCCTGATAACCCACACCCCCTCATGGCTTATTGTTTAATTATACCACATACATAAATCAGCAGCCAATCACACAAGCAGACTGGCACCTCAGCCCTGTTGTAAATCATATGATAATCACTGGCAAAGGTGCCAGCCTGCCACATCCTCGCGCTACCGTAACTGAATCAGTCCGAGCTCCCCAACGCCATAAAACCGCCATTTTCCTCTACGCTAACAGTAACTACTATGCCTTGCATAGTAAAACAGTAAAAAAATGGATGCCTCGTTTGAACTCATCGGACCAAACTGAACTCAATAAACTATTGAAAGCCTTCAAAAGATGACTATATTCTCCTGAAGTAAATGTACCTCAGCCAAACACAGTAGTACCATTACAGTGCTCCGGCCCCACAGTCGGAAATCACGAGTCTCAGTCTGGACTATTTTTTTCATGGAAGGATATCTCTTACTAGAATCATTTTTTTCCACAGGAAAAAGAAAATTAAACAATTTAAACTTTCATCCACGACAAAATGTGTTGGTATAATAAATAAGCCACTCTGGGGTGTGGGTTATTGGGATTCTCACGGCTGGCGAGGATTTGCCCATGGCTCGCCTCGTGGGCAAACCACGCCAGCCGTGGTAAATCTCCCGATAACCCACACCCCCTCGTGGCTTATTGCTTAATTATAATATGGCTATAAAAAAATCCAGTAATGTGATTGGCTGAGGAGCTCAGAACCCAGTGCTGATATCCCATGATGATAGCACTGGAAGCAGGTCCAGTAGCCTCTTCACAACAAAATCAATAGTACCAGCCATTCCTGACTGCCATCACAAATGTGGCTTTTGCCTTTACTCACTTCAACTAGACCCTAAAAATAAAACAGTATTACATTTCTAAACATAAGAACTAAATAATATTTGTTCTCATAATACTCTTGTTACGCACACATACATAACTTAAAAATTAAGTACTACAGTACTTAGAATTGTAAATGATGGTGTTTCTTTGCTGACCATGAAAAATCCACCAATCTCCCTCCTATCCTCACCTGCTTACTAGGGAAATATGTATTGTTTAAGCTGTTTCAAATAAAACAAAAGCACTGGTTCCATCTGAGGCCTCCTGTTGTTTGCTAGTTGGAGTTAGCATTCTACCAGCAGAACTAAGCAGATGTTTGAATTCTTGCATTCTGCCTGGAGTAAACATTCCATCTCTTGAATGTTGGCAAGACAGAAAATAAACAAGACAGGGAAAAGGAAGGGAATATTATAAAGAAGAAAGAAAGGTGAGGGAATGGGTAAACGGGGGTGGGTTAGGGGAAACTAGAGGGCTTAAGAGCTAATTAAAAATACATGAATTTTGCTGTACATAATATTCAAACCTGAGATGGCACGTCAGTGCTGGGATGTGCTGGGACTGTTTTAAAAAGTCATAAAATGTTTCTTTTTTGATTTGTTGCATTTCTTCACCCCCACAAAAAAAACATCTTGGGCCCATTTTGTAATCACAGCAAGACACTATAGGGTGTACATTGTGGCGGGATAGTAGCACTTCTCGGGTGGTTGAAGTGAAGGCACTCAGTGATGCCTCATGCCTCATGACACACCCGAGGTGTGCCACTATCCAACCACAATGCATAACCTGTTATGTCTTTTTAATTGTTTTTTTTCTGTTTGTTAGGACAGTCTTCACTCCTGTTAAAAAAAAAAAAAAAACATAAAATCACAGAAAATAACCATATGGATGCCTCTGCTGCAGCATGATTAATCTGTATAGGGACACTAAATAGGACTGTCAATATTAATGTGTTCTACAAAGTGAAAAAAGAGATAAAAGCAGGAGTACTGTATAAAAAATATTGCTAAGCTCAAAGTAATAAACCGGCTATTAAAAGGTCAGTGTAAGCAATATGGAGGGATGTAGTAAAGCTCTTGAAGGGACTACAGTATTTTATCTCTATTTTATGTCTAAATTAATCAATCAATCAATCAATCAAAGTCTTTATTTAACCAGGCGATCACCATTGAGCAAGCTCATTTTCAGGGTGGACCTGGGTAAGTTACAACTTCTTATGGGTTTCTTATGTTTATTGCTTAATCATGTAAGTCTTGTCATATATTTTTTGCCATATTATAATTGCAATAAGGCACTCCAGGGTGTGCATTGTCCCTGATTATACAATGGCAAGAAAGAACCCTGTCTTCTGATTGGTCAGTTGGATGTCACAGCAGGGATGTTATCCTGGCATAACCCCCTGCTGATTGTTTGGATGAGTTGGATTCGCACCACCATGATGAGCTCCTCTTTCTCTTAAGAAACAAAAATATTTTTACACACTAACAAAAGCATTCCTTAAAATTATTTTTTTATTATAAAACAACAAACCATTGTATAATAGGAATAATGCCCTCCAGGGTGGGTGTTATACTGGGATAACATCCTTTCTTGGGTGTTGGACACCCTCAGCCAGTGGCCTCGGGCCCAACCACCTGAGATGGGATGTTATCCCAGCATAACACCCACCATGTCAGGCATTATTCCTTTAATAATGTCACACCTAGAGTGGCAGAAACACTTGGCCTGCGGCCTCGTGCTTTGATCCACCATAGGTGTGATGTTATTCAGTGATGATGCACACCCTATCATGCCTTATTGCTTAAATGTAACATAGTGACCTCAAGGACACCACTCAGTGCAAGAAAGCAGCAGCAAGGGCAAACAAGATGCTTGGATACATAGCTAGGGGGATCAGAAGTAGGAGAGAGGAGGTTATACTGCTCTTGTACAGGTCACTGGTGAGGCCACATCTAGAGTATGGAGTTCAGTACTGGTGCCCACACCTCAATAAGACCTGGAGACCTGGGCATGAATCCCACATCCCCCTACTTGCATACTGTGTGACCCTGTGCAAGTTACTTAACTTCTCTTTGCTCCCAGGTTGCACATGTAAACAAGCTTTCAGCTTAGTGTGTCTCGCCTGGTTAAACAATTGGAAAGAAAAATAAGGAATATGAGGAGAGGTTGTGGGCACTGAACATGTACTCCCTAGAGAACAGGAGAGAGAGAGGAACATGATTGGGACCTTCAGGTACTTGAAAGGGATAAATAAGGTAGATCAGGTGGGTTTCTTTAAGCTGAGTGGTAACCATAACACAAGGAGGCACAGTCTTAAGCTGGAGAGGGGGTTTAGGCAGGAGGTCAGGAAGCACTTAATCACAGAGAGGGTGGTGGACAATTGGAATGTGCTGCCAGAATAGGTGATCTCATTGAAGACAGTGGGCAGCTTCAAGAGAGGCTGGGATAGGCATAGAGGAAGGTAAAGATCATGGGTAGGGAGGATGGGAGGCATGGGGGGGCAGGGGCAGTAGTTCAAGCAGTGGACCCTGCAATGCAAGAAGACTACATCGGCCAAATGGTCTTCTTCTGTTGGCTTTTTCATATGTTCATACATTCATACATAAATCTGTTATGGTTGCTGTAATCCATTAAGGAGTTCCTGTGACTTCATAAACCTCAAGAGTGAAACTCAAGAGGTTTATGACATCACAGGTATCTGGAGAATGTGCAGGTGTCTTTTGATATTCAGGTTTTAGTGAAAACAAAGGATGCACAAGGACTGGGATCTGGCAATTCTGGGATACACATTATACAGGAAGGACCGTAAGGAGGGGAGGGGGGTGAGGCGGCAATCTATGTGAGGGACGGGATCAAATGCACAAGGGATGAGGGAGAAGAAAGGAGAACAGAGGCAATCTGACTGCAGCTCCTAGACTCAGGGGGTAGGAAATTGAGGTTTGGGTGGTATACAGGCCACCGTCCCAGTCTGAGGAGCTTGACAGGGAGTTAGCGGGACTAATCAAAAAGGTATGTAGAAAAGGGAAGGTGGTCATCGTGGAGGATTTCAACTTGCCAGAGGTTGACTGGAGCATTCCGGTCACCTCCAGTGCTAGGGCACAAGTTCTCCTGGATGTAATCCAGGAGGGTCTGCTGACACAGTTGGTTACTGTACCTACTAGGCTAAAGAACACTTTAGATCTGGCATTGTCGAACGGAGAGGCAGTAAGGGGAAATAAAGGTGGAGGATCCACTAGCTGACAGCGATCACCAAACAGTGTGGTTTAATATCACAATATGTGGGGAGCCAGAGAAATCAGTTACTCAGGTGGTAAATTTCAGTGGGGCAGACTTTGGGGGATGCAGGAAGTACTTAAAGGGGAACTGGAGGGCATAAGGCAGGAGATGGACATGGAGTAGAAATGGGATATTATTAAATGGGGGGTTACAGAGGCAACAGAAGGCTGCACCAAGGCACAGAGTAAGAGGAGCAGAGCAAGAAAACCATGCTGGTTGAACAGCAAGGTTGTGGAGGTGATGAGGGCAAAACAAGTGGCACACCAAAGGTTTAGGAGGATGGGGAAGGAAGTGGGCAGGGAGGAATATGCAAGATGGTCCAGGGAGGTGACCAGAAACCTGGCTGAAGCCTCACAACCCTGACTCAGAATTCTCTGTTCCTGGCTATACACTCATCTGACATGATCGTATGGGCAAAAAAGGGGGTGGCTTAGCAATGTACATTGCCTCCACCATCCAATTCTCCCCAGTCACCCTACCCCTGCCTTCAAAGTCCATCAGTGCTCTCATGGTAAACCTCTCCCACCCACATTCAATTCCAATCTATGCTACTGGTACCTACTGTGTCCCTGATGCCAACACAGCTGCTATATTGTATCACTTGGGCATGCTAAACTCCCTGGCTCCAGGTGGCATGCTCCGTATACTTGGGGACTTTAATCTGAACTGGCTCACTGGGGCCAACTCTAAGCTCTGGGACAAGGTGACTGCCCTATATCTAACTTAACAAATCTCCGAGCCTACTCAGCACAATCACAAAACTCTGAATCACACCGTTCTAGACTGGTCCCTCACCTCACACCCTCATAGGATCATAGCCTCAGGCCTCCTCCCAGATGTCCTCAGTGACCACCATGGAATCTACTCTGTGCATAAAATCTTCAAGCCAAAAGCCCACCCATCCAAAATCCTTATGGCCAGATCCTTCAAATCACTGGACCTCACCTCCTTACTAAATGACTTGGTCAATTCTGACTGGTCATGCATAAGTCAATCAAACTTCATAGATGAGGCCCTGTAATTCTTTAAGACCAAGTTCACTGCTGTCTGGGACTGTTACACCCTCCTCAGGTCAACCAGAGTCAGAGGCACTCACCTCCCACGGATCTCAACTGAAATCCTTACCCTCCTTAGAACCAGAGACAAGGCCTGGAAATCCTTCAAGGTCTCCAGATCACCAACCAACCTCCAGCAATACCACACATTACGTAATGCCTGTACTAGGAATATCCACCAAGCAAAAGCCAACTACTTCAAAGTCACATTCAATTCCTCCTCCCTCCACCCAGCCAATTTCTGCAAAGTGGAAAAATCTCTTCTCTGCCCTCCATCACAGCCCCCCACTTCGTTCCTGCAGGTAGGCGGTCTCAACATCACTGACCCCCCTACAGAGGCAGCACTGTTTAACTCCATTTCACAAACAACTATGCCACTCTCCAGCCATCACCTCTCCCTGCACAGTACACCTCCCCTACCACCATACCAAGATCTACGCAATCAGCTCACCCCTTGTAATAAGGGATAAAGAAATGTCTCCCAATATTTTAGCCTAAACCTCATTTTGGTCTAAAACATAAGGTGCCTGTGTAACTAATATTGATATATGAAGCTGAATCATATAACTTGCAAATTTATAAGTTTAATTAACTGAGCCACAACTTGTAATATTCAAGTGTCTTTTGATATCTGTACTGACCATGTGAGTAATGGCAGACAGGTGTCTTAAGTGTCTGCAAGACAGAAATACAGGGAGAGAGTTCAAATTATCCCTTCAGACTATTTTTAGTGTTTATTATTAGGATGGACCAGAGTGCCTGTATGCACATTCTTAAGTGCAAACCTATTTCTTCCTCTTAAGGTCTTAGTAACTAGTAATGACAATTATTATTATCCTTATATAGTAGTATTAATACAAGAGCTAGCTCATACATTAGCTCATGCATGTACTAAAAGGAGAATTGCCTTGTCATGCATGAACTAAAAGAAGAAAATTGCCTTTTAAAGTTAAAGTTTATATTTGTCTTGGACCAATCATAGACAACCACAGTACTGTCTTCCACTATATAAGCAAGCCACTATACACTGTTAGTTTGAAGAATTAAGAATTAAGAATAAAGAATTAAGAATTAAGAATGAAAAATGCACCACCTGTAATCTCTTGCTGTGATTATTCAGGGTTTTAAATAATTGATTAGCAGTTTTTTCTGGGGATGATACTAACTGTACAGAAAGTATTTATATAGATTTTCTAGAAGTGCTGTGTTTGTTAAACACAGTGAGGCAAGAGCTATGCATTTTCACAAAGATTTAGCACTTTTATGAGCAAAATGCTAATCAATTTTTAGAGTTAAATAAAACCCTGTTATTATTATAATCATTAAATTCTTCCGCCATCAGCCTCATCTCCGTTCATCTCCTTTCTAAGTACTTGTAATAGATAATTTAATAATGGTAACTTTTTGCCTCCTCTACACCCCTTCTCCTTCCTGCAGGTCACCCCAGGTGAGGTATATAATGCACTGATTGCCCATAATCCAAGGAAGGGCAAATGCCCCACCATGCTAGATTCCAAAATGCTCCACCTCTCTGCCCCAGTCATAGCCTACCCCTGGCCTCCCTTTTTAACCTATCCTTCTCCCTTGCTGAGGTACCCTCTGAATGGAAACATGCCACTGTAATCCCCCCTCCTAAGGGTGGGGATACCACAAACCCAAGCAACTACTGATCCATCTCCCTTCTACCTATTCTGGCTAAACTCCAAGAGCACCTAGTACTCTCTCGCCTAGCACCCTTTCTGGATTCCTCCTCCTTTTTCACCCCATACCAGTCTGGGTTTAGGAAATCCCACTCTACCACTACCTCTCTTCTCAGGCTCACTGATTCCATCCTCACTGGGATGGATGCTGGCCACATCATGGCTCCCATTTTCATTGATCTGGCCAAAGAATTTGACACTGTCTCCCACTCACTCTTCCTGACCAAATTTGGCAATGCTGGTCTATCCAGCAGTGCTATCAGTTGGTTCCACTCGTACCTTGCAGGCAGGTCCCAATCTGTCCGACTCAGTTCCTCCATCTCAGCCCCCCTCCCAGTCTCCACAGGGGTTCCACATGGCTGTGTCTTTGGCCTGCTCCTGTTTTCCATTTTTCTGAATGACCTGCCTTCTGCCTGTCCACACACCTCAATCCACATGTACGCGGATGACACTGTGCTATATACATCTGGACCCTCGGCTTCAGAGGTTTCAACTAGATTGCAGTGGGACTTTATTACAGTTCAGCACTGGCTTCATGCCAATCAACTCCTCCTCGATGCCAGGAAAATTGTCTCAGTAACTTTTGGCACAAGGCAGAGACTCTTGAGGTTCCCTTGCCCAATCATGTTCCACACCCTCGAGGGGTCGCCTCTGGAGGCCTGTACCTCCTTCAGATACCTTGGGGTCTGGCTGGATCAGCACCTCAACTTTTCAGCCTATGTTGACTCTATATTTAAGAAGTTGCACCCCAGGCTTGAGGCATTCTATTGGAATCAGGACTGTATCCAAGCTCCTGCCCACAGGGCCATTCTGCAGAAAATGATCCTCCCCGTCTTCTCCTATGGGGATGTAGTCTACAGTGCAGGTCCTAAGTCCACCCTAGCCAGACTGGACCCTCCTTTCCATTCTTTCTGTTACTTTATCTTGAACTGTCCTTACTCCACTCACCACTGTACCCTTTACCAATCAATGAACCTCCCCTCTCTAGACAATTCAAGACTGTCCCACTGTGCTAAGTTCATAGCCAGGTACTGGTCCCAGCTGCTCCCCTCTTACCTTGCCTCTGCCTTGTCAACCTCAGCACCCCTGTATACTCTCTCTCAGAAACACTGATTCCCGGTCCCTAGCAGTCCCACACAGGGCCACTGTTGCTGGCCAGGCGGCTATTAGCTACCGCCTACCGACGTTGTGGAATTCCCTCCCATCAAACATTCATAACTTCTCTTCCCCCCCACTCCTCAACACTATGCTCCAATCTCATTTCTCCTCTACCTGCTCAGTTAACAGATCACTGACTAGTAGGGCTGTGCATCCAAGCCATAATTCCAACACTGTATGTTCCACCCGAATACATTATATGGTAATGTATCTATGCTATGCCTGCATCTGCTGTTATCTCTATTCTTTGTATCCTTAACCTGGACCTATTGTGCTATTGGTTATTCCTACTATGCAACCATATTTTTATTATGTCTGTTCAACTATGTAATTGTACCCCCTCCCCACAGGACGTATCTGGAAACAAGCGGTAGCCTGCTCAGCATACTTTCCTGGTTAAACGCTTAAATAAATAAAATAAATAAAAAGTGAGAGAAGCCAATGCCCAGAGGGAGCTGAGATTAGCACAGGGAATTAATGGGGGGAGAAATACTTTTTCAGATACATCAGGGAGAAAAGGATAGCCTTCAGGACCTGCGCTGTGCCTCTCTCATGCAGCTCAGTCACCTGGCGCACCTCCTCGTGAAGTGCGTGCACCCTGGTTACAAGCAGCACCTGTTGCTCCACGGAGACCCACAGCAACTGGGTGTGCTCTGCCAATGTGTCGGTGCCTAGGGGAGCCTGGGCAGGCCGCTGATCCACTGGTAGTGTACGACCATGCTGCACAGCCCTCCACTCAGGTGGATGCTGCACAGCAGGGTCCCCATGGGGTAGGTCTCTGTTAGGCACCCCAGCAGTGGACACTGCATCTGGCCACCCAACATCCCCAGCTGTTTGCCGCTGCTACTCCTCTGGCCCCTGTACACTGGCCAGCGCCTGCGTGGATGCACCATCACCACCACAACATGGCACTACCATGACGGTGCACACGGCAGCACCTGCAGTGGTGGTGGGCAGCTGTCCCACCACTGACAGGCCACTGGGCGTGCTGCCTGTGATGTTACCAGATATGGGTGTCTCCCCCACAACACCACCCATGCTGTCCAGGATAATGGTCAGGTCATCATCGGTGTTGGACCCCAACCCAATCTGTGTCTCCATGCAGAGGACATCATGGCTGGCATCCTGCTGAAACATAGCCAGGGCCTTGTCTGACACCATGACCAGGTCATCTGACTAGACAGTGGTGGTGTGCTGCAGCCGATCAGGCCCCCGGATGCCTGTGGAGGCAGATGGCTGTTCCTCTGGGGCTGGGCCTGCCTCCTCAGCTGCTGCTGGTGCCCCATCCACTGCCTGCTGGTGTGCCAGTGCTGTAAGAGAAAGCAGATGTGTTAGTGCCGCATTACCCCCTCCGCAGTGTGGGCCTGACATATGTACCATACAGTGATGGGCCCCCTCCTGTCTGGAATCCACCACCTGGAACACCCTCAATGGTGCTGCGATGCATGGTGGCCACCATCAGCTCCTCTTGTGCCTTCAGCTGTGGCACGTCAGCGGGTTCCCCTCCAGTGGCTGACCTGGCTGCTCTTATGGCCGCCACCTTCTCTTTGATACAGCATTTATCCATGCCCATCTTCTTCCTGCACTCCTGCACAGACTGCCGGTGGCTGCCCTGCCAGTTCACACATGCTGCCACCTCCACCCAGGCCGCAGCCCTGGCCTGTGGTGTGCCTGTGGCACCACTCAGCAGTGGCTCCCTGTTGAGGTAGGCTTCAAAAAGGGCATCAGCCTCTGCCTTTGTAAAGTTGGGCCTGCGCTTGTGAGCAGGGCCATGCTCCTCACTCTCCTCAAGCTTGGACATAGTGCTACCTGTGGACATAGACATGTGTGTTAGTGACTGCAGCTGGCCACCCCATCCACCCTGCTGTGCTGGCTGGGCTCACAGCAGGTGCAACTTACCTCAGATGGTTGCAATACCGGTCTGTGGCCTGAGCTGTTTCGAGGCACCTTTATAGCACAATGCATGCAAATGAGCATTGGCGCAGCGGTAATGACATGTTAATTTCCCCAGTGCGCCACACATTGGCTGATGAGCTCATTAGCATGTGGTGGCAAAATATCGCACACTTGCTCCCTGTGCAATGGAATTGCTCTGCAGCAAATCATGGCACAATTCCCAGACATGCACAGTATGCAGAACTGCAGTGCGCATGCATCAGGCACAGTACAACCACCTATTGTGAACTGTGCACTCAGAGTGCAATAGGGGTCATGGCGCACTGTGCATCATGGCCCCTATTGTGCTCTGAGTGCACTGTGTGCCAGGTGACCCATGACCCCTGTTGTGACCCTTTGTCCCTTGGGAGTACACCACCTTGTGCCGGGCAAGTCATGCCCATTTCGCACATCCACGACGATGCGCAATTGGTGGACGTGGCACATGCAGACATGAGGCGTGCATCCCATGCATATTGTGCACACATGAGCCTCTGGCTGCCATTTTGACTCAACTCCTTGTGGTGGATATGATGGCACAGCGAAGTGTGTGACATGCCTGCAACTGACTGGACCTGGAGCTGGTCAATCTTGTGGCCCATGTCCAGACACATGTTCCAGGGCTGTTTGGCCAGGTGCCCCTTCAGCAGGCCTGGATGGAGGTCTGGCAGGCCATCTCCACCAGACTGGTTTGGGACACCAGGCTGGCAAGGATTGGTGAGCAATGCTGCCAACAGTACAGGGACATGATGCAGCAGGACCTCGAGCGACTGATGCAGCTGCAGGCACATGTCTGCAGGGGGCCGTGCCACAGCCAGGTAAGTCGTCCCATGCTGCATGTGTGCCCTACTGCTGTTCTGTGATGTTGGCTTGGCTGCCTGACATGCCCTGCAGAGGGGTACACTGTCGGCATGCACATTGCGGTGTGGCATTGCCAGCTGCTGATTGCACTGTGCTACAACCTTGCAGGACATGTCAGGCTGGGGAATACACTGTGCACAGGGGTGGGGGTGGTGGGCACATGCTGTGGTTGTTCTCTGATGTGTACCTGTCTTTGTTCCATTCCTAGTGCATGAGGATTGGCACCGTGCAAGGGCATCAGGGGGGCCTGGCAGAGTGCAGCAGGCCACTGTGGGTCCAAGTGGTGGAGGAGGAGTGGCAGCAGGGCAGGTGCGACTGGCACCACAGCGGGCAGGTAGGCACTGTTGTGTTCCTCTGCTCAGTACCGTTTGGTCAGCGGGGCAGTGGGTGCGGCCATGGCCACCTGTGCCATGTGCCATGGCAGCTGCATGATGCACACTGTGCATGGTGCATACCACTGTGGGGTGGCCATTGCACATGTGTACCAGCTGTTGGTAGGGTGGGGGTGTGCCCAGCTGCCACTGGTGTTGCTGTGGTGCTGCTGGTGCCCTGTGCCTTCTGTCTGTCACTGTGCGGTCAGGTGGCCATTGGGCGAGAGTGTCCACCACTGTGCACTGTTGTGGCATGCTAGGATGCTGGCAGGCATTGGCCCACCCACTGTGGATGGCCAGGGCACCACTCCGGGGCATGTGTTCCCATTGCTCATTGAGCACAGTGGGTGGGCATGATTCCTCGGGAACTTGCACTGTTCATCTGTCCATTCCTTTGTCATAGGCATCCGGAAGGGGTCATGCTGCCACTGTATTGCAGGCTGTTAAGGCAGATCATCCTCATAACATTGACAACCCTGGAGGTGGCTCAGCAGACCAGACAGATGCTCCTCATGGACAGGAGGAGGAGGAGAAGGAGGCATCAGGAAGTGGCAGGCCATGGCCACTGATAGTTTATCCCCACCATGTCCCTTTTACCCCTGCCATCCCCTTCCCCATCCATCCTCTGTCCCACTGTACAGTCCTTGTTCCCTGTCTCCTTCCCTCACTCACCTACCCTTTCCCACCTCATGCCATTGTACATAGTTTATGTGTTCAATACAGTTAGTTTGCTTACCTGCCTGTGTCAGTGTCTGCTTTGCAGCTGGCATGTGGAGCCATGCTGCAGTGGCATGGTGGGTGTCTGTGTGGTGTGCCTATATTGATGTGCAGGTCTTACATGGTGGTGTCCTGCCTCTTGGTCAGTGCTTGTGGCTTGGGGTGGCCATGTGGTGGCTCTCCTGGATGTGTGGCATGTGTGTTTGGCATCATGGTCCAGGATGTGGCTAGCCGAGGTCTGGGTGGGTGGGGGCATAGCATGCAGAGGGGGGATCCAGTGGTGGCCCTTCCTTGCCCATTGGTGCCACCTGTTCCCAGCATCCTGTGCCACGGTAGTGTTCCAGGGGGGTGGATGCCTGTGTGTGCCCTGCTGTTGGTGGCCTCCTGTGGCCTGCCACTGTGCCTCCCTGGCACTGGCCCAAGGTGTGTTCCTCTGCCTGCCCTATGCTTTACCTCTGCTGCTCCATCAAAGTTTTCCACTAAAAGATCCAGACGGAACTTCGATCCTATTGCATACCTCAATGATCTAAAAAACTCTTTGCTATGGCAGAGTTTCTGCCTGGCTAATTCAATGATTGATGCCTATGAAGTTCTGCATGAAATCACATTCAGCGCCCTAAACAGCCATGCTCCCCCAGTTAAAGCACGAATAAAAGCCAGAACCTGTTGTTGGTTCTCACCGGATCTGAACGCTGCTTTACTCAAAAGAGATTACCTCTGTAAAAAGGCTCATAAATCTCGTGCCGACGCAGACTGGTGTCTCTTCAGGGTATCTAGAAATGTCTGTACTAAGTTGGTCAGAGAGGCTTAAGCCAACTTTTATGAAACCGAGCTACTCCCTGCGTCAAACTGCCCTACCAAGTTCTGGTCCACCATAAAAGAGCTATCTGGCGACTCTCCAGGAAGTGCACTTTTTCCAAAATTACCACTGATAATATTATCATTAATGATAAATTAGAGATACAGCAGGCTTTCAACAATCACTTTGTCACTGCTGGCCTGGTGTTTGATAATGCATCTGTAAGTAGCCTTCTTCCTCAGACCAATACCCAGCCTTCAGAACCAAGTAGCAATAACATGGACTTCTCCTTTTCACCTACTACCATAAAAGAAGTTAAAGATCTTCTTCTACGACTAGATACTAAAAAAAGTGCTGGGGCCAACTCCTTCGACCCATATTTCTTGAAAATAGCATACCATATACTTGCTACACCTATAACACAAATATTCAATCTGTCCCTAGCACAAGGCTCCATCCCCAAGGCATGGAAAACTGCTCTCGCCATTCCCCTGTTTAAAGCAGAGGACCCCTGTGACCTAAATAACTATAGACCAATCTCCCTTCTTCCCATACTTTCAAAACTTCTGGAAAAAATTGTGGATACGCAGCTGAGATCTTTCTTAGACAATGCTAGACTACTCAACCCAATGCAGTCTGGCTTTAGAGCTAAGCATAGTACAATTATGGCACTGGCAAAAGTTACTAATGATTGGCAACGGGACCTAGACAACAAAAAATTTGTTTGTGCCATGTTTCTGGACCTCAGTAAGGCTTTTGACACTGTTGACCACTGCCTGCTCCTCTCCACCTTAAAAACTATAGGCATTGGCTCAACCGCACTGGGATGGTTCCAAGACTACCTTTCTGATAGACAGCAACAAATTAAGGCTGGGCTGATGGAGAGATTTCTCCACTTAAACTGATAAAAAGAGGTGTCCCCCAGGGCTCCATACTGGGCCCATTACTGTTTGCCATTTATATCAACAGCTTGGATGTAGGCATCAAAGATGCCAGTATTCACTTGCTTGTTGATGACACAGTGCTCTACTTAAGCTGGGGATCTCCTGAAGCTGCTTGCACTGAGTTACAAGCTGACTTTAATACTCTACAGTACCAGCTCCTTAGCAAAAAGTTACTACTAAATGCAAAAAAAAAACAAGGCCATTCTTTTCTCACCATCAGGCCCAGGGGCCTACTCTGCTGTCGCTAGTCCATTACCATCAATCTCTACCTTATTAGGAGAAAATCTTGTGACTAAATTCAAATACCTTGGTATCTGGCTAGACAACAAACTCTCTTTTGTGGAATGCACAGAAGAACTGCTGAAAAAACTGAGGCAGAGACTTGGTCTTTTTTTCAGAATTAAATGCCTCTTGACCACAGACGCAAAAAGACAGCTTGTCCAATCTTTTCCTTTCATTAATTGACTACGCCAACTTCATTTATGGCCATTGCCCTGTCTCATATCTTGCAAAACTGGATGTATTATATCATAGAGCACTGAGATTTATAACTGGCCTCCCGTGCTCCACACATCACTGCTCTTTATACGCAGCCGTAGGGTGGCCCTCCCTTCAATACAAGCATTATAGAAATGCAGCCCTATGGATGCTCTGAGCCCTTACCAACAAACTCCCACAATATGTTGTTGACTGTCTCCCCCTTAGTCCTATTAGGAACTATACCTTAAGAAGTCAATCGCAGATTTCTTTGAATGTCCCAAGGGCCAACACTCTCTTTGGAAGGGCCGCCATAAGCTATGCCCTGCCTACTCTCTGGAATAGGATATAAAAATCATTGAGACTTAGCTCACCTGTCAGTCCTGCCTTCTTTAAGACCCTCTATGACAAAATGTTTGCTGAAATCTGTAATTGCTTCTATTGCTCCTAGCAGCTTGACTATTGTTCCTCTCTTCTTCAATACTAGTCCCAGCTGCTTATCCTAATCAGCCCTTTCCACTACTACTCCCCGCTCCTCTGCCCCACATGCCCTTAGCACCCTCTGCATCCTTCTTATTCACCACCCTCCTTCTGCCACATTTACCTAAAGCTTACACACTGTTATGCGCACCTCCGTAGCTTAGGAATTTCCATCCAGGTCTGTAACGTGTTTCTGCTGGACAGGAATATAAATAATCTTTCTTTTTTCTTCTATGGTTTGTATTTGACATCCAGACACATCCTGCTCCTGTGGGAACTATATTTATATATTGCGTTCGGGTTGTGTTATGTATATCTTTCTTGTACATGTGACTTGGAATGTAAATACTCTGCTCCTACCAGTATTGTAAACATGTTGTTCCTTTTGTATTATGTATATTTATATGTAACTGTACAATTTTCCCTGCCAACAGCAGGTTCACCTTGTAAATAAGCTTGCTCAATGGTGATCGCCTGGATAAATAAAGATTTGATTGATTAATTGATTGATTGCTGTGCTCCCACCATTGACTGGGGCTGGTCCATGTGTGCCTTGGTGCTTGTCCCTTTGTGCCCTGGCACATCTCTGGTTGCGCTATGGCACATTTCTGGTTACACTCTGGCACGCCTCTGGTTGTTCCATGGTGCTTCCGTGCCATATTCAGCCATGTTGCACTGGTGCATTTTGCCATGCACAACCTTTGAATATGGCACTCATTGCACCATGGTGCATCAGTTTTATGCTGCGACAGACTTGCGCTGGCATTTGGCGCATTTTGAATATCTGGCCCAATGTGTGTACATATTAACATTAATCAACTATTGAACTATTGACATATAAAAGCTTATGCAAGTCAGCATTATTGTACTTTCCAAATTGGTACCATATACCTATAAGGCACCATTTATTTTCTTCTCAGGTAGGGATTGACATCGAATCTGTCATTAAGGCCTGGGTGTTTGTGCACAGTTAAAGTATATGTCCAGAAACCCTGTCTTTCTAGAATAAATTATTGAAGTCACCTCATCTTGGGTTCCTATAAACCTTTTCTATGCCCATGAATCAAAAGGTATGTTCATCCCTGTAATCATACTGTAGGCTGTGGAATGCAGTAGCATATGCAGGGTCCCCATTGCAGATGGTCCTGCAATGCTCCCCCACCCTGCTATTGAAATGTTCTTTTAGTCTTTCCTGCATAGAAAGCTTCACAGATGCACAATGCTAGACAAATACGTGGTGTCACAGGTGATGGTTTCTCTAATCTGATAAGTCTCAGGTCTATGTGGACTTTTAAATTCTTTGCCAGTAGATATGTTAGGACAATAGGTGCACCTGTGGCACTTGTAGCAGCCTTTGTTTCAGCCAAGTTTGCACAGCAGGTAAGGACAGTCTGCTGTGAACCAACTGGTCCTTAAGCATTTCAGCAGATCTGTATGACATCCTGGGAGGGTGTGCATGATATGCCTGTATATTGTGGCCCCCCTTTGAAATATTCCAATTATTTTTGATGATGTTTGCCACTTTAGAGGCATGGGCGAAACAAGTGGTGACGAAATTTAAATTATTACTGCCAGTCTCTCTCTGGTTGTCACTATTCATAGTGACCATCCTAAGGGCTGCTCGTACCTCCTGATATGCAGAGCTAACCTATTCAGCTTTGTATCCTCTGTCAAGAAACCTCTCTTGTAAATCCTGTGCTGCCTTTTCAAAACTCTCTGTATCACTACAGTTCCTTCTCAAGCGAAGGAATTGGCCCTTAGGGATGTTTCATACTACATGCTTAGGATGGCAGCTGGATGAGAGAAGTAAATTGTTTCTTTCACAGGGCTTTCTGTAAATCTCTGTACGTACATTACCCCCTTCACCTTTACTGATAAACAGATCTAAAAAGTACACACTGTTTGGGAAGGGGAATAGGTGCAACTGCAACAACGGCAGGCCATACCACAGGAGTGGCCAGTGAACAATTACTATGCACAGCCCAATACCTTCCACCAACAACAATCACAACAACCCCTGCCTCAGCAATACAGATCTCAGAATGCATACCCCAACAGTTGATCAAACTACTAACCCTGTCACAAAACATGGAGAAACTCCAGAGAGTGATCAACCTTTCCAACAGGCCTCTAACTGCCATTGAGGAACCGATTCTAAACAGGGGTCTTACGCTTGCACCTGCAGCAGGCATTAACAAATCTGAGACATTTCTGGACTTGCAAAAGGTTTGTAGAAATCTCAGTCTTAAAGCTTTTTCCAAAAACAGCAGGGACAGCCTGAGACTGCTGTAACTAGTGAAACTAGTACAAATGAGTCTGTAACAGGTGAGGACCATGAGGGCGGCTATTTCAACACAAGACAATTCAAAGGACCATACGTGTTCTATCCAGCACCCAGTGCAGCCATTTTAACATTTCAAAAGGTGTGTGAGAATGAACTGAAGCAGCTTTTTTCTAATTTACTACAAAGACATTATGATAACATGTCTACAGTTGAGAGACTGGTGCTTGACAATTTAAAGAAGGCTCAGACTATTGTCATTAAACAAGCAAATAAAGGGGCAATACAGAACACCACAGATGATATATATGCATATTTGGACTGATGGTCCCCTGAATTGTCTTGTGTACCTGCCTATGAGCAGAATCAGGAACTATAGAAACCTGCTCTCCATTTTGTCCACACTGCATACCTAATATCAGGATCAAAGACTAGCAGTACATAAGTTTTAAGAAACAATTTCTATCTTCACAGTATAAAATAGACATAGTCCACTGCAGCACCTGTGGGGCACTGTACACCAGGGCTTATCACCGTCAACCAGGACCCAGTTGAACTTGTTGGGTCATTGCTGACCTCATAGGCCAGTTACCAGATGCTTATTCCACAATCCATAACTACAGCACAATGTTCTGTATAATGGGCAAGCACAACCTCCACACCACCAGAGCCACGGTGACAGTCAGGGACCAGAATGGATCATAGGGTCCAGGGACTGCCAGGTGGTGAGGAGGAGAAAAAACAAAGGCTCCAGGAAAGCAGTCGCTATCCAGAGGCTCAGCCCAATCATTCCAACCAGTAACAGGTTCACACCACTGGAACCAGACTCGGGCAAAGCACAATGCGGTAAAATTAATGCACATCCTGCAACAGAACCTAAACAGAAAAACATTAAAAATCAGGACAAAAGCCAAAACAAACTCCTTATAATTGGGGATTCCATAATACAAGGAATGGATCCCCACCTAAATCATTACAAAGCTTGTGAAACAGTGGTTAAGTGTCTTCCTGGAGCCTCTGCAAAGCATCATAAATCGAAAAAAAAAAAAGAGTACAGGAAGCTGGGGATATAACACATGTCACTTTCCACCTTGAAACAAATGATGTGGTCAACCACACAGTGGAAGAGGTCAAACAACACTTTGAGATGCTAGCAAAGGAATTATCTTTCATTTCATCCAAACCAGCTTTCTCAAAAGTTTAACCAGTGTGGTAAAAAGGGTCCAGCACCAAGCAAGTCAGGGAGGTTGAAATTCATGAGTTCAAATTATGGCTGCATGAGTGGTGCCAGGACAAAGGATTCTGCTATATAGGAAACTGATGTAACATCTGGAAAAGAGGGTTGTTTTAATATGATAGCCTACACCTAAACAAGGAGGTGTACGAGTGCTTGGACAAAAGTTAGATGTCTATGCAGGATATTTACACTAAGTACAGGGAGATGGTGACTTCTCACACCACAACCATCAGTGAGCAAGGCACCACTCTCCAAAACATCACAGACATACATTCATCCACAAGGGGACATTTGGGGGAAAAGCACCACTCGATCAACAGAATATTAAGCATTGCTCCCCCAAAAACCAGAAAAAAGAATAGACTTGGGTATGGGAACAGCAAGTCAGAACAGTCCAGGAAGGAGGTGCACCCACATACAAGTGTGGGGGGGGGGCACATTCCTGGAAGACAATGGTTATGAATGCAAGGAGTCTGGCAACCAACCTACCAGAATTCATGTCTGTCATTGAAATGGATAGGATAGACTGGGTGGCAGTGACCTAAAGCTAGTTCACAGAAAATCAGAGTTGGGACACAGCCATACCAGGATATAACCTATTTAGGAAAGACAGGAAGCAGAAAAAAGTAAGGGGGTAGCCATTTACATCTGAGATTAAATAAAGGCCACAGAGGTGCAGGGACACCCTGGGGAGACCAAGTCAGTGTGGCTAACAGCAGATGCAAGTAAGGGGAAAACCATCAAAATTGGTGCTGTTTACAGACCTCCAAATCAAAGAGAAAAATGGGACAAGGAACTGCTAGAGGAAATTTATAAAATGACTGCAAGAGGAGAGGTGATACTGGTGGGGGACTTCAGTCTCCCAGATATCAACTTGAACACACAAACAGCAGCAAGAAGAAGAAGCTGAGACCTCTGTTGGCTCTACAGGGCACCGGTCTAGAGCAGCATGTTAAAATTCTAACAAGGGGAGATGTCATACTCGACCTGGTTCTCACCAACAGTGAGAAAATAAAAAAAATCCAGGTTGGATGCAACTTGGGCAACAGCAACCACCATATGGTCTAGTTCAATATAAGCATTACAAATGACATCTGTCACTCTAAAATCAAAGTGTTAGATTTTAAAAAGGTAGACTTTTTTTGTACTTTATGTTTATTGATATTCATGATAAACATACAGTCACATTCCTGATGTAGTATTTAAGGATACAGGTAAGATCTACACGAGAGTGCCTTCTCTCTTAATACACACAGTTAGCGAAACCGTCCTACATCTATAAGGTACAGCATGGGGGGGGGGGATTCAAATGAAAAAAACAGTTTGATTAATATGCAGCAAAAGTTTTAAGCTGTGTTTTATGTGCCCATGAGTCGCACACCTGATTAAACTAATACATCCGTCTAGTCCAGAAATCTATTTCCAATAAAGGAAAACATTAAAGCAGCATGCTTAATCATAAGAAGTGTACCAATCTGGTACTTTACAAAATTAATTATATGTGATCCTCTCACTCCCTCAATTAAGGTGATATCGATGGAGAACAATATGAGACATAAACATTACAATCTCTTAAGGCGTAAAGTATTAAGAGAGCTAATATTGTTATGAATCTGAGTGGAAGAGGGAAACCCTCCTCCATCCTTTCAATGGGCCACCTTTACTTCTCACCAACTTCACTGTGTTTAATAAAGATTATTATACCCTCCAAATAAAATAAATGTCCAGTTGGGAGAGAAGTAGACACCTCGGTAACAATTAGTTTAACTGCTAAACCTGATTGTAATGGTTCAACAAAGTCTCTCTAAGAGTCCAACTCTTCATCTTCTTCTGATTCGGACTGAGAGAGTTCCCATCTCCGGCTGGTTGGCCTTGCATGTTTTTGTGCCCATGTCAAAGCCTCCGCTACATCAGAAAAAAAAAACTTTCCCGCTGTGTACCAGATGAAGTCTGTCTGGAAACAACATGTTGTATGGAATATCTGCTTCACGGAGCATCGCACGGATGCCATCAAAGCATTTCTTCTTCTGTCTTGTCACATAATTTAAATCGGGGTATATAGAGACCCTCTGACCATCCTGAAGTATGGTATGTTTTTGCCTAGCTAATGAAAGAATGAAATCCCTGGTCCCCATACTGTCCAAAACTGCCACAATTGCCCTTGGGGCGTCAGTGTTACTGGGCCTTCCATGAAAGGGCACTCTGTAGGACTTCTGGATCAACCACTGTCTATCAGTCAGAGACTGGCCTAGCTGTTGTTCAAGCCAATCTTTAAAAACAGGCTGAGATGGTCACCTTCACTGCGTTCCGCTATGCCGATAATCCAAAGATTGGAGGCTCTGGTTTGATTCTCCAGATTTTCAAGCCTGGCCCGCAGGTGGGTGTTCTCCTTTATTAAACTTGCCCCAGTGCCCATTGCCACTTCTGACTGCTTTTTAGTTTCACTCGCCTCTGCTTTGGTTGTACCGAAATCCCGTTTCGAAAAAGGAAACTCTGTTGGTCAAGGCATCAAAACAATCTGAAAGACCTGCCATGGATGCTAGCATTTTGTTCATTTTCTGCCCCAACATCTGCAAGGTCTCTTCTTTAGCCTCTGTGCATAGTTTCTGAGTAGGACGGCCTTGCACTTCCCACGTTGTTTGTGAGCCGGAGCAACGTTTACTTTTTGCGCTCTCTCCACCCGCCTTATCTTTTTTTGGGTTCCCCATCATTGGTCTTGAGAGTTTCCAAAGTCCAAATATATGTTTATTGGGTTTCCAATCATGCACTGAGCTACTAAAAAGCAACTTAAAATATGAGGTTCAGAGGAGTCTTAAATTCCTGCAGCCAAATTGCTCGGGTGCCACAGCACCCCCCCCCCTTAAAAAGGTAGACTTAACAAAAATGAGAATCATTCTACAAAGTAACTTAATTGAATATGAAGAAGAAGGGGTGGAAGCCTTGTGGGACAGGCTAAAGAGAGCAATGAAGGCAGCCATGGATCAATGCTCCAAAAGGGTCAGCAAGGCAAAAAGAAGAAGGATCTCCAATGAAGTAGCAACCTTGATAAAAGAAAAAAAACAAGGCATACAAAATATACAAGGAAACAAAGAATGAAAAAGACGCTGGCCTGTCGGTGCAGTGGTTAGATTTCCACTTGCAATGCCGGTGACCTGGGTTCGGCAGTGGACCTGGGGCATCGGAAGGCAGGCTGGGGGGGAGAAGGATTGAGCATTCCATGACTGCTCTCCTTCTCCAGGAAGGAGGGTGGTGGAGTGTTCGGCACTGTGGGGACACCCAGTGGAGGCTGAGCAGCACTGCAGGTGCCAACAACTAGCAAGCTTGTGGGCGGGGTGGATGCTGGCCATCATTGCACATCCCCGTTCCCACCTATAGGGGAAAAAACATGCTGCCTGCTGTCAGGATGGTGTTCGCACCTCTGCTCTAATGAGCTCCAAGGCCAGCTCCCGGACCTATCCCATTGTCTGTGGCACTTGGCCTGGTGCCACAACCCCACCATGGGGGGGTTCCAGGGGATATCCTGGAGTTGCGGCTAATGTGGGAGTGGGAGCAGAGGGGGCCATGACCTGAGTGGAAGGTTCGGCAGCTAGGTGGCAAGAAAAAATAGAATAAAAAAAAAGAATGAAAAAGACTGGGAGATTTACCAAGAAAAAATGAGAGAAGCAAAGAAAAGGATTAGACAAGCCAAAGCCCAGACAGAAGCAATGATTGCAGAATAAGCTAAATAAGGTGACAAAGCCTTATTTGGGTACATCAGGAAGAAAAGGAAAACTAAAGAGGGGGTACTGAAAATTGCTACAGGAGAAGGAAGGAAAGCAGAAGATCTGGAAAAAAGCAAAAATCCTGAACAAATACTTCTGCTCTTTATTTACCAAGTAGGATCCAGGAAATGGCCTAACATTCCCAAATCACAGCACCATGGGACCAGGAGTCAACACTACCCCCTTCATGAAGGACAAAGTGCTGGAGGCACTAAACAAGCTAAAGGTGGACAAAGCAATAGGACTGGATGAGATCCATACCAGAATCTTAAAGGAACTGGGGAAAGAGCTGGCAGTGCCGCTGGCAAAACTATTCACCAGTTCCCTAGAGAGTGGAGTAGTACCTAAGGACTGGAAAAGGGCAATAGTAGTCCCTCTCCACAAATCAGGCAGCAGGGAAAACTCAGGTAACTACCATCCAGTAAGTCTCACGTCAGTAGTGGGGAAATTGATGGAGTCATGCTGAAGCAGAGGATCATGGAATTCCTTGCAGACAGTGGATGGTTGGGCACCAAACAGCATGGATTCACAGCAGGGAGGTTGTGCCAAACAAATCTAATTGAGTTTTTTGACTGGGTTACCAAAGCTGTGGACAATGGTGGAGCAATTGATGTGGTGTACTTGGACATTAGCAAGGGCTTCAACTCTATTCCTCACAGAAGGCTGATAAGGAAGTTAGACTACACAAGGATGGCACTGAATGTGGTTAGATGGGTACAGAACCCAGAGAGTACAGGTAAATGGAGTACTGTTTATGGAGGGTAGGGTGACCAGCAGAGTAACCCAGGGATTGGTGCTGGGGCCTCTGTTCTTCAATGTATTCATAGCTGACATAGTTAAAGAGCTAGAGGGAAAGATGAGCCTGTTCGCAGACAACACCAAGATATGCAACAGAGTGGGCACAAAGGAGGGATTAGACAAAATAGAATCAGACCTAAGGAAACTTGAGGTGTAGTCTGGTACATGGCAGCTAAGATTCAATGTCAAAAAGTGCCATCATAGAAATAGGAAAGAGAAACCCATGGAATGCATATTACTTGGGTGGGGAAAGGCTAGCTGCCTCCAGCCAGGAGCGTAATCTAGGAATCATGATCTCAGAGGACTTCAAGGTTGGAAAACAGTGCGAGAAGGTGTCACTCAAAGCCAGTGGAATGCTGAGATGCATTAGAAGGGGAATCATGAGCAGGAGGAGGGAGGGAGGTGATCCTGCCACTGTATAGGGCACTGGTCAGACCACACCTGGAGTATGGTGTCCAGTTCTGGAGGCCTCACCTTAAAAAGGACATCGATGGTTTGGAGACAGTACAAAGAAACGTAATAAAAATGCTACAAGGAATGCACTAGATGTTATATGAAGAAAGATTGAGAGCTGAACCTGTATTCCCTGGAACAGAGATAGAAGAGAGGAGACTTGATAGAAATATTCAGATATATGAAAGATGTAAACAAGGTACAGGTAGGACCTTTTTTACCTAAAGGAGGGTAGCAGGACTAGGGGACATGATCTTAGGCTTAAGGGAGGAAAAATTCACTATCAACATCAGAAAGTTCTTCTTCATGGAGAGGGTGGTAGACGTGTGGAATGGCCTTCCCCTAGAGGTTGTGGAGGCTAACATGGCAGGCAGGTTCAAGAAAGCTTGGGATAAACACAAGTGGGCCCCTCTCACTCAAAGGCAGCAAATGAGATAGAAATAGATAAACACAGGGCAGACTAGATGGACCTGGTGGTCTCCTTCTGCTGACAGCTTCTATGTTAATGTTTAACTTCTATGTTTATTTGTGTATTTATTGTGATGTTCTACTCCTACTATGATTATAAGGTGCCCCGGGCCTCTGGGAATGGGGGCCTATGTAAATACAGTTTACTTACTGACTGACCTGTTACCAGGATTGTCTCTGTCTCCACTTTGGTGGAGTGGCCCTACATTAGCCATCCTCCAGTCTGTTGGCACCACCACTATTGCTAGGGAGCTAGTACATAGACCAGTCAATGGTGCTGCCAGATTCTGACTCTCCTGCCTCAGCATCTTAGGATGCATGCCATTAGGGTTTGGAGATTTATTCACTTTCAGCGTCTTTCTTAAGTTCCTTGAGCACCCTCTCCTTTGATAACAATCCCAAATCTGGACTTTGTTCCATCGCTCTAAGGGCTTAAACCCCATACTCTGTTAGTGGCTCACCCTCCTACTGTAAGGACTGAACAAAAGTATTCATTTGTGATGTTCTTGTTCTAGTGAAGTTGTAAAATACACATTTGCAAAATACTTTGCAGAAAACAAAAAACTCAGCACCCGTGGACACAGAAACACTTCAACACTTCATATAGAATTTTCATATCAAAACGGCAGCTTTTCAGGCAAAATCACTATGAAGTGGTAACTGTGTTAGTGAATTTGCAACACTTTATTTGAAAAAGCACTGATCTTTAGTTTGCTGGTCTCGCTGTTCTCCCAGTGCAATGTACAGTCACAGAGGAATGTACTTAGCCCAGTAAAAAAATGGGTCTGGAAAACATCTGATCAGAGCTTATAGAAGCTCTAACATGCATTGCAGACTATTGAATCTCCCACTGCTGCAGCCCACCTCTGATGTCAGCTGCAGAAGATTCTGTGATTTGTAGTTACAGAAAATGGCAGCTTGGAAGTAAACAAAATTAGTGTGATACAATGTATTATACTACAGTAACTGGTAAGTAAAAAAAAAAGTTTTTGTGCACAAAGTGCACATTGGGACCCCACACTTGGGTGTGGGGCTCTTGTGCTGAATGTTCCCCTTTAAATGGTTAGGGCTAATACTGGTCACAGGGTTTTATTTAACTCTAAAAATTGAATAACGTTTTGCTCATAAAAGTGCTAAAACATTGTGAAAATGCGTATCATCTGCCTCACTGTGTTTAACAAACATAACAGTTCTAGAAAACCTGTATAAATACTTTCTGAATAGTTAGCATTGTCCCAAGAAAAAAACTGCTAATCAATTATTTAAAACCCTGTGGTCTTGTTTTGTCACAAAAATAAATGATATATCTTCCATCCTACAAAGGCTTGCACAGCCACATCATCGTTCCCTGGTTATCATAATAGTTTGTAGAAAACTCCTGTACAAAATTCAGAAAGACAACGTGTAATGGTGGCCACAAAACTTTCCTAGTCTACTATTTCTTCTAATAGACCATGCTTATAAAAACATTTTTAATTATCGATTAGGTTTCCAGTGACAAAACTAGGGAAATAATTTTTTTGGGGGGTTTCCAAACCTAACACCACACCCCCAACCCCACACTCCAGTTTCCAACCATAATACACCACCCTTACCAGGCATGCAGGAGCAGGTGTGAGGGGTGTGCCTTGAGGCTGCGAACACTAATGCTCACCCCATTCCAAGGGTAAGTAAGCTAAGATGTGTACACAATAAGAGAAATGGGTGAGCATTAGGGTTTGCAACTCCAAGGCACACCCCTTACACCTGTTCCTGCATACTGGGTAGGGTTGGGATGTTGTGGTTGTAAACCAAGGGCAGGAGTAGGGTATTAGGATGGAGAACCCTAAAACAATTATTTCCCTACTTTATATGCTGGAACCCTAATGGTCCATTAACAGAGTTTTTGCATTGAATGTTCCTACTTTTTCAGATGTATAATCATAAGGAACCCTAATGCAGCATTAATGAAGTTTTTTTATAGAATTTTGTTACATTTTGAGAAAGTATAACCATAGCCTTATTTGAGGGCCTTGCACTTCCATGTATCGATATGTGCAGAAAGATTGTAATTGACCCTTATTTATGGGCCCTGTGCTCCCACTCCCATCAGTCCATAATGCTATCCCTATGTCCATGTGGAAGCACATGGCACTCCAGCCCCTCTGTTCCCATTCATGCATATTGTAAGTGTCCCTGATTTATGTGTAGGCAAAGTAGTACAGTTGTCATGTTGTGAATGCACAGCACAGTATCACAGTCACCTTAGTCCTATTCATTAAAATTTCCCCTGCAGCTGTAAGCAAGGCCTAAAAACAATCAAAATGGCTCAGTACACCAAAAGTTCACAGTGAGTCCATATTTCAAAGTGTTTTCAAGATATAGCTGCTGAAAGGGACCCCAGCCATTACAGTCATATCCTATGTGGAATTACAAAACTTCAAATTGTTATAACTATGCAGCGCATGAAAATTTCTAGGCAAACCAGCAAAAGGCACATCTGTGGGGCAAGCCCTTTGTACCCTGAAAATGTCAGGAAAAAAGTGCAAACTGTTTCTTTGCAATGGAGTGACAAAGAAACAGACATATAAGAAAAAGCAGTATAAGAATGGAAATGTTTATTCATAGAAAAAATTTGAACAGCACACTAATGTTTTTAATTTAGATGATCCACACACCTCTCCTGGAACTTATGATTTTGATAATGTTGAGCCACAGTCCAATAGGGAATTTTCTGATAGAAGATTTTATAACAGACAAAACAGGAGATATGATAGACCTTTCAGAAAATATTTTTCACCCAGATGCTACAATTATGAACAGGATTATTATGATGGTAGAAGATACAATTGGAAACAGGGAGAAGGATCATATGGTAGGGATTTTCAGAGAGATATAGAAGTAGCAGGACCATCAGGCATGCAAAGGCTGGAAAGAGACACTGGAGGAGGAGGAGAACAAGTAATAGAAACAGAAAAGGTGCACGAGTTAAGATCAAGACAACATCAGAAATGATTATATTTAATTTATCCACTCATCCTTTAAATGAATTAGAAACCAGGGTATTAAGTTATGGTTTGTCTTTTAGTCTCACTGAAAAACTGAATACTTTTGAACTTAAACTTGATTTGGAAAATTTTTTCTGAAAAATTAGATTAAAATATTTTTTTTGGAATAAAACTGGATGTCACCACAACAGACACAGAGAAATATAATAGACACCAGCTGAAACAGGCCTTAGGTACAAAGTCATATTTTGATCCCTTAGGAAGTACACCTGCAAATATTGCAACTTACATTGATAAAATAAATATGGAGATAGAAAAAAATAATCACTGAAAATAGAAACAGGAACAGTGATTATAATTTAAGTAAATAGGGAAAATCAGCATCAGATACTTTAAGTGATGATGACAACTTAATATTCAAACCAGCTGATAAAGGAGGGGGTATAGTCATTATGAATAAAGTAGATTACAGGACAGAATGTTTTCATTGGTTATCAGACATAAACACTTATGAGGAAGTCAATAATATACCTCTATCAGAATTAAAAACAAAGATAAGAGAATTAGTAGAGGAAGCTAATGATAGGTATATTATTGAACAATGGATAGCTAAAGAACTAGTTAATAAAACACCAAGAATTTCCATTTTTTATTGTTTACCTAAAATACATAAATCTTTGGAATCACCTCCAGGAAGACTTATAATATCAGGTATAGGGTCAATAACGGAACCATTATCAAATTTTGTGGATCATCATTGTAAACATTTGGTCCCAAACACTTGGTCCTATCTCAGGGATAGTAGCCATTGTACCCAAATTTTGAATGAACTAAATGAGGCCAATTCTGATTTAAAAGAAGCTCTTTTGATTACACTGGATGTAAAAAGTCTATATACTGGTATCCCACACTCTGAGGGTTTAGAAGCTGTGGAATATTTTTTAGACACCAGGGATGAAAATAAACTTAACAAGGAATTTCTATTAAACCTCACATGAATTGTTTACAAAACAACTATTTTGTATTTGAAGACCATAAGTATTTACAAAAAATGGGGACAGCAATGGGGGCCACATTAGCTCCAACATGTGCAAACCTTTACATGTCATGGTTTGAAAAGAAATTCATAGAAACAGAGACAAATCCTTTTAGTAGTCAAATTGTGCTTTATAAAAGATTTACTGATGATATATTAATTGTATGGAATGATACTGAACAAAAAGCTGTAAAATTTAAAGAATATTTAGAAAGAGTGAATAGAAACTTAGAATTTACAATGAGATGCGAATCAGTTGAGATTCCTTTCTTAGATTTAAAGATTATTAAGGAAAATGGTTTGTTGGTTACTAATTTATATAGAAAGGAAACCACAAGAAACACCATTTTACATGCTAAGAGTTTTCACCCTTATAGTCTGAAACAGAATATCCCCTACAGTCAAATGTTAAGAGTTAGAAAGACTAGTGGTACTGTAGAAAGATATGAAAAAATGTAAATGATTTATCCAGGAGATTTAGAGAAAGAGGCTACACAAAAAGAACTATACAACTGGCAAAAGAGAAAGCTAACAATAAAGATTGAGTAAATCTTTTAGAAAATAAGGACCAAAGTCTGAATTCCATTCCAGAATGTATCACGATGTCCACACAATATTCTGAAGTATTTGGTAGAATAAAAATTACCATTATTTCAAATTCGAATATTTTGCAAAGTAATGAAATGGGACAAAAAATATTTGGACAAAAAACATGGGTAACTGCACATAAAACCAAGACAATTTGTGACATATTAGTGAAAACTAAACATTGGAGGGAGGAACTGAGAGGCACTAGTTGGTTAAAAAGCAGTATTACAGGCTTTTTCCTTGTGGCAATTGTATTCACTGCAATAATAGGGTTAGAAGGAAAACCATCAGAAGTACATTGGGTGATAGGGAATATAATATCAAGAAATTTATAACTTGCAGTACAGATTTTGTGATTTATTGCATTTATTGTCCATGTGGCTTATATTACATTGGTGAAACCACTAGATCCCTTAAACTAAGAATTTCAGAACACAAAAGCAATATTAGGAGAGGGGATATAGCTAGACATTTTTTAGACAAGCAACATCAAATTACTGCATTAACATTTTTTGGTATTGAAAAAATCCATGAACCACCATGAGGGGGTAATAGAGAAAAGGTTTTGTTAAGACGTGAAGCATGGTGGATTTTTACATTAAAAGTACATCTAAATAAATATGGCTTAAATGAATATGTGAACTGGACAGGCATAGATTAAATCTCACATTTGCAGTTCAGTTAGAGTTTGTCTTTTCAGGATGAAAGATATATGATTAGTGATTATATCTGATTTTATTGCATTCTGAAAGCTGACTCTGTTCTCTCCCCCAACTTCCCTCTCCTATTCTCCTTTCTCCATCGTAATTTGGTACTTATGTTGGAAATATATAAATTCTGCAACTTTTAAGCTCTTGCATTATGCACATTATGTATAGAAGTCCATGTGAATTGATATTTAAATGCTTTGAAGTTATGGGGGACTTCTCCAAAAGATTGTGAGGAGTTTCTTTATGACTGGGCTGCAAGAGGTGTGGTTACCTAGGTAATGTAAACATGTCAATACGTGCCCACCTGTGCAGCCCGGCCCCATTTCTTTATCACCTTGCAAGGTGCTTTACCTTAGAGCAGTTTTTGCATGTTGGTCAATGTTGGCATTATAGGAGAAATTTTACTTTGTGGATAAAGCCCAAAGCTGAGTCGAGATACAATACTCGTTGATAATAATTACAGAAATCAAAACCACAAGGTATGTTTTATTCATAATTCTATAATACAAAGACCATAATGAAAGGTTTTTTTCAAAAATTAGTGACCAAAGAGATTGTTTACATAATCAACTGGTAGAAGATAAAGTAACAACAACTTGGAGTAATAAGATTTAAGTTGAATATCGGGACTTCTGCTAAAAAGTAATTATGAATTAAATAATTAATTTGAGATTCTGCTAATATGCATATGATGATATTAAAGTTTTATTTCTTTCATAGAACATTTAATGGTTCTCTGTTGATACGGCTAAAAGAGACTTTACTCCCACCACCCATGACAGATGCAGCTGTTATTTTTATGATTCAGCTGGTTTAAATATATAGGTTAGTTCCACCTGTATTTGGATTTGGATTTGGTTTTAGTTTGTGTTTAAAAAATAGCTTTGTTAAAAAACAGTTTGTCAACATAAATTGTTGTTTGAGCCTGGTACATAAATACAGATATGAAAGATAAATAATATTTTTGTTTTCACCTTAGATAATGCTCCAATGTCTGATGAAGGAACGCTAGTTTGAAACGTTACATGATACGGTGTGAAGCATCTAAAAAATAAAAGAATTTATGCAAAGAAGTATTACACATTGTTTTTTGGTTGAGAAGGTGATTTTTGAGTTTGACTACATCTAATTTTTTCCCATAGGAAGTAATGGAAAAATTTTAACTTATATGACTTTCGAATGAATATATACTTTTCCTCCAAACCTTCAAAATGCACATCTGCAACTCAAGTCTGATGTACTCTAAAAGATTCAGACCAAACCCCTACGCTGTTTCTGGAAATGGCGTGACAAAGAATTTGCACAAAATTGGTAATTTTCACAATTTATGACATTCTGTATCTCCACACCCGCATATCTGACAAAAATGAAATTTGTGAAATCAACAGGTCTTTTGTCCCCAATGGTGCATGCAAAATTTCATGAGAATCGGTCAAACAGTTGCAAAATTATTAAAGTGTACAATTAGGGGATGAGAATTTCACTTCCACCACTACCCTCTGTCACCTATCCTGCAGCCAGTTCTCCACCCACCTCACCAGTTTTGCCCCCACCCCAGTACCCCATAGTTTACATCCTAGTCTCCCATGTGGTACTGAGTCAAAGGCCTTGCTGAAGTCCAGGTACAGGACATCCACCACATGGCCCCCATCAACTTGACTAGTCATCCAGTCATAGTATTCAACTAGGTTGGTCTGGCATGATCTACCCTTGATTAAGCCATGCTGCTTCCTGTCCTGCACCCCACTGACTCAAGTAGTGCCACCTGCCTCTCCTTTAGGGTGGTCACCATTAACTTACCTACTATGGACATTAGGCTCATTGGCCTATAGTTTGTTGGTTCATCTCTGGGACCACTCTTATGTAGGGGAACCACATGAGACAGTCTCCAAACCTGTAGTATACACCCTGTGCTCAGAGATGCCTCTGCCAGCTCCTTTGGCACCCTTGGATGCACTCCATCTGGTCCCGGTGCTTTGTCTACCCTCAGTGCCCTTAACCCTTCTGTCACCCTGTCTCTCATGATTTCACCATTTGTCACCCCCCTTCTGTCTCTATCCTCCCTCCCTCTGTGGGTAACTCTCCTCCCTTTTCATTAGTAAAGACTGAACAGAAGTAGCTGTTAAACTCCTCTGCCTTATCACCCCCTCTTCCACCCATCCCTCTTCCATCTTTATCCTCACAATTTGGTTCTTACAGGTTCTTTTCTCCCTGATGTACCTAAAGAAGTCTCTCTCCCCCTTTTTATGCCTTGCACCAGCCTGAGTTCCCTTGACATTTGGCTGCTGTTACCTACCTTGTCACTTCCTTTGCTTCTTTTAGATACACTTCCCTGACTTCCTCCCTCCCTGTTTTTCTGTATCTCCTATATGCATCCCTCTTCCTTCTCATCTTGTCAAACACCTTTCTGCTTATGTAGCTTATGTTTTTTAACCTAGCCTTTTTGTTCTGGGGCTTGCTGCAGGTGTTTGTTGCCTCCAGTAACCCCTGTTTTATCAATTCCCACCTTTGATCTGTATCCATGGTTGGTTGGATTTTGTCCAGGAATCCCTGTACCACTTCCCCCATCCTGATGAAGTGGGCTTTCCTAAAGTTCAGCACCCTTGTGTCAGTTGCCCCCCTCTCCCTGGCCATCTGTAATTGGAACCATACTGTATGGTGGTCACTGCCTGCCAGTGGTTCTTCAACCCTAATGTCCCTCACCCATTCTCTTTTTAACAGTGTGAGGTCAAGAGTGTTTCCTTCCCTAGTCTGTTTCCTGACCAACTGCTCCAGAAAATTTTCCTGTAAGGCATCCAGTATTATTTGCTCCTTTCAGCACCTGGTGGTAGGTGTTTCCCATTCCACCCCTGGCCGGTTGAAATCCCCTATTATCACTACTCCCCTGTTCCCACATTTCCTTCTGATTTGAACTGCCAGTACCTTATTTTTCTCTTCAGATTGGGAGGGTGGCCTGTACACCACCCTTAACCTTAGTGACCTATTTTTAGGATCCTGGATTTGCATCCAAAGAGCCTTTGTCCCAGCTTCCTCCCCTTCTTCCCTTACACATTTTAGACCCTCTCTGACATATAGTGCCACCCTGGCCCCATCACCTTCCCTTCTCCTATTCTTATGATAGAGTCTATACCCTGGTACTGCCAGGTCCCACTCCTGATTTTCGGTGGCCTATGTCTCTGTTATTGCAGCCAAATCCACTTCCCCCTCTACTATTGGAGTTTGTAGTTCTGCTGCTTTGTTCCCCAGGCTCCTAGCATTTAATGTGACCACCCTTCAACCTTCATCTCTAACCTCCCCCAACTGCCATACTCCCCTTATGTCCCTTCCCATGACATTTGCCTCTCCCATAGCCTTACTGTTAGAGGGGATAAGCCCAATTGGTATCTCCTCTCCAGTCTTCTGAGCACCTCCAGCCAACTGGCTACCCCCTTCCTCATTTAAATTTGACTCAGTGTGAACCCCTATCTTTCTCCTCAATACCATTTTTCCTTACTCATCTAGGTGCAGTCTGTCTTTTGTGTACAGACTGCTTTTTCCCCAGGCCCCCCCATCAGCCCTTACCCCTTTTCCTGACACCATTTTCCCAGCCATTTGTTGAACTCCTGGATTTTCTTTTTTCTTGCCATACTTGCCCTGGATACAGGAAGTACTGTACCTTAGAGAAAATAACTGATCTTCCCACCCCCTCGCAAAGAGGTCCCAGTTCCTTAAAACTCATCCACACCTCCTCCACTGTACCATCCACCAAGTCATTTGCCCTCAGGTGTATTATTAGGTGGGACCCTTCTCTTCTTCTACCAGCACACCATAGTACTGATTGACCCACCCTTTCTGCTTTCATTCCTGGCACTGCTTCCACCCAAACCCTACTGTGCCTCTCCCCTTTGCTACCCAACCTGACCCCTCTTAGCATTGAGCCCCTTAGCACCAAGACTCCCCCCCTTCAATTTTCTCCTTCCCCTTTTCTCCTGCCCCCTCTCCTCTCCTTTGTCCTCCTACACATCATTCCCTTCCCCTGTTCCTATTGGTCTGACCCTCTCCTGCGTTCTCTCCTGTATGTATCCCCACTGCCCTAGTTCAGTATCTTCTCTTTTTTCACCCCCTCTTCCAGCCATCTCTTTTGTTGTTGCAATGGATTGTGTCCACCCATCCTCTTCCCCTCCCTTTGACATAATTACCAGCAACCAGCACCCATTTAAGCCTACTGTGGTATTTTTTTCTCTTACTCTTGTCTCCATTTTCCTTTCCTCCTTTTCTCCTGTACCTGTTTCACACACACTCCCAAGCATCCCATTCCCTTCCCTCCTCCCCATTGCATATACTTTCCAGGTTCCAATTTGTTTTTCCCTCTCCTCCTTCCAACCATGTCATTTCCATCTTCATCCTAGACACATCCCTTCTTAGCCATATTACCTCATTTTCCAGCCTTTTCAACCTTTGACAGACTGAGCATTCCCCTCAGCCTCCACAAGTTGCCCATGAATACAGCCACCCCACAGTTATTACATCCCACAAACTTGCCTCCACCGCATTCCCTATTCCCCTCCCTTTTTGACGACCCCTTGCTCCCTTTGACCTCCCTCCCAGCTTGCCCTCCCTACACTGTCCTTTCCTCTGTCCACACCAGTCAGTCTTCATGGAGTAGTTACCCCTCCCTTCTATATATCCATTGCAAAAAAACTGCATTAATGCATCAGTTAGAGTTGATAGCACAGCGACAAAAGTTTGTAAATTCAATGTTAGGGTTACCATCCCTACCACTTCACCCATCACCTTCACACTCAACAGATGTTGGGTGTGCCATGGGAATCATCAAACAACTGTCACCCCATTTTCCTATACTGTATAGCATGTCAACCTGTTTCACATGGAATGGGGTGGTGGGCCTGATGACCCCCATAGCCCCTCCGACGTCCAGTTGGTATATGTATGGTGGGGTCTGTGGTAGGCGTGGTAACCTAACATTGATTTCAAATTTTGTTAGCAAAGCACTCACTCCCAAATGATGAATTAATGCAGTTTGTTTTGCAATGAATAGATAGATAGATAGATACAGTAGATAAATGGGTAGGAAAAATCAGTGAAAATCCACTATCCTGATTGGCTAAAACATATCACATGACTGGGCATTATTCCACAATGACCACATGCCTCCCAGTATGACAGCACACCTGAACTACTTTGAAGCCCTCCAAACCTTCTCAGTTGCAGTGAGATCACTCCACACCTGGCACAGATAGGCAGCCACACACACACACACACACACACACACACACACACACACACAACTAGAACACTCAGGCTTCCAACCACATGCATAAGTAAATTTAATATACCAGCCCCACACTGTACATAATCATGTAGTTCATCCTGCAATTCATTTTCAAATAAAACTTCATGTAAAAATCGTACCTAGTTAACCCTGCCATTCTCAATCATAGTCTCTAAGCAACCAAGCACTTTCACTTTTATTACTGTACTGTAGTGTGGCTGAGCAGTCTCAACATTGCTAAATGATATACCAGCAGAAGTTTAAGATAAGCCTGACTGTGTAGAAAAAAAAGTATGAAAACTCTGCTCTGACTCATGTCTACCTTTCCAAAGCTGCCAACACACTCAGTCTGCCCTCACTCTCCTCTGAATACAGTCTTCTGCTTCTATTGCTGAAAGTTAACTACAGCAAACACAAGAGACGCACTTTTTTTAGTTTTTGAACTGACAAGAGCTTTCTTTCAACTTCTAACAGGTTGTTACTTGTTACTATTCACACCATTCGGTCTTGCTACATTGTGGCAATAGAAGTGAAAGTGCTCCATGCTCGTTCTCCTCTCCCTACAAACAGTACATTCTTTCTCAGAAATCTAAGTGAAGTAAATTAAAAAAAAAAGTTTTCCTTGTTTTTTTCTACTACACAAGCAAGCTTATCTTAAACTTCTGTCAGCATATTATTTAGCAGTATTGATACTGCTCAGTCAGTGAAAGTGCCTCTATGTCATGCCAGACAAATCTGATAGATTTCTTTGACTGGGTGATCAAAGTAGTAGATCAGGGAGGGGCTGTGGACATGGCCTACCTAGACTTTAGCAAGGCATTTGACACAGTCCCACACAAAAGATTAATATACAAGTTAGCCAGCCTGGGAGTGGGTCCCAAGATGACAGCCTGGGTAAAGAATTGGCTGGAGAATAGGACACAGAGAGTAATAGTAAATGGAGTCCACTCTGAAGAAAGGGAGGTTACTAGTGGGGTACCGAGGTTCAGCATCAGGACTAGCTCTCTTCAATGTCTTTATAAGCGACATTGCAGAGGGACTGGAAGGAAAAGTATGTCTCTTTGCAGATGACACAAAGATCTGCAACAGAGTTGATGCACAAGGTGGGGTGGAAAGGATGAGAATGGACTTGGCAAGGTTAGAGGAATGGTCAGATGTATGGCAGCTTAGATTCAATGCTAAGACGTGCAAGGTAATGCACCTGGGAAACAAAAATCCAGGGGAAGAGTACACAATGGGGGTTGTGAGATACTAACAACAACAAAAATGGAAAGAGACCTGGGGGTAGTCATATCAGATGACCTAAAGGTGGGCAAGCAATGTGAGAGGGCAGCAAGGAGGGCTGGGGGGATACTGGGATGCATAGGGAGAGGTATCACCAGTAGAAAACAGGAAGTTATTATCCCTTTGTACAGACAGCTGGTGAGACCCCATCTGGAGTAATGCATACAGTTCTGGAGACCCAATCTCTGCAAAGACATAGACAGGATAGAGGTAGTCCAGAGGAGGGCAACTAAAATGGTGCAGGGTCTGCACCAGAAGACATATGAAGAGAGACTTAAGGAGCTTAACATGTATAGCCTCAAGGAAAGGAGGGAGAGGGTGGACATGATAGAAACTTTCAAGTACCTCAAGGGAATCAACAAAGTCCAAGAGGGTAGCATATTTCAAAAAAAGAGGTGTGCAAGAACAAGGGGGCACAATTTGAACATAGAGGGGGCGGCTCAGAGGTAATTTAAGGAAGTATTTTTTCACAGAGAGGGTTGTGGATGCATGGAACAGCCTTCAGGAGGTGGTTGTGGAGTCAAAAACAGTGGTGGAATTCAAGAATGCATGGGATAGACATAAAGCAATTCTAGTGGGTTTGTAGGAGGACGTAGGCTGATGGTTAACTAGGATCTGCAGCTTATCCATTAGGTAGGGAAATGGGCAGACTAGGTGGGCCAAGCAGTCCTTATCTGCCATCAAATTCAATGTTTCTGTGTTTCTATGTTATGGTAAGAAAGTCTAAAAATGGCAGGATCAACTAAACAAGATTTTAAAATAACATTTTATTTTAAAAAATATGGCAGGATCAACCAGATAACTATGACTACTAACACTGTATTTGTGCCAGACAGGGACTATTTTTTCCACATACCCACAAAAGATTTGTGGCCATTTTATAAGATATATAATCCATGCCAGTGTGTGCGGTCATGCTCTGATATAAGCATGCCTTGGGTGATTGAACACTTGGCCTGCAGCCTCATGCATCACAGAGCACACCAAGGCCTGTGTATGTCAGGCATGGCCACACATCTTAGAATACTGTAGGTTATCTAACACACAGACACACACACACACACACACTTATATAGCCATATATATATATATATATATATATATATATACATACATATATACACACACACACACACACACACATATATATATATATATATATATATATATATATATATATGGATAATGAAAATAATACCCCCAAAATGCATACAAGAAATTCCTTGTAATATGTTAGTTAGTCCCATAATAGTGTACTTCCAGTCCTTGTAATACTGTACTTCAGGCCCAATAATACTATACTTCTGGTCCTCGTAATAGTATCATTGGGATTACCGATGTGACTACTGTATGAACTGTGGTTTTTTTTTGTGAGAGAAAGAAGCGGAATGGGACTGGGAGCAGGAGCAGGAGTGGTGGGGGGGTGCGAGCGAGGAGCGAAGAACAACACTCGGGAGTCTTACTAACTCTGCAGACTGCAGTGCCGTACAGCAGGCATGAGCAAGAACTTAAAAATTCTCGTGATCCAGATATTACAAAAATAATAGGTTCAGGTTTCTAGAATCCCATCTCGAGGTTCTCAGGACACAAGAAAACCTCTCGATGGAATTACTGCCTTGTAATACACCAGAACGATCTATTATTCTATTTATACCTACTATATATATATATATATATATATATATATATATATATATATATATATAAATAAGGGATATACAATGTGCTGTCAGGTAAATGATTTATCTACACAAGTGCTATTTGACCTTGGCAACTTCATGAGTGGCGTAAGCCACGAGTGAGGTGTCCGAGGTCAAACAGCACAAGTGTAGATAAATAATTTATCTGACAGCGCAGAACTGTATATTTCATTTATGCAATAGAGATGCTTCTTATCAGTGCAGAATCATTTGGGTGTGACTGTTTATCTTTTTTTTTTAAAATGATAATTTCTGGGATTTTCTGGGACTTTCGGTTAACTTTCCTAGTGTTATGTCCACCTAGCATGGTGGTTGCTATTAAATGAAACACCACTCATTTTGTAGATAACTTCTTGCTGAACAAATGTCATGGCCACAGTACCATGCTGCCTTTTTTGTTTTAAAGTTATGCACATTTGTTTGTCTAAAAAATGAAACAAAAATTGAATTTTATGCTGTTTTTTGCTAATTATAAAAAAAAAAACCTGAAAGGTATTTATTAATGAAACACCACTCATTCTGTAGATATTTATGTGCTGAACATTTCATGTGCTCACAGTACCATGCCATAATTTTTCATGTTAAAGTTATTCACATTTGTTTGTCGCAAAAGTGAAAAGAAAAATTGATTTTTTGCTGTTTTTTGCTAACTATAAAATAACTAAAAGGTATCTGTAAATGAAACACCACTCATTTTGTAGATATTTTTATCCTGAAAATTTTTCATGCTCACAGTACTGTGTTATCATTTTTTTGTTTTAAAGTTTTTCACATTTGTTTGTTAAAAAAGTGAACAAAAAGCTTTGACTGACAGTTCGCATTTATCCCATATATGTTGGATAAATCTAGGATGGTTAGATTTATCCCACGTATGCATAGATAAATGGATTTATGCAATGGATTTTAGCTCCACACCTATTGCATAAACATATATATATCTCAAGAGGGGATACATGATGGGCAGGAGTGGAATATGGAAAATAGTCTCAGTCCTGCAGAGTGAGCTCTGTATTCTTATGAGTGCTGAAGGAAGTGAATGCACAGCTCACTCCGCTGGAGTGACAATATTTTCCATGTTCCACAATCTGCACATCATGTGTGCTATTTATACAATGGGATAGGAGTTTCAGACCTGTTATGTTTTTATGCATCCTTTTCCTGTTTCCGTGTACTTTTCTTTTTTATTTTTTAACATATCACAGTTTTTAATGCCTGCTGTGGTGACTTACCAGCAGGGGCATCCAGCCACTGGTCCAGCCTGCCAGGAGAGCAGCAGGCTCATGTGAATGATGGGGGTCTGGTACGGCCATCGCCAACTTGCTGGGGGCTCCGCTATGCCCTGCCTAGCCGAGCCAGCCCAGGACCCCCTCCAGTGTGATTCCACAACAGTCCTCCTGGCACCGCTATCAAGCTTCTTCAGTTGCACCCAGCCACTTTCCTCCAGTAGGTCCCAAATGGAGTGCAGATGTGTGGTGACGTCCATGCACTGATGTGCAGACATCCGCCATGCTCCACCTCTGCTGACACCTGCATCTGCAGTGCCTCTGGGCATCCCCAGGGTCCGCTGCAGCACATTGTGCTTCCTCAACCCACCCCAGGACTAGGAGAGCTGTCTGCGGATGCTCAATCCTAGTCCTCCTCTTTCAACCCCCAATGATCCGGGTTCATTCCTGAACCTGGGTCGCTGGCATGGTGCGAGGTGTGGCGTCCAGCACCTCAACCCTCAGCACCACCGGGCTGGCCATCTTTTTTATTTTAGTGTTTGGTAACTGGGTAAGATTTTAGAGATGACTTGGGAGCATTAGGCAGTGAAGTGATTTGTTCTGAGTCATGCAGTGTGGAAGTGGAGATTGTGAGAATCAAACCCAGGTCTGGTGTGCTTGTTCAAAGTTCATTACTCTAACCTCTAGGCTATACTGACAGCACTGTCTGTGTATGTTCTGAGTGTGTATAACTGTTTCTGAATGGGCTGGGAGTGTTACAAATACTTTGAGAAATAGGTGAATATGTTTAGCAGTGCTAATTGAGTTAGTGTCAAGAAGCAGTGAGAAACAGAAACTGTGAGGCACTGTGATTTAGAATACAAGTTTTCTTAAAAATTACTGTAGTATAGTCATGAGTTGGGAGTTTTACACACACTGTGGGAAAGAGCTGAATGTCCTTCACAATGTTAATTGAGATACTTGCAAGTAGCAGTGAGAAACAGAAATTGTGAAGCACTGTTATTTAGAATGCAAGCTTTCTTGAAAATGACAGTAGCATAGTAATGGGTTGGGAGTTTTACACTCACTATTGGAAACAGTTGAATGTCCTTTGCAGTGATAACTCAATTACTTGCAAGTAGCAGTGAGAAACAGATTTATGGAGAAGTTCAATTTAGTAGGCAGGCTGAAGTGAGTGATGACATCAGCAGAGTAGGTATATTTGTAAGTTATTTTAACTCCAGTGATGTCATCTTAAGTTATTTCACTGCAGTGGAAATAACTGAAGTTATCCCGCACATATTGCTCTCACATCCATTGTATAAAAATATACATAGTATATACAATAGGGGTGAGAGCAATATCAGTGTGATAAACTTGGTTATTTCCACTGCAGTGTGATAAATGGTGATGTCATCACTAGAGTGATGATAAATGTTGTTTATCCATACTGTGCTGATGTTGCCACTCATTCACTAACTACAGCCTTCATGCTAAATTGAACTGTTTCACAAATCTGTTTCTCACTGCTACTTGCAAGTAAGTATTAGTGGTGGGCAAAGTGGCCAAATTTCACTTTGCGGAGTAATGCGGAATCCGCGAAGTAATCAGCAATGTGAAGTGGAGTACTTTGCATCATAATGAGGAACATAAAGTCTACTGAAACCAATAACTTTGCATTATTCTACCTTCCCCAAACCACTTCTCCACCATTGATTTCAATGTACTTCACCCTGTAATTGAGCTCCAAGGTGAATTCTGCAGTGATTCATGGGATTGCAGGTCACATGGGCTCTACATTGTTCTGCACAGCCTCAGTTCTGAGTGGTGTGTGTGTAGTGGTAGAAGAGACAGTTTGCTTTCAGAGCTGTGTGATTCAAAACCTTTAAAAGCTGTTAAAAAAGCTTTTTTGAGTCATTTTTGTTGCTCAAAATATAGTACATTGATTGTAGGAATCCCTCCTGTGCTTATATCATTGAGTGTTTATTGTTTGTGTGTGGATTGTGAGTGTTAATTTATAATATTCAGTCTGTATATTGTGAAGTGTGCACTGGGGAGGGGCGCATATATGGTGTAGGTAGATTAACTGGGAGAAAAAGGCAGTCTTTCTGTTTTGGTTATGTTTTTCTTGTATAACTGTGTTAATGTACACAGAGTAATATTTTCAGTAATTCTTGACAATTTTTGCTGATTGTTGCGGTGCAGCAGTGTGTACTTTCAGTCTGTTTAACACATTTGGTTATATTACTTAAGGTTTTCAGTTTGCTTCGCACTGCTTGTAGTGTGTGTGTGAGTGTGTGTGATGTGTGCCATCAAATTAGAGACCCTTTTATTGTGCCACAGAGTAATTTCAGCAGTGTGAACCTGCTCCACCCCAGCCGCATGCATTTATTTTTACTGCTTTGTGGTATCTTTACTGGTAGTGGACTGTTACTACTGTGCACTACCCCCCCCAACTGGCAAAAGTTATTCTTTTCCTGATTAGGATTTGTGACTTGTGAGCACTGATTAGGTATTGTGCCTTTGCATCTGCATCTCTTGAGTGTGCAGTGCAATCCTAATCTGTCTGTGCATTTGCAGTGCACCATTAATTCTGGGAGACTTTGCATTTCTTGTTACACTCTTCTTTCACTTCATCAGCATTGGGGAATTTTATGGACACAAGACAGTAGCATTTTGGGGATGAACATTAATTCTGGTGACTGTGTGTGACCACTGTGCATATGACTGAGTGCACCATTAATTCTGGGAGACTTTGCATTTCTTGTTGCACTCTCATTTCACTTCATCAGCACTGGGGAATTTTCTGGACAAAAGACAGCAGCAATTTGGGAATGTACATTTATTCTTGTGACAGTGTGTGACCACTGTGTGCATGACTGAGTGTGCCATTAATTCTGGGAGACTTTGCATTTCTTGTTACGCTCTCATTTCACTTTGTCAGCACTGGGGAAATTTTCTGGACACAAGACAGTAGCATTTTGGGGATGCACATTAATTCTGGTGACTGTGTGTGATCACTGCATGCATGACTGAGTGTGCCATTAATTCTGGGAAACTTTACATTTATTGTGCTCTCATTTCACTTTGTCAGCACTGGAGAATTTTCTGGACACAAAAAAGTAGCATTCTGGGGATGCACATTCATTCTGGTGAATGTGTGTGTGTGTGGGGGCTGCCAATATTGTTGTCACTTTACCTTACTTCTCGTTAAGGCGGAATGACTATGCAAAGTAATAATTACAAGGTGAAGTGAGCATTTCATACTGGCTACTCCGCATAGCGGAATGACAATGTGAAGTGCCCACTTCACGGGCACTTTGCCGGGTGAAATTTAAATTTGCTGCATCTCTAGTAACTATTAACATTGCAAAGGACACTCACTTGTTTCTCATAGTGTTGCAACAACTCACAGCCCATTACTATCCTACTCTCAAATTCAAGAAAAACTGCATTCTAAATGACAATGCAGCACCACACAGTTTCTGTTTTTCACTGTAAGCTGAAACTAACTCAATTAGCATCGCCAAACACATTCAGCTGTTTCCCATAGTGTGTCTAACACTCCCAGCCCATTCAGAAACACTCACACACACCCAGAACACCCACAGACAGTGCTCTCAGGATAGCCTAAAGGTTAGAGTAATGAGCTTTGAGCAACTTTGATACTTCCAGCACACCAGACCTGGGTTTGACTCTTCCAACTTCCACTTCCACACTGTGTTACTTTGAACAAGCCACTTAACTGTCCAGTGCTTCCCAAATCACCACTAAAAACATACTCAGTTACCAAATACTAAAATAAAAGAGCAAACAAAAAACATAACTATATTTCTGAATTGCTCACCTCATTGTATAAATGGCACATATGATGTGCAGATTGTGTGCTATGGAAAATATTCTCACTCCTGCATCATGAGCTCTGGATAATCTCACTAGTGCCTTCAGCACTCATGAGATATCCACAGCTCACTCTGCAGGAGTGAGAATACTTTCCATTTCACACCCATCATGTATCCCATCCATCTATCTATCTATCTATCTATCTATCTATCTATCTATCTATCTATCTATCTATCTGTGTGTGTCAATGAGTATTACAAAACTAACACAAAATCCCCCCTAAACATTCATGGTGTATGCAGTGCACCCCCAAATTAACTGCAATATTCACTATAGTGCCAAATCCATGATGAAAGTCTGCTAATCATAAAAAATGCACTGTTGTATTTTGTCTTCCACTAGAATCATAGCTAATTTCAGAGCAAACCAATAAGGATTTACTGACTTACGGATAAAAAACTGAGAAACACATTTTTACACATATACAGTATAATCAAGAACTGAGAGTTGAGAGGCACGCTTAATATAGTTTTACATTTGAAGTGAGCCCCACAAAAAACAAACAAACAAACAAACAAAAAACTGTTACAACCATGTACATAAATTATTTTTTTGGAGACATGAAAGTGTAGGTCCCAGAGGACACTGCACTTCCCAAGGCAAATGGATGTGTTCATGCAGATCCCAAAGGCACCTGCATGAATGATGATACAATTATATTAACTCATTAAGTAAGGGAATTCTTTCAAAAATCTTTGTTAATGCATCAGTTATGGTTCATATTAAACCAACAAAAGCAGGAAAATGTGGTGTTAGGGTTTCCAACCCAAGTACCCCATTCCCACCCTGCAAACAGCAAAAGAAAAAAAACATTACAGTTTTGCCTATCCAGAGTCTTGCCAAATCAGGCTTGGGTCCTTCCCAGGGGTTATCAGACTTAAAGCTCATCCCATTCTCATATAGTCTGCTCATCTGAGCTTATTTGCTGATGGAATGGGGGAATGTTAGGGTTAATAACTCCTAGGAAGACCCCAAGCTTGATTTGGGAAGACTCAGAACAGGCAAAACTGTAATTTTTTTTTCTTTTTTAGGGCGTTAGTGTTGGAAACTCTAACACCACATTGCCCTACTTTTGGCAGTTTAATCAGAACCCTTAATGGTGCATTAATTATGCTGTTTTGCAAATAGTATGTACAGTATATGTGTGAGTATATATTATAGAGGTGCAATAGCACCTCTAGAGTTAGGGTTGACCAGCAGTTTCTATGTTAAACCTGAAATTTTGCACTTTAATAACTTGACAACCGTGCAATGGATTTGCACAAAATTTGGCCTGCGCTGTCCTGTGGGGTAGTCCTCTTGTAGCAGCATGTTTCATTCTGGTGGATGTGTAAATTCTGAGATCCAGATACAGAAAAAAGCAAAAAGAAAAACACCCATTTTTTCATTTTTTTCCTCATCACTTTGCAGGCAAATGGTGAGGAATTTCTACAAGAGTTTTACAGGGTATAAAGAACTTTGGTAGAAGAACAGACTGTGAAAATTATGTGCAATTATATTTAATCTGTTGCAAAGTTAGTTCCCATTATAGCCTACGGGGCATTGCTGAACAATATGTTTTTAGAATACAGTATTTTTTTGCAAATAAGGATTTTGTCTCTTGAAGAAAGATTGACTCTCATGAGAGTATTCCTACTTTGCAAGATTTGGAATCTCTTTTCGTGAGAAAAAATCCTTGGTCGTGAGCCACCATCTTGTTTTTTTTCCTCTCACCAACTAAAAAGTATGTAAAATAGATAAAGCTGTTGTCATTTTTAAAAACAAACACCAGAACCTAGCTAAATGGATCCTTTTTAGCTAGATTCTGACCTTTGTTTTTTAAAATAACCTCCAGAAATGTATTTTCTGAGCACCCAAAATCCAGGGTGCCCAGCTTAGTGAGAGAAGCCTTCTGACCCATTTTCCCTGGTGTGCCCAGTAACCCCATATGAGGAAAGACTAGACAGACCAGACAGACTTGATCTTTTTACCCTACAATACAAATGGACAAGAGGGGATATGTGCATGCTAAACAGGGCAATGCAGGACAATACACTATGGGAAGAACTGGGGCCATCTTTAAAAAAACTGTAGCTATGAGCCAAGAGAGCATCCATTGCAACTAACTCTGAATAAATGGAACCTGCTTAAGTGGAAACATTGGTTTAGTCAGAGAGTGGTTCCACTATGGAACAAACTTCCAATAGAAATAGTTACAAGTCAGTCTATGGATACTTTCAAAAAAAGACTGGACGAATTCTTCGACAGCTCAAATAAAGTACCTTTCCATTGACAGCAGGCAAGCAATAAGAATGAAAGTCTATGAGCTTGTCCACACCTATGATACCTATGAATGTATTTTTTTAACCTGAAAAAAAGAAAACCATCTCTTGTCATACCCACCGCTCTCTTCCCCAGTCCTGACCCTCCCACTGAGCACTCCCACACCCTCCTTACCCTATACTTACCACCGGCGGTCGAATGCTGTCATCTTCTGTGAACTGGGACACGTTTGCACTCTTCAAAGCCAAACTGTAAACTTCAGAATGGAGGTAAGTGCTGCATAATGGCTGTCAGTGGTGTTTGGAACTTATGTCGATATCTCAGTCATTTTTTTGGAACTTTGACACCAAATTTTCAATGTAGCCTTTTTGGGACCCTGCCTCATGAACACTGGCACTATCATTTCATTACTCAGTCCTGAAAGGTGATTTCGTGGTCACTGTGCAGAATCACCTTTTAGGATCAGTTAACAAAATGACAGTGCCACTGTCCATGAGGTAGGGCCTCAAAAAGCCCATGTTGAAAATTTGGTGCAAAAATACCCCAAAATGCCCAAGTTACATGCGGTCATTGAAATTTTGCTACACACGTGCACAACTTTGGAAAATGTTAATATTTTCACTCTACATTTTCAACATTGTCAGTTTTTCACACCACCTCATGAACTGTATAGCTGTCATTTCTCAAATCCTCTCCAAAATGTATTTATGCTGCAGCAGTGTACAATGGCACAGTTGCTGCACAAAATCACCTTTCAGGACTGAGTAATGAAATGGCAGTTCCAGTGTTCATGAGGTGGAGTTCCAAAGAGGTCATGTTAAAAATGTGGTGAAAAAATACCTAAAAATGCCCATGTTACATGCAGTCATTGCAATTTTTCTATGCACGCACGTAACTTTGACAATTTATCATATTTTCACTCCAAATTTTCAGCACTGCCATTTTTTCACACCACCTCGCGAATAGTACAGCTGTTATTTTTCAAATCTTGCCAAATATGTTTTTCTGCACCTGTGGCACAAACATTTGTGCAGAATTACATTTTGACAGAGATTTAAAAAATTTCTGTACTGGGTACATGCAGTGATGTGTTAAGAAGGTTATGTTTAACATTTGGGGTGAACATTATTTAAGATGGCACAGTTCTGGCTATTTGCAGCAATTTCACTTTGCCTGCTCATAACTTGATGCATGGAAGTGCAGGGCCTGGAGCTAGATACACATGCACATCTGTGGAGGGATAGAGGTGCAGGGTACAAAGGACCCTGCACTCCCACAGTTAAACAAAAATACTGTTACAAAAACTAAGGAAATAAATTGCAAAACACTTTATTAATGCATCAGGATAAAAGTGACAAAAGCAGTGAAGTGCGGTGTTAGGGGTTCCAAACCTAACACCCCACCCCCACCTTGCACAGATGAAGAGGGATCAGGAGGTGACAATGGCATCTCCAGCCCTAACGCTCACCACATTCCTTTAGAAAATAAGCTGGGAAGCCACATCATAGGAGAATGGGGTGAGCATTTAGGGTAGAGATGCCAATGCCACACCCTGATCCCTTTTCATATGTGCAGGTTGGGGGTGGGATGTTAGCACTGGAAACCCTATTGCCACATTTCCCCTACTTTTGTCACTTTAACCCAAACTGATGCATTAGCAATGTTTTCGCAATATATTCAATTCAGGTTTGTTTTTGACAAATACAATTGTCGTCACAATTAAAAAGACATGCATAAGTAAAACAAAAATACACAGTATCCAATAGTTTCCATAGGAAAAAAGGTCATAAATGTATCTAAAAGTGTAATACAGATAAATAAAATACAAAGAACATGCATCAGCTTATATTGCATGATAATATACCCTATTTTCCAATATGAATGTGTCTTTTTCTGCATTCCAAAAAATCAGTCAAACCTTGCTACTTTGTCCACTATAACTTTTTCTTCTGAATTCAACAAATAGCTGATTTGGTACAGTGGGTCTATATCCAGGGAGGCAAGAACATCCCCAAGGATTTATATCCTCTCTTTATTATATAGGGGCAGAACAAAAGTAGATGAAATAAATCATCTTTACTTTTTTGGCAGGCACAGAGTTCCGAATCTGATTTCCCATAAAGACTCCTCAGAATCTGGCTATCAATATAGCCAAAGCTGAGTTTGGTAAATATGTTTCTTAAATTGGGGTTTTGTATTAAATATACATTTTTTTATCTCATACGCTCTCGTATTATTAATTGACAACCAGCCACTTAGTTTAAAGTTCTTACCAAAATCCATTTCTCTCTGGGCATAAATATCTCTAACTCTAATTTTAATTTCTTGCTTAATATCTGCTATTGGTTTTACCAAACTCTCAGCTATGCACTGTAGGAGTCCATAAGGCTTAATGATCTTCTGCTGTGCACATAAGCCGTGACACTTATATCCTAGATGATTATAATACAGTACCGCCTCCAAGCACATCCTAGGTAACCTTTTACTCGGCATATTATATGTTTTCAACCAATATGTGCATAATCTTTGTTCATTATCTTTCCTTAATGGCAGCTTCCCAATTTCAAGTCTTGTTAATACAGATGCTGCACTGTTTGGCAATTCCAGTAATTTTTTATAAAATTTATTCATGCCGGATTCAAGCCCATTCGTATTATACTGTCCCCATATTTCTGAGCCATAAAGGATTTGGGACTTTATCTTTGCATTACCACCTTTAAAGAACCTTTCATGGACTGACCACCTTATTTGTAGGAAAAAGACTCAATTGATGGGGTCAAGTATTTAATTTTCTGTAACAAAGTAGACATAAGTTCTTGCCACCCTAGATTATAATTAAACACTATACCCAAGTAACAAAATCTTTCTACATACTCAATCTTATTATTTGCACAATATAAATTTGGTATATTGTTTGATCTCAAATAATTTCTATTAAATATCATAAACTTTGTTTTTTAAAAGTTGATTGTTGAGTCAGCTTCATCACATTTTTCATAGAATTTCATCAGACTTCTTTTAATACCCAAAAAGCTAGTCACCATTAAGGCAACATCATCAGCATATGCCAGGTAGGAACACCGCCTGGAGCCCAACCTAGGCATATGCATCCCTGGGTCATCCAGATCTTCCAATATTTTGTTTAGAAAGATGTTAAAGAGTATAGGTGACAAAACACAATCTTGTCTCCACCCAGTGTTTGATGGAAATCTAGGGGTATTATCACCTTCCTTATTATATCTTATAAATATGTAATTATCACTATAGAGCAGTTTAAACAAGCGGATAATTTGAGTTATCTAGCTTATATTTTCCCAAGGTTTCCCATAGTTTTTCCCTATTAACTCTATCAAAAGCTGATTTAAGGTCAATAAATACACAAAATAATTTTTGTTTCTTAATGTCAATATATTTGTGTACCAAATGGGACAATACAAAACACTGGTCTTCAGTTGAATGGTTTGGTTGAAAACCTGCTTGACCTTCATTCAAGATTTCCTTTTCTGTCAGCCAGATCATCATTCTGCTGTGAATTATTTTAGTGAATAATGCTTGCTTTTTACCTAATAGGGTTATGGGCCTATAATTGCTTGGATTGGATTTTTCACCTTTTTTTGTGGATTGGAATAATGATATTTTCTTGCCATGTTGATGGAATCATTTCTGTTTCATTTACAAGGTTAAATAACCTCTTAAGAACTGGGACCCAGAGACCTGGATCATCTTTTATAATATCAGCAGGAATTCCATCAGATTCAGGGGCTTTATGTCTTTTAACTAAACTAATAGCACAAATGATTTCTTCTTCTGAGATTTTATCTTCCAAAGGTTTCCAATTTCCCTCAAATAGAATCTCTTTCCTTATTTCTGGAATGTGAAAGAGATTTTCATAATAACTGAGCCACAAAGTTGGCTTGATGTGATTCTCTACTGTATAAGGTATATTATCCCATCCATGAGTTACCATGTGCCAATATTTTTTGTTAACTTTTGCCCAAGTAGCCTTTTCAAACTGCTTCCATAATCTCTTTCTATAAATGTGTTTCTTTTTTTCCAAACTGTTTTTATACTCTTTCCTTAATATATTTAATATATATTTAGTGGTTTTACTTGGGTGTTTTAAGGTGTATCTAGTAAGACTATTCGCCTTTTTTGATATTTACACTCCCCATTGTGTCATTTACATCCCATTTTTTCCTTAAATGTGAAAGTTTTGACAATGATCTTAGAGATTCTTTCCATAACCTTTATATATGATTTAAGGAATTGCTCATAGGATATACACTGTAGCAGATCCATGATTTCATTCCTTATTCCATTATCTTTTCATAATTCTATCAATTTGTAATTCTGTAATAAATCCCATTTAATCCCTTTCTAGACCCTTTGAATTCCTTTATTTTGTTTAATAGAAACATTTTTACCTTGTTTAATTTGAAATTTGATCTCTAATGGATTATGTTCACTCTCTGAGCATTTGCCTAGAGAGAAATCCACAAAGTATTTTACTAAATCCAAGGTTATCCAATAAAAGTCAATTATGGAAGTACTCCTTACCCCCAAATATGTGAGTTATCCAGAGCAATCTCCAGTAGAACGCCCATTAATTAAAAGCATATTATTGTCTTCAAATTATTTTACCAAATTTTCCTCCTCTCACAACCTTTCCTATCTTTTGTTGCCCTTCTCATTTTTAAATTATATATCCCCAGGGCTACACAGCCCTCCCAAATTTCTCTGCTGGGCTCCAGGCTGTGTCCCACCCTGGCACTGAAATCCCCCACAAGTATAATTCTAGCTTCCAACTCATACAATTTCCATTTTTCTGTTACAGAGATAAGCATGTCAATATTGTTCTTATTCTCATATCTGGATCCAACTGGAGGGAAATAGACATTGACAATAAGAGTTCTCTTGTTATTTATTTATTATGGCAACAACTGCTAATATATGATTGGAATTCACTAGGAATTCATCATACTAAATTTGATTTGCAATTTTTCCCCAAATTATGAAGCCTCCTGATAATCTACCAAATTTACTTGTGCTATTTGACCCTTTATTGAACAACTTACAGCTGTTAATGTATATTTCCTTGTTAGTCCAGGTTTCTTGCAAACAAATTACATTGAATTGCTTTAAATAATTTACAAATATTGGATCTGCCAACCTTTCCCCTAATCCAGTAAAATTCCAAGATAGGATATTAAAATCTGGGTTTGTGGTAGGGTTAGAATTATTTCTTTTTTGCTGTCAATCATCATCTATATCTTGTAAGATCTGAAACCTATTTGCCATCTTGATTAAGTTTATCCACTAAGGATTATCTCTTCTTTCCCTATTGTCGCATGGAATCTCATTTTCTCCTTTTAAATTTATGTCTACCTTATCCAGCCTTTCTGAGTTGGAAAGAAGAAACGTATCATCTTGCTCACTCTTTACCCATATCATTATTTGCCCTTGATTTTCCTATTGTTTTGCTTTCAATATTGTTTCATACAGTTTATTATCCTTTAACAGCTTCTGTTGTAAATCTACAATCTTAAATTACAAGTTATGTGAAGTTTCATTTATGAAATTGCCAATCCCAAAAATTGAGATTGGGTATTCCTTCTTCATCATTACTTTGTTCTCTGTAAATTACTCAGAAAACATAGACTTCATTGTTACCACACTGTCTATTTCAAAGCCTAGATCTTTAATTTTCTTCTTTTGATTTTCTATTACTTTGAGTGCATAGTATTGGTCAGAAAGCAGAAAAAGCAATTCAGTATCAGGTAAAGGTCTAATGGCACTCATCTTATTTATTATATCCCCATACCTTTCATTCCCTTGTAAAACAGCCTCAAGCAATTTCTTCTGATGGACGTTAAGTTTAAACTCAGTTTAATCAGGTATTATTGAAATTTTGTATATAGGTAACATGAAGTCAGTTTCCAGGGTCCTTCCCAGAAAGTGTTTCAATCGAGACTTTGCCTCTGTGGCTTTCTTTATACTATTTTCAACCACTAATATCTGTCTCTTATTTTCTATATCATCTGTGTCATCTACAGTATTAGAGTATAACCAGTTGTCTCTGTATCAATACTTTGGGTTTTGTCTTCCCCTTCTTTTTTGTTTTTATTTGTTGTCAACATTTGAGCCTTCACTTTGCTTTTTCCCTCCCAAAGTTTTAGCCCCTAATTTTTGAATGAACTTCTTGTAGTTTGGACTGTTTTTTTTTTCTTGACTTACTTTGTTTCTCCTTCTTTTCCTTTGTTTTATTGTCTGTATTAATTTCTATAGTTTCATTACTTTTGTCTATATTAAACTTTCTGAATGCTCCCAGTCATGATCTTTTCTTTTAAGTTTCACTTTCTTCTCTTTTTCTTGGATTGTCCCCTTTTCCCATGGTTCAGAACTTCCTGCCTTCATTTCTTCCATTATGCTATCTGAGTCTTCATTGGCCTTCTGGTAGCATGATTAATTCTGATTCCAATTCCATGGTATCTTCACCCATATTAGGAATAAAGTGTGACATGTCACCCATGCTTGTATTTATATTCTCAGAATACAAGGATAGGTCACAAGCTTCTACTGATTGTCTCATATTAGTTTTGATGTCATTATCTTGTTTCATTGGATGTTTTGCTGGGAGTGTATCATCCCATTTAAGTCTCTCAAAGATAAAGTCAATCCTTTTTTTAATTTTCAATGTAAATTCCCTTGATAAATTATAGTTCTTGTTTTGACAGGGTCAGTTGTTCATAGATCATTACATTTGCTGTCAAGGGATTTTGCAGTGCAATAATACAATCCTTGGTCACTGTTTCTGTGTCAGGGGTGCTTTCCTCCTCTGGGCTCATGTACAATGTCTCATTCTCCACTCCAATCTCTACTCCCAGCTATATTCTATTATCCTTATTGACATATTTAGCTCCTCCTTCCTATAATGATCAAAAGCAACCCCTGATTATTGTTAATTGTACCAGGGTTGTATGATCCATCGCAATACAACTTACATTTTTTAAGATCTCTAATTTTCTGTTCAGTCCTGCTGTTAATTTTAATTGTTTCCCTTATATCTTCAACTGTTTTACTCACTTCATTATTTACCATCTTGATCAGATTTGGGCCTTGTCTAATAAAACTATTATTGCCCAGAATTTCTGGGCATGAGATATCCTTTTTTTTTGTTCATCGTCCTGTTATTTTTGATTTTGTTTCCATAAATCACTGATTAGGGGTTGCAACATAATTTTCTTTTTTTCAATTTCAGGTTCTGTTTTTGCAATATATACATATATATATACTCTGTATATTCATGGCAAAAAATGTCATTTAATGCATCAGCTAGAGTTGTTCCACAGTGACAAAAGTGAGGACATTTGGTGTTAGGGGTGCCACCCCATCATCCCACCCCCACCAACAGGCATCGGGGAGTGCATTAAGGTCATTGGCTTAACTCTCACCCCATTCCATGTGTTAAGAAGCTGAGGTTCATTCAGTATAGGAGAATTATGCATTTTGTGCATTTTTTGGTTGTGCCTGCAGGTCTCACAGTTTGTGTGACTGGTCCAAAACCTTCAGGGAACTTGCAGCCAGAGTACCCTATGTGCCTTCTGAAGATTTCATGAAAAAATATTAAACAGTTCAAAAGTTATTCCAAAAACAAGTTTCCTGAAAGTGTCACAAATGCACTTTTTACTTTTGCAAATGATCCTTGTAGTGTCACAAGTCAGCCATCTTGTTTTCAGTTGGTGGTCACAAAAATGTTTGGCATTTAAATTTGGAACCCTCTAGGAACACAATTCTTGTTGTGTTCACCTAGCTGAGCCCTGAGGATGTTAGCTGCATCTTTGTTTTGGGGTAAAACATCCTAGAAATATGTTTTTTAAATTTTTGTGAAAAGTAGTGTCACAAATTACTTTCGCATATGCAACACTTTCGTGATTTTGTTTGCGAAAGTGTCATGATTTGTGAAATGACTTTGCAACACTATGGCCAAAACAATAGGGAATCTTTGACACCCTGCTGCAAAAGAACAGTTTGGTCTTTTTGGCTGAAATTTGGAGGGAAAAAAGCCAAGATCCAACAGATGTGCATTTTGGTGGTTTGGTAACAAAATATTAGAGGGCTGCAAATTTATGACACTCCGAATTTTCCAATTTTTCCCACAGGCTAACATTGTGGTATCCTTCGCACCTTTCCAGGCCCGTATCTCGAAAATGGTTTGAGATATGGATTTTCATCGGAAAAATGCTTAGTCCCTTGCTAGGGAGATAAGTGCAAAACTAAACTGGAAAGCCATAAATAATATGATATCAAAAAAAAGTTTCTACATCATACAGTTCCTGAGATATAAGGAATTTAGTATTCCAAGTGCCCATTGTCTTGCTCCAAGGGCCATTATTATGCATACATTCTTTGAATTCACTGTGTTTCTGAATGCACCTTTTTTTGAAAAAAGGGTGTGCCATTGCGTTACTATTACCGTTAGCATTTCCGCTTCCATTTCCATTACTGTTTCTGTTAGTGTTTATGTTTACATCACCGTGTGAATTACCCTTTGTGTTTGCACTAGTGTTTGCGTTACTGTTACCATTTGCATTTCCATTACTGTTTTTGTTTGCATTTACTTTTGCGTGACTGTGTGTGTTACCATTTGCGTTTGTGTACACACTTGCATTTCCATTTCCATTTGCATTACTGTTTCCCGTGGCATCTTCGTTGGGTGTTCCACAACCTGTTTGCATTTCCAATTGTGTTATCATTACTGTTTGTGTGTTCATTACCGTTTGTGTTTTCATTGGCCTTAGTGTTTGCATTTTTGATAGCGTTTCAGTTGTCGATTGTGTTACTGTTTCCTTCTGCATTGCTGCTGCCATTACTGTTTATGTTTCTGTTACCGCTTGCATTTTCATTACCGTTTTCATTACCGATTGCATTTCTGTTGCCGTTAGCATTTGCATTACCGTTTGCATTACCATTTCTGTTTTCATTTACTTTTGTGCTTGCATTTCTCTTGCTGCTTGCATTATCATTTCAATTTGCATCACCATGTGTGTTACCATTTACACTTGGATTTGCGTTACCATTAGCATAACTATTTTCTTTTACTGCACTGTTGCCATCACTGTTTGTGTTAACTTTACTGTTTGTGTTTTTGTATTTGTGCAGTGCAGTGCAAAACATTATGTTTTTGCTATTTTTCTGCACAGTCTGCAGTGATGCACAGTGCAGCTACTGTGTGGTTGATTGATCTGAAACTAGCCACATAGAAAGATCTTTATTAAAGGAACATGCCAGTTTTTGTTTGCTGAAAAAGCTTTGTTCCTTTTCAGAGTTATTGCCATTTGAAGTTGCTCCCCTCACAGTTACAGGTTTTCCAACTGCCAGGTCCACCATTTTAGTGCATTTTCAGCCACAATTTCTGCCAAAGACATCTTAAAGGTGCAGAAAAGCAACAAATGGATATCTCTGGAATGGTTTGGTCTTTTATAATGAAACTTGGAGGGTGCTGACTGGATGTCCTGGAGATGTGAATAATGCTGTTTACATGGTGAAAAAATAATTTGTTGCAGAGATACTGTGTGACGCAGTTAACATTTTGCACATAGCATTCTGCATTGTGCTACTGGCTTGAAACTTATAGCGTAGGTAGCCCTAGTGGTCTGAAGGTGCCTTGCAGTGGTTTGGTGTGTGAAACATAGACAAGTGCAGAATTATGCCACTACAATGAATGAAAATTTGGTTCATTCCACTTCAATAACTTTTGAACCATGTGTCTGATTTGCATTCCATTTGGAATGTAGAAAGATTTATAATAGATCTTTGACCATGACAATTTTTGGGTCACTGGCATGTACAATTGCTGAATTATGCCTGCACAGTTGTTTGCTCATGGCACTGTGTGACCATTGAATGGATGTTCACACAATTCTGGACACACATCGTATTATGGAACATGTCTTCTTTTACCAGTTTTTGGTTCTGTTGGATATATGGTTCTTGTGTAGTGAAGTGGAAAAAAATGTTCTTTTCGGCAATCCTGTGCAGTTTTCCTGGCATGATGCTGTGCAAATTTGAACAGATTCAGATAACATTTGTTATACATGTTGTGGTATGGTACATGTCCTCATTTACCAATTTTCATTTCCATCGGTCGTACAGTTTTTGCGCAGCAAATTGACAACAATTCATATGGTGGGGTCCACGGTCCCACCACCACATTCCATTCACTATTTATAGTGCACATTCTCAAAAAGAAGGGACATTCATGGCAAAAAACTGTGTTCAATGCATCAGTTAGGGTTGTTCCACAGCAACAATAGTGAGGAAATTCAGGGCCTCCAGCCCCACCACCACACACACACACACACACACATACATGCAAGTAGGGGAAGGACGAAGGCAACACAACCAATCACACACAACCAGCAGCAGAAATAACATACAACAGTCTAAACCATGAAACCACACACCCATGCTCCCATTGTACTGTGGCTTGGGGTCATCACTGCTAACTCTGATCCCAGACATTCCATGCACTGCAAAACACTTATCACTATGAACAACTGGGCATCTTGGGCCACATGCTGCCACCAACACATAACACATAAAACAGACTACACATATGGCATTCTGGAGTTCAGAAGATCCAAAACAAGAGTTTCCACATTCCCTGAAATACTTTCAAAAATCACTTTTGCAAATGTGACAGTGTCTTGCTATGCATTAGTGACACTTTTGTGTTTGCAATAGTATTTTGTGACACTACTTTGCATGCTTTTGCACGTGTCTTCCATTTGCAACACTTTCGTGTTTGTGACATTATTTTGCAACACTATTTTATATGCTTTTGCAAATGCAACACTTTTGTGTCTTCTGTTTGTGACACTTTTTGTGTGCAGTCATGCTGTGTGGCCTCGTGCGTACAACACACACCAAGGCGTGCATATATCAGTGTGCGACCTCACACCTCAGAGTGGTTTATCTATTACATATATAATTAATTGCAAAAATTGTTAATGCATCAGGTAGTATGTTGATGCAAGAAAAGTAGGGAAATGAGGTGTTAGGTTTGACACCCTAGCACCCCCACCCCATGACCCCATCCCACCTCCCACCCTTCACAGACCAACAGGTTATGGGCTGTGCCTTGAGGTCATCACCCCTAACTCTCACCCTATTCCATGTGTAAGAAAGCTGACATGGTCTGTGGAGGGTGCGGAGGGGTTGTAGCATGGGGGTGTTAGGGTGTCAATCTTAGTGCCTCATTTCCCTACTTTTGTCAGTTCAACCCTAGTTGATGCATTAAAAATGTTGTTTGCAATAAATTTCCTAATATTTTGAAAAAGTGTAATCTTACCCTTATATGGTTTTGGAAGTGCAAGCCCTGCCATCTGTCCATAATTGCACAGACGTTGTAATTCAGTGTCATCTCACTGTGGTAGTGCAGAGCCCTCTAGGCCCTGCACTTCTAGTATTGCATAATGGCTGGCCTGCAGTCTGATTACTGCATAATGGTATACATATGTGGGCCCACCTACCTATAATTGTAGAAATGCAGTGCAGCCCTAGACACATTCCAAGAAAGCATTGTGCAGCAAATGGTGCAATATCTCAGTTACCATAGCAACTGTGGAGAAAATTCCACTGCAGTTGTAATCATGGACTGGTAACCTGCATGTATGCTTAGTATGCAGTGCACTAAGCAATGCTTAGTGAAAAATCTGTATCTTAAACCATTTTCAAGATATAGGCACTGAAAAGCACCATTTTCGCTACAATGTTATCCAATGGGAAATCTCTCAAATTTGGAATTCCATAACTATGCAACCAATGCAAATTTGTACACCAAACCTGCACAAATCACATCTCAGAGACACCCCCTTTCTACTCTCCAAATTTCAAGCCAAAAGTCCTAATCATTTCTTTGAAGTGAAGTGTCAAAGAAACAGCAAACTTTAAAAATACTTTTTCATGTACTGTCAAAATCCTTGTTCTTGACCTGAATCCCTGTTCATGGGGTGCCAAATCCCTGTTCATGATCCAATCCCTGTTTGTGAGGTAGGGCCATCTGGTGTCCACTTATGAACAAGGATTTTGCCAGCTCATGAACAGGGATTGGCTCACCAACAGGGATTCTGGGACCTCATGAACAAGAATTTTGACAGCTCCATGAACAGGGATTTTAGGATCATCTGGTTGCCATCTCATGAACAGGGATGTTGACTGCTCAGAAACAAGGATTCCTCATGAACAACAATTTTGACAGCTCATAAACAAGCATTTTGACACCTCACGAACAGGAATTCCTGTTTAGAATCCCTGTTCATGAGCTGTCAAAATCTCTGTTCATCAGCTGAATCCCTGTTCGTGAGCTGTCAAAGTCCTTGTTCATGAGAAATCCCTGTTCGTGAGATAGGGTCATATGGTTGCCATCTCATAAACAGGGATTTTGTCACCTCATGAACAAGGATCAGAAGTGAGTCGTGAACAAGGATTTTTTAAAATTTCAAAAACATAATTTGGCACCTAACTAAAGTAAACCAAATGCATGAGTTTGTAGAGGATGTTGCCCTGAACAAAACACATGCTTGGTTTACCTCACAATACTTCCCTAAGTCAACTTATAAAGTTTTGTTTGATAAAGAAAAGTGAAAACAAGATAGCTGCTGGTGAACAGAGAATATTTCTCATGAACAGGGATTTTATAAATCCCTGTTTGTGAGCTGTCAAAATCCCTGTTCATAAGTCAAATCCTTGTTCACAATTCATACACCTATCCAAAAGGCTGAACTGAATATGCTCAGAACCCAAAATTTCAAAATGTAATAACTTTGGAATGATTAATATTTTTTCACCAAACCAGTGCTGGCTTGTTCTTTGGCCACTTTCTACCCTGAAAATTTCAGACCAAAATTTCAAACAGTGTGGCCACAGCACGATGGACAAAAATCAGCAACAACACACTTTTTTCACTATGCACCACCAATCCAACCAAAACAAAACTTGGCATGTCAAGACACCATTTCCACAGGACAGCACATATTAAATTTTGTGCAAATCCTTTGAATGGTTACAAAGTTATTAAAGTGCAAAATTTGAGGTTTAACATTAAACTGCCTACTGAACCATAGATACAGTGGAGCTACTGCACCATACATATATATATATATATATATATATATATATATATGTAGTAGTGCAGTAGCACCACTATAGTTAGGTTCAACAGTCACTTCTACTTTAAACCCAAAATGTTGCACTTCAATAACCTTGCAACCATTTGACTGATTTGCATGAAATTTTGCACGTGCCATCGGAGACGAAACCTCTCTTGATTTGGCAGGTTTCATTTTGGTTGAATTTATGGGTGTAAAGATGCAGAATGTCCAAAATTGTGTAAATTACAATTTCAGTGTACGTTCTTTATCATGCTGTGTCTCAGAAAATGGCTTGGGGGTTTGGTCTGAAAGTTTTTGAGTATTTCTGGCTAGGGTCACAGATGCACCATTTGAAGGGTTGGTGAAAAAATATGAATCTGTTAAACAGTTATGAAGTTTCAAACCTTCCCATTATTTCCTATGGGAAAAGATAACTGGAAGCCTCAACAAAACTTTTTTTTTGCCACAGATGCATTTGTTTTCCTGCAAATGGGGAAAGTTTTGTCAAGATTCCACCATCTTGTTTTCAGTTAGTGAGGCAAACAAATTTAAATATTTCAAAAAATACTTGCAGTTGGTAAACTCAATCAGTTGTGTTTACCTAATCTGGGCCAGGGGATTTGGATTCTGGGTCCAGTTTGTCCCAAACATGCCAGAAATAAATGTGATGTCTCAACACTCAATTCTATTTTTTTAACTTTTAAAGTATTTGTATTACCTGGTAGTCTAGTGGCCCTCCTTCCCCGATCACCAGTACCCTACCACATATGTTTGTTATACTGCCTGGTGGTCTAGTGATGCTCCCTCACTAATCCCTCTTCTTTGGTGGATAATGGCATCTCCCTCATCCTCCCATGTTGTTTGTTGCTGAAAACAAGAAAACCATACCTTGATGTTTTCTGCAATTGTTTTACCTGTGAAAATAAAGACAGACCATCACTGATCACACCTGCAGCCCCCCTGACTTCCCACTGTGCACCCACCTCCCTCTGCCCATCTTGGCACCCCCCACATACCCTCCCAATTGATGACACATCTTGCTGCTGGAACTGGTGACTGCATTATGAGAAATTAAGATAAATGTGCTTCAACGTATTTCATTGGGAGTTTCTTCTTTTATGTATAACTTTAGAATTCTTTTAGATTTTGACCTCACAATTTCAACATAACATGTTGGGAACTCCACCTCATGAACAATGGGACTGTTGTTATGTAAATCCCACTGGAAAGGTGATTTTACAGTCAGATGGCAAAATCACCTTTTGGGCAGGATTTGTGAAATGATAGTCATATTGTTCATGAGGTGGTATCATAAGAAGGCTATTTTGAAAATTTGTGGTCAAAATTATTACAAATGGCACAGTTCTGACAATTTGTTTTAATTTTGCTATGCACGCTTATACGTTTGGAAATTTAAAATATTTGTATCCCAAATTTTCAACATAGACTTGTTATTACCCCACCAACTGTATGTCACAGCTATCATTTTGAAAATTCTGGCCAAAATGTGTTTTCACACCTGTGGTGTATAATGGCATTACTGTTGTGCAGACTTATGTTTTGGCAAGGATTTGAAAATTTGATGTACAGGGTACATCAGGTGGGGTAATAATATGGCTATGCTGAGAATTCCATCACTCTTGCCATTCAAATGTAAGTGCAGGGCCCTCTGGGCTCTGTACTTATGGACATATATATATATATATATATATATATATATATATAGTATATGCATGTATGGAGCCCAGATACAAATACAGATACCATTAGGGAGTAATGGGACTGCAGGGCCCAGAGGGCCCTGTGCTTGACCCCCCCACATGAAAATAAGGATAAAATTACAATCTGTGAAGAATTATTGATGGTTGGAAGTTCATGGCCACAAGCAAATAAGACTACAATTGTACTTTCTCAAACAGTAAGGACATTCTTTGCAAAAACTTTGTTAATACATCAGTCAGGGTTCATAATAAAGCAAAAATTAATATGGAAATGTGATGTAGGGATTCCAACCCTAACATCCTGCCCCCACCATGCATGCACCAACAGGCATTGAGGGTGTGCCTTGGGGTCATCAGCCCTAATGCTCATACCATTCTCCTATACTGTACCATCTCAGCATCATTACACATAGAATGGGGTGAGTGTTAGGGCTGATGACTCCAAGGCATACCTCTGATGCCTGTTGGTGCATGCAAAGTGATGCATTAACAGAGGTTTCTTTGCTGTGTGTGTGTGTGTGTGTGCATATATATATATATATATATATATATATGTATTAGATAACCCATTTTAGGGTGTGTAGTCATGCTCTGATATACGCATGCCTTGGTGTACATTGTGATGCATGATGCTACTGGCCAAGTGCGTTCAGTCACTCAAGGCATGAGTATATCAGAGCATGACCGCACACCCTGGAGTGAGTTATATATCTTATAAAATGGACACAAAGTTTTTTGTGGGTGAGTGGAAAAAGTAGTCTCTGTCTGGCACAAATACAGTAAGAGTTTACAGTGATAGTTATATGGTTGATCCTGTCATATTTCTTTAAATAAAATGTTATTTTAAAATCTTGTCTGGTTGATCTAGTCATTTTTAGATTTTCTTACCATAGCTGGACTTTCACTGACTGAGCAGTCTCTGTACTGCTAAATAATATGCTGGTAGAAGTTTAAGATAAGCTTGTTGTAGAAAAAAACTAGAAAAACTCTTTTTTAATTTACTGTACTTACATTTCTGTGAAAGAATGTACTGTTTGTAGGGAGAGGAGAGTGAGTGTGGAGCACTTTCACTTCTATTGCCGCAATGTAGCGTGACCAAGCAGTGTGAATAGTAACAGGTAACATCCTGTTAGAAGTTGAAAGAAAACTTTTGTCAGTTCAAAAACTAAAAAAACTGTGTCACTTGTGTTTGTTGTAGTTAACTTTTAGCAATAGAAGCCACAGACTGTATTCAGAGGAGAGTGAGAGCAGACCAAGCGAGTCGGCAGCATTGGAAAGGTAGACGTGAGTCAGAGCAAGTTTTCATAGTTTTTTCTACACAATCAGGTGTATCTTAAACTTCTGCCAGCATATTATTTAGCAATATTGAGACTGCTCAGCCATGCTACAGTACAGTAATAAAAGTGAAAGTGCTTGGTTGCTTAGAGACTGTGATTGAGAATGGCAGGGTTAACTAGGTATGATTTTTTTACATGAAGTTTTATGTAAAAATGAATTGCAGGATGAACTACATGATTATGTACAGTGTAGGGCTGGTATATTAAATTTACTTATGTGTGTGGTTGGCAGCCTGAGTGCACCCATTGTGTGAGTGGCTGCCTATCTGTGCCAGGTGTGGAGTGATCTCACTGCTAGTAAAAAGGTTTTGAGTGCTGGGAGGCGTGTATTTGTTGTGGAATAATGGACGGGCATGTGACATGTTTTAGCCAATCAGGATAGTGGATTTCCACTGATTTTTCCTACCCATTTATCTCTCTCTCTCTCTCTCTCTCTCTCACTCTATATCTATATATATGTGTATATATATATATATATATATATATACACACACACACACACACACACACACACATATATATATATATATTTATCTATGGGGTACGTGATGGAGAGGAATATGGAAAATATTCTCATTCCTGCAGAGTGAGCTTTGTATTCTCTCGAGTGCCAAATCCAGAAGCAAATGATTTGATACCTTTTAATGGACCAACATAGATGTAACAACGAGAACAAAGTGCTCTAGCTTTTGGACCAACCAGTCCTTCGTCTGAAGCCTAATGGCAATTGTTTAGAAAAAACAATACTTTTAACAGCTAGGTCATGCAGAAAAAAAACAGACAAAATCCTCATTGGTTTAAAATACTCATTTGAAAAATACAGAAAATGATGTCAGAGAAGTTTAACAGCACCATAATACCTTCAGCCAGGAGTGTCCCAGGGTTAAAGGTGCTTGGTGGAACACACATACAAAGAATCCTACTGCATATAAATTTAATTGACATAAGATAACACTGCTGGAGCAGATGACTCATAAATCAAGTTATGGGTGTCACAGTGTGTATAAGGATGTGATTACTGAAAAGCAGCCTCCACCCAGATTAAAGACATACTAAGATTGTCTTAGGACTCATAAGAATTTTCAATGCATGCATTATAGACAAGAAATTACCAGTAAAGTTTTCTTAAAAACATCAGTGCACACTCTATCATGTGTAAAACTTAGCTGAACCTGTTACCCTGCTGTACTCTCCAGCTAGATATCATGCCCCATAAATTTCAGAAAAACTCTAGTGTAGTGACAGGACTTCATAAATGATAATTTAAATACAAATTGACAGTATTAGTGTCAAACAAAAAACTCTAGTCGTGGACCACCAAGGAATTAAGTCCATGTAGCCTGATATGTAATAATGTCAATCTACACTGAGCATGCAACAACTTGATGCACCAGAAGTGTCTAAGGAATCTGAAAAAGAGATAAAAATATAATTTCACTCCTACTCCTCTTCACACAAACAATAAACCATACCCCACCCCATATCCCTGTAATGTGTGTGGGGAAGGGGGATAACTAGCTTTAAGGAGATGCATACACACATACACACACACTTCCAAGGATTCTGGATGCAACTACAATGAAATAAACCTGCCACTCTCCCCAGGATAAGGTAACTAGAAGTAAATATAAAGTATGTGAGTAAGACCAGCGGTCTAACATACCTACATTTCCACAAATCACTATAACATTAGCCTAATGTACAAAGATCTGTCTAGGACCCCCATGCAAATGAGATCTCACACCCCAATATGTACAGACTTAAAAAAATATATAAAAAAATTATCAGAGTCAGTGGCTCAGTAGGTAGCACACTCACCTGTGAGACTGGGAGATCAGAGGACTGTAGGTTCAGTTCCCACATCTGGCACTTGGGTTAATAGCCCAGTGCTGACACTGTAGTGCAGCATGAGAGGGGTGCTACACTTCTGAGGTGCCGTCTTTTGGATGAGACGTTAAACTGAGGTCCCATCTGCCTGGATTGGTGGTAGTTCACATGAATGTTAAAGATCCTGTGGCACTTATCGAAAAGAGTAGGTGAAATTTTTATTGAAAACCAAAAACCATGACATCAAAATGAAATAATTCACCAAAACATCATACAGAAAAGAGAAGGAAAAGCAATATAATCAAAAAACAAGCATATATATAAAAACATAATCAGAAAAGGGAATAACAAGTAAGTTCATCCTACCCAGCAGGGCCGGTTCAGGGATGTACTGGGCCCTGGTGCAAGACTTTGTAGTGGGCCCGCCTCCGTCCAAGCAGCATGCCCCCCCACCCCAGGAGGGCCCTCCCAGCCACCACCACCAAAAGAATATTGCTGCTGTTTTTCCATTTTGTGAAGTTAAAGTTGTACACGGCGGGCTTTTGCTGCAACAAATGTTTCAATCACATCAGAAAAGTTTACTTCTCTTGCAAGTCTATTTTCAGTTGAAAGTACACCCAATGCAGACAGTCTTTCCTGTGACATTGTGGAGCGCAGGTAATTCTTTATCAAAGACAGTTTACTGAAAGAATGCTCAGCACTGGCAACTGTAATTGGAATTGTAAGCAGTACTTACAGTCCAATTTGGGTGTTTGGAAATCCTCTGCTCAGGTCTCTCTGTACCAGGTACTGTAACACTTCAAATGGACATTTCACATCATCAGGTAACAGTCGAGCCAGCAGGTAATTTCTCTAGACATGTCCGAACCATCTATATCCCAAGAAATCGGGCCAACTCTTTGCATGCTACTTCAAGGTTTTCGCATGTCCACATGATTTGATGTTGAACAGAAACCAAAAAGTGACTGAAAGTCATGCAGAAATTGGAATCGTTCCTCAATTTCCATCAGTACTTTATCCAGTAGGCAATTGAAAAATTCACTTCAAAGCTTTCTTGGCCAGTTAAGGGTTCGTCTGCGGCAAGCTCTCTGACATGCGTTTTCACCGTCTGGTCGTTTTTCTGGAAAAGTCGGTTCAATGTCCATGGTTTGGGCTAGCAGCTTTGCTTCCTCTACCACTCTGCTGAATCCCTGTCTTGATAATCAGACAGTTGTTCCTTGATGGAGGAACCACATCTATGGTGTTTGGAAGACTCAAAGCAGGTGACTGTAAAATCACAGTCACCCGATTGATGGCACTAAGCACTTCATTCCACACAAGTAAACATACAATAAATGGAAATGATTCCAGTGTTTTCACAAGACCTGTGATGTCAGACAGTGTTTCACTGTCACAGTTTTCAGTTTCTGATACTTCCAGCAACGAATCTAACAATTCAGGCAGTTGTTCACAGACTGCCTTTGCAACATCAACACGGGCACTCCATCGAGTCTCTGAAAGTGGCTTGAGGGTATATCGCTTCAATAGCTTGACAAGGATGTCCCAACGCTTGGTGGACCCAGAGAAGATTCTGTAAACCCGCTGTAGTACTCCAAAGAAATTCTTTGCTTCCAACGATGATTCAGCTGCATGTTCTAATACAAGGTTCCAGTTATGAGGCAGCAAGGAACATATACTACGTTCATTGACCTGTCGTATTCTCGCTTGAACTCCTCGATGGATACTTCTCATATTGCCCCATTATTGTAACACTGGCCCTGCAGTCTTCAATGTTAATGCCATGTTCAGTAAGCCGATTTAGCAATAATTCAGCCAAAGCCTCTCCTGTTGTATTTTCAACATGGAGAAGCCCAGGAAGCCTCCTCAGATTTCAACTTGATCACCACTGATTTCAACATAGCGTAATCATTAGTGATAACTGCCCTGTGAGAAATATCTGAGTGCAGTCCATCAGCACACTATAGTAGCGAGCAGTGTATATCTTGTTCCTAATCTTATTAGTCACAGCCTTAGCTAACATCTGCATAAATTCATTCTGGCTATCTTTGCTTAAATAATGAACATTTGCTCCTCTCTGAACACGTTGCAAGTGATCAGCCATAATAGGGTCATACCGGGACAACAGTTCCAACAATTTCAGAAAATTACCATTGTTGTTCACATACAGACGACCTACTGAACCCCTAAAGGCTAAGTTTTGGCCTGCTAAATATAAAACACAGTCCAAAATTCGACAAAGCACAGCATGCCATCATTCCTTTTCCTTATCCAGCTTTTCTTGCAAACTCCTGTCTATAGTAGCACATTTCTCTAACCCTAATTCTAAATGTTTCCATTTGTAGTAATTCTCCATGTGATGGGTAAGCTCATGCTGACTCAGCCTTTGTGATAATTTTTGCCAGTTGGAGAAACCTTGTGTAAACACACCACTATCCTCACCAAAAGCTTACAGCAGAAACAAAATACAGCATCAGCAGACTTGGAGTAAACTAACCAAGGCCTGTGAATCTTTGAGGATCCCACTTTACCTCATAGTTTGCTGAAGTAAACCAGCGACCAGCTGTTTTAGGGAACTCAGTGTCAGTTTCCTTCAGCTGCAGGGCTTATGCTGCACAATTTCAACCCTGAGGGATCTAACTCGAACTAAAACTTTCAGGCCAGGTAGCTGGGTCATAAAATTATAAATGAAAGGTGGTTCACTACTGGGTTCAGGGTTTATGTCACAACCTGATTCCAGTTCAATACATTGTTGTATTTCTTCTTGCTGTATATGTCTTTCATCATCATATATTTCTTCTTGGTCTAGCTGTACATTTCTTTCTGAGTTGGAGTCCGATTCATCATGTTTTCCCAAGTCCACCCCAGTCGTCTCCCCCTCTATTACTGCCTCTACAGCTGTTTCATGTGATGAGGTTGATGGTTTTTGCTCACTTGTACTTTCACCAGATTTGGACACTGTTGCCAGCGGACAACTTAACCATTTACAAAATATTTTGTTAGCATTTTCTGCTTCTTTTGAGTCAACTCTAGCTGTCTTTTTGTTCTTTCGTTTTGCAGAACCAGACTTGTACTTTGGTAGTGCTACAGGATTCAACATCATATCAGATTTCTTTTCTTCCTTTCTGTCATGTAAGGTTTACCTGCTAGCTAAGGCAAGCTATGTCTATTTATTTATTTTTATGAATACAAACTGTACTTTTGACTAGACTAGTTTAAAGTTCAATATATCTATGAGACGTTACAGCAGGTGGGTCGTGGTGGCTCACTTGGCACTAGCAAACAGGCGCAAGAGCACTAAGCAGGCTCATTTGTGTAGAAAAATGTATAGATGTGCTGCTCCAGAATAGTCCTATCCTTGCATTCTATGCCTAAGTCTAACTTTTTAGTTTGAACTTGAAACGAGCATAGAACGAAAACAGAGCCAGTCAAGAAAAGAATGTATTGCTGTTCTGTGTTCTTTACTGATTCTGCAAAATAAAGTATTTTTTGCAGTTATAATCTTGATGTGTTATCTTTCTTTCTTGTCAGAAAAAAATGAAAGGCTATCTTGTTATTTTAATGCCAAACAGGGACTCCTACACAGTCAGTACTAGGCTGGCTACAGTGCTTGCTGCTGGCGTACTCCGAACACGAACAACACTAGGTAGGCCACAGGCACAGCAGAGCCAGAGAGAATATCTTGTTATTTTAATGCCAAACAGGGACTCCTACACACAGTCAGTACTAGGCTGGCTACAGTGCTTGCTGCTGGCGTACTCCAAACACGAACAACACTAGGTAGGCCACAGGCACAGCAGAGCCAGAGAGAATATCTTGTTATTTTAATGCCAAACAGGGACTCCTACACAGTCAGTACTAGGCTGGCTACAGTGCTTGCTGCTGGCGTACTCCAAACACGAACAACACTAGGTAGGCCGCAGGCACAGCAGAGCCAGAGAGAATATCTTGTTATTTTAATGCCAAACAGGGACTCCTACACAGTCAGTACTAGGCTGGCTACAGTGCTTGCTGCTGGCGTACTCCGAACACGAACAACACTAGGTAGGCCGTCAGGCACAGCAGAGCCAGAGAGAATATCTTGTTATTTTAATGCCAAACAGGGACTCCTACACAGTCAGTGACAGTGACACAGTGTCACAACACAACTCAAACAACTCTCTGGGTTATATTTTTTTTTTCATATGTATTTAGAATTATTGACTTCTAAGTTCTTGAGACAAAGACAAATATTAAGTTAGTTCAATCAAACTGATTGACCCACCCAGGCCAGGCTGCTACCGCCACCCGGCCGCTGGGGCCCTACAGGCTAGGGGCAGCCGCCAGTCACAGTACTCACTCCTTCCTGTGGCTGCTTGCTGCCAGTGCCAGGCCACCTAGCTATTTTTTCCTGTCAGCTGGCTGGGGCCCTATACAGGCTAGGGGCAGCCGCCAGCCACAGTACTCACTCCTTCCTGTGGCTGCTTGCTGCCAGTGCCAGGCCACCTAGCTATTTTTTCCTGTCAGCTGGCTGGGGCCCTTTACAGGCTAGGGGCAGCCGCCAGCCACAGTACTCACTCCTTCCTGTGGCTGCTTGCTGCCAGTGCCAGGCCACCTAGCTATTTTTTCCTGTCAGCTGGCTGGGGCCCTATACAGGCTAGGGGCAGCTGCCAGCCACAGTACTCACTCCTTCCTGTGGCTGCTTGCCGCCAGGCAGGCCAGCTAGCTATTTTTCCCGTCGGCTGGCTGGGGCCCTATATATAGATAGGCACAGGGGCAGCCACAGTACTCACTCCTTCCTGTGGCTGCTTGCTGCCACCAGTCAGACTCCTCCTGTGGCTGCTAAGGCTTGCTGGCTGCCAGGCCACTCACTCCAGTCTCAGTCCAGCTAGCTATTTTTAGTGTGACACACCTGCTGAGCTCAGCTGTCCTCACTTACAAGACCAAGTTCTCTGTAATAGCTGCTGTGCTGCCTCCCCCCCAGACCAGAGCCAGACCCCCACCCCACCGGCACCAACTGTATTATACTGCTGTTGTCTCTAGTTTTTTTAGTTTAGACTACAGTACTACTGTAAACTTAATGGGCTGTACTACAACAGTGTTGAGTGCAGACTGTATCACTGTGCAGTGCAGCGGGCTGCAAATTAATTTCTGCCTGGCACCTGCCCGACCCAGCGACGATCCCTGCTGCTGCCCCACACACACACATCCATCCAATTCCACTCAGTCACTCTGTCCTGTTCACCCGCCAACTGCCGCCTGCCGCCAGACAGACTGTGTGAGACGGTATTTTAGACCAACCAAGATAGACGCACCACACGCACGCACTACGTCACGTCATGACGAGAATGATGATGAGGAATCCGAGATGGCTGATTGGCTGGGCTGCAGGCAGCAGCAGCAGCAGTTCTAGCGCCCGAGTGGCAAGCGAGCGCTCCGCCTCCGAGTCAGTCGGCGAGTCCAGACTCCAGCCCAGCCCACTGAGCCCAGGCACAGCCTCCAGGCAGCCAGTCAGCAAATCACAGCACTGCGGTGCGGCTAGAGGAGGGCCGGAGGTGGGGACACGCGCCGCGGGGCGGGGCTAGGCTCAGCAACCGAAGTTCTAACCAATCAAGAAGTGAAGTGTGACTGAGTGACAAAGCAAAGGAAGGAAGGGGGCGGAAGGTGGAAGCCAAGGAAAGGACCCACCGTGATGGCGTGAGTCGTGACCCAGACCCAGGACCAGGTATTGTGCACTGCAGAGCAGTGGGGTTTAATTTTTTAAATGGACGGCCGTCGGCCACGGGCACAGCACTTCTTGGCACACAACAGTGCGGCGGGACTCCGACTCGGGATGGCGACTCGGCGCAGGCCCCCGGTGCTCTCTGGGCCCTGGTGCAGTCGCATCCCTTGCACCCCCCCTGATGCCGGCCCTGCTACCCAGGTAGCATTCTTCCAAAGAAGAGTACCTACAATGTCTCCCAGTGCATGGAATTCATAAGCACAGAGAGCATCCAATTCTTCCTGGAGATGAAAAAAACTTCCTGCAATAGTAAAATTTGTTTTCCAGCACTCTTAAACACAGAGCTTGCCAAATATGACATTTAAGACAAGCCAATAAAACAAACACTGTACTTTTGTGCCATTTGTCCCATTCTGCAGGAATCTGCCCCAATACCATAATGTCATAAGTAATACTTGCAAAAAATGGTTCTCCCCACCAGTGTGCCAGAGCATACCAAAAGGGTAGAGTGAGGGAACACTCAAAAAATAAGTGCTGCATAGTTTCAGGCAGCCCCTGACAGGGGGGTTCCAGACAAAGTGTATCACTGAGCTGCTTATGCTTATGATTAGCCCTCACGTTAAGCTTTTGATGTGCACATAACCAAACTACATCCTGCATTTTCTGTGGGATTCTAGGTTCTGTTATACTTGCTAATAATGAAACTGTGTTAATATAAGTAGGAACAGAAAAAAGGGGGTCCTCAAAATAACAAGTGGAAACCACATAAGCATAAAAAGTTTTCCACTCATGAGAAACAAACCGAGTTCCACTTTTCACAATCTAATATACTTCAAAGTTAACTGAACATATAAGGGCAGCTGTTTATCCATAGGATGCCACTTTCCCCATCCTCATGCTGTTAAAAAAGGTCACCCCACAGAGACATACACATACAACCAATTTCATCATGTTCCAACAATGTAGACCTGATTGAACTATAAAAAAAATTAACCAAAAAAATGAACAATGGGATTTATCATACCCAATCCACCTTCCTTCCAAGGTCTGTAGGTGTGTGCCCTCTTCACTGGGTTCAAACGACTGCCCCACACCAGCTGAAAAAAAGACTCAAAGTTTTTGAATGCATATTAAATGGTAGTGGGAAAATTCAAAAAAAGGTACAAAAAAGAGGAGGAATGTAAGATTTTAACAGAAACACATGTTTTTTCTGTGTCATTTTCCAGGATTGCCATTTCTTGACCTTATGTAATGCTATATCAAAAACCATATCCAAGTTACTCCATATTGACTCTAGGGAACCAAAAAATATCCCCAGGAACTTCAAAGTAGTATCAACCACCGGAATATCAAAAATCTGTATACTGTGTACCATACCTAAAGGCATTAAGGAACACTTAGCGGTATTAATTTTAACCCCAGTACTCTCCTGTACTGATTTTAAGAAACCAAGAACTCAACTCCCAGAGTCAATATCAACAATAGAACAAATACAATCATCTGCATAAGCCAGAACTTTAGAAAAGGAATAGCCATTTGCAGAAACAATGGCCACATGTTTGGATCCATGTAAATACAACACAATAAAGGGTCTAAACCAAAAACAAACAACAAAGGACTCAGAGGACAGCCCTGATGAACCCCAACCTGATGAGGAACTGGGACACCCAAATTTCCATTAACCATAGGTGTAATTCTTGGTGAGGAATAAAGAGTTTGCAGTAATTCTAGAAAATGAGGTAAAATACCATAATAAACCAAAACAGCCCAAAGATAATCATGACATAAAGCATCAAAAGCCTTTTCCTGGTCCAAACTTAACAAATATCCAGATAGTTTATTCTGAAGACCTTGATCAATTAATTTCCTAACATAAATTAAATTCTGGGAGATGTTTCTACCAGGGATTGTGTGGGGATCAACAATTTATTGGCAAGCTTAGAAAGACAGTAATTTAAGATGTTAGCCAAAATTTTATAGTCAGAAGTTAGCAAACTCAAAGGTCTCCAATTTTGTGAAAGTGCAGGATTCCTTTCTTATATAAAAAAATTAGTACATCATTTGTCATACTTGAGGTGAGTCGGTGTTCTGCCCAAATAGCTTGAAAAATAATAAATAGCCAAGGTACAAGAATGTCCACATATGTTTATAGAATTCGTTTGGCAGGCCATCTATTCCCGGTTTGGTGTGTGTAGACAAATGGCCTATAGACTGGCTAATTTCCTCCAAAGTAATAAGAGATTCCAGTGCATCAATTTCTAAAGTTGATAATGACAGAATTTCAAGATGACAAAAAAAGGGGGAAAACCAAGAATCAGGTTTTTGGAAAGTCTGAGTAACATAGGACTGCACCATATTCTGTAAACCCCTAGTATCACGAACTAATGATCCATCCGAAGTTTGTAAAGCAGACATACATAAGTGTGGCCATTTCTGGGCAGAAATATCTAAGGGATTGACCTGCTTATGGGTGCCTACATCAACATATTTTTGTTGTTGCCTATACCTTTGCTCACGGGTTTTAAGAAAATCAAACATTTTGGTTTTAATATCTAAAAACTGCTGGCACTTAGTACCCTGTGAGGAACATGTCTGTGACAGCAATTTCAAATACTGATCTCTATAACCCAAATAAGAAAGATAAGAATTCTGAGCTTTTGCCCGGGAGACCTGAAGAAAAACCAGCTTTAGATCAAGTTTAGTGACTTCCCACCATTTCAGCGGGCTAGCGTACAAAAAGGCAATATTTGCCTTAACCAAAAAAAAGGTGTGAATCTGTGAGGACAAATCCTCAGCTTGTAACACGGATGTATTTATTCTCCAATAGGCACATCCCAGTACAAGTTCTTGAAAAACACCAATGGTCAGTTTGAGAACTAAATGGTCAGAAGTCTCCAGCGGCAAGACTGTGGCTGCAAGACAGGAAAGCCTCCTGGACAAAAAACAGAAATCTATCCTAGTAGAAATAGTCCCCCTATAAAAGGTATGCTCTGGCATCTGCTGCAATAAATCATAAGCATCCAGTAAGTTATTAGCATTCAAGACTCGCAATAAAGCATTTGTATCACAATACATTTTTTGAGTTTTATGTCCCCAATCTCTAGCTGCTAATCCACAATTAAAATCGCCACCCCACAAGACCAACTTTGAGGTATGTAAATATGGAGATTAATGAGTAAACAAGGCTGATCTGTCAGCCTTAGTTTTAGGTGCATAAATATTTATAAGGTGATATGCACAATGATGTACAATAATATCCATGAGCATAGCCCTACCTGGCAAAATGTCTAAGAGTTGCAATACTTGTATAGCAAGACTAGAGAAAAACAAAATACCTAAACCATCACATACATCTTCTCCCAGAGACCAAAAAAAAGCACCCCATTACCAATCTTTTTCTGCTGCTCTTATATCTGTCAGAGAGCCCAATCTGGTATCCTGTAATAAGTTAATAGAACCAGAATGCTCACTAAGGCTGGCAAAAGTAAGACGTCATCTTAACTGCGATTTAATACCATTAACGTTAACAGTGAGTAAAGCAACACCCTGTGCCGGAGAGGAAAAAAGGAAAATCAAAGACTAGACTCAAGTCATTTCCTTTTTTTCCATTTCTTAGGCTTGGGCTTATCTTTTACCTCTGTATCATGAGTAGAATCTGGAAGTGAAGAGGCAACTGAGGAAAAATCTGAGTCCATCCCATCCTCATCTCCCTCATGATCCAGTAAAGGGGAAAAGGATAAGCAGCAATAACTAATTCAGGGTGAGAACAAGAGGAAGGGACAGAAGAACCAGTCTTGGTAGACCTAGAATGAGTGACTCTTTGAAAGGGAGTATCAGTCTGAACTCCCGGGGGAGCATACAAGGAGTCTCCGGCTTCTTCATAGGCACACAGCCCTGAGGAGCAGCAGAGGCCAAGACTGCCTTAGCAACCAATGTAACTGACCTTTATTCAGGAACCAAAGGAGAGGAAGGGAGAGTCATACCAGGTTCAGTACGTACACTAGCAATGGAAGGGGAAAGCGAGACCAGAGTAGCAATATCCATATGCTCTGAAACTGGAACCTGTATTACTTCTTCTGCAGTAGTAACTAAAGAAGAAGAAGGAGACAGGTGGGAATCATGAACTGGCAAATCAGAATGCAAAAGCAAAGCCTGCATTTTTTGATGCTTCTTTTGCGCATTTGCAACATAAACATCTTGCTCAGTTCAAACGGCAGGATCAGCCTGATTATGTGAGGCCCAAGAGCAGGAACGAAAAGTGTGTCCCTGTTCGTCACACAAATTACACCTCATGGGACATCTACAGTGAGCCCCTATGTGACCTAAATCTCCACAAAGCCCACACATTTGCTGATCACATACATTACTCAAGTGCCCCAAAGCCCCACATTTATAACAGGCCCTTGGCTGCCCCAGATAAAAAAAGAACTCCCATGTCTCTTCCCAAAAAGAAACAATTAGGTAGATGCTTGGTTAACCCATTGTCTAAACATAAATCAACTGAATAATGCCAACCCCCTGTCCAAAGATGTTCGTCATCAAGAATGGGGTCAGGGGGACCTTTTACAGTACGGTGCTGCTGTAACCAGTAGGTTATATTGGCAACATTTACCCCTTCATTCCTGAACAGTATAGTTATTTTCTTTGTGACTGGCTTTGTTAAAGGTATAGCCAGAAAAGGTTTCCATAAAGGAGTACTTTTTAAACCCTGATATTGCTTCCAGAATCTGTCCAATCCTGCAGGATGCTTGAAACTGACATCAAAAACGGTATCCCCAGGCATATGAATCAAAGCATATATTTCATACGTAAAAACCTCATGCTTGTTTTCAACAATTCCCATCCAATAAAAAGTCTATTGGGAACATCTTCCATAGAACCCCAAAGCTTCAAATGTACCACATTACGTCTAGCAGCGGGTACATTTAATAAACCAAAAGTAGCAGAAAATAACTTCTCATTTACACTGTCATGTCACACAGATGGAGGTTTGCTTGCTTCAGGTTCAGGTATCAAAGGTACTGTAGCAGTAGATGGCTGAGGTGCTAAGCCTTCAGATGAGGCCTCAGAATGGGGGTCAGTGAAAAGTGACAAACCTTAATCTTCCAACTGCCTAATGGTCTCCATTAGGCCAGGACTAGGAATAAGAGAAGCAGGAGCAGAAACATCATTAGACAAGTGTCTGGTGGAAATCCGGTGTCTGCAACTGGAGAGGAAAGAGTAACACCATCTCCAGATGGCAAATTTGCATCCAGAGATTTCCCATCTGGGGATTTAACCCACCCTGCAGCTTCCAGGGATGTCTCCACCCATGTAGCTGGGGCTTTTAAGTCCTGATCAGAAAGAGGCATAGATGAAATGGAGTCTGGTGTCTGGAGAGGAGGGGTCATACCTCCAGTAGGGACCGTGGCATGGATCCCCCCTTGTGTGGTTGGACTTCGGAGATAGGCCTATTGTAAAAGTCCCCACAGTACAAGTCGTGCTACCAGCAGTAGCAAGCACCTCAGCGTTGCAAACCTGGGGCTGGGAAAACAGAGTAGCAGCAAATTTACTGGTAGACTAACCCTGTGCTGAAACAATTGCACTCGAAGTGCCAAGAGAAACAGCAGACAAACTCCACACAGAGTCCATAGCTGGTGCCTGCATTGAAGGAGCCAGTGTAGCAGGGTGACCTGTCTCTTCTTGGTCTGCTGCACCACAATCATCCGGTCTTGTTTGCTGCAACTCTTGCAGCAAAAGGTTCAGTCATTGATCTAATTCCGCAAGCTGGTTACATAGAGTCGCAACTGTATCCTCTGACAGCGACTCTCCCATTAAGATACATACACTACTTGGATCGGCAGCCACAGCAGGTAAAAATTCATAAACCATTCCATCGTTGTCATCCACAACAGTTCCAGTAAACGACCCGACCACTGCATCCATTGGGAGCTGAGGGGGTGACCAGCTCCTCAGCCTCCCACACGTCCTGTCCGTACTAAAATCCCTCACACACTGAGGGGAAGTCAAAAAGCCACAGTGCCCTCTGGCAAGCAGAGCAGAGGAATTTCCCCGGTGTCCTGACCAAACTTCCCTCATTCACTAAAAATACCACCAACAGCTTAATCTGGTTCAAGGTCAGTTGGCATTCATCTGTATCCCCCTCCCCTGCGTCATGCCTGAAAATAGGCAAAAGTTGTCTAGTGCACTTACCCAGTCAACAAAAACTAAATATATAAATATGTCACAGTCTATGATAACCTCTTGTGTGTACAGTAACAGGCTAGGTGTACAGTAATAGGCACGTGTGAGAATGCATAGCTCACTCTGCAGGAGTGACAATATTTTCCATATTCCACAATCTGCTCATCATGTGTGCTATTTATACAATGGGGTAGGAGCTTCAGAAGTGTTATCTTTTTTTTTTTTTTGCATCCTTTTCCTGTGTATTCTGTCTTTTTTATTTTAGTGTTTGGTAACTGGGCAAGTTTTTAGAGATGGCTTGGGAGCATTAGGCCCTGAAGTGACTTGTTTTTAGTCATGTACTGTGGAAGTAGAAGTTGTGAGAATCAAACCCAGGTTTAGTGTGCTAGATGTAGCAAGCTTGTTTAAAGCTCATTATTCTAATCTCTAGGGTATACTGAGAGCACTGTTTATGTGTGTTCTTAGTGTGTAAGTGTTTCTGAACGGGCTGGGAGTATTACAAATACTATGAGAAACAGGTGAATATGTTTGGCAGTGCTAATTGAGTTAGTGTCAGCAAGCAGTGAGAAACAAACTGTGAGGCACTATGATTTAGAATACAGGTTTTCTTGAAAATGACTGTAGCATAAATCAATGGGCTGAGAGTTTTACACACACTATGGGAAAGAGCTGAATGTACTTTGCAATGTTAAATGAGTTACTTGCAAGTACTGTAGCAGTGATAAACTGTGAGACACTGTTATTTAGAATGCAAGTTTTCTTGAAAATGACAGTAGCATAGAAATGGGTTGAGAGTTTTACACACACTATTGGAAACAGCTGAATGTCCTTTCCAGTGTTAATTGAATTACCTGCAAGTAGCAGTGAGAAACAGATTTGTGGAGAAGTTCAATTTAGTAGGCATGCTGGAGTGAGTGATAACATCAGCAGAGCAGGTGTATTTATAAGTTATTTTAACTCCGGTGATGTCATCATGTTATGTTACTGCAGTGGAAATAACTGAAGTTATCACACTCATATTGCTCTCACCCCATTGTGTATATATATATATATATATATATATATATATATATATATGTATATATATATATATATATGCATACACACACACATATATATATATACATATACATACATATACTGTATATATATTCATAGCAAAAAACTACATTAATGCATCAGTTAGGGTTGATAGTGCAGCAACAAAAGTGAGGGAGGTAGCTGCAAACTCAAGCAGAATTGATAGATCTTATAGCCTTCCTCTGCTGGCAATTTTCTTATGTCCGTATGTACTATTTCGGGAAACACCTGTGGTAATGCTGCAAATTGCGACAGCTTCATGAAACTACAGGGGTTGTGCCACAATTTTCAGCACTACCTTTTAAAACCTTTTCTGGGAATTTTATGAGCAAACAGAACCTGGAATCTGATTTCTCAACCCCCGTTGAGGTAACCATCTGTTTGTGTTTACCTTGTTTAAGTATTTTCCTCTGTTTCTATAGCCTGTAAGGGGAAGGGGGCTGAGGCATGCTCATATACATTTTGCTGACATCAGTTTGCCCAGTCTACATGGCAGCAGTAGAGGCCCCCCCACTACTGCAGGATACAGGGGAGCCCACTCCCAATGTCCTAAAATCTGTCTTTGAAAACCTGCAAAAATGAAAACAGGACCCCCATAGACTTTTTTGTTGTCCTGAAAAAATGAAAACTGTCCTCTGTTGTCTTCACTGCCCCTTCCCTTCCAGACCTTCCCACTGAGTACCAACCACCCCACACACACCCTTGGCCTATATGTAATATTAGAGATCATCTGTTGTCATCTTCTGTGGACCGAGACACATCTGCATTCTTCAAAGCCAAACTGCGAACTGAGGAATAAAGGTAAGTGCTGTATAACATATTTCAATGGTGTTTTGAACTTAGGATAATAACTTTGCTGTTTTTTGGACTTTTTGCTCCTCATTTTCAACATGGCCATTTGGGAACCCATCTCATGAACACTGTGACTAGTGCTTTGTCAATCTGGCCTGGAAGGTGATTTCACGGCCACTGCACAAAATCACTGTTGGGGCCTGAATAATTAATTTTTACTGCCAGTGTTCATGAGGTGGGGTCCCCAATAGGCCATGCTGAAAATTTGGTGAATAAATTCTTAAAAATACATGAGTTGTGTTCATTCATTGAAAATTGTCTATGCACACACATAACTTTGGCAATTTTCAATATTTTGACTCCAAATTTTAAGCTTAGCCATTTTTTTACATCACCTCATGAACAGTATACCTGCCATTTTTCACATCCTACTTGAAACTTGTTTTTGCACCTGTGGCATGGAATAGCATTTTGGCAGGGAGTTTAAAATGTTCAGCTATGGGGTTTATGAAGTGGGGTCATATAAAGACTAAGTTGAGGTCAACATATGAAAAAATGCCAACATTATGACAATTTGTTGCAATTTCAATATGCTTGCTTGTAACTTCAGAAATGTTACATATTTTACTCCATATTTTCAACATAGCCTTTTTATTACCCTACCTCATGTATGGCACAGCTGTAATTTTTGAAATCCTGCCCAAAATTTGTTTTTGCACCTGTGGCATGGAATGGCATTGCAGTTACACAGAATTACATTTCAGCATGGACTTGACAATTTTCCTGTACCAGTGTACATGAGGTGGGACAATACGATAGCTATGCTTACAATTTGGTCACTATTGTCCTATAAATGGAAGTGCAGGGCCTGGAGGGCATTGTGATTCCACACCTACATAGATATGCATATCTATGGAGGGGTGCAAGGCCCTGTGCTCTCTCAGAAAAATAAGGACATGATTATACTAAAAAAGTAAAGAAATTCATTGCAAAAACCTTCATTAATGCATCAGAGTTCTTACAGAAGCATCAAAAGCAGGGAATTGTGATGTTAGGGTTTCCTACCCTACCACCCCACCTCCACCATGCAGATACTGATGGGTATTGGGGGTGTGCTTTGGGGTCATTGGCTCTAATGCTCACCCCTTCTCATATACTGTGCCCATCTCAGCTTATTTATTTATGGAATGCAGTGAGCGTTAATGGCTGACGATCCCAAGGCCCATCCCCACCGCCTGTCAGTGTCTGGAAACCCTAACTCCACATTTTCCTGCTTTTGTTGCTTTAGTAAGAACCCTAACTGATGCATTAATAAAGTTTTTTTGCAATGAATATATATTATAGGGTCATGGTAGTGCCTTACAATAGCCACTTCTATGTTAAACTTAAATTTGTACACTGTAATAATTTAGCAACCATTTGACCAATTCACATGAAATTTTGCATGCTCCATTGGAGACCAAAGCTTTCTTGATTTGGCAAGTTTAATTTTGGTCAGCTACTGTATGTGGGTGTAGAGATACAGAATGTCAACAATTGTGTAAATTACCAATTTATTGCAAATTATCAGAAGTGGCTTAGTGGTTTGGTCTGAATTTTGTAGGGTATATCTGGCTTGAGTCACAGATGTGCCTTTTGAAGGTTTGGGGAAAAATATTAATTTATTCAAAAGTCATATAAGTTTCAATTTCCTCATTATTTCCTATGGGAAAAGTTAGATGTGGCATGCAAAAATACTGTTAGAGACATGGAAAATCTTAAATATCTTGAAAAATACTACCAGTTGGTAAACACCAATGCTTGTATTTGTCTAATCAGGGCCCAATGAATCAGGTTCTGTGGTTATTTTGACCTCAAAATGTCCAGAAATATGTTTTTTGTAATTGTGCCGTATTTGCTTTTGTAAATTGCAGCAGTATTGACACAATTTGCAAAAGTGCTTTTGCTAAACTACCACAAATTGTGTCACTGTTTCATGATGCGATGGTGGCTATTGCCACAATTTGTGACACTGCTTTTTCTTATATGTTAGTTTCTTTGTCACTCCATTGTGCAGAAACAGTTTGCACATTTTTGCTGTACTTTTCAAGGTACAAAGGGCTTGCCCCACAGATGTGCCTTTTGCTAGTTTGCTGAGAAATTTTCATGTACTGTATAGTTATAACAATTTGAATTTTCATAACCTCCTATAGGCTATCATTGAAATGGTTAGAGTCCCTTTCAGCAGCTATATCTTGAAAATGCTTTGAAATATGGACTTGCTGTGACTCAGAGCTTAGCATATCTTTTGGTGTACTAAGCCATTTTTAATGTTTCCAGGCCTTGTTTACTGCTGCAGGGGAAATTTTAATAAATAGGACTAATGTGACTGTGATACTGTGCCATGAATTCACAACATGACATCTGTACTGCTTTGCCTACACATAAATGAGGGACACTTACAATATGCATGAATGGAAACAGAGAGCCCAGAGGGCCCTGTGCTTCCACATGGACATAGGGATAACATTATGGACTGATGGCAGAGGGAGCACAGGGCCCATAAATAAGGATCAATTACAATCTTTCTGCTCTTGTGGATACATGGGAGTGCAGGGACCTCAAATAAGGCTATGGTTATACTTTCTTAAAAAGTAACCACATTCTATACAAAAAACTGCATTAATGCAGCATTAGGGTTCCTTAAGATTATACTTCTGAAAAGGTAGGAAAATTTAATGCAAAAACTCTGTTGATGGACCATTAGGGTTCCAGCCTCAAAGGTAAGGAAATTATATTTTTAGGGTTCCCAACCTTAACACCTCACTCTTGCCCTTGGTTTCCAACCATAACATCTCACCCCTACCCGGTATGCAGGAACAGGTGTGAGGGTGTGCCTTGGGGTTGAAAACTTTAATACTCACCCCATTCTCTTATTGTGTACACATCTTAGCTTACTTACTCTTGGAATGGGGTTAGCATTAGTGTTCACAATCCTAAGGCACACCCCTCGCACCTGTTCCTGCATGCCTGGTGGGGTGTAGTTTTATGGTTGGATCTGAGGGTGGGGGTGGGGCATTAGGGTTGGAAACCCTAAAAAATGTAATTTCCCTAGGTTTGACACTGGAAACTTAATGGTCCATTAAAATATTTTTACAAGCATTCATTATTAGAAGAAATAGTAGACTAAGAATGTTTTGTGGCCACCATTACATGTTGTCTTTCTGAATTTTGTACAGGCATCTTCTACAAACTATTATGATAACCAGGGAATGCTGAAGTGGCTATGCAAGCCTTTGTAGGAAGGAAGATACATCATTTATGTTTGTGACAAAACATGACCAGTATTAACTCTAACCATTTAAAGGGGAACATTCAGCACCAAGAGACCCACACTCAAATGTAGGGCTGGCCCAATGTGCACTTTGTGTGCAAAAACCTTTTTTTTACTTACCAGTTACCGTAGTATAATAGATTGTATCAGAATAATTTTACTTACTTTCAGGCTGCCATTTTCTGTAACTACAAATCACAGAATCTTCTGCAGCTGACATCAGAGGTGAGCTGCAGCAGTGGGGGATTTAATAGTCTGCAATGCATGTTAGAACTTTTATAAGCTCTGATCAGAAGTTTTCCAGACCAGTTTTCTATAGGACTAAATACATTCCTCTGTGATTGTACATTGCACTGGGAGAACAGCGAGACCAGCAAACTAAAGATCAGTGCATTTTCAAATGAAGTGTTGCAATTTTTTCTGTGACTGTACATTGCCCTGAGAGAACAGCAAGACCGCAAACAAAAGAATAAGATCAGTGCTTTTTCAAGGGAAGTCTTACAAATTTGCTGGTACAGTTACCACTTCCTAGCGACTTTTCCTGAAAAGGTGCCGTTTTAACAGAAAAATTCTTTGTGAAGTGTTGGAGTGTTTCTGTGTCCACGGGTGCTGAGTTTTTTGTTTTCTGCAAAGTGTTTTGCAAATGTGAATTTCAGAACTTCACCAGAACGCAAACATTATGAATGAATACTTTAATTCAGTCTTTGCAGCAGAGGAGGGTGAGCCACTAACAGAGTGTGGGGTTTAAACCCTTAGAGCAATGGGGCAAAGACCAGATGTAGGATTGACATCAAAGGTGAGGGTGCTCAAGGGACTTAAGAAATACACTGAAAGTGAATAAATCTCCAAACCCTAATGGCATGCATCCTAAAATGCTGAGGCAGGAGAGTCAGAATCTGGCAGCACCACTGACTGATCTATTTAATAGCTCCTTAGCAACAGTGGTAGTGCCAGCAGACTGGAGGATGGCTAATGTAGGGCTACTCCACAAAGTGGAGACAGAGACAACCCTAGTAACAGGCTAGTCAGTAAGTAAAATATATTTATATACAGTAGTCTCACATCACCAGAGGCCCAGAGCACTTTACAATAATAGGAGTAGAACATCACAATAAATATATAAATACATATATAGATAAATAAACACACACACTCACACACATAGACATATTTAGTGCAATACAACTAAAACACAGCTAGGATGATAACCAATTCTGGGAATATATAATTCCCCAAATGCTGGGTGGAAAATATATGTCTTTAGACCCTTCTTAAAAGCCTGAGGTGACCTCTCTGATGGCTCTTGGGAGAGAATTCTGTAAGACCAAGCCAGCTACCTTGAAGGCCAGGTCTTCCAATGTTTTAAACCAGTCTGACCTCCATCATAGGGAAACTGCTGGAGACCATTACAAAGGTGCACCTACTAAACTCCTGGAGGCAAATGGGCTACAGGACAAAAGGTGACGTGGATTTGTAGCAGGCAGACTGTCCCAGACTAACATAATCAACTTATTTTATTTGGGTTACAACGTTGGTAGACAGTAGCCAGACAGTAGATATGCAGTATCCTGGACTGCAGCAAGGCTTTTTATTCTGTATCATAGAGAAGGATAGTTAAAAACTGGAGTATCTGAAGGTCGGTAACACACTCACCTGACTCACCATGCCATGGGGAGGAAGGGGGAACAAAACCAAAAAACAGGGAGAAAAACCCAGACTGATGGCTTTGTTCCAATACAAAGTATGTATCTGATCTAGGTCATATCCTAGCAAAACTTCAAGAACACTTAGTCCTCTTCCAGCTCTCCTCCTTCCTTGACTTGTCCGCTTTCTTCACTCCATACCAGTCTGTGTTTAGGAAGTCCCATTCTACCACTACCTCCCTTCTGAGGCTCAATGATTCCATCCTTACTGGCATGGACCAAGGCCTCATCACATATGCTATCTTTGTTGACCTCATGAAGGCCTTCGACACTGTATCCCACCCTCTCTTCCTTTTTAAGCTCTCCCAAGCAGGGCTCTCTAGTGCCAACAGTTGGTTGTATTCCTACCTCATTGACAGGACACAGTCTGTCCAGATTGGCAACTCCACCTCCTCCTCTTCCCTGCCCATCTCGACTGGTGTTTCCCAAGACTCGGTCCTTGACCCGCTACTGCTCTCCATTTTCCTAAATGATCTGCCCTCTGCCTGTCCACACACTTCCATTCACAAGTATGCAGGTGATACTGTCCTATATATATCTAGCCCCTCAACATCTGATGTGGCATCCCGACTTCAGTGTGATTTCAATAATGTTCAGCTCTGGTTTCACTCAAATCAGCTCTTCCTGAATGCCAAGAAAACAGTCTCCATGTCATTCAGCACAAGACAGAGACCCTCTCAGCTTCCCTCTCATCCCACCTTCCACACCCTGGATGGGACAACACTGGAGGACTGCTCCTCCTTTAGATATCTTGGTGTTTGGCTTGACCAACACTGAGATTTTTCTGTACATATTGAGGCCATCCACAAGAAGCTACACCCCAAACTGTGTGCCTTGTATCGTAACCATGGATGTATCCCCTTTGCTGGCTTACCGTGCTATTGTACAGAAAATGATTCTCCCAATCTTCGACTATGGGGATGTAGTCTACAGTGCCACTCCCAAAACTTCCCTTACCAGAATGGATACCCTCTTCCACTCATTCTGTCATTTCAGTCTTGGCAGCCCTCTCAGCACCTATCACTGCATCCTCTACCAAATCCAAGGCCTCCCCTCTCTTCAGGATAGGAGGCGGTCCCATTGTGCTAGTCTCATGGCCAAGTACTGGTCACAGTCCCTGCCCCATTACTTCTCTGCAGCTCCATCCTCACTCTCCCCTCACACTCTCTCAGATATCATGACACCCACACTCCTTGGCTGTCCCATACATGCCCACTGTTGCAGGCCAGGTAGCCTTTTCAAACAACATGAAGTCTTGCTATATTATGACAATTGCAGTTTGTCCCAGCCTTAGAACTGCTCCGGAGGTGAAAGAGTTAACTTCCATGCCAGGCATGGAACTTGGAGTGTGAGCTCTGTTAGAGAAGCTCTGTCTGTATAATTTCAAACTGAAACTGTCAGATTCTTTACTCCGCCTCACTGAACAGTCGCTCCGGAGATTCCTCCTACTGCTTGGTTCATTTCTTGGTTAAAAAGTGTTTTTTCTCGGTTTATTTAACCGCGATTATATTTATTTTAACCGCAAACCGGTTGGTTCAAGCTCTGTCTGTGGTATTGTAAGTAATAGACAGGTTTTACTTTTCTGTGTGGAACTTGTAAATGTGTTATCGGTTCAGTTTGAACTGATCAGGTTGTTTTAAAACATTATTCAAAAATCATTTTAAGTCATTTAGAGTGCGGTTCCCAGTTCTTATCGATTCTAAAAAAAACAGATTTCATTGTGTTTTTTTCCACGACCCGTGACACGGTTGGGAACTGATAAGGGTGTCTTGCCTGGCATTTGCCGGAAAAGGGCACGTTTTTGGTTAGGTTGGCATTATGTCTGAGAAACCCAAAGAAAAACCGGGCCCACTGGGTTTCAACACTGTAGTGTCTGTGGGGAAGCCTTGCCAAGGCTGACCCACACACCACATGTGTTTATTGTCTGGGGTTTGACCACCTCAATGCAGACTGCCAGATTTGTAAGAATTTCCTGCAGCTACCCTAGATAAGAGAGTTGGTAGGCTCAGGGAACGAGAGGCCAAAAAGTCCGCTGACCCAGATGGCCAGCCCAGTTCAGTGCCAACCGAACCAGAGGGAGTGACCTCTGACCAGGCGAGACTTCCTCGGGCAAACAAAAAGGTGACTCAGAGGAGCCAGTTCCAGCAAAGAGAACTAGAAAATCATCAGGTGTGGAGTCAAAAATTCCTTCTCCAACTGCTGCAGAGATAGCCAAAGCGATCCAAATTGTCCAGTCGCGTTCCCCGGTTCCGTCCGAACCGCCACTATCTGGTAAAAGGTCTGTTCGGCCGGTTCCACCAGTTCAAGAATATGATATAGAGGAGTTTTATGAACCGGAGGAGGGGGAGGATGATTATGAACAGTGTGAATGTGATTTTGAAAGTCTGGATGTGCCCATTGAACCGGACATCTCCCCAGACAGACCTTTGGGAGAGTCTCCCCCTAGGCTTTCTGAGTCCCCTTCTCATTTTCTGTTTTATAAAAAAGTTGCTGAAACCCTCCAGCTCCCTTTGGAGGAAGCTGTGGATGAGAAAGAGGAGCCTGACTATGTGGAGATGATGGATATCCCAGAGTCCAGGAGATTGTCTATTCCTTTACATAAATCCTTTAGGAAACAAACAATAAAAATTTTAAAAGCTACTAATTCTGTGCCTCCTGTGGATAAAAAGATGGACAGGAGGTACACTGTGTCAGGTCCTGATACAGAGTTTCTTTCACAACAATGCTGCCATGTTGGGGTAGTGCAGGCTGCAGTCTGTGATAAGGCTAATATTCCCCTGGCTTCCTACCCTCCTGACAAGGACTCCAGGAGGATTGATGCCATGGCTAAAAAACAATACATGGCAGCGTCCTTGGGACTCAGACAGTATATGGCCTATGTTGCAAGATACCAGAAATCCAGATGGGATACTGTAATGGTTTTAGCCAGACAGGCCCCTGGCCAGCTTGCCAAGGAGCTGGAACAGGTGGCTGCTGATGGTATTGAGGCATCTAAGGTGCAATTCCATGCTGCAGTGGATTCTAATGACGTATCTTCAAGAGTCATGGCTACATCTGTGGCTTTTCATAGATTGGCTTGGCTCAGCTGTACTAGTCTGTCACAGGATAACCAGGCTAAGGCCATGGATTTTTCTGTGGTGGGAAATTCTCTGTTTGGGGAGCAGACAGAGAATTACATGAAGAAAATGGATGAATATAGAACCACTTATAGGAGTGCACAGGCCAAGGAAAGGCAAGCCACTCCTCAGAGGCAGCCCCTCAGGGGCAGGGGCAGGCCTTTTCACAGGCCTTTTTACCAAGCCCAGGCCTCCTCTTCAGCTTATGTTCAGAGGGGGTTCTTCAGAGGGAGAGGGAGAGACAGATGGGGTACAAGCAGGCCTGCTCCCACCCCTCAGCCTAAAGCCCCTGCCAAACAGGCACCCTGATGGGATGCCCAGGACTGATTCTCCATTACCTGTAGGGGGCAGGCTGGCTTACTTCATCCAGGACTGGGAGTCTTTAACATCAGACAAGTGGGTCCTGGAAGTAGTAAGCCAGGGACTGGTTCTCAGCTTCAAAAAATTTCCAAAGATGAGAATCAGATATTTTCCACCTGCAAATCCACTAGAGACTCTTGCTTTGGAAACAGAAGTCTCAACCCTCCTTGCTCTCAGAGCTGTAGAAAGGGTTTCTCCCCTACACCAGGGCAAGGGACTGTACTCCAGGTACTTTCTTACCCCAAAAAAGACAGGAGAATGGCGGCCCATCCTGGACCTAAGATATCTGAACAAGCACCTTTTAAAACCAAAATTCAAAATGGTGACTTTGGGAATGATTTTACCCTCCCTAAGGCCAGGGGACTGGCTAGCTTCCCGGACCTCAAGGATGCCTACTTCCATGTTCTTATCAGAAGCTCCCACTGAAAGTACCTCAGATTCGAACTGCCCTCAGGCCATTATCAGTTCAGAGCAATGCCCTTTGGCCTTACCTCTGCCCCAAGGATATTCACAAAATGCCTGGTGGTAGCAGTTGCTCACTTAAGAAGGCAAAAGATTGCCATCTTTCCCTACCTAGACAACTGGCTCATTGTGGGTCAGTCTCCAGACCAGGTCAAATCACACCTGCAGGTTACTCAGCAGCCGCTTACCTCTCTAGGTTTTCTTCTCAATCTTCCAAAGTCAGTTCTAGGACCTGTCCAGCTACTCACCTTCATAGGTGCAGAACTGGACAAAGCAGACCAGAACCTTCCTTCCCTAGAAGGGTAAGGACCCTGGTGGCCCTGGCCTCCTCCTTCACCCTGCAGGTCTCTCGACCAGCAAGCATTTTCTACAGCTCCTAGGACACATGGCTGCTTCCACAGCTGTAGTGCAAGGAGCAAGATTTCAGATGAGGGACATTCAGTTCCATTTGAGAGCCTTTTGGTCTCAAAGAAGAGATCCCCTATCCAAGTTGATCCCAGTAACTCGAACCTTGATCCAGGCCCTACAGTGGTGGCAGGATCAGAGCAACCTGAGACAAGGGGTTCCTTTCATCCCTCAATCTCACTCCTTGACCCTTACTACAGATGCATCCCTTTGGGGATGGGGAGCTCACATGGGTGACCTCTCCACCCAGGGATTGTGGTCCCCTCAGGAATCTCCGCTCCACAACAATCTGTTGGAACTCAGAGCTGTTTTTCTAGCACTTCAGTTTTTTTCTGCATCTGTTCAGAACAAAGTGGTACAGGTCAGAACAGACAACACCACTACAATGTGGTACATCAACAAACAAGGGGGCACTCGGTCTTTGGCCTTGTGCACTGAGGCAATGAAGTTGTGGTCTCTGGCTTATTCCCTGAACATATCCCTCATAGCAGTTCACCTCCCAGGCAAGGACAATGTCCTGGCAGATGCTCTCAGCAGGATTTCCCAGGGCCATCACGAATGGTCACTGGATCCCCTAATACTGGGGTTAGTTTTTGCCAGGTGGGGCACCCCTCAGATAGATCTTTTTGCAGCCCCAGACAATCATCAACTTCCACTTTTTTGTTGCAGGCCCCCAGTGTTGGGCTCAGTCCCCTGGATGCCTTCCTTCTCGATTGGGAAGGGAAGTTCCTCTATGCCTTCCCCCTTCCCTCTCCTGTTCAAGGTGCTAGTCAAAATCAGATCTCAACCCTGCAAGACAATTCTGATTGCTCCAGATTGGGCCAGACAGCCCTGGTACCAACTTCCACTTTTTTGTTGCAGGCCCCCAGTGTTGGGCTCAGTCCCCTGGATGCCTTCCTTCTCGATTGGGAAGGGAAGTTCCTCTATGCCTTCCCCCTTCCCTCTCCTGTTCAAGGTGCTAGTCAAAATCAGATCTCAACCCTGCAAGACAATTCTGATTGCTCCAGATTGGGCCAGACAGCCCTGGTACCCACTCCTTCTGTCCTTAGCAGTACATCGTCCCCTTTGTCTCCCCAGGAACCACAATTTGTTAACCTGTGCCCAGGGGAGAGTTTGGTATCCGAGTCTCAAATCCCTCAACCTCAAGGCCTGACTCTTGAGGAGTTAGAGTTTGCTGACCTACACCTTTCTCAAGGTGTTCTCGAAATTTTGAAAGCTTCTAGGAAGCCTTCCACCAGGGCTACTTATAACTCTAAATGGAAAAGGTTTTCCATATGGTGCTCTGGGAAGCATATTTCCCCAGAATCTGCTTATTTGCCCACTGTCTTGGACTATATGGTCCATCTAAATTCTTTGGGGCTGAGACCAGCTACCCTGAAAGTGCATTTGGCAGCTATCTCTGCTTTTATTTCAGCAAGGAAGCCCTCTTCTCTTTCTGCTCACCCTGTATTTTCCAAGTTTTTCAAGGGATTGCTTCATACCAATCCACCATTCAGGGACCCTGCCCCTGCCTGGGATCTTAATGTTTTCATTGCTCAGCTGATGCAACCCCCCTTTGAACCTCTGTCTTCGGCAGAGCTTAAGTACTTGACTTGGAAAACTGTGTTTCTAGTAGCTATCACTTCTGCCAGGTGCATAAGTGAGTTACAAGCTTTGTCAGTGGAGACTGACTTTATCTCCTTTCACAGGGATAAGGTAGTCCTCAGGACTAACAGGAAGTTTTTGCCTAAGGTGGTTTCAGATTTTCACCTTAATCAATCTATTTCTCTTCCAGTGTTCCTCACTGACCACTCCTCCTCTGGTGAGAGGGGCTACACAATTTAGATGTTAAGGGCCCTTAGTTACGACATAGAAGCGTGCTAAGGGCTCACAGGTTTGACTCCCTCCAACTCTTTCTCACTTATGGTGAGGTTGGGAAAGGAAACCTGCCACTAAGAGATCCATTGCCAGGTGGATTGTCTCTTGTATCCATTTTGCTATCAAAAACTGAGTAAGGTTCCCCCTTCAGGCCTGAGGGCTCACTCTACCAGAGGTACAGCTGCATCCCTAGCTGCAGCCAGGGACATCCCTATCTTAGAGATATGTCAGGCAGCTACTTGGAAAACAGTACATACTTTCACTAAGCATTACTCTCTGGACATCCAGGCCAGGAGGGATGCTCGATTTGGCACAGCTGTGCTTCAGAGCCTATTTCCTAAGTAGGTTCTGTCCCCTCCTTCATGGAGGTACTGCTGTGTAGTCTGCAATTGTCATAATATAGCAAGACTTCATGTTGTTTGAAGAAAAAATTATTCGCCTTAGTAATGTTTCTTCTAATGGAGTCTTGCTATATTATGACCTCCCCCCAGCCTGCCCCTCTCAGAACCTCTACTCTGGGGGATGGGGTGGGCAGTCCAGTGTTGACACTTATTGATGCCCATCTTGTGTTTTCCACCCCTTCTTTTTGGGGTGTTTGGGTGTTGTGTTTTATATTATCTTATCTTATTTTCTGGTCCCCTGACTTGAGTCTTGGTGTTGGGACCAGGAAAATGTGTTAATATTTAAGTAGCCAGTTGGCTAGTGTAGGTTTACAGCTTCCACACAGAACCTTAATGAGTTTTGCTCGTAAAGATCTGACAGTTTCAGTTTGAAATTATACAGACAGAGCTTCTCTAACCGAGCTTGCACTCCAAGTTCCATGCCTGGCATGGTAGTTAACTGTTTCACCTCTGGAGCAGTTCTAAGGCTGGGACAAACTGCAATTGTCATAATATAGCAAGACTCCATTAGAAGAAGCAACATTACTAAGGTGAGTAATTTTTTCTTCTTATCGCATGCCTAGACTTTGGAATTCACTCCCCTCAGCCATTCGGCACGCTGCCTCTGCTTGCTGCCTCAACTCACTCCTTAAAGTCATGTTGTTGACCCAGAAATAGAAGCTTTAGAGGAATATATTGATCATATGTCTCTCCTACTGGAAGCCAACAATATGACCTCCCCCCACGATAATGGATGTCAGGGTACATCAAGAATAATTTCTCTACATAATGATGTTCGTAAGACCCTTTTAACTCCCCAAGGTACCCCAAGAATAAACACTACTCATAGTGAAGTACATAAAATTGCTTCAACCCCTCAGTGTTCCCACCTCCTTTCAGAACCACTGCCATTTCCTGATGTCACTACTTGGTCCACTATTGCACCCTCAAAACCCAATAAAAGAATTGATTCACAGGTAAAGGGGATTAGCACTTCTCCCTCAATCATGTTGCACAATTCTTATGAACCATTAGTTTCTCCTTTAACTGATGACATTTGTAACTGGAATCCAGAATCAACTAACGCCCAGGCTGACATCCCCCCCCTTCCTCCTCATAATAATATTACCCCCACTCAGATTTTCGTATTAGGTGACTCCATGATCAAATTTATAGATCGAACCATTTGCAACCCTGATAAAATAAACAGGACTTGTTCAAGCTACAGGGGAGCAAGGGTTTCAGACATAACTGCCATGACCAAAACTGCTTTATGTGCAGCAGGCAATAACCCTTTAGTTATAGTCCATGCTGGGACTAACGACATCACCAAAATCCCACTACAACAGCTTAAACAAGACATAGTTGCTCTTTGTAACTTACTAAATGAAAGGGGCTGTAATATCGGTATATCTGAAATTCTCCCAGTTCCCAGAGCCTCATCTTATATTCAAAAAAAGGTTAAATCACTCAATGAATGGCTCTGAAAATGGTGTCTTAAACAAGGTATGGCATGTATCACACATTGGGAGGACTTCAACGACAACCCCTCCCTATTCTGCTGGGGCGGTCTGCATCTCAGCCGAAGGGGAAGTTCTCTTCTTGGCCGACAGCTTTTGTCATTTATCAATAATTATTTAAACTAAAATGTAAGGGGGAGACAAGGCCCAAAAAGCCTTCTCTTAATACTTTACATAAACTGAACATCCTATCCTGTAATGCAAGAGCTCTTAACAAAATTAAAATGACAGAATTAGAGCTGAAAATTCAGGAATCCAATATAGGACTGATCGCTATTACCGAAACATGGGGAAACCAGGACAAACAATGGATAATGAATATCCCAGGGTTTAAACTCTATTACAAAAATAGAGTTAACGAACAAAGAGGAGGAGGAGTCAGTCTCTACGTTACTAACAATATTCCATCTTTCAAAACCTCCATATCAATATTAACAGAAAGTATTTGGGTTTACTTGCAACCTAAATGCCATCCCCAGATTCTGGTTGGCAACTGTTACCACCCCCCTTCCTCGGACCTTGCTTATCTCAATCAACTTTCTTCAGAAATTACCCAAATAGCAGATAAAGGGTCAGTGATAATTTTAGGGGATTTTAACCTCCCATCTATTAATTGGGATACACTCTCTGGACACAATCAGTATGACTTACAGTTAATTTCAACCATTACAGATCTTGGCCTTACCCAACAAGTTAGAGGACCTACACGTGGGAATAATATTCTGGACCTAGTATTGACTAATATGAATGCCTCCTTGTCTAACTTGCGGGTGTTAGACCCCCTGGGCAATAGTGATCATATGACACAATTCTATTAATAACTGCATGATAAAACAATATGAGAAGGCAAATTTCTCAAAAATCAATGAACATCTTATAGCTATACCTTGGGACTCAGTACTTACATCTCTCAATATTGATGATGCATGGAGCATCTTCAAAGATACTATACACAATCTAGAAAAAAATACATTCCAGAAAGAAAGAAGTACAATAATAAAGGCAAGGTTCCAGCCTGGTACAATAATAAAATCAGAAAGCTCAGTATTCACAAACAAAAATTATTTACATCTTTAAAAAAGTGCCAACCTGAACAAAAAGAAGGTAATCTTACTAAGTATAAGAAAGCACTTAAGGATCTAAAAACATCAATCATATTGTCTAAACGAAATCTAGAATTTAGAATCGCACATACTAAGGACTCACATAAAAGTCTTTATTCATAAATAAATAACAAAAAGGGCAACACAAATAAAATAGGTCCATTAATTATCGATAATACAACTATCCTCTCAGATAAGGTTACTGCAATAGAGTTTAATAAATATTTTTGCTCTGTCTTCAAACAGGATAAGGAGCCCATATTATATACCAATGCTAGTACATCTTCTAGCTATACTATCACCATTCCTGATACTCTTAAACTTTTAAAAACCTTGAAGCTAACAACTAGCCCAGGCCCTGACAGTATTACATCTAAATTTATTATGGGAACATACAATAACATTGCTATTCCACTCACCATCATCTTTAATAAATCTCTAGCAGAGTCTAATGTTCCTTCCGACTGGAAATCAGCCATTGTAACACCAATTTTCAAAAAAGGGGTACATCACAAGGCTGAAAATTACAGACCTATCAGCCTTACCTCCATTCCATGCAAACTCTTAGAAAAGCATATTAAATATTTAATTGAAGAAGAAATGCTGGCATTAAAAATAAATGATGTTGCACAACACAGATTTAAACCCGGGCATTCCTGTACAATGAACTTGTTATCCTTTTACAACTCAGTCAGTAGTTATCTCGATCTAAATATTCCAGTGGATGTTATTCTGCTTGATTATAGTAAAGCATTCGACAAGGTTTCCCATTTTATACTAATAAAAAAATAGTAGTATTAGGTTTCTCTAAATGTAGCGTGTCTTGGGTTAATAGCTGGCTATATAAAAGAACCCAAACTGTTAGGATTAATGGGGAATTATCAGACGAAAAATCTGTGACAAGTGGAGTCCCTCAGGGCTCGGTGTTAGGTCCCACTCTGTTCAGCATCTTCATCAGTGACCTTACTATTTCATCACAGAATACTTTATCTAAATTTGCGGATGATACTAAGTTGGGAGGACCTGTTGATAACGAAACTAATAGGAGTATTCTAATAAATGATCTTAAAAAAGTTGAATCCTGGGCGGTAACCAACAAGATGGCATTTAATGTGTCTAAATGTTCTATGCTACACTTTAGTAAAAAAAAAATCCCAAACAAATATACCATCTCAATAATATTATACTTCGGGAATCCCTCGTTGAAAAAGACCTAGGTATATTGGTCGATAATAGGTTGTCTTTTTCAAACCACTTTAATAAGGTTGCTAATAATGCTAATGTCCTCTTACATAGGATTAATAATACTTTCATTCTTAAAACAAAGGAATGCATTATGACTCTATATAAAACTCATGTTAGACCCCACTTAGACTATGGTTCATCCCTGTGGAGTCCCTATTTAGCCAAGGACATCACAGAAATGGAAAAAATTCAAAGAAGGGCCACTAAAATCATACCTCACCTTTCTCATTTCAATTATGAAACTAGGCTCCATAAAATAAAGCAAATATCTGCTGCAATTTAGAAGGCTAAGGGGAGATCTCCTTCAATTATTTAAAATCGTACAATCTGCTACATTAATGAGATCCTGTGGATTGTCTTTTGCATCCAGAAAAATAGTAGCTAGAATACATAACAAACACATTGAAATTCAGAAATCAAGAACAAACAGAAGACAGCAATTTTTTTACTATTAGAGCTCCAAGAGTTTGGAATTCTCTGCCACAGGAAATAGTTGACTGCCAGAATATTAATACATTTAAGCTTAAACTTGATAAATGGCTTCTGGACAGAACATAATCTAGTAATGATCCACTCTCGATGGGCTTTGGCCTTCTTTTGTCCAAATTACCAAGTTACCAAGTTACTTCTACCCCACCTGCACATGCACCTAACACCCTCCCATTCCCAGACTTAGTCCTGAGCACTTAAATCCTGACTGAGCATGGTAGCCCCTGCTGCCTGCTTAATTTCAACTGAATCATCTCTTGTCTCATGTCATCTTGTTGGTGGTACTGGAGTTATCATTATAATGTTGTTTATATATATATTTTATGAATATACGCGTTCTGTATATCTGTATTTAGATGTACTGTAAATTTTTGTATATAATTGTATATAATGTGCTGTTCTTACATTGCTGTTGTATATTGTTGTAGTGTTCTCAGTATGCCTTCCTGGTAAAACGTTTAAATAAATAAAAAATAAATAAATACAATATCCCTTTAAAATGGGTGGCTGACTGATGAAGAAATGCTATTATTGCAAAAAAAGAAAAATCTACCCAGCTGGGAGGAATGGGCAGTGGAAATTCTTAACCTCAAAATATAACTGGTTGTCATTTTACCATAATTTCTCAGCATGTTTGTGAATACATTAAGCACAGCTTATTTATTTCTAACAGTAATTTACATTGGGACACACTTCTGTATACCGCAAACTTCCTCTTTAAGGTCACTGGCAGCTTAACATATGTGTGTTTTTTCATTCACCTGTAACATTTTGTAATCACCAAATGCTGTTTTTAATGTATATGACCTTCTGGCTTACTGTACGGTTGTGCCCTAAGGGGTATTTTTCTGTCCTTGTCCCTTGTGTCATCTCCTGTACAAAAATGCTTCATTTTGCACCTTGACACTTAATGCCACCATGTAAATATATGTTTATTCCCCACCAGTGGAGACAACAATTGACAAGATAAAAAGTAATACCTTATACCCAAGTCAAACTATATAGTGTTATCTTGTGAGCTGATTATTTTACAGATGATAGCATGCCTTGCTGGCTAGATCACAGTGGGATACTGAACCAATAAAAGAGCAGCTTTCATAGTGATGATGTTGACATCACAAAATCCATACACGGTACTGATGCCAGCAATTGAAATCAAAGAGAACCCATCAAATCTTCAAACAGCTAATGTAAAAGGTATAACTGACATACAGATCTAGTATAAATCAGATATGCAAAACCTGATTTAAAATATTTTATTATCAGTTGTGAGGGGCCGGACTTTCCTAACTGCATTCTGCAGTTTGATAAGCAGACTAAGGAGATGCTGCCTGAAGCTCACCCTCCAAGAAAGGGGACTATTGTGCCCTTTTGGGCTGTTTCCTCTCAAGCAAACTGCATTTGCAGTTTGATAAGCAGACTAAGTAGAAGCTGCCTGAAGTGCACCCTCCAAGCAAGGTATGGGTTGGAACTCTAAATTTTGGCATCTACCCCTGGAGGAATCTCACTTGTCCCTATTTGCCTGTGTTTCTCACACTATGTGCAGCAATCCAGAAGCCCTCTAGGAAATACTGCCAAGAAATTAATGCTAGGACTGACCTCTGCTTGACATGTTTTTAATTTCTCACTTTAAGTAATGTTTATTCTGATGTAGAGATTTCTTAAGAGTTGATTTAAGTTTTGAGAGAGGTTTAAAGGTAGTGTGATGCTATCTGCCCTGAGCCCTGTGCCTCTTCCATTATCAGATTATATCTTTTAGCCACTAGAGGGCCCAGTTATAAGCACACTTACTCAATCCAACCCAATACAATGCAGTACAGTTCTTATCTCATTTCACTTATTGTGTGGTCAGTCTATCACTATTCATTAGTGCTTGCCCCCTCCTCCTTCTACTAATTGATACTGATTGATTTCCCAAACCCAGCCAAGCTCCTACCCAATCCTTCTGTGTGCTTCTACTCCTCCTTAGAGCTACTGATCTGCACACCAGGCTTGCTGTCTCTGGCAGGCATGACACTTCCTAATCCTGTCTTCTCCTATCCACTTAACAGACTGTGTCCATAACTCTCCTAGCCTTTGTATTTGCGGTGACATGGCATGCTCCTTGTACTCAAGTGTTTTCTTATTCCTAACCACCCTATCCATAGCGGCTCACCACAACAAAGAACAAGGATCAGGTCCACCTCTGGAAATTTCCCATCCTGTAACCAGAACCTCATTCCACTGCACCTCTCCTTATTTAATATGTCTACCTCCTTTTATCCTCAGCCCATAACCTTCACCCTTACAGTTTCTGCTCCCTTCATATATGTAATTCAGAGCATTCTCCTTAGCTTCTCTTCACTGCCACCCTAGAATTATGTCGCACCCATCATCACCTTGCGGAAGGTTGCAAAAGAAAAAACGCTTCTATCCTGCAAACACTAGATCAATAAACTGCTTCTCTTGCACCTTCTCTGTTCAGGTAATGTAGAGCTAAACTCTGGACTCCCATTACCACTTGCATCTCCCACAGAATTTGCATCTGCACCTGGACTTACGTTAATGTTAGTCAACATATTGAGCCTCGTAGAAAAGTTTGATCAGCTCCAAATATGGGCTGCCCATACTGAGCCGGATCTCATTATTATAACCTAATCTTGGCTCAACAGTAATCAACAAGTCTCCCTTCCTGGCTACAATCTTCATAGGGCAGAAAGGGAAGCCAGAGGGGGCAGTGTGGCCATCTACACTAAATCTAAGTTTACAGTCAGTGATATTCACTGTAAATCTAAGCCTAAGGAGTACAAAATCATATCTCTCAAATTACACCTTCCATCCACTGAATGTTTCACTATTATTGATGATTATTGCCCCCATCTGGTGGCACTGACATCCTCACTGTACTTAAATCCTTAATTACCTCCACCAACACTGAAACTTTAATACTTGGGGCTTTTAATATGGACTGGCTTACCCCCAAGTCACACAGCCTGAAATCCTTCTGTGACAAAGTTGGCTCAGCCCAGTTAATCAGTGAACCCACTAGAACCAATGCATCCAATCCCGACAACAGTTCTCTCCTTGATGTCATACTTTCTATGCATCCCCACAAAATTCTTCACTCTGCAGTCTTCCACAATGACATGACTGATCATGGGGTGGTTGTTTGTACAAGATCACAAATTATAGCCTGACAGCAACCAACACTGATAACTAATTGGTTATTTCGCAAGTTTAATGCATCAGACTACTTATCAGAGTTGAGCAAAATTAGATGGCAAGACCTCTACCTTGCCAAAATGATTGATGAGGCAATCACTGTCCTTAATGACAACCCCACTGTGCTAGCCAACAAGCATGCCCCTTTGATCAAAGTCAGGGCACGTAAAACATCCAACCCATGGTTTACATCAGATCTCAAGGCTACACTCCTGTGCTGTGATAAACTCTGGGATAAGACTAGAAAATCCAAAAGCCCAGCTGACTGGCAAGCATTCAGAGCAGCTAGAAACACCTGCATTAAACAAATCCGTGCAAGCAAAGCCAACTATTATGTCTCCACCATTGAACAGGCAAAAGGGAATTCCCAAAAAATCTGTCAGACACTCAAGTCCATCAAAGGTCAGCCTGTAGACCCCTCCATCCCCCTGAAGATCCTCAGCAATGGTAGGGCTGTGGAAAACAGCTGTCTAATCCTCGTGGAAATCAACAATCACTTTGTAACTGCTGGCCTAGCTTTTGACTCTTCGCCTTATGCAGCCTGTGGAAGCAACCAAGACTATAATAACATTGACTCTCAAACTTTGATCCGCCTACTCCAGTTGTGCACACTTAGCTATAAAGAAGTCAAAGATTCACTTCTTAACATAGATATTCAAAAAAGTACAGGGGACAAAGGTCTAGAACCTTTTTTTCTTAAACTAGGCTATATCGACCTTACTGCCCCTATCCTCCACATATTAAATCTTTCCATTTCCACTGCCACTGTTCCCTCCTGCTGGAAATCTGCCCACGTCCTCCCATTATTCAAGTCAGGGAACCCATGTGACCTAAACAACTATGGGCTCATCTCAATCTTACCTGTCCTCTTCAAAGTTCTCAAAAAGCTAGTTTACTCACAAATGAAACTCCATATCGAATCATCTTCAATCCTCAACCCTCCGCAATCTGGCTTCCAGCCCAACCATAGTACAGTCACTGCTCTAGCCAAAGTTACCTATGAATGGATCACAGCCATGGACTATAAGAAAGTTACTGGTGCAGTATTTTTAGATCTCAGCAAAGCATTCAACACTGTCGATCACAATCAGTTAGTCTCAAGCCTAATAAAAGTAGGCACCACCCCCCCTTGCTGCCCAGTGGTTTACCAGCTACCTACCTGGAAGGACACAGAAAGTAAAAGCTGGTGGCCTCGTTTCTGCATCCCTCCCAGTTGTCAGGGGGGTTCCGAAAGGCTCCATATTAGGTCCCATTCTCTTCTCCCTATACATCAATTACCTTGACGCACACATATACCAGTTCCATCTGCATTTCTTTGCTGATGATACTGTACTGTATACATCAGGCCCTACACTGGATGAAGTGAGGGATTTACTCCAAGCTAACTTTGTACAACTAGAAATCATCCTAATCAATGCCAAACTACTCCTCAATGCCAAGAAAACTAAGGCCACAGTCTTTGCCCCAAACACCACCTCCACTTCCTTTGAAAACACACACAAAAAATTCATCACTACCTCCCTAGGTGAAGCCCTTGAAATCACCTCCAAATTCAAATATCTTGGTATGTGGCTAGACAACAACCTTTCCTTTCATGACCACCTTGATGATCCGGCAAAGAGGCTCAAAATTAGGCTAGGTTTCTTCTTCCGTAACAAGTCCCTCTTTCCATTGGATACCAGAACTAGGCTGGTCCAGGCCACTTTCTTACCATTACTCGACTATGGATATCTAATCTTTTCCACCGCAGCAGCCTCAGGACTCAACAAACTAGACATCCTGTAGCACCGTGCCATACGGTTCATGACAAACCTACCCTACAGACCCCACCATTGTGATTTGTACCTAGCCCCTGGCTGGACATCACCCTCAACTAGACACACACTTCATGCTGGTATCTGGACTCTTAAGCTACAATACTCCTGAACCAGCCCCTGAAATATCTCACAACCCTTCTCTGTATTTCCCATAGCACCTACTCTCTTAGGAAAAATGACCTCCTCCTCACTGTACCGAGAACTTGTAGCTCACTCGGCAAGCTGACCATATTGAGCGTACTCCCAACTATCTGGAACTAGCTCCAAGGCATACTGAAGCTTCCCGGTACTGTCCCTGTCAACCTATTTGAAAGGTTGGCTGCAGCAAAAATGAAAGATACATGCAGCTGCTTCTAAATCCCAGCTCACTGCTCTAACCCTAGCCCACTGTTTCCTCTTACTTACTTAGAAATTAGCTGCCTTGCTGCTCCAAAACAAGCACTTTGTACCTCTTGTCTGTACTTGTATTTTTCTACGTCATTGTCATTTTTATGCAACATGTTAATGCTTGCCCATAATTCTGTACTTTAATTTGTGCTGTTTTTTTGATTATGCAATCTGTAACTACCTGTCTGTGTCAAAGGACCTCCTTGTGAATGAGCTTGCTCAACTGAGTTTTCCTACAATAAACTTGAAGTTGAACTAACTCACATATGGCTCTACTACATGTGAGTTACAGTCCTGACCCCTCATACTGGCAGATAAATTGCATGTTTAGAGCCCAAGCCACAAAATAGATTGGGATATGCACAGTTTTCATGTTTCCCAGACATGAAACTCTGTGCCTCAATGCCTGTCCACACCATATGGTATGCACAGCCCCTTCCCACTGCTCTCCATGGCTATAGAGCTGCATGGGTATGGCACTAGGGGAGTAGTAATTGACACTGGACATCAAAGCAGATGCTTGCGTTGGTGCTGTAGTTCTGGATGGAGCAGGTGATCATGAGATATGGTAGTCCTGCAAGGTCCCCAGCACAAACACTCATGCATACATACTTACAGTTTTACTGTTGTTCTCCCCTTCCATCCAAGGAATCATCTCCTACAATGGCTTACCCTGGCCCCAGAGAGCCCCTTGTCTAACCCAGGCAGGGCCCAGGGCTACATAAATAAAATAGGAATTAAAGTTGTTGAACTAATCAGTTGGAATATCAGGAAACCATCACAAATGAGTCTCAGCTAAATTGACTGAATACCACCTATAATAAAATGGAAAGAAAAATGCTGAAAGCCAGTTTCACCTGTGATTTTATCCCAGCACAACCTCACAGATGAAACAAGTGTGCACAGAACAGCTTACTTCTGACTGTAAGCACCATAAACACATAACTGAACTCATTTTATAACTCCAGCAAGGCACTTCTGAGTCAGTTTCACTGGAATTACTTCACTTCTCTGGTGGCTGAAGGCACTCAGCTTATGACCTCATGCCTCACAATGCAAGCAATGTGTAATGTTATCCCAGCTGGACACAAGTTCTAGAGTTACTTATTGCCTAATTATGTTTTAGATAAAAGATCTTGAATAAGGCAAGAGCAAAGATTTACACAATACACAGTGGGACTGATTCTCCAAGCTCCTGGCATGGTGTAAGGGGCTTGTGCCACAAGGAATGGTGCAATGTGTCCCTTGCTCCAAAAGATGTGCCAGGAACAATTCTCAAAGGCAGTCTGCATCAACTGCAGGATGCCTGCAACAAATGGAGCTTGCGCTGCCCGTGTGCCACAAAATGGGCTGTGGCATGGTACTAAGGGGCATGTGGAAGACACAAGCTGCCAAATCCCCTAAACTGAGATTCTCAAAACTTTCCCAGAGAGTGGATATCTAAGTCCCCTTAGACCAGCTGGGCTGGTCTAAGGGTACTTAGAATATCACCCTCTGGGAGGGTTTGACCACTTGCACCACAAGTGAAGTCCTCCCTCACATGTATCGTGCCTCCCCCAACATGCCATTCTATAAGAAAGTTTAATTACATCTTTACCTGGTGGTCTAGTGGCCCCCTGACATGCTGATATATGAGAAAGGTTAATTAAATCTTTACCTGGTGGTCTAGTGGTCCTGTATATGAAAATGTGTAAAACTATCTATTCCTGGTGGCCTAAAGGACTCCCACCCCTGCAGGTAGTGCCCACCACCCAGATCCTCCCCAGCATGAACCCTGAGCTGGTGACTGGCATGGCCCTCCTCTCACCACTGTGACTGGCCTCTGACTGAACTGTCATTAAGTGCATACTGTATACGGTATGCACTTAGTGACAGTTAAGTCAGTGGTTGTCCACGGTAGTTCTTAGAAATTCTCCCTTCAGGAGAGTTCTGTGAATACCACATTTGGGGATGTGCCAGCTTGCATTTACCACATGCCCCCTCACACCATATGGTAGCCAATTCTTGGGTACACTGATGGTGCAAGCCCCGGTTGGGGCAGACAGCCTAAGGTTGATGCAGGCTACATTTTTGAATAGCTCAGGGGGGCAGTTTTTGATGCAAGGTGTCACTTGCTCCATATATGTTTGGTGCTGGCACCTTACGTCAATCTCAGGGCTTTGAGAATTGAGCACATTGAAGAGGATTATGCCTAGTATTAACTCCTGCAGCACCCCTCTGGTGACCTTGTCTTCTTCAGAGTAAACACCACTTACCACCACCCTATGACTCCTGTTACTTAGCCAGCTTCTTACTACTGAATCAATTCAGTAGAAATCAATAGTACTAGTACTGATCCATGTGGTACCCTGCTGGTGACCTTGCCTTCTTCAGAGTGAACACCATTTACCACCACCCTCTGACTTCTGTTCTTTAGTCAGCTTCTTACCACTAAATCAATTCAGTAAAAACCAATACAATCAATTCAGTACAAACCAACAAAATCAATGCAGTACAAATCAATAAAACCAGTACAACATAAATCAACACAATCAGTACAGTACAAATTAGTACAACCAGGAAAGTACATATCAATACAACAAATATAGTACAAATATGTACAATCAATACAGTAGACATCAGTACAAGCAATACAGTACAATCAATGCAATTAATGCAGTAGTAATAAACACAATCAATAAAGAAGAAATCAGCACAATCAATTCGGTACAATCAATACACTACAAATCAATAAAGCAATACAGTACAAATCAGTACAATCAATACTGTACAAAACAGTACAGTCACTACAGTACAAAGCCATACAAGCCATGCAGTACAAATCACTACAACCAATGCAGTACAAATGAATACAATTAACACAGTACATTATCAATAAATGAAGTACAAATCAGTAAATAGTCAATACAACACTAGTCAATACAGTCAATACAGTAGAAATCAATACAATCTGTACAGTACAAATTAATATAATCAGTACAGTCCATATCAGTACAATAAATAAATACTGTCCATATCAATATATTCAATACAGTACAAATCAATACAATACAACCAACACAGTCAATGCATTACAAATCAGTTCAATCGATGCAGTATAAATCAACACAATCAATGCAGTACAAATCAATATAATCGATACAGTACCAACCAATAGACAGAGGGCATCAAACAGGTATCCACACTTCCCAACAAGATCACCTACCAGGGTACAATACTGTCCGATAAGTCAGAAATCTGGAAAATAGCACATGTGCTGCCTTTTTTCAAATCAGGTGACCCTGCAGACCTGAACAACTACCACCCAATTTCCTTCCTATCTCTACACCAAACTCCTTGAGAAGCTAGTTAATACCCAAGTAAGAGATTACCTCAATTGGACAAGCCTAGTAAGCCTGACCCAATCTGGATTCAGACCTGTGCGCAGTACTACTACTGCCCTTGCATCCATTACAAACGATTGGCTCTTTGTCATGGACAAGAGACAGGTCACAGGGGATGTATTCCTGGATCTCAGTAAAGCTTTCAACACAGTCGATCATGCTTTACTTCTTGACTCACTAAATTGTCATGGCATTACTGGACCTGTGCTGAGTTGGTTCACCAGCTATCTGTCAAGAAGATGGCAGCAGATCAAGGCAGAATGTATACTCTCCCCACTCCTTCCCCTTACAAGGGGAGTACCACAAGGCTCAATCCTTGGACCTCTTCTGTTCATGATTTACATAAACTCCACCGGGGCCAATGTCAGCAAAGCTAAGTTACTTTTATTCGCAGAAGACACAGTCCTCGATATCTCCAAACCTCAGTGAGCTAAGTATGCACGGAGCTTTAGGCTGAATTTGATCTCCTCCAACAAAATCTTTTATGGTCTAAACTTCTACTAAATGCTCAGAAAACTAAGGTCATGTACTTCCACTCCAACCATCTGACCACAGTTCCAAAAGCTCTCTCTCCTCTTTGCTGCCCATAAAATCCCTCCTCGCTGACAACCTTGAAACTGTCAACAAATTTAAAAACCTCATTTGTGAATTAGACCACCACCTAACGTTCTCAGCCTGTATCACTTCACTCGCAAAAAAACTAAGGCAAAGACTGGGTTTCTTTTTAAGAATAAATCCCTTTTTTCAACAGAAGCTAGGCTGAGATTGGTACAGACCACATTCATCCCTCCCCTTGATTATGCTGATATAATCTATGGACATTGCTCAGACTCCCTGCTTGAACATAGAAACATAGAATTTGATGGCAGATAAGGACCGCTTGGCCCACCTAGTCTGTCCATTAAACAGCTCGATGTATTCTACCATAGGTCTGTACAATTCATCACTGATGCCCACTGTCGCACACATCACTGTGATTTATACATTTCCCAGGGCTGGACTTCCCAATACACAAGATGGTTCATCCACTCACTCACATGGTTCCTACATATCCATCCTTTTTCAACGAACTACCTGCCACTATCTGCTACAGAGCAGCTCAGTCATTTTGCCAGATGTTCCACACTCCAGCTCCCACTTCAGCCAACTGGCTATGTCCAGTGTCCTTCCAACTGCCTGAAGTAAAGCACAAGCTGCCCCAAAACTTCAAAATCTTGTTTCATTAAATATTTTTAAAAACCTTGTCAGCAGAAAATTGTTCGACTCCTGTACATGCCAATCTCAAAAATAACTTTATCATATACTTATCCTCCTAATTATGTCACTGTCACACCCTCTTCTCATTAGAGCTGGCTAAGCATCAACTTACTACAAAGAGGATAAGTATGTACCCCATACTTGTGCCTCCTATCCTTCTGCCTATCCTTCTGTATTTACCCTCTGTTGCATCACCTATCTTCATGCTATCTCACAACCAAACTCCTACCTGAATATACCTATCTTTCTTGACTGCTCTGATTGTAAAAGCTCCCATTATTCAGGTTAGGCACTTACCTCTGAAAGTCTAGTACTTTTACTCTTGCACTTGTAGCTAACCTCATAATGATTAATATGACTGTTTCTATTGTATACAAAAAATATATATTTCTCTATTGTTCATCCATGTATCTAACCTGTTCCATTATGTTGACTATTGTAAAATATTATTTCTGTATTTGTACTGTTTCCTAGTTGTACATCTTGTACCAAATTGTCCGTTCAGAACCTCCTTGTAACTGAGCATGCTCAATAGTGTTATTCCTGCTAATAAACTTGACTTGAACTCATTCTCATGGAAAGGATCCCCATCTCACCAAAAAGGATGTTGGACTTAGTTGTTTTTTGGATTGTTTTTTGCCAGACTTTGTTTTTTAATGACAGTGCAAAGTTGGGGTTTAACATAGAAACCCTAGCTCAACCCTAACTACAGGGGTACTACTGCGCCTCTAATATATATGTGATAGATAAATCACTCTGAGGTGTGCAGTCACGCTCTGATATACACATACATTGGTGTGCATTGACATTCTCAAGGCCGCAGGCTGAATGCATCAACCACCCAAGGTGTGCATATATCAGAGCATGACCGCACACCTCAGAGTGGTTTATCTATCTTATAAAATGTTAAAATTGTCTTGGAGGGGGATAAAAGTGCAGGTGTGCAGTCATGCTCGATATATGAGGACAGTGGTGGATGGGGAGAAGGGGAGTGTGGCCCTACAGGGGGACCTGGGGGCTCCAGAAAGGTGATCTAGAAGGAGGAAGTTGAGGTTCAATGCAGGGAAATGCAAGATACTACACCTGGGAACCAAAAACTGGGCCAAGTGTATACCCTGGGGGGGAAATGCTACAAGTCTCGATGGCTGAGAGGGAGCTGGGGTGGTGGTAGATGTCAAGATGAATAACTTGGAGACTTGTAGGAGGGCAGTGGCAAAGGCCAACATGATGCTTGGATGCATTGCTAGGGAGCTCACCTCCAGAAGGAGGGAAGTGATACTCCCACTGTATAACTGCTTGGTGAGGCCGCACCTTGAGTACTGCGTACAGTTTTGGAGGCCACATTTAAAGAGGGACATTGAACTCCTGGAGAGGGACCAGAGGAGGGCAACCAAAATGATTTGGGGCTTGGGGGATAGGACCTATGGGGAGTGGCTTAAAGAGCTAAATATGTACACATTGAAAGAGCGAAGGGACCAGGGGGACATGATAGATGTCTTCAGGTACATGAAGGGGGTAAATAGGGGAAGAGCAGTCATGGTGTTCTGAAGGAAAGAGGGGGACAACTAGAGGGCATGGGTGGGAGCTGGAGGGGGGAGATTCAAGGGAGAAAGGAGGAGGGGCTACTTCACTGAGAGGGTGGTGGAGCCATGGAATGCACTGCCAAGGGAGCTGGTGGAGGCAGAAACGGTGGAGGGGTTAAAGTGAGAGTGGGACAGGTATGGGGAAGGGTTCTGGAAGCAAAAACCAGTGCAGCGAGATTATATCCATGACTGGGAAGGGAGAAGCCAGAGAGGGAGAGGGGAGCAACAGGTCAGTTCTCAGGGTGGGGCTGATCAAGTAGCTGAACCACGAAACACCGTTAGGCCTATTCTGCTGGCATTTTAGTATGTTAGTATATGCACAGTCACGTGATGTGTTCTAACAAATCAGCTGACAATTTTTTCTACTCATTTTATAAATATGTATATATATATATATATATATATATATATATATACACTGTACATACATACATACATACATTCCTCACCACTATGGTTAGGGTTAAGTAGGCAGTTTAATAATAATAATAATATATTTATTTTTAAGGCACCTTTCAAAGTATCAAGACACCTAACAAATTTTAAAACACGTTAATTTTCTAAGTCATAAAATAATTAAACAAATAAAACAGATAAAACTTTACAAAGTTAACCTTCACCAAAAGCCTGAGCCTATAGATATACGTTTTTTTTTTTGTGTAACATTTTTATTTGCATTTCCAAACACTTACAACAAAACAAGTAAACAAATATAAGTCTCACTTCGCCATGGGCAAGGAGCCATAGAAGGCTAACAACTTTTCTACTTCATCACAGTATTTACTATACATTTAGCCATTTTAAATACATAAAAAACTCAGCATCCAGTGGCGCATACCGTTTCCATTTCTAATAAAAAAAAAAAAACTTTTTCCCCCCAACCCAAAAGCCAAATTAAACCAAAACCATATCATTAACTATTTACAATGATCCACATTCAACATCTCATAAATACTGCAGAGCAGTTAATAAGAATCCTCACTAGGTTACTAAGACATCGAAGATGTTAACCCACGAGTACGGAGCATATGTGTTATAAGGGAAACTACTTGGGGACAGATACCACTTCACAGGACTCCATCCAGTTATCTACATTTTCCACCCTTCCCTTCTCTATGCCCTCCAGTCCTGCTGGGAAAGAGCCGAGGAGGCAGATTCCATATAACTCCAAGATCTCTGCTCTTTCTTGGATCTGATAAGCCCTCCTCTCCATAGCCAGAGCTGATGCTGCCAAGGCTTTCCATTGAGTGAGAGAGGATCTTTTGCAGAAATCAAGTGTTTAAAATACACTGCCTGGCAGTACTAAGGCCACCTTAACCACTTCCTGTGCATACCTCATGCCCCCTCCACCCATTCAATTCCAAATAATATATCTATCGGTGCATGGATATCCCGGCCCCAGCTTTCTGCTTAAAACTCCACCACTTCCTTCCAAAAGCTCTGTAGTCGGGGACACCTCCAGAAACAGTGAAATATGTGCCCACCTCCTTATTACATCAGGGCATACTTCTGAGACCTCAGGCGGCTTTTGTGGACCATTGACCGGAGGTAGAAGAGCCTGTGGACAAACTTGTAGGCCGACTCCTTGTATTTGTTTGATAGCAGTAGGCCCATATGTGTTTCCACTATTAGCTCCAATTCGATTCTGAATCTCGACCCCAAGGTCCCTCTCCCACCGTACTCTCCTGCTCGAGCTATCCTCTATCAGACCTTCCCTCAGGATCCACTACGGCACCTATTATTCCTTTAGGGTTGCTCCGGGCCTTACAGCTTGCCCCTTCCAAGTTCATCTGCCGCATGGGCTGAGTGCCTGGTTCCCCCAGCCTACGAGCAAAATCTCTCGCCTGCAGAAATCTGAATGTATGACTGCCCGGGATCCCCCATCTTGTCCTTAGCTCCTCTAAAGAGGAGACATGCGGGCCCTTGTACAGGTCCCTCACACACTGGATACCTCTTTCCTCCCATACCCGAAAGCCCTGGTCCTCCAGTCCAGGCAAAAAGAGGGGATTGCCACTCAGGGGGAGGAGTAACGTCTCCACCTTGTCATCCCCAACCCTTGCCCTTATCTGTTCCCACCCCTCCAGGGCCCATGCTACCATCGGGCTGGGGCATGGTTGGTGAGTATGCCTTCTACCTCCTTCCTCAAAAGGCTGAAAGCCGGCCTTTCACCCTCCCCTCCAGGTCTAGCCAGCTTGCTGCCCTCGGACAGCCACCCAATCTTTAATTATCCTTGCCTGTGAGGCTAAAAATAGCTTTTAACATCTGGGAAGCCTAAGCCCCCTCTTCTCGTCTCTAATTTCAGTCTCTGCAGGCTGATTCTGGGCTTCTTCCCTTGCCAGAGATACCCGGAGAATCCCCTGTCCAGTCTCTTCATATCCTTTTTGGTGACACCTAGGGGAAGCATCTGTAAGTAATATAAAATCCTGGGCAGGATATTCATTTTATGATGTTCATCCGGCCTAGCCATGACACCGGGTATGCCCTCCACCTTTTCATGTCCCTTAGCACTTCCTCGATCATAGGCGTGTAATTCAATCTATATAAATCAGCTAATGATCTTCCAATACTAACCCCCAGGTATTTCAAGGCCCCTTTCACCTCCCGCAGCCCCCATTTTTGTAGGTCTTCTGACTGTCCTCCACCCAAGCACATTGCCTCAGATTTTGTCAAGTTTATTTTGTAACCAGAGAACAGTGAGAAGCTGTCAATTAAATCTAACACAGCAGGTATGGATTCTTCTGTCTGACTCAGGTACAGAATCATATCGTCAGCATATAGGGATAATTTATGCTGCCGCCCCCCTGCACCCAGAACTCCCTTCACCCTCTCGCATTGTCTGATGGCTGCAGCCAAAGGCTCCAAGGCGAGGTCAAACAGCAGAGGAGAGAGAGGGCATCCCTGCTGCGTCCCCCTAAAGAGTTCAAAGACTTGTGAAAGGCCACCATTCACCACCATTGCTGCTTTTGGTGACCGGTACAAGGCCCTCACCATGTTAAGAAACCCCTGACCAAGCCCATAGCACCCTAAGGCCTCCATCATATATTCCCACTCGATCCGGTCAAACGCCTTCTCAGCGTCCAGGGCCAGAACTAGAGTGGACCCTGGACGACGAGAGGAAACATGCACCACATTCAGCAGTCTCCGGACATTATGATATGAGTGCCTCCCTTTTATGAATCCAGTTTGATCTGGGTCCACCAGGCTAGGCATCAGTATCTCGAGTCTGCCTGCCAGAACCTTCGCATATATCTTGGCATCCACATTCAGTAATGAAATAGGGTGGTAGGCGGCACACTCCCTGGGATCTTTACCCTGCTTAGGGATCACACATATAGTCGCTATATCCATAGATGGTGGCAGGGACGCCCCCTTCCTAGTGCCTCTATATACTTCCCAGAGCAGATCCACTACCTGATGGCCCACTGTCTTATAAAATTCAATGGGAGCCCATCTGGGCCAGCTGCTTGCCCGACCTGATACCTTTTGATGGCCTTCCTTATTTCCTCCTTAGTGATATTAGCCTCAAGGGCTTCTCTTTGCTGTTCAGACAACTACCTTAATCTAACTCCGTCCAGGAACTGTTCCATCTGCCCTAGTCCCTTCTGCCTCTTTTGATATAGCTTACTATAAAATTCCGAAATCTTTCCCTAATGACCTGAGGGTCCTCGTTACATTCCCATGCCTGTTCTTTATTTCCGGTACCCTGGCTTTGCCCTTCTACCTTTAATCAAATTACAAGAAGGGACCAGGTTTATTCCCATTCATAGAATCTCTGCTTCACTAGCCATAGTCGTCCCTGCCTGCTCCTCAAGCATATTATTCAGCTCTCTCTAGCAGCCTGACTCCGGTTCACTGGCTACGACCCCTTGAGTACCTGTCCCTCCAGTTCCTTAACCCTTTGGAGTAAAGTCTCATATTTTCTGTTTCTTTCTTTTTTGTACCCCGACACAAAGCCAATAATAGCCCCTCTCAGGTAGGCCTTCCCCGTGTCCCATAGAATCTGTGGAGAGGGAGCCGTTTCCTTATTCAGGTCTACATATCTCTTCATCTGTGCAGCCAAAAACTCCCTAAATTTCTCATTCCCCATCAAGCATGAGGGAACCTCCACTATTTAACCTCTCCTTGAACCTTCCATTTCTATCGTCAGAGTGACCATGGCATGATCAGATATATGGATAGGTTCATGTTGCTACTCAACAACCTTTGATACCACCCCTTCAATGTAGATATGATCTATCCTCAACCAGGTCTTATGGGGATTAGAAAAAAAGGTATATTCTCTTATTTTTGTGTTCGCCGTCCTCCACACATCTATTAAGTCAAGATCCAACAGACCCTCTCTCCATTCCTTTAAAAATTTGCCCCCTTTGCCCCTACCCTTCGAGTGGTCCATCACCGTGTCAGGGGTGCAATTGAAATCTCCCCCCAGAATTAACCCCTTAAATTGTTCTTTCACCATTACTTCTAACATATGCCTGTAAAACTGGGGCTCAGTGACTGCAGGGGCATATACACTACCAAACGTAGTCGGATTTCCTCCAAGCATTCCCTCCACAAACACATATCTGCCTTCCCTCCTGTCAGACACTGTTCTGGTTACCTGAAAGGGGAGATCCTTGTGTATAAGAACTGCAGCCCCCCTCTTACACGAGGAGAAGGAAGCTGCATATACTTCCCCATCCCAATTCCTGACTAACTTTCTATGCTCCGATGGAGTCAAATGAGTTTCTTGCAAAAGGCCTACCTGCGCTCCAACCCTCCTTAAAGCAGTAAGAAGCAGGGTCCTCTTGATAGGGGACGATACACCCCGAACGTTCCATGACACTACTTTTACTTTAGGTTTGAGAGCCATCACCCTTGTAAACTTCTTTTTACTCCTTTCCTTCCCCTTCTCCACTTTACTCTCGGCCCTCCCTGTCTAGTAACCTGATAACTTTTTCCGTTTTGACATGTGGATCGAATACAACATTTAACACAACAACCCCCCAACCAAGAGATGACCCCCACAACTTATTTACAATATACCCCAAATCGAGCCCATACAAGGCGTACAAACTTGCTCACCAGTATGTTCCCTTCCCAGAAGCAAAGCAGGGCTTGAACCATAGAAAAAATGAAAATTCTCTACTTTCAACCTTCCCCCCCTCTCCCTCAGGCAACTGAAAGACTTCTTTCCGCAACATAAATCCACATCCATGCACAAACACATATATCTCCCCCACCCCCAGAGCTGTGGAACAACCTTTTAATTAAGAGAAATCTGGCACGGTTCTTTAGGGTCCCCTGGGACTAAAAGATTAAACCCCGCAGTTCTCAGACCCCTCAATAGTCCATAGTAGTTCCTTGTCCCTTTTTAGTGCAGGCTCCTCCACAGTGCCTCCACGACAGGATCGCACCATGAGGGTCCCGTTAGGCCCCGCACCCATATACCCACGCGCAGGCCCCCCTGGAGACCCTCCGTGCTTTTCCTCCAAAAGTCATGACCACGTCCACAGTTTCATAAACAGTTCCATATGATGGGGTAGGATCCAGTCATAGTCATATAACTTGTAGGATATCTGACCCGAATGAATCTCATACATAAGGAAGTCAATCACCCAACCTCTGGTAAAACACTGCTAGCCACCACGCTCTCCCTAGGTTTATAAGATGAAAAGAGATGAACACTGGACACATCCCTGGCTACCCCATTTTCTTTTGGAGCTCCGCAACAAAACTCTTCACCTTTTCCACCTCCCAGAAGCTATAGGTGGCCCCTTCATGCTTGATTTTCAGTATGGCTGGGAACACTATGAACCAGTCCACACCCAGCCTCTGGCAAGTCGCAATCACATCATTAAATTCTCTTCTCTTTCTACCAATTCGAGGTGAATAATCTTGAGAAAGAAATAAATGTACCCCCTCATACTGAAGCTCAGGGAGAGATTTATAAGCTCGCCACATCTCCTGCTTGTCTTGATAATTATGGAAGCGTATGATCACTTGTCTAGGTGGCTGGCCATTCTGTGGTTTGGGCAGGACCACCCGATGTGCCCGCTCTAGCTTCAACCTTCCTCCTTTTGGCTGTATTTCTAGGAGCTTGGGCAGGGTTTTGGCACAGAAGCCCAGGATATCGGGGCCTTCCTTTCCTTCTGGTAGCCCCCTCAGTCTCAGATTATCTCTCCTTAAATAGTTCTCCTGGTAATCCAGTGCCTCCCTCATTTCGGCCACCTGTTTCTCCAGCTCGGTGATCCATCTGCCCAGAGGGTTCAGTTCATTCTCTGCTGTCGCAATTCGGCCCTCCAGCTCCTCGACCCTCTCATTCTGCCTCTCCGCCTGCGATTCCACCAATGCGAGCCTCCCCTCGATTTTGTTCTTGAGGCTCTCTAACTTGGGTGCGAGTGCTGCCATGAGCTGATCTTTCAGCTCGCGCCCCAGAGCCGACATCTCTGCTGCCGAGAGGGAGATCGGGCCTGCATAGCTCATTGCAGGCCCAATCACGGGCTTTCTACTGCCTTTGGCTGGTGTTTTCTGAGTTTTCGCTGCCGTGGTGACCACAAATTTGTCCATTCTGTCTTCCGATATGCTCGGGTACCATTATTCGGGTGTCGGTTGCAATTATTAGGCGGTTTTTCTACAACAATTAAGCCCGAAGGAGGGAGTGCTGAAAAGGCACGTCCTCACTCCATCTCACGGTCACGTGACCCCAGATATACATTTTTAAAGATTGTTTAAATCCCTCCATGGTTGTGCACTCCCGTAACCATCGGAGTAGAGAATTCCAGAGGGTCGGGTCCACGTGCACAAATGCACGGGCCCAGAAGATTTCAAGCAAACCCTGGGGATGTCTAGCAACCCCTCATCAGCTGAGTGAAGCAAACATCCAGGGCAGTAGGGGATCAGAAGCTCTTTCAGGTAATCTGGGATGAGTCCGTCTAGGGCTTTAAAAGTCAAAACACCAGCTTTAAAGGTGATCCGCCACTGTACCGGCAGCCAGTGCAGTCCACACTGCACCGTTGTAATATGACAGGACCTAGAAGTTCCCATCAAAAGCCAGGCTGCAGCATTCTGCACTAGCTGCAAGTGCTGGATTTCCACCCCAGGTAGCCCTAGGTAGAGGGAGTTGCAGTAATCCAGGTGTGAGGACACAAAGGCGTGAACCAGCGTAGGAAGATCATCGGACAGAATGAGGTGTTTAACCCTGGAGATATTCCTCAGATGGTAAAAAGAGGATCTGACAATAGCTGACACCTGCAAATGGAGAGTCAGCCCCTTGTAAAACATTACCTCCAGGTTTCACACCCATTCATAGGACAGGAATGAAACACCCCCAAGAAAGAGCCCAGAGGGTGAACCCACCCCCGACCCCCCTATCCGGCACGCTGGATCCACAACCAACACCTCAGTCTTATCTGAGTTCAATTTTAGCCAGCTAGAATCCATCCACTCCTGGATTTCTGTGACACAGCTGTTAAAATCTGAGAGCTTTATCTTGGTCAGGTGAAAAAGATAGGTAGAGCTTTGTATCATCAGCATAGCAATGAAACCTCAGCCTACACCTTCTTGCAATGTTTCTGAGGGGCAGCATGTACACTGCAAACAACATGGGAGACAACACTGAGCCCTGAGGGACCCCACAAGACAGAGAAAATGGGTCTGAGGAATAAACCTCAGACACCACTCTCTGAGTTCTTCCAATGAGGAGAGATGAAAACCACCTGAGGACTGTCTCTGAAAGTCAGCAGATGAACCTCAGGTGAACAAGTAGCACCCCCATGGTCCACAGTGTCAAATGCTGATGAGAGATCCAGAAGAACCAAGATGGAACAGTTTTTCCGGTATTTAGCCATCAGGAGATCACTGAACACCCGAACCAACACTGTCTCAGTACTATGCCTCTTTCAAAATCCAGACTGGAGGGGTTAATAGATGTCATGGATGGCCAAATGGTTCTCCAGCTGCACAGCCACCACTTTCTCAATCACCTTCCCCAAAAAGTGAAGGTTAGAGATTGTTCTGTAGTTTGCATGACAGACTGGGTCCAAAGAAGCTTTCTTTAAGAGTAGTGTTACCACCATCTCCTTCAGGAAGCCAGGAAACTCACCTGTTTCCAAGGAGCACCAGACTATCTGTGCTAGAACTGGACTGACAGACTCAAGACAACCCAAAATCAGGGAATTTGGTCCAGGATCCAAACTACAGCACGTACAGCGAGCACCTTGGACAATCCACATGACATCCATGAACTCTGGTCGGTCAAAGGTACTCCAGGAAAGTTGAGGAGTAGTGGCCTCATAGAGTGTGCTGGCTGGAGTACCGCCCTAATGTCGGCCACCTTAGCCACAAAGAATTAAGCAAGTCCATTACACTTTATTTGTGAAAAGGCTTTTTGAACTTGTAGACAGGCTGGGTTGCACAGTCTGCCCACTGTTTGAAAAAGCTGAGCTGGTCAATTCTGAGTGGCTGCAATCTCTCCAGACAGGAACTCTGTCTTCTTACGGGTGACTACAGATTAATAGACTTGATAATGATCCATCAATCATCAGCATCATGGGTGGATTTCTGCTAGCAGTGCTCTAACCTTTGTTCTAAGTCACCACGTCTCCCTCAAAATCCATCAAACTATGGGGACTGAGGGCGAAGAGAGAGAGGGCAAACACGGACTGGAGCAATGACATCCAGGGCTGCCAAAATGGCTGAGTTATAGGCCACCACAAGGGTCTCTGGTTCACTGCTTGCCACTGGGAGGGATGATAGGTCAAGTACTGCCACCAGGCCTTCAGATCTTACATCTTGTAAAGGGCAATACCTGACCATCTCCACAGGGCAGGCCTAAGGAAGGGGGCACTAAAACTAAACCCCACGGTGTAATGATCAGACCATCTGACAGGTTCCACCCCCAAATCAGAGGCCTCAATCCCCAGGGGGGAAGACTAAGTCAAGAGGGTGACCGTGTTTGTGGGAAGCAGTGGTAACTATCTGTGTAAGGCCCAGAGATGTTATCAACTGGAGAAAGTGTTGTCCAAACTGTGAGAATTCATCATTGATCCAGGCATTGAAGTCACCCAGGACCATCAACCTGGGAGACTCAAATGCCATATTGATGACAAAGTCCTCAACTTCCTGAAGGAACCACTTCTCATCGATGAGTGGATGGTAGACGAGGGCGATCCTACAACCTACACCGGCTACCACAGTACACTCAAATGACTCAGCCTCCTCAAATGGTACTTCCGTGAGGTTTAGTTCGGTCTTGAAACAGACCACAACCCCCCCCGGATCCAATCTTGGGCGGTGAATCACTGAGTATCCAGCTGGAGTGAAGGCCTCCAAAATTAGGCCAGAGTTCACATCCAGCCAGGTCTCAGTGATGCAAGCCAGGGCCAACATTCTAACAAGATCTGCAATAATTGCAGTCTTGTTTTTAGTGGACCTGGCCTTGCATAGCATTGCCTGAGTGCTGCCCGAACCACCTGCCCACCAAAATTGGTGGTGCCCTTGAGTATGGAGACCAGATATGGCAGACCACGATCCTGGTTCCATTTCAACCTAGGGCATCTTCTGGATCCTACAACCCTGATATGATGGCTCCGCTCATTCACCCCCCACTGCTTGCAGCCCCCAACCCTCCTCCTCCCCCTGCAAGCAATATCCAGCACCCTACAGTGCTGGTAAGTTGTAGACTGCAAAGGAGGGGAGAAAAAGGGATGGAGGGCATGAAGAGCAGAGAGTGAATAGCACACAACTGTGGGGACAGGGCTCCAACATATTTTGGTGACTAAAATATCAGCCACCAGTCCCTCAACAAATCTATTATCATCCTAAAACAACATACAAAATGCCCAAAAATAAAATTTATTTACACAAACCACTTACTAAAAGAAATATCACTCAGTGATCCAACCCCCATAAAATAAAAACTAACCATTCGTAAAACAAAGCAAGTCAAAGAAAACAAAACTATAAAATAAAATCAACAAAATCCTCACCTCCCCAGGCCCACCACAGCCTCAGGAGATAAACAACAATATTAAACTTTAAATCATGAAATCCAGAGTAACACTTTTAAAAACAGTATCAGTCAAAGTCAACAGATAAATGTCACTGTAATGGAAAAATCAAAGTATTTGGGGAAAGATTCTGTTTTCCAGGCTCCATTGAGTCTCTCACCACCAGTGGAGACTGAAAAAACCTTCAGGAGTTCCCACCTCCTGAATAGGCTGATTGAAACATCTTGAAGATTTCACCCACAAATGAAAAAATAAATTCCAGACTTCAGGTACCCTCACCAGCTGCATTTTAAGGAATGAACATATGGCACTCTCACTGCCAATTGAACAGATTGAATAGGAAGTCAAACCATAAATAAAAGAAAACAGGGAAGGAAATCCAACAGAGTCCTCTTTTGAAAGTGGATCACTCTGGGCTGGGAGTAAATCCCCAAAAATCTATGGGTGGCTGGCACTAGTCCACAGCAGCTGACACAGGTCCCCAAACAAACCCACCAACAAGTAGATCCCTCAGGGATCTCTAGAGGCCAACAACCCCAACCACCACCTCCCTAACAGATGAGATGCAGACCCCTGCACCACTGTTAACCCACACCCAGCCCACCCAGCAGATTGGCTTATGACACCCGGCACCAAATCAAGACAGTCATTTACCATCACTAAATCAATTTAAATTTGACAGTCAGCTTCTTCCTCAGCAGAAAACCAAAAGTTATACTTCCCAGTCTTCTCCTAAAGTATTGACCAACCTCGAGCACTCCTCAGCCTCCCAGTAGGGTACTCCCTTTCTGATTCACCTCCAGCTCACTTGAGGCATCCACTGATATAAACAGCCAGTCCCAATGGTAGAGGAAATAGTAAGACCAACTGCCAGAGATAAAAGCAATAGTGGGGGTTGATTAAAAAACAGCTCTGGTACACTCCAAACCTACTCAGCTAATTTCCCCAAATAAATCACCACTGCAAACAATATGGGGGTAATAAAAAAGGGGCCAGCAACAAACAAAGTCCCAAGGAATAATGCAAGAATCCAACACATGGAGCAAAGAACTACTAGCATGTTCAGCTAATTTCCCAAATAAGTCACCGCCGGAAAAAAATACAGGTGTAATAACAAGGGGCTGGCAGGAAGTGAAATCCCAAGAAGTGATCCAGGAGTCCAACACACGAATTGGAATTACAGTCAAGATAAATGGTACCAGCATGCCCAGGTAAATAACAAAATAAAACAGAAATAAAACAAAATAAAACTTCAAACAAATGTAAACGTAAAAACTTAGGAACTTTAGAACTGCTGAGAAACTATTACGAAGCGGCTAACAGCTAATGCGGAGCAACTGATGGCGTGCCCAGCCTGGAGACCATCTTCATGACACCCTTACATATTATCATGCAAAGTGGCTTCTTCAGGGGTGTGTTAAACCCCAAAATTTGCACTTTAATAACTTTGCAACAGTTCAACAGATTTGCATGAAATGTGGCATGCATGGTCCCATGGGTAGACACCTTAAAGAGAGCCAAGTTTTGTTTTGATTGGATATGTGGATTTTGTACAGCACATAGTGAAAAAAGTGTAAAAGTCACAATATTTCACCCATTTTTGCTGATTTTTCCTCATTACGCTGCGGCCACACTGTTTGGAATTTCAGTCTGCAAATTTCAGGTTAGGAAGGGCTGGCCTGAAGAACAAGCCAACAGTGGTTAAGTGAAAAAATATTAATCTGTTCTAAATGTATTCAATTTTTAAATATTGGGTTCTGAGCATGCTCAGTTCAGTCTTTTGGATAGCTGCATAGTTTCAAACAAGGATGTGAGCTCATGGACAGGGATTTTGACAGCTTATGAACAGGGATTCATCAAATCAACAGAACGGAATGTATGTGTGATTCACATGGGAAAACTCAGGGGCCTTAATTGGCTGAACTCTCATAGCTCCGCTGGTTAAGAGCTAAAACATAGATTGCTGATACCTGGGTTTCAATCACAGTGAGAGTCACACTTTTCCTTTCATTTTTATAATTGGTGCTCATATGAGAAAAACTCCCTGTTCGCGAGCCGCCATCTTGTTTTCAAGTTTTCCAAAAAACAAAATATTGTGACTTGCCCCATGGATATCTTTTGTGGAGACTGAAGTATGGGTTTTCTTCAGGGCAACACTCTCTATAAACCCATGGCTTTGATTCTATTTAGTTTAGTCAAAAAAATGGCTGTTTTTTTATTTGAATATCCTTGTTTGTGACTCACTTCTGATCCTTGTTCGTGAGGTGTAAAATCCCTGTTTGCGAGCCAGTCTTTGCTCATGAGGTGCCAAAATCCCTGTTTGTATGGGGACAACCAGATGGCCCTATCTCACAAATAGGGATTTGTCATGAACAGGGATTTTGATACCTCATGAACAGGGATTCGGCTCATGAACAGGGATTTTAACAGCTCACGAACAGGGATTCTAAAAAGGAATCCTTGTTCATGAGGTATCAAAATCTCTGATCATGAGCTGTCAAAATCCTTGTTCATGAGAAATCCTTGCTTGTGAGCTGTCAAAATCCCTGTTTGTGAGTGGATGACCAGATGGTCCTAAAAATCCCTGTTCTTGAGTTGTCAAAATCTTTGTTTGTGAGGTGTCAGAATCCCTGTTGGTGAGCCAATCCCTGTTTGTGAGTTGTCAAAATCCTTGTTCATGAGGGGATGACCAGATAGCCCTACCTCGTCAACAGTGATTGGCTCATCAATAGGGATTTTGATGCTTCACAAACAGGAATTCAGCTCAGGAACAAGGATTTTGATGACTCATGAGCAGGGATATTGACAGCTCATGAACAGGGATTTTTAAAGACTGCTGTTTCATTGCCACTTTACTGCAAAGAAATGGTTAGAACTTTTGGCTTGAAATTTCAAGGGTAGAAAGGGATGTCCCAGAGATGTGACTTATACTGGTTTAGTGTAAAAATTTGCATCAGTTCCATAGTTATGGCATTCCAAAGTTGAGAAATGTCCCATAGGATAACACTGTTGCTAACATGGCACCTTTTGGTGCTTATACCTTGAAAACAGTTTAAGATATAGGTTTTTTTACTAAACACAGCTTAGTATACTTTTATGTATACTAAGTATGAGTGCAGATTACCAGCCCATGATTGCAATTGCAGTGGAATTTTTTCCAAGATTGTTATGGTTACTGAGACAGTGCGCCACTTGCAGCACAAGGGTTACTTGGAATGTGTCTAGGCCTGCACTGCTCTACAGTTATAGGTAAGTGAGAGTACAGGGCCTTCAGGGCCCTGCAGTCCCACATATGGATACCATTATGAAGTAATGGGACTGCTGGGCCACCCATTATGCAATAATGTGAGTGTAGGGCCCTGTGCTCCCACAAGGAAATGACAGCTTATTACAATGTCTCATCAGAGCTCAGGAGAAAGAGGAGGGAGTGCATCGGAGCTCAGGGGGACTTTGAAATTTAAACAAAAAAAGGCTCCAACTCTGCAGGCTCTGCTGCCCTATTTAACAGGCAGTCTGCAGCACTGCCAGTGAGAGGGAAGAGCGAGAGAGAAGTGAGGAGGGAGCTCATTGGAGCTTAGGAGGATGAGGAAGGAGCTCTTTGGAGCTCAGAAGGACTTTGAAATTTAAACCAAAAAGGCATCAATGCTGCAGGCTCTGCTGCCCTATTTAATGGGCAGCCTGCAGCAGCACCAGCAAGTGGGGAGAGAGAGAGAGAGAGAGAGAGAGAGAGAGAGAAGCAAGAAGGGAGCTCATCGGAGCTGAGGAGGACTTTGAAATTTAAACAAAAAAGGTGCCAACTCTGCAGGCTCTGTTGCCCTATTTAACAGGCAGCCTGCAGCAGTGCCAGTGAGAGGGGGGAGAGAGAGAGAGAGAGAGAGAGAAGCTAGGAGGGAGCTCATCGGAGCTTAGGAGGACGAGGAGGGAGCTCATTGGAGCTCAGGAGGTCTTTAAAATTTAAACAAAAAAGGCACCAATTCTTCAGGCTCTGCTGCTCTATTTAATGGGCAGCCTGCAGCAGCAGCATGAGGGGAGAGAGAGAGAGAAGTGAAGAGGGAACTTATCAGACCTCAAGAGGACAAGGAGGGAGCTCATCGGAGCTCAGGAGTACTTTGAAATTTAAACAAAAAAGGCTCCAACACTGCAGGCTCTGCTTATTTAATGGGCAGACTGCAGCAGCACCAGTGAGAGGGGAGAGAGAAAGAAGTGAGAAGAGAGCTCATTGGAGTGCAGAAGGATGTGGAGGGAGCTCATTGGAACTCAGGAGGACTTTGACATTTTCTCCTGCCCATCCACGTTGCACCACTTCACTATTAAATAGTCTTGATGGGCTGACCAAGGGAGGAGCTCCTCTGGAGGTTGACCAATCAAGGGGGAGAGCTTGGACTACTGAGGGATGTTCTAAAAAGTGCTGCAAATCCTGTTGAGTGCATTTTGGAACTGTAACAGTATAGCAAGCTGAGTGGTGGAACTGTGTTATCTTCAGACTAGTACAGCAAATCCTGGGAATGCAATATGGATCTGGGATATTATAGGCATTGGAGGGGTGAAACAGTGCTAAGCTATACTTTATGAATGCTACAGAATAATAACACAGTACCTGATTGATTGTGATTGAACATGCACTACCCCTATTGGCTGGATGGCATTAGTGTGTCACTTTGTGGAGGGAACAAAAATTGAGTGGAAGATGTCTTGTCATTTGTGTAGGGAGAAAACCCATGAATAATGGCTAGAAACTAAGGATGGAGTCTAGATTGGGACAGGGGCCACATGTCACTATGGCTGGCATCTTTGGAAGGGTGGTGGGGTGCACAGGGTATGGGTCTGCCATGATCCTGGACTGGGCTTGAAGGATGGGGGGGGTGTATGGTTTGTAGCCAGCTGGTTAGTTTAAAGGAGGAGCTGCAGAGGTTAGGGAGGAGCCTAGAAGGCAGGGCAAGTGAGAATGGAAGTTATCCTGGTGGGGGGGAGGAGAATGGCCTGGAAGGGAGGAATGGTGACAGAGCAAATAGGACCTGTAGCCAACCCCAGGACCAGAGGCACAAGTAGAATAGAGTGGGGGATGGGAGGGTGTGCATGAGGCAAATGGGGGCCATTATGAGAAGTACCAAAGGAGCTAGCAGTTGGTTGAGGGTAGAGGAGGGCCAGGGAGGCTCAGAGAGGAGCATATTGGAGAGGAGAACCATCAGGGGGATGCAAAGTAGGAGGTGTATTGATTAATAACAGATTTGTGCATCTACTATTAAAGAAGGAGGGGGAGGAGGAAAATACCAATGGGGTCGATGACAGGGTGAGGAGGGGTGAACTGGCAATGGGATGGGGCAGGAAAAGCATGGTCAGCAGGGTTGGGAATGCTATTAAGGATCCCTGCTGAATGTACCTAGATGTAAAACATCAAAAGGCTCTGTTGCCTTCAATCACTCTGCTCCTAAGCTTTGGAGCTCTCTCCCAAAGCACTTCAATTATCTGGATCTCATGGCAGCTTCAAAAAGGACCTGTCCTTACATCTATCCCTTGTTGATCTCTGCACTTGTTTAATCTTCCCTAATCCCCTCATCCACCAGATGCTGCCTGGCCTAACTTTAACCTCCCTACCTCATAGCACTTCTTACCCTTACTGTCTCCTTGACAGCTAATCTACCCCAACCCCCCACACCTGAGTCTTGTTTCAGAGGCCATGATAATGCATCCTGTCTAGTCAGGAATTTACTCTTGCCTTGTTTTACTGCCTAGTTGAATCTTCATTGTTGTGACTAATTTGAACAATATTTTTTTGCTGCTTTGTTGTGATATCTCTTCCTAGACTGTGTAGAATTTCTATGACTAAAAATTCTATGTGAATTTCATTTATTGTTCTTGTCCTGGCTGCATGTATTCATTACTACTAACTGTTTTGACTTATGTTATTGTAATTTCATTGTACTTATGCTATGTACCTGTCTTTGATTGTTGTACTGTCCTGGGATGTGCCTGAAAATAGTCATTTCATGGCTAATGCACCTATCTGGTTAACAAAAACTAAATGAATAAATAAATAAATTAATAAGGAAGGGGTGTAACTGAGGGAGAATACTCAGGGCAGGGAGAAGGATGAGAGGGACACCACTATGGGGATAGCAGGTAATAGGTGTTCAGAGTCGGCATTGGAGGAGGTAAGGGAGGGGTCAGAGATGAGTGAGAGGGGTGAAGAGTAATAGGAAAGCTCAGAAGGCAGAAGTCAGGCTGATAAGGTGATTGGAGGATGGGAAGAGCAGGGCAGAGACATTGACAGGTGCGGAAACAGGGAGGGCAGTTGTAAGAGACACATATGGTGCAGCTGGAGATTGTAAGGGGCAGGCAGTATGGACTCCGGAGATGAGGAAAGGGTAAAAGGGAGGGGAAGGGGTACATGTGCTGGGGGATCCTACACTGAAAGGTGTCAGATGAGGTGGAAGGGGGGAGGCACAGCTATATCTGGGTTAAAGCTATTCCCAGGTTGACCATGGGAAAGACAGGGCAGGAACTTCTCAAGTGCACATCGAAGGGGAGGAAGAAAACTCACATAGTGTTTGTTACACATGGGTACAAATGACTTGGTGGGAGAGATGGTAGAGGTGGTGAGGGGGAGGTTTGAGGAGTTGGGTAGGCAGTGTGAGGAGGTTGGGGATTGGTGGCATTCTCTGAGGTACTCCCAGTACCATGTGTGAGCACAGGGAGGAAAGGAAGGATAGAGGAGTTCAACGAGTGTCTGAGGGACTGGTGTCATACCAATAATTATGGTTTAGTGACAGACTGGAACAGGTTCTGTGGTAATAGTAACTTATAAGCAGGACACAGGCTACACTTGAATGGGGAGGGGAGGGAAGGGGAGTACTAAAGAGTGGATTAGAGGAGTATATAGCAACTAAGGTGGATTTAAACCAGTAGGGGGGTGGCAAGAGGACTGCTGATAGGAAGAGGATCCAAAAAGTGGAGCCTAGTGAGCTCACCCCCCAGTTATGGGTAAAGGCAGAGGCGAAGTGACACAGTGAAGCGGCATGCAGGGTAGCCAGGGTGGAGTGCAGAATGCACCACCCCCTGTAATAACAGGGTGGATAAAGGGAGAGGACCACTGAGAGGAGGGGAGCACACCAAGGAAAAAAGGGGAGAGAGGACGGAGGGGTACGGATGGAAGGAGGTCTCTCTAAATGTGAGAAGTCTTGGTAATAAAATTGCAGAACTTCAGGTTCTCTTTTCAGAGGGGAATGTGGACATTGCTGCAATAACTGAGACTTGGGCCACCGAGTATCATGACTGGGATCTGGCAATCCCGGGGTATAGTATTTACAGGAAGGACCAGGGGTTTGGAAGAGGGAGTGGGGTAGCACTCTATGTGAGAGAAGGGATCAAATGTATGAGGGATGAGGGGGAGGAAGGGAGGACAGAGGCACTATGGGTGCAGTTTCTGGACTCCAAGGGTAGAAAACTGAGGATGTGAGTGGTGTACAGACCACTAGCCCAATCAAGGGAACTGGATGTGGAGTTGGCAGAGCAGATAAGGAGGGTGTGTAGGAAGGGGTGTGTGGTGATAGTGGGGGATTTCAACCTACCAGGGGTTGAATGGAGCACCCCTGCCACTCCCAGTGCCAGGGAGCAGGTGCTCCTGGATGCGATCCAGGATGGTCTCCTGATACAGATGGTAAGTAGGCCTACAAGGCTTGTTAGCACACTGGACCTGGTACTGGCAAATGAGGAGGCAGTGAGAGAGGTAAGGGTTGAGGACCCACTAGCTGGTAGTGACCACCAAACAGTGTGGTTCATACTCACATTGGGCAGGGAGACAGGAGACACAGGCACTAAGGTGGTGGATTTTTAGGAAGGTGGACTTTAGGAAGATAAGAGAAATACTGCAAGGGAGACTCCAGGATATAAGGCTGGAGATGGATGCAGAGGAAAAGTGGGAAGTTATTAAAACTGAGCTATCAGAGGTTACAGTAGCCTGCACCAGGACTAGGAACAAGAAGGGTAGAGCTGATGACCTCAAAGGCACACCCCCGATGCCTGTTGGTGTGTGTGGGGGGTTGGGGTGAGTTTGTTAGGATTGGAAACCCTAATGCCACATTTCCTACTTTTGTAGGTTTGACTCTAACTAGAGCATTAACAAAGTTTTTTGCAATATATATACATGTAGGAGTGGGGATGGCATTGGGGTCGCTAACTCTAATACACCCCATTCCACTGAAAAATAAGCTGGGTGTCAATATTATTAGAGAATGGGGTGAGTGAGTGAGTGTTAGAGTTGGCAATCCCAATGCCACCCCCTCCCACTGACACCTTCTGGTCACCACAAGGCAGAGGTGGGGTTTTACATTGAAACTCCAACACCTCATTTCCCTACTATTGTCACAGCAATCCTAACAGATACATTAACAAAGTTTTTTTGCGACTAATTTTCTATTTTTTGAGATAGTATAATAGTATATTCATTTTACAGTGGAGGACCCTGCACTCCCATCACTCCAGAAAAGCACATATGATTATTGTCAATTGGTGATTGGCTCTTTTTCATTATGATGTCACTACCTCTTTTAATATACAGTATATGTAAGACCAGTTGAAAACCAGGATGTAATATGCCCCCTGGAAGGCACTTTGCAGAGGCAATAGGGGTTCTCACATGATGGATTAAAACTCATTTCAAGTTTGAATCTTGAAGTTTTGTGGATCTTGTAATTTTGGAGTGCAACTTGGTTTGTTTGTGAAATATTTTGGGTCTGCTATCCTACTGTTGTGACCCCCCTTCCTCTCAAGTGCAGTTTGAAGTTTTTCCTTTGTTTGTCAATTTGGAGTCTGCTTTCTGACAGTAAACAAGTGGGGCCTAGTGCCTCAGAGAGGGATGTTTTCATAAAGAACTGTGATACCACCGATAGTGTGAGAGTTACTTAAACTGTTAAATGACTCTAAAATAGCTCTCTTGAATTTATAGTGAAGTTGGAAAAATAAAATCTGAAATTACCTGGTCAGATTAAAGTCAGAACAAGGAATAAAGATCAAGTAAAAGATTAAAAGTGTTCCTTTGTTGGGAATTTTTACATTTCTTGATATGTCCAAAGCAAGACCAGAAAATAGTGAGCCAGTAAAAGAGAGCAAGAGTTTCAGTCTGGAGAACATTATGCCATTGCTTATCAGAAAGCAAAAGCTACGCTGCAATTTGGAGGGAGGAGCTACTGAAGGAATCCCTGCCTTAACGACTGAGTCAGAAGGTAACATAAAAGCTTCTTTTGTAAAACTAGAGTGACTTCTTATAAAAGAAATCAATGTGCAATATAATATTCTATCCCTAGAAACATATAACGATAAGAATCAAGTGCCAGGGGGATTAAGAATAACCAAAACACCATCCTGTGGCATAGAAAACTTTAAACGTAAAGAAGCCGGGTTGAAAATTTCAGAGACTGCATCTGCAGTTTATACAGAACTTATTGTGGAAGAGGATACAGAGAATTATTTAGAACTGGAGGAAGAACTTAAAACAGCTAAGACAGAAATAGCCAAATTTAAAACACACAAGGAATTTAAAGACCTTGATAGAAGTTTGAAGAATAAAATCTTAAAACATGAAAGAGAAGTGGTTGAAAGGAAACAAACAAAATTACTATGAGATGCAAGGGATTATGAATTAGTTACTCCGTTTCTACCTCAAAAAGAAAATCATTCCAGGAGCAGAGGAAGACCAAGGAGTAGAAATACAAACAAAAAAAGAGACAACAAATTGAGCCGGAGTACAAATAGAGTTACTGATAATCAAAGAAAACAAATGGCACAGGACAAAGGAAACAAGTCCGTTAAGATTGATTGAACAGCTAACACTGCAGTGCAACCTTTTATGGACAGAGGGACTTTATTAGTTGTTAAGAATCAGAAGAAACTGTACTGATAACACAGAATATCAGCTTCAGGCTGAAGAACACATGAAAAGATTCAGGGAAAGGGGTTATTCTGATAAAGTGTTGATTGATGCCTTAGAAAAAGTAGCAGGCAAAACACAAGAAGAACTGCTAAGTAAGAAAACTAAAGATAAAGAAGTAGTGAATAAAATCACATGCTCTTTAGAACATAATACATTAACAGGAGAAATAGGTAATGTGGTATGGACTTGCTGGGACCTATTAAAAGCTGTCTCCATTTTAAGGGAAATACTATCAGACACCCCAAGGATTACTTTTAGGAGAATTTCAAATCTCCAGGATAAGCTTGTACAGAGTCAGTTTTTTAAGAAAGAAACAGCAGCAAACACTTGGCTGCCAATAGAACCAGCAGGCAACCATAGATGCAAAAGATGTAATGTGTGTCGGTATATGAATACTGGAACAGAACTAACATTACCAAATGGGTTTCAAATAACCATAAAATATTTCATTAATTGTACTACCACATTTTTAGTTTTTTTCATTCTATGGTGTGGCTGTAACCTACAGTATATCATATAGGTAAAACTATAAGACCGTTAAAATAACGCATGCAGGAGCATGTTCGTTCTATTATTAATAAGACAGATACAGTAGTAGGAAGACATCTTCTTCAGATTCATAATTCTAATGTAATCCATTTTAAGTTTATGAGGCTAGAACATGTGGAATGTCCTCCTGGGGGGGTTAACTACTTCAAAGAGAGAGTACCTGGATATTTAAGGGATACACTGTAAGACCCTTAGGCCATAATGAAAGATGGGACCTTAAACCTTTTTTGAAATACAGGAGATAATAAAAGCAAAATATGTTTCCACATTAATAGAACATCTAAAGACTTGTTAGAAACATAAGGAAGCTTGTAAGTCCTGTAAAAAATGGCTGTGTCCCATAAATGACCCTAGAGTGAGTCAGATAGAATATAAGATGAGCTATAAAAAGGCTGTCTGTGTAGTGTGTAAAAATAATTGAATAAATTTTTTCCCTCTTTTTTGTTGTATTTTTAGGTGTTCAAACTTTCTTCTTTCCTGGAGTCAATGGCTCTGGATGAAAATTATTTCCGGTGTACATGGCCTGTCTCTATCTGGGCCCTATTTAACTCTTCTGTCTCTGTATAAATAAGCTGTGAGTGAAAGCAGTGAAACTAAAATATGTGTGATGCAAAAATCTCTTTAATTCAATTACAGCAATTACAGTTATAGTGTGTCCCTTTAAAGAGACCCTTAAGACTATCTATATTGCAAGATTATGAGAAATATATAATGCTCTTGTGTATTTTACTTCATAGCTGCTCTCTTTACATAGTATCTATTATGATTAGGAAATAGACATTTAGCTTTTTGCTCCTTGAAATGCATTAGTAATGTAAGGTCGTCTTAGAACATGACATACTGTTGTGATATCAAATAATCACACATTTTGTCTTTTTATATGCATTTAATTGTCAATTGGTGATTGGCTCTTTTTCATTATGATGTCACTACCTCTTTTAATATATATGTAAGATCAGTTGAAAACCAGGATGTAATATGCCTCCTGGGAGGCACTTGGTGAGGCACTAGAGGTTCTCACATGGTGGATAAAAACTAATTTTCAAGTTTGAATCTTGAAGTTTTGTGGTTCTTGTGATTTTGGAGCGCACTTGGAGGGATGCATGCCTAAACTCTCCCTAATAGCCTCTCAGCTGTTCACGGGGACAAATTCTATTATATGAGCTAGAATAACACTTCTATTTTTAAGGACACTCATGTTTGTGTGGGGCACAGAGAAATTAACAGAAATTTATTTATAGAACATCAGTACTTGCTATCGCAGCCAAGACCACTGCATGAGGTGGCTTGACTAGCAAAGGCATTTTATTTATAGAGCTGTTTTAATTATTTTTGGGCTCTCTTATGAATGCCAGCCATGGGGAAGGAGCACTCAACTTCCAGTCAGCTACTATAAAAGCCGACAGAAGAGCGAGCAGGGTGAGCACGAGCGGGGTCGAGCCGGGTCATGCATGGAGATGCGCATGGAGACACATGCATTAGCATGTCTGCTGTGTCCACTGGTAACACTGGGAAGCTGGGGTAGATTCTCTAAACCAAAGTAAATAAACTATTATAATACTTACTTCATTCTTTGGTATTGGGTATAAATACCTATCTAGCTAGTTATTATTTGCCCCAGAAAAATGTCACAATTATGTAGCAGAAGAGGAAAGGGTAAAAAAACATGTGCAAATTGTAAAATGTTTTTGGAGTTACCAAATTCTAAAGATTTTGTCTGTGACAAATGTCTCTTGATAATATCATTGCAGGAGGAAATGAAACAACTGACAAATAGACTTGAAACTAAAACAGATATCAGTTTATTAGAGGAATATATAGACACTGTAGCTAAAAGTGTCTTAGAACCTACAGTTATACAGAATGATGACAACATGGAAAAAACAAAGGGAGAAAGCAGTATAGATGACACTGGACACTGTTGTCAAGCACAACATGAAAACGACTTAATACTTACTTCAACTCAAACTTAGTTTGATAACAGTTCACTTAACCCACCCATACCAGTCCATAATAAATATGAACACCTGACACAAGAGCCTACTTCGACTGAGGACCAACAAAATGTATGTCAACCAGATAAACAGGACTCCTCAAATGTGGATCAACAACAGAACCGAGACATTGTGGTTATTGGATATTCAATAATATGAGGGATTGATTCTGTGGTTTGATATGGGCAGAAAGCCAGTACCACAGTTAGTACCCTTCCAGGAGCTAAAATGGAGAATATTCCAGATATACTTGATGGACTTCTTGAGGGTACCACTACCCCCTTAGTGATATTATACTTAGGTGTTAATGATGCTACAAATAGAAATATTACTTCTTTTCAGGATAGTTTAAACAAAATTGTTAACAGAATTAGACAGGTTGAAGGAGAAATAATAGTTTCAGGGATACTACCAACATTTGGATACCATGCCTATAAAAATGTGACTATAAAACATCTTAATCAGTGGTTACATTGTTATTGTTTAAAGGAAAAAATAGGCTTTATGGATAATTCTTCTTCTCTTGGTAAACAATCCTACTATAAGGAAGATGGGCTTCATCTTAATTATGCAGGAACCAGAATCCTAAGCAGAAAAATAAATGAGATTATTCAGTTCCATTTAAACTGGAAACAGGGGGGCAGGTGGGACTAGAGTATAAAATCCCTTTAGACACTAATAATAAGGTTCTAGATTTTCCTTGTTGGAGGGGGTACTCTAATAAATGCTAGAAGCCTTACTAATAAATGTGAGGAATTTAAAATTCTTCTATATACCCAACATATTCAGATTGCTCTAATCACTGAAACCTGGTGGGACAATAATGATATATTTGTTTATCAAGTCATAGGGTAAACATTATACTCTAAAAGTAGAGAGCATGGGGGGGGGCGGTGAGGCTATTTATATTCAGGAATCTATTAATAGTGAAGAAATAACCAAACAGGAATCTAATCATGAATCACTATGGGTTAAACTACTCCCAAGTAATGGGCCAAAAATTATTTTTGGGTTTAATATACTGACCACCATCCTATTCACTCGACCAGGACCTAGATTTGATTAAACAATTACAAACTTGTGACCCCACTGATAATATTTTACTCATGGGAGATTTAAATTTACCTAATATAAAGTGGGCATTGTGGCAAGGCACTACTAAGGTAGAAAGATCTTTTTTAGATGTATTTGACCAGCTAGGCCTTAGATAAGCTGTCGTGGATAACACTAGGGGAAATAATATCCTTGATATTATACTTACCAACATAGGAGATTGCTTATCTGATGTAACTGTAAATCCTCCATTAGGAAATAGCGATCACAGTACTGTATTCTTCACAATTATAAAATCTCAAGTTATAAATGGTTTTGCTGTAACAACTAGACTAAACTTTGGAAAAGCAAATTTCAATGAATTCAGACATGAATTATCCAGTTGGGACTGGAAAACCCTATTTCATAATATATCAGTTAATGAGATGTGGGAATTACTAATAGGATGTTTGAAGAATTTAATGATAAAATATATTCCGATTAGTAATAAATATAATAACGGGAAAATTAAACCTCAGTGGTTTTCCTCTAAAATAAAGAAATTGATTAATAAAAAATACAAAATTTATAAAAAATGTAAAAAAGATCCCACTATTACAAATAGGGATGCACTCAAAAATATTTCATCCGTAATAAAAAAAAATTAGGGATGCTAAAGCTAACTTGGAACTATCACTGGCTTCTAAAGTTGGAGATAATAAAAAAGCTTTTTACTTTTACATAAATAGTAAAAGAACAAATTCTAATATGATTGGTCCCTTTAAGGACAAATTGCAACAGCCCATGTCAACCAATGAAATGGCTGATTTACAAAATAACTACTTTTGTTCAGTATTTAATACTAAACCTATCACCCAAGAGGAATATCATGATATCCCAATTCCGGGATCAGTTGTTATCGACACCAAGGATGTATTAGATAAACTTAAGTTAATAGACATAAATAAGTCTCCTGGCCCTGATCAAATACATCCTAGGGTTATCAGGGAAATAGTGGAAATATTGGTGATGCCACTTACACATATTTTTCAGACATCATTAGACGAAGGAGTAGTCCCAAAAGGTTGGAAGGAAGCTACTGTCATTCCCATCTTTAAAAAGGGCACAAAAACATTACCTTCAAACTTTAGACCAATAAGTCTGACATCACTCCTGGGGAAAATACTGGAGAACATACTCAAAGCAAGGATAACTGCTCCCCTGTGTGATAAAGGCATGATAGATATATCCCAGCATGGCTTCACTAAGTCAAGGTCTTGTCAAACAAATCTCTTAACCTTCTATAAGAAGATTAATAGACCACTCGACCATGGTAACCTGGTAGATGTGGTTTTTATGGATTTTTCAAAGGCCTTTGACAAATGACCGTATAGACAACTGATTACCATCTTAAAAAATCTGGGGAAAGAGACAAATGTGATTTTCTGGATTAGGGACTGGTTGGATGATAGGAGACAGAGAGTGTTGGTTAGGGGTATATATTCTGAATCAGGTATGGTGACAAGTGGGGTGCCTCAAGGTTTGGTGTTGGGGTCGTGCTTGTTCAATGCCTATATATCAGCTTTAAAAGTGAATATCCCAAATATCTGGTTGTCCAAATTTGCAGATGAATGTAGATTTGGAATTACTGTAAGTAATCCATCAGATGTATCAATCTTACAACAAGCAATCACTAATATAGTATCTTGGACAGAAACTAACAAATTAGAATTAAATATTGATAAATGTAAAATTATGCATTTGGGTAAAAATAATCAAAAAGCAGGGCCAGATATTCAAACTGCGTTATTTTGTGGAGCAAGCCCTTGCACTGCACAAAATAGTTGCGCAGGGGTGTGGCCAGAGCGATATTCAAAAGGAGCTGTGCCCTTGAGCAACTCCTTTGAATATCACCCCCGACCACAGCCACTGAGCATGGCGCAGTGGAACTTGCACCACCGCAAGTGGTCAGAGTGGTGCATTCAACTTGTGGTGGCGCAAGTACCATTGCACCATGCGCACATTTCCGATACTCAAATGGTGACATGCAAATGAGGCCATAACTCAAGCAAGGCACGGGGGGGCATTTGCATCTGATTATGGCCCCATTTGCATGCCATTAGCATGCAGATGCGTCAATCGAGGACTTACTGGCACCTGCCAGGCAGCAACCATCAGGACCGATGTCCCCTGCAGCCCGATCACAGGCAAAGAGTGAAAATCCCCCACCACTCCCTACTGGCCCGATTGCAAGCAACAGCGAAATGTCCCCCCCACTAGCGATGGTGGGCTGTATCGGTTAAAACAACCCCTCCCGAATACATCCCTGGTGGTCAGTGGACTGAAAAGCCTGATCGCGGGCTGTATCAGTTTAAAAACAAGCCCCGAACATAGCCCCTGGTGGTCCAGTGGACTGAAACTCCGATCACGGGATGTAAGTAGTAAACACCCCAACATATTCCTGGTGCCTAGTGTCCCCACCCACCCACCCAGAGCCCAGCAACCCCTCCCCGGCAGCTGGCGGGTGGCAGCATCCACCACCTGCGCCCGCTGCCTGATCGACTGACTTCAGTCGGCGGCAGCACGGTGGCAGGTGGGTGGGATGCCGCCACCGCCGCCGCTGGGGGACTGCAGGGCTTCATGGGTGGTGTGGTGTGGGGACACTAGTACCAGGGATGTGTTGGGGGTGTTTACTGCTTACATCCTGATTGGGAGTTTCAGTCCACTGGACCACCAGGGCTATGTTCGGGGTTGATTTTAACTCGATACAGCCCGCGATCGGCTTTTCAGTCCACTGGACCACCAGGGATGTATTGGGGTTGTTTTAAACTGCTACAGCCTATGATCAGGCTTTTTGGTCCACTGGACCACCAGGGATGTATTTGGGAGGAGGGGTTGTTTTAACTAATGCAGCCCGTGATCAGGCTGGTGGGGGGCATTTCTGCTGTTGCCTCGCGATTGGGCCAGTGGGGAGTGTGGTGGGGATTTTCGCCTTTTGCCCATGATCAAGCTGCAGGGGGGCACTAAGGTGGTGGGTTGAGGCCAGCCACAGGTGGCAGCTGCTGTGTGCACCCTGCAATGCAGCAGCTCACCTGTGGGAGGTCCCTCGACTTGAGCCTTTTTGGGCTCAAGTTGTGCAGGCACAGGTTGGGGTTGCCTGCACAACTCTGCACAGCCAGGCTGAATATCGGGCTGTGCAGTTTATGCATGGTTCCTTCCCCTCCAGTTCAGCATGCATTCATTTGCATTACGCTGTTGCTCAGCATGTTTTCTGTGGCGCAACTGCCTCCTGCTGAATATCACAGAATGGAGCAAGTTCAGACTTGCTCAGGCGCAACCCTATTGCGCATGGCGCAACCTTTTTGAATATCTGGCCTGCAATATATAAAATTGGATCAATCAATCTATTTGACACTACTCAGGAAAGAGACCTGAGAATTAGTATTACCCCTGATTTTTCATTTAGTCATCATTGTTCTCTTCAGATAAAGAAAGCAAACCAGAACTTTAACTGTATCCTCAGACATATATCTTGTAGGGAAGCTAAAGTTTTAGTACCATTGTTTAATTCTTTGGTTAGGCCAAATCTTGAGTATTGTGTGCAGGTGTGGTCACCATATAAATGTGAAGACATAAACAGGATTGAGAGCATACAAAGAAGAATAACAAAAGCCATTATTGGATTACATAATAAATCCTATAATGAAAGGCTAAAAACACTGGGAATGTACTCTCTTACATATCAAAGATTTAGGGGTGACATGTGCATGCTTTACAGAATATTAGGTGATTATAATTTACAGGATGAGTTAGGCATAACATTTAATAATGATCGACTAAGTACAAGAAAGCACTCCAAACAACTGTTTCTGCCAAGGTGGAACTTAAAGCTACATAAAAAATGGTTCACCCAAAGGGTGGTGACATCCTGGAATGAATTATCAAATGCAACAATAGATAGTCCAAATATGGAAACATTTAAAACAAGATTGGACTTGGAATTTAAAGTAAGTGTTACTGATTTCTGGTAAATCAAATTGGTATAAGGCAAGCTATAAGGATTAATATTCGCAAATGCTTGAGTTTTTCCTATGAATCCTATGAATACTGGTGCAATGGTCTACATCTGTCCAGGAGGGAAATCAGGCTCCTAGATGATAGGTTTAAATGCTTCATTGGCATGCTTTTAAACTAGCCAAGGTGGGGGAAGGCACTAATATGAACTAGGAAATTCCCAGCCTCCACCAACAAAATGGGGTAGTTGGCAAGGTAAACACCAGGTACAGAGGTCTATAGAGAGCAGGACAGGGGTAAATGTAGAAAAAGTCAAAGGCAGGAATGGGGCAAAAAGGGTAAGGCCATCATAAAATGGAGGGCAATGAGTACCAATGCTCATAGTACAGGAAACATGCTTCCTGAGCTAGTGGCTGTGATGGAAGAGGGACAAATGGATATCATGTCAGTCACAGAAACATGATACATGGAGAACCATGACTGGGATGTCAACATACCAGGATACGCAATCTACAGGAGGGACAGGAAGGGTAAAAGAGGAGGAGGAGGAGCAGCTTTCTACATAAGGGAAGGGATCAAAGCAATGGAACTAAAGGGCAAAAGGTGAGGAGAGAAGCATCATGGTTCACCTTGGAGACAGGTAGTGGCACCACAATCTGCACAGGGATTGTATACAAAACCCGATTTCAGGGGGAGGAAATGGATAAGGAAATGATAGAAGACAGCCTTAGAATGGCAGAAAAAGGGGAGATATTGTTGATGGGGGACCTGAATATGTCAGATGGTAACTGGAGCACATTTACTGCAGCCAGATCCAAGAGTAGGGTCATTATTGATGCCCTACAAGGGGGCATGCCTCAGACAGCTAGTGTTGGAACTCACTCGGGAGGGAACAGTCTTGGACTTGGTACTCTTAAATAGGCATGGAGAGAGGATCACAGATTTAGAAGTGGATAGCCATCTGGGAACAAGCAACCACCACACAGTGTGTTTCATGATAAACGCAACCGTGGAGTCAAGCCATACAAAAGTGAGAGTACTGGACTTTAGAAGGACTGACTTTGGCAAATTGGGGGAGTGCCTAAGGAATGCTCTAGCAAATGGGCAGGAAGGAGGGGGTGGAAGAACAATGAGAAAAAATCAAAACTTCCATTATAGAGGCAACAAGCCTTTGTTGGATGCAAATAAAGAAAACAAAACAAACTAAAAAACACTATGGTTCTCAAAAGCAGTGACAAGGAAGGTTAGGGGAAAAAGATAGCATTCAGGAGCAGTACAGAGAACCATATCAGTTAAAGCAGAGGGAAGCAGGGAAGGCAGTCAGGATAGGAAGAGCCCAAACCAAGAAAAAGATAGCCAGCTCAGTTAAGAAATAGGATAAAACCTTACAGATACATTAGGGAGTGAAGAAAGATGAAGGGAGGGAGGGATAGTGAGGCTTGATAAAGGGAAGGGGAGGTGGGAAGAGAGCAACAGTGAAAAGGCAGAGATACTGAATGAATACTTTTGCTCAGTATTCACAAAAGAAGAAGAGGAGGGCATACCTAAACCAAACAATAGAATCACTCTGGGCGGGGACGATATCAGTACATTCACAGAAGAAAGGTTCCTGAAAGAACTCTTAAAACTCAAGGTGGACAAAGCAATGGGACCTGAAGTGATTCACCCCATAATTCTGAAAGAACTAAGGGGAGACCTAGTGACACCATTAATTACTCTTTTTAACAAATCATAGGAGGATGGTGTGGTACCTGAGGACTGAAGGAAGGCAGATGTGATTCCCCTTCACAAAATTGGGACCAAGGCAGAGGCAGGAAACTACAGACCTATTAGTTTGACCACAGAGGTAGGGAAAATGATGGAATCACTTCTGAAAGAAACAACCTTTGAGTACCTAGAGGCCAATGGGACACAGGACCCAAGGCAGCATGGATTCATAGCGGGATGGTCATGTTAGATGAATCTAATAGATTTCTTTGACTGGGTGACCAAAGTAGTAGACCAGGGAGGGGCTGTAAATATGGACTACTTAGACTTTAGCAAGGCATTTGACACAGTACCACACAAAACATTAATAAACAAGTTAGCCAGCCTGGGAGTGGGTCCTAGAATGGAAGCCTGGGTAACAAACTGGCTAGACAAATGGACACAGAGGGTAATAGTAAATGGAGCACACTCTGGAGAAGTGGAATTACTAGTGCAATACAGCAGAATTCAGTACTGGAACCAGTACTCTTTAATGTCTTTACAGGTGACGTTGTGGAGGGGTTGGAAGGAAAAGTATGCCTCTTTGCAGATGACACACAGATCTGCAACAGGGTTGATACACAAGGAGGGGTGGAAAAGATGAGAAGGGACTTGGCAATGTTGGAGGAAGGTAAAGAGTATGGCAGCTTAGTTGCAATGCAAAGACATACCAAGTAATGCACCTGGGAAAACATAAACCTAGGGGAAGAGTACACAATGGAGGAAGGGAGGTACAAACAACAACAAAAATGGAAAGAGACCTGGGGGTACTCATATCAGATGACCTTAAGGTAGGCAAGCAATGTGAGAAGGCAGTAAGGAGGCTGAGGGGATTCTGGGATGCATAGGGAGAGGCATCACCATAGAAAGCAAGAAGTTGTTATCCCTCTGTACAGACAGTTGGTGAGACCCTATCTGGAGTACTGCATGCAGTTCTGGAGACCCCATCTCTGCAAAGACATAGACAGGATGGAGGCAGTCCAGAAGAGGGCAACCAAAATGGTGCACGATCTGCACCAGAAGCCATATGAAGAGAGACTCAAAGAGCCTGTTGAGGTTTTTAAGGCCCGACTAAAGTCATTTTTATTTGATCAGGCACTCCCTATGTCTTATAAGCTTATATTGTTTAATTCTTAATAAGGAAAAAAATTGTGTAGTAAAATAAGGTTTCAATTGTTTGGAGTTGTATATTTTATTGATTGTATGGTGTTGTGTTGTATTTATTTGATTAATGTACGGCGCCAGAGCCTCTGGGATGGGCGTCTTTTTAGATAAAATTTGCCTTGCCATGCCTTGCCTAGCTTAATATGTATACCCTTGAGGAAAGGAGGGAAAAGGGGGACATGATAGAATCTTTCAAGTACCTCAAGGGAATCAATAAAGTCCAAGAGGGTAGCATCTCAGAAAAAGAGATGCGCAGGAACAAGGGGGCACAGTTTGAAGATGGGGGATGGCTCAGTGGCAATGTGAGGAAGTATTATTTTCATGGAGGTGGTAGATGCATGGAGCAGCCTTCCTGAGGAGGTTGTAGGATCAAATACAGTAGGGAAGTTCAGGAATGCATGGGACCAATATAAGGTAATTATAATGGGGGGTAGGAGGAAGTAGGCTGCTAGTTAACTAGGATCTGCAGCTTATCCAATAGGTAGGGAAATGGGCAGACTAGGTCGGCCAAGCGGTCCTGATCTGCCATCAAAGTCTATGTTTCTATGTTATGTTTCTATGAGATCTACCCCCACAGAACAGTGCGTACCAAATTTTTGCAAATCCATTCAATGGTTACAAAGCTTTAAAGTGCAACATTTGAGGTTTAACATTAAACTGCCTACTCAACCCTGACTATAGTGGCACTACAGCACTTTATTTATACAATAGTGGTGAGTTAATAACACATAAAATAAAAACACATATCACTTACCCCCATTGAATGAATCCTACGTCAGCAACATTTATTTCAACAATGCCTTCATCACTTCACATGCAGAACCATTACTTGGTATGCCAAATGTCTTTTAAATCTCCACAGTAACATATACAAATCACCTGTAGACTTTTAATGAAAAATTCATGCTCTTCCTGTGGAAAATCCTGCATACCGCAAGCCTCTAGTTACAGACTGCAGAAACTAGTACTGGAAAAACAAAGAAAATAAAGAGAAATGCAGATTCAGTTACTGAAAGTGGCACTATTCCATAACAACCTAAAAGACTAAAAATCACCGCAAGTGCAAAAAGTAACCATATATTCTGTTCTTTCTCTCCCACGACACAGAAAACCATAGAAGAGAGTTTGAGTACTTTGCTCTGATTCGGAGTCTGTCTGACTGACCAGTTACAGCAGCAACACACCAAACTCAGAAGTCGCACTTATTGCTGAATGGAATTCCTGCTGAAAGGAACATGATCAGCAAAGTCCTCAAAATGAAGAAAACGGACCCGCTCCAGTAACCCGACAACACTCCTGCATACACAGCACAGAGCAACCAATCAGAACACAACCTTCCAATACACAGCCAATCAGCATATCCCACTGCAACCCATTCACAACTCCAATCAACCACAACAGTAAAAACACCTCCATTCAAAAAACAAAAGTCACCTGTGGAAGTCATTCAACTGATAAAATAACACTATGAACAAACACAGAATTTACTGCAACACAGATTTAGAAGCCCCTATTGTATAAATCGTACACATGATGTGTAGATCATGAGATATGGGACAATATTCACACTACTGCACTGTGAGCTCTAGATATCTCACTCGTGCCTTTGGTACTCGTGAGATATCCAGAGCTCACTCTGCAGGAGTGTGAGTATTTTCCCATATCACACTCCTGCCCATCATGTATCTCCTATTTATGTGTGTGTGTATATATATATATATATATATATACTGTATATACAGTACACACACACACACACACACACACACACACACACACACACATCTGTCTGTCTGTCTGTCTGTCTGTCTGTCTATCTATCTATCTTACAGGCACAGTAGTGACTGTATGTTTTTATTTATTAACTCTAGAATCAACACCTTTGAGCAAGAACAGCTCATTTACAAAGGTTCCATGTCAGAGTGTTGGTAGACAAACAGGGCGAACATCATTACAAAAAATAATGCAGCGGTTACACAAATGGTAGAGAGCATACAAGGGTGCGCATCATTATTTATTATTCGAGACAACACAGGTTAGGTAGGAGCAGAGCTAGGACCAGTGAATAGACATGGAGAGACTGGTTCAGACTGAGACCTAAGCAATGCATCAATATAATAGATGTGATGACAATTGGGGAAGAACAGTAGGAAGGGTAGCCCCAGAGGAGTTGGCAGGCTGGAAGGCCTTTGTCAAGGAGGGAGGAGGGAGGAGGAAGTGATAAGTGCTAGTTGGCTAGGGATAGGGGACAGGGGAGCTATAAGTGCTGGTGTTGGCAGGATGGGGTGGGGTAGCAGTGGGTAACGGAGGGGAGCAAAAAGGTGGACAAGGTAGCAGAAATTTATTGGCGAGGAGCAGGAAAGTCTGGAGTGCTAAGGGAGGTGGAGCTCTAAGTGAAACAATCGCAGCTACTAGAAGAGGTGAGGTGTTCCCAGAGCAGCCGTTTGAAAGAGCCAATTTTGGGAGCAGTCAGGATATCCCAGTTGAGGGCATCATACCAGTGCAGAGCCATGTAGGAAAACGATCGAGGTCTGACATCTGGGAATCTGGAAGGTTTGATTGCTGGTGTTACGGGTATGCTGAGTTGTATAGTGTGTGTTTAGGAGTTTTTATTTATTTATTTTTATTTTATTTAAACAGCAGTTTGGAAAACCTTTGAGCCATAGGCTCATTTAGAAAGGTACCTTGTCACAGTAAGACAAACGAAAATACACAGTATAACAGTACAACACATAAGTATAACAGTAAATTAAGACATAGATACAAACAAGCTGGTACAGGTAGGATGGATGCAAACAATACCAGAGTTATGTTGTCCTTAGCAGCTTAGTAATAAGCTTTGTCATAAGTATTGAGTACGGCTTTGACTAGTGGCAATTACAGCATCGGGTGTTAATAAGGTGGTTACGTAAGGAAGTTTTGAAGCACGATATATAGTTGGAGTTTTTCCACACCTGGTGGCATGAGGCCTAGAAGTACCTTTTTTGTTAGCAGGCAGGTCTGATACTGGATACTACAAATGAGTGGGAGCCATTCAGATTGGCCATATAGTTCACAGGTGTGGGTAAGGCAGGCAGTGCCAACAAGTAGTCTACAGGCTTTGTTTAGTGCCACCGTTACCCTACAGAGGGCAGTAGGTGAGGCAGAGCCATAGATGGTCAGACCGTAGTCAATGATGGTGGTGACTGAGCTGTAGATTGCCAGATGCAGAGCAGCTGTAGTCATACAATGCTTGTGTCTATGTAGCATTGCAATCTGAATGTTTACGGCCTTGGCAACATTCTCAATGTGTTGTGTGCAGGAGAGGAAGTACTCCAATGTGATCCCAAGGTATTTGAAATGCTTGACCTGCTCGAGCTGGGTGCCAGAGCCGTTCTGATGATGAGGGTGTCACACTTGGACCACTGATTCTGATCCCTGTGTAATTTTTGTTGTAAATATAAGAAATTAATGTATAATGACTGTGGCAGAGGAAAATGCTGTCTTACTGGAACTGACACATCAAGACCCCACAGGGATAGTTCAAAGGACAGGAGGTGGTTTGAGTATTTGGGTCTGCAGCTATTTAAAAGCCAGTTCCTTTGTTCAATTTTCTTTGAAGGAAGGAACCAAAGTATCCACTTTATAATGCCCTCAGGGAGATCCTTTGACTTGCATAGTTGCCAGGAAGAACCTTGTGGGGAGGGGTGTTGGAGTGAGGCCAGAATGGACATTGAAGAGGTTTGATGTCTGGGTTAGGCAGGATCCAGAAGAATCTGGAAGGTCAAATACACATTCCCAGGAAGCCTTGGGAGGACATCACAGCACCTGTTTATGTGTGTGTCTGTGTGGCAGAACAAAAACCAGTTCTGACCAGTTACCCTAAGGAACGGAAATTGAGAATGTCATTTAAAATTTTTTTTTAAATCTTGTTGGGACATCCTGTGCGGTAACATATAACTTTTAATACAACAAGGCAGAGTTTAATGATCTCAGAGAGGAGGCCGGCTCAGAACTCTCTTATCCAACTGAGCAAGCCTTCGAGACACACAAGACAATATTTCCTGACTGAGAGAAGAGAGACCATCAAGCACTGAAGTAAGGACCTTAGACAAGATTAGTATGATGTTATAAATTGTAGGAACTGTACTTTTATCTGTTTGTTTTAAGGCTGTATGTGTGGGGATATATTTTTGTTCTGTAATTATGTTCTGTTTTGATATTTTTAAAGTAAATATATATTTTTACAATGGAACTGTCTGGAGTGCCTTGACATTTCTTTATATTTTAAGTGGAGCTTTTAGAGGTTATAGGTAACACTATGTATGGGCTTATTGTATACCAGACTGGGACATGGATAGAGTTCTCTACAGTCTTGCATAGAGTTCTTAGGGTTCATTTGAAAGACCTGGTTGGGTGTCCATAGGCAAAGATATCTGGCCCTCCAAAGACAGAATTATCTGAGCCTGAATATTGGGTATGCTAACAACAGGTTATCAGTTTGAATCCTTCCAGAGTTTGAGACTAAGGTGACTTGAACCCACAAAACAAACAAGAAGATTACCTTGTTCTGCTCACTGTACACAAAACATATGCTCAGAGGTTGGCACTTTGGGAGTAGAGGGCTGACCAGCTGAGCGAGTTTGTGACAGATGGAATGAGCATTATGTTTGCTACGCACACTGCTGAAAAGCATAACCTTGGTTTTGCTGAGGTTCAGGATCATTTTGTGGGCACAGAACCATTTTCTACCCTTGCAAAGTCAAGCTGTAGATGATGCTCAATGAGTTTTGGGTCCTGGTGTCTGGTAAAGATGACAGCATCATCTTCATATAGTAATATTCTCTGGTGACAGACGCTAGGGAGATTATTCATGAACAGACTAAACAGTAACAGTCCCAGGATGGAGCCCTGGGGGATGCCTGAGAGGACTGGCTTCTGATTTGAGGTGATATTGGCAATCCTAACTAGTTAGACCAGCCCACAAGATAACTCTCGAACCATTTTAGTGCTTCATTGGAGAGACCAATGGAGGAGAGCTGTCTGAGTAGAAGTGGGTGGTTGACAGTGTTAAAAGTTTTTGTTAGGTCAATGAACACCACACCGGCACAGTTTCCCTGATCAAGTGTGTTGTGGATGAAACCCATAAAATCCAAAAGGGCAGTGGTGGTACTGTGCCCTTTTCTAAATCCATGCTGTTGGGGGCATTGGATTTCATATTTCTTCAGATATTGGACTAGCTGGTCCGAAACTATGCATTTAAGTGCTTTGGAAAGTGGATGGAGAATGGAAATGGGCCTGTAGTTGGCGTGAAGTGCCCTGTCACCACTCTTATGCACAGGTGTGACAAATGCCTGTTTCCAGAGAGATGGGAACTGTGCTGATCTAAGTGAGAGGTTAAAGATCTTTGTGATAGGCAAAAGGATTTCTTCAAGGATGAGTGAGATTAGTTTGAGATCAAGAGAGTCACTGCTGGCACAAGGTTTATGGATGGCCTTGTGAATGTAGATTCTTGCCAGGTGAATTGGAGTCTCTTTGAAATGTAACAGGGTGAGTACTATTGTTAGGTGTGTCAAAGAAATCAGGTGGCAGTTCACTACCCAGATCCGAGAAAGCATCATTGAAGGTATTGGTAATTACCCCGAGATCAAGAACTGGAGCTCCATTTGTGTTAAGCATTGTGGGTGGTAGCTTGGGGTTCTTTTCCCGTGAGATCTTTAGGTCACAGCAAAACTTTTTCCCCAACTGCCCAGAAGTTAGTGAGCATTTCCCTGGAGTAGTTTCTTTTACTGGTTCGAATAGCACGTGTACATTTGTTTCTGGCAGCTTTATATCTTTGGATGTCCACTTGCCTAGATGAGGCTCTTGCACAATGCCGGAGGTGATCCCTCAATTTCATCTGAGATATTAGCTCAGGTGTTATCCATGAGTTTGGATTCCCTCTTACCTTTATCTTTCTGACAGGTGCAAAGGTATCACAGGCTGCAGTGAATTGTGAGATGAGGAGTTCCAACACTGTGTTAATATCAGTGATAGTCTCTAGTGGGGACCAGTCCAAGTTTCAGAGATGAGATCTGAGAGATTCAAGGTGACCCTGCTTTAATACTCTTGCATATATAAACTTAGAAGGGGGCTTACAGAACTTGTTAAACCAGACAAGGGTAGTGGGGGAGTGATCACTAATGGCGTCAGGGAGCACATCCACTTGGGAAATATGTTCTGATGGTTAGACAGGATCCAGTCATGCAGGGTGTGAGAACCTGCCCTCTAGTTATATCTGGTGGGCATGGTGACAAGCTGGGTGAGGTGCTGCACTGCAGCAGCATCCTTATAGGAGCAAGCATCAGGTGAGTGTTTATGTTGAAGTCTCGTTGGATTATTGTTTCTGAGTTGAGATGCTGTCCCCTTAGATACTCAAAAATGTTGTTGAAATCAAAAGATTGCTCCTTAGGGGAAAGGTACACAGGGGCTATTGTCAGCGCTTTGTTATGTGCTCCAAGGAGAACTTTTATGACAAGGACCTGTGATGGGGACCCAGGGTTTGGTACTGGTAGGGCATGCCCTATGTAAGTGGCCCTGAGATAAATTGCACAGCCCCACCCATTTTTGTAGTCCTGTCCTGCCTGTATATAACATATCCAGGGATAGCGACTGCAGAGTCGGGAATTGTTGGGTTAAGCCAAGTTTCAACTATAGAGAGGCTATCAGGATTGTGTTGCTGAACCCAGGTACAGAGATTGTCAAGCTTGCTGAGGAGGCTGCAGACATTGAGAAAAGCAATCGTGAGGGTCCCACCCTTCCTCTGACCAGGTAGGATGGTTGGTCCAGTGGGTCCAGGGTTAGGGTGGATATTGCCAGACAGGAGAAGTAGGATTAGCAGGATTCTCAAGAGGAAACCTTTGAGCTTTTTACAGATGAGCTTCGGGGTTAGTTGTCTTTTAACTTTAGGGTGACAGTTGGGAGTATGTACTGTAAGGCAGAGTGGTGGAACTGAGTGGGGGTAGTGCATAGTAGTGCTTGGAGTCAGTAACATCTGAAGGTATGATAAGATCCAGCTAGAAGTGCCAAGGTCCAAGTTGTTATGTGCAGGTATTCCGGTGAACATGCCAGGATTGTAGAGCTGATATGAGTAATCCCAGGATCGTAGTGCATGCTTTTATGCAGAGTGTGCAGAGAAGGAGGTTGTTTCATGGTGCCATATAGGACACTAGGGCAGGTCACTGCCATCACCAGAATTATTCTGAGAGTCTGGTTTAGAGCGTCCATGATTGTGGCAAGCAGTGTCTCAGATGCAGAGCCCTTATACTTGGGCTGGGTGAGATAGGTGATCTTGTGGTAGTTAGAGTAAAATTTTGTGGGTGTAAACAGTTGTAGGGTAGAAGTTCATGAGTGTGCTTTTGTCAAAACGGGGAGCTTTATAGATGTGCAGTTATTGGACCAACAGAGATGGAGAAGATGAGTGGGCAAGAAACAAGTGCGGGGCCCTAAAAAATCCTACACTAGGTCAACAGAATAGTAAGCGAGGGCTAATCCATGAAGGCGGCAGTGTGAGAGGTCCCAGGGCACCATAGCGCTTTCTCAGCAAGGCTGTAACTTGCCAGTATTCAGTAGAGGCAGTGGAGAGCCAATGGGCTGTACACAAGATGTGGAGGGAGGGGCTACAGTGTATTTAAAGGATACCTGGGTGGGGGTGGAGGCCTGGGCAGGGGTGTAGGGGTGGGTAAAATAACAGTCTGCTGGAAATTACTGTATGAAACTGTAGGGAGATTTAGCAGGCCATGGAGTGGGTAGAAAGGTGCTCCAATCAGGTAGTGTCTGTGGCCAAAAACAGCCCAATCAGGAGCAGTGAGGAAATGCTGCACCAATCAGGTGGCAGCAGTATCTGGTCAGCTCCAGCTAGAGCTTTCGCGGCCATGCCTGCTAGCGTGTCCAGGGATGAGTTCCAGGAGGGTGGCTATGGGACTTAGAAGCAGGCGGGCTGGCGGCAGCCACAGAACTGGCCATTGCAGGTTCCACCAACAGTTCCATTGTGCCACTCAGGTGGGTCCCTAGTGAGGCAAGGGAGAAGGAGACTGTGAGATTAGTGGGAAATTGGAACAGTGCAGACTGCACGGCGGCTGGTAGCAGGCTGACAGTGGGGAGGAGGTGAGGAGAGAGTTAGTAGAGACAAAGGCAAGTATGAAGATTAGGTGAGGTAAGCAGGACAAAGAGAGAGGTAATTAATGAGTGCAGATGGGGGAGTAAGAAGCAGGCTAGGGGGTGGGGAATGAGTCCAAGTTCAGTGGAGTGAAATCTAAGTAGGGGGAGGGCATAGGCAAAGAGGAAAATGGAAGAGAGATGAGCAGCTTAGGTGGAGGGGGCAATGCTAAGGGCACACCGGGGGAGGGGACATAGGATTAGAAAGCAGTTGCAACATTTGTCTAAAAATAGCTTAGTACAATAACTTCTTAATCAGTCTATGCTATCACAATGCAGGTTTAAGAAAAAACAACATACAGTGAATCAAATGGCAGTTTAAAATTCACTGTGGCTAGTAGAAAACCTTACACAATTTAAAATAACAGTCTGCTGGAAATTACTGTAAGAAACTGTAGGGGGATTTAGCAGGCCATGGAGCGGGTTGAAAGGTGTTCCAATCAGGTAGTGTCTGTGGCCATAAACGGCCCAATCAGGAGCAGTGAGGAAACGCTGCACCAACCAGGTGGCAGCAGTATCTGGTCAGCTCCAGCTGGAGCTTTAGCGGCCGTACCTGCTAGCGTGTTCAGGGATGAGTTCCAGGAGGGCAGCTACAGGACTTAGGTGCAGGCGGGCTGGCGGCAACTGCAGAACAGGCCATTGCAGGTTCCGCCAACTGTTCCATTGCACTGCTCAGGCGGGTCCCTGCTAGTGCGTCCAGGGATGAGTTCCAGGATGGCAGCTATGGGACTTAGGTGCAGGCGGGCTGGTGACGGCTGCAGAACTGGCCATTGCAGTTTCCGCCAACTGTTCCGTTGCGCCGCTCAGGCGGGTCCCTAGTTAGGGTTGAGGAAGCACTTTAATGTTAAACCCCAGTTTTTGCACCTTAATACCTTTGCCCATGTTCATCTAATTTACATGAAATTTGGAAAGCTAGGCATCAGTAGGCAGATCTCCAGATGCGGAAAATTTCATGGGGATTGGTTTACTGGTGGCAAAGTTGCAGAGGTGCCAAAAACACAAAAATCACCAAAATGAAGATATTTTTTCTCTATAACTTAAAATGTATGAGGATTTAAAATCTGAAACTTTCAGGTTTCATAGAGTTTGGTCCAAGGTGTGTGCTGTTGCATTTTTATGTCCCAAACATAAGTAGCTTTTAAATTATGTAAGAAAAAACATTTCATTTGTGAGTATGTGCAGTTTAAAAATCAACGGTCTGAAGACAGCTGATTTTTTTGCATCACTGGCAGGTTGTACAATATGACACAGCAGTCATTTATTATTTACATAGAAATATAGAAACATAGACTTTGACGGCAGATAAGGACCACTTGTTCCACCTAGTCTGCCCATTTCCCCTACCTATTGGATAAGCTGCAGATCCTAGTTAACCAACAGCCTACTTCTTCCTACCCTCCACCAGAATTGCCTTATGTTTGTCCCATGAATTCTTGAATTACTCCACTGTTTTTGACCCTATGACCTCCTCAAGAAGGCCATTCCATGTGTCCGCCACCCTTTCTGTGAACAAATACTTCCTCGCATTGCCCCTGAACGGTTCCCCCTCTATCTTCAAATTGTGTCCCTTGTTCTTGCACATCTCTTTTCTGAAAGATGCTACCCTCTTGGACTTTGTTGATTTCTTGAGGTACTTGAAAGTTTCATCATGTCCCTCTCTCCTTCTTTCCTCAAGGGTATACATATTAGCTCCTTTAGTCTCTTTGTATGGCTTCTGTGTAGACCCTGCACCATTTTAGTTGCCCTCCTCTGACTGCCTCCATTCTGTCTATGTCCTTGAGGAGATGGGGGTCTCCAGAACTGGATGAAGTACTCCAGATAGGGTCTCACCAACTGTCTGTACAGAGAGATAACAACTTCCTGTTTTCTACTGGCGATGCCTCTCCCTATGCATCCCAGTATCCCTCCAGCCCTCCTTACTGCCTTTTCACATTGCTTACCTACCTTTAAGTCATCTGATATGACTACCTACAGGCCCTTTTCCATTTTTGTTGTTTTATTTTTAGTCTTTGTTGACATGATAAGTGCACTAGACAAATTCTGCCTATTTTCAGTCATGGTCCAGGGATGGGGGATACAGATGAATGCCAACTGACCTTGAACCAGATTAAGCTGTTGGTGGTATTTTTAGTGAATGGGGTAATTTGGACAGGACACCGTGGAAACTTCCCCTACTCTTTTTGAGAAGTGCCATGGGATCTTTAACATCCACCTGAACTACCACCAGAACAGGCAGATGTGAACTCAGTTTAATGTCTCATCTGAAAGACGGCATCTCAGGAATGCAATACTCCCCGCAAGCTGCACTACAGTGTCAGTATTGGGATGTTATCCAAGTGCCTGGAGTGGGGATAGAACCCACAGTCTTCTGATGTCCTGGCCTCAGAGGCAAGTGTGCTGCCTGCTGAGCCACTGACACTGAGTAGTACTCAGCTCCCTCCACTCCCACTCCAACTCCCCACTCCCCCCTCCCCCCATTGTGTACTCTGACCCTGGGTTTTTGTTTCCCAGGTGCATTACTTTGCACTTCTTTGCATTGAATATAAGCTGCCATACATTTGACCATTCCTCCAACCACACCAACATACCAAGCATGAGAATCTTTTGTATTTTATTTATTTAGTGATTTGGAAAAGACCTTTGAGTGCAAGCTCTTTTACAAAGGTTCCATGTAATAGACTGCAAAACAAAGTACAACAGGAGAAAGCAAAAGTATATAACAATGAATGATACAGCTTGGATTCAGAACTTACAGAATGACTCAAAACATAGGAACAAGTTAAATAACAAGAAAAGCACTCTATGAGGGTGGAGGGGGAATAAGCAGCCACAAAGTGCCTTGTCAGTAGTTCAGAAGGATGGGGATAGCTGGCAGTGGGGTGAGGAAAGGAGGTAGGAGAGAGAGGTAGGTACTGTGGTGGAGGTGAAGGGTGGGGGAAGAAGGGTGATATGGTATAGGGAGAAATGGGGGGTTGATGGTAGACTGAGTGGAGAAGATATGCAGTAGTAAATGGTGGGGTTTGAGGGGACATGGTCAGGTTGCCTGCATTAATAGTGACTGTTAGGGAAACTCACAGGACTGGGAGTTGGGGAAGGGGGTGGTGACTGCCAAAGGAGCATGACGCAGACTGATTGCTGAGGCAAGTCATGAGAAGGGACAGAGTGAGGAGTACCTGAGGCTTGCTTGGTACTTGCTAGGGGGCAGGGAGAACAGGTGTGGCTGGACTTAGGGGAAGGTGCACTTAGAGAATGTTATTAGGCGATGTTTGAGGTCAGTTTTGAATTGGGCTAGACAATTGGTGGCCAAGAGGTGGCTGGGGAGTACATTCATCCACAGGGGGGCCCGACAGGCAAATGCACATTGCCCAAGTGAGGTGCAATGGAAGGGGATAGCCAAGGCCCTTCTAGTCCTCCCTCTGGTGACCTGTAATGAGTTGGCTGCCTTGATCAAATTGGCTACACAAGGTGTGTTTTACCCAATAGAGCCTTCTTCCCTAGGATGTAAGTCTGGAATTTGACCGTTTCTTAATGACAGCCAATTTGCATGTTCGTACAGAGTACAAGTGTGAGTGCCACATTCAACATCTAGGGTAAGTCTGCAGGCTTTATTAAGTGCAGTCTGAACCCTCTTGAGTGCTGTATTCATTGCCGCCCCATAGACCACTAGTCAATAGTCAATAGTAGATATAATGGAACTGTGGACTGAGAGGCGGATGGCTCCCAGAGAGAGGTATTGCTTGTGCCTGTACAGGACACCAGTCTTGGTACTGACTGTCTTGACCAGAGAGTCAATATGGTGGGCAAACATGAGGATATCATCTATTATGACCCCCAGATACTTGAGGAAGTGGACTTGTTCCAGCGGCTCACTGTATGAGTTGGAGATGATGAGGGGGTGGTGCTTATTTTTGTTGTGGGGGCTGGACATAAGCATGGCCTTGGTCTTCTTGTGGTTTAGTAGCAACTTATGACTACAGAACCAGTCCTCGAGTTTGGAGAAGGAGTTCTGCAGCTCAGATTGTAGGGCAGCCTGAGACATGCTGCTGCTCAGGAGCACAGCATCGTCTGCATATAGTATGACTTTGGTGTTGCAGGCTGTTGGAAGATCATTTAAGAAGAGGCTGAAGAGTAGGGGCCCCAGTATTGATCCCTTGGGTGCCCCTAATGATACCTCTCTTGCGCTGGATACTGTTTGCCCAATTTTGACACAATGATTTCTCTGTATCAGGTAGTCTTGGAACCAACAAAGGGAAATGGGTGCCACACCCATGTTTTGCATTTGGGTCAGTAACAGGGGGTGGTTATCTGTATCAAAGGCTTTGGTGAGGTCAATAAAGACAGACCCCACCAGCATGTCTTCATCCAGGGCCTTATATACATAGTTCATATAGTCCAGCAGGGCAGTGGTAGTACTGTGATTTTGTCTGAAGCCATGCTGGTTGACTTTGCTCTGCCATCATTATCAATATATTGGAACATGGTGGGTCCCTGTGCTTCATGCCAGCTTATTTATTTTTTTGTATAATCCCTCAACAGGATGCCCATCCCTCAGTGTTGGTCGGTGCTTCCTCCTGTTATCGGTACGACCCACCCCACAAGCCCATTGTTATATATAGTTGCTGACATCAGGGGGTCCAGTCCCCTGTGTTGGAGTGTACAAGCCCCCTCAGCACTGTGGGACACTGAGGAACACAACACTGGTGTCCAGAAGTAGCTTTATTATAATGACAGCTCTTGAAAGAAAGAAAACCATCCCATGATGCTTTTTTATTTTATAACCTGAAAAAAATGGTCCCTCATCTTTGCTGCTTCCCCCTTCTTCATCCCGACCCTCCCATTAAGCACCCACCACTTCACCCCCTCTTACCCTATACTTACTAGCCAAGGTCCAGTGCCATAATCCTCTCTGGATCAGAGACACATCCTCACTCTTGAATGCCAAACTATGGACTGAGGAATCCAGGTAAGTGCTGTAAAAAGTATTTCAATGGCATTTTAAAATGTGCAACATAATTTGTCAGTTTTAAGGAATTCTTTCAGCAAATTTTCAACATGACCTTTTTAGGACCCCACCTCATGAACATTGGTGGTGAAATTTCAGTAATTGGGCTTGAAGGTGATTTCATGGTTGCTGTGTGAAATCACCTTTCAGGCTTAATTAATGTAATTTATCTGCCAGTGTTCATGAGGTGGTATCCAAAAAAGGCCATGTTGAAAATCTGGCAAAAATATTCCTAAGAATCAACAGTGTTAGTGGCTCAGCAGGTTACATGCTCACCTCTGAGGTTGGAAGATCAGAAGGCTGTGGGTTCCATCCCAACTCCAGGAACTTGGGGGTAAATCCTAATACTGACACTGTAGTGCAGCATGGGGGTGGGGTGCTGCTGCACTCCTGAGGTGCTGTCTTTTGGATGAGACATTAAACTGAGGTCCCATCTGCCTATTCTGGTGAAAGTTCAGGTGGATGTTAATAGATCCCATGGCACTACTTGAAAAGAGTAGGGACATTTTTTTTATAATAATAACTTCAAACAACTAAATATTGCAGACTATTAAATCACACAAAATAATATCTAAATCATAAGGTAAAAGAAACAACAAAAAAGTATTACAGTCATACATTTTCTAGTATGAAGTCGAAGAATCTTTCAGAACCCCAACAATTTAATTATAGAACTGAATTAGACTGACCCCCCACTAAAAGAGTGGGGGATTTTTATTAGTACAATTTCAAGGAAAAAGACCAATTAGTTACAAACAGTGTTAATGCACATCTGAAAAATGTATTATAAAAATCATAAGGCAAAAATGAATTATTTATTACATTCATACCTTTCCTAAACTATTATGAAAATAAACAAAGCTCAAAATTAATCCCTAAACACCTAAATGTACTGAACGCCCTCCCCCTCTAAAAATTGGGCAAAGTTTAGCTGTGAAATTTCTAACAACAAATATTGACAACAGTGGTGACTTCACACAAAGGAATAACCAATCATATAGCCAGAGAGCTAAATGAAATATTACCTCCAAGCTTGACAAATTTTCATCTAGCTGATTCTTAAAACACAAACTGAGATCATAAATCTGAAGGGAACTACACCCCCCCCACTAGAAGAGTATGGGAACAGTTATGAGCTATCGTAAAGCAGTATGCAGTTTTTCCTGAAACCATGTAAATAAACACAAAACCATAATTACCTTCAAGTAGCAAATTTTGGGAACAGAATGAACCCATAAGGAGCGGGGTTCAGGGAAGTCTATTCCAAAGATCGAGAAAGGTCAGCCTGGAAACCTATGCAGAGTAGGGGAGTTTTTTTATTAAAGGAAACAATACCATCGTCGATATACACAATGAATATCAATAACAAGTAAAACAATAACAAGGAAAACAAATACACTCATAGATACATCATACAATCTGTGTCTTAAGAAAAAAAAAATACTGTTTTAACAAATCATAAGGGGAAACAAGCAATTATCAACGCCGAATGTTTGCTTGCGGGTATTGGCATTGGAAATGCAGGAGTTAGACAGATGCAGAATAGAAATGGCAGTGAAGTATTGAACTTCACGTGATCCCCACCTCCACCCTGCAGAGATGGACAGGCATTGGGGTATGCCTTTGGGTCGTCATGCATAATACTCACACTATTTCTCCTCACCCTATCCTGCAGACACTGACAAGTGTTGAGGTGTGCCTTGAGGTGTTCGGCTTTACAGGTACCCCATTCCATAAGGACATACACTGAAATGGGTGAAATATAGTAGAATGGGCTGAAGTCTGGGTCCGCAGAGTCCAAGACACACCTCGATGACTGTCACTGGCTGCAGGATTGGGGTGGAATGGCATGAGTATTATAGCCAGCAATCCAAAGGCACACCCCTGATGCCTGTCAGTCTGTACAGGGTGGGATGTTATGGTTAGGAACTATAATGCCCCAGGCGTTCATTGATATTTGCACTACAAATTTTCAACATGGCCTTTTTGTGATCCTTACCTCATGAAAGCATTTGGAACCTCTGCTCATGAACAGTGGCACTGTGATTTTGTTAATCTGTCTCAAATGCTAATTTGCTACAGCGACCATGCTATTTTGTGCCAGATGTACGAAAACACAATTTTAGTATAATGTGAAAAATGACAGCTATCCTGTTCATAAGGGATGTGGAAAATGCCAGTGTTGAAAATCTGGATTGAAATATTAAAAATTCTCTAAGTTACGAGTATGCATACAATCATTTTGTGAAATGTTCTCACCAAATTTTCAACATAGGCATTTTGGGACCTCCACTCATAAACAGTCTCACTGTGATTTTGTTAATCTGCCTCGAATGCTGATTTCCCACAGTGACCGCACCATTGTGCACCACATGTGTGAAACCACATTTTGGACAAGGTGTGAAAAATGACAGCTGTGCTGTTCATAAGGAGGTGTGAAAAAGGGCAATGCTGAAAATATGGAGTGAAAATATTAAAAATTCTCAGAGTTACAAGCATGTGTAGAAACTATGCAATGCACACTCATAACATGGTCATTTTTGGGAATTTGTTCACCAGATTTGCAACATAGACCTTTTGGGAGCCCACCTCATGAACAGTAACACTGTTGTTTCATTACTCAGTCCCAACAGGTGATTCTGCTCATTGACTGTGAAATCACCTTTTGGGACTGAATAATGAGATGACAGTGACTGATTTCATGAGGTGGGGGTCCCAAGAACCCCATATTGAAACTCTGGTGCCAGCATTCACAAAAATGGTCAAGATGTGCACCAAAGTTGAAAAAAAAAACACATTTATGCCATTATACAGCATGCCGGCAATATGTTGTCTGTATATCCATGGCACTCCCAGATCCATTACCTTAGGGTTATGTACGCCTGATAGGCTGCTGATGCACTTGTGACCTAAGTTCTGATTTCAATCTACCACTAAGCCCCTTCTCCACCCCTACTGTCTTCAGTTTAACTTGTGCATCTGATAGAGGCTACAACACTGTCCCAAGCTCCAGTACAACAATGAAGGAAAAGGTAATTACCAGAATTAAGCAACATGGCACAGACAGTATGATATAGTATGCAGAGAGCTAGTAATGTCAAATGAATACTTTGTAAAAAAAATGATGAAAAAAACCATTAAATAGCAGAGAAATAGAGCACAGGATCACAGCATATTATATTGTTATGCATTGCATCACTGAGCAACGCAATGTTCAAAATAATGGACATTAATCATAGATTGCAGCTTTTCAGTGAATAAGCGTGAGCCAGTTGCATTTAAATGGACCGCCAGCAGGACTCCTCCCTCATTAGAGAGGATATCCGGCTATGAACTCTGTACAGTCCCTGATCCAGTGTCTGCATAAGAGAGAGGCACAGCACATATATAAAATGTTTTAAAATGTCCCCCCTTTTATGGCAGACGGAAGAGGACCCAGCATATAGTCTCCCTTTCGTAGCGAAACGATGGTGCATAGTGCCTCTGCCCCCATTTGGCTGTTTGTGTGTGTGCAGCTTTTAAAATCTGGTGAGTGCCTTAAAAGAGAAGAAAAAAAATGGAAGGTTTCTAGCAACCCCCCCCCCAATCTGGTCTGATTACTGCCGCTGACTCACGCTCCAGAATTACTGTGAGAAGATCAAAAAATTGACCTGCTCTCTCACAGAGGTGTTGTTTCAGCCATGGGAGCCATGTGGCAGACAAAGGGCTATAACAAACATGGAGCCCGACTGATTTCTTCTTCCTGCTCCTTCCTCTCAGCCATCGTTCCCCTACGGAAGCTGCGCATGCTCCGTATGGTCACCACACATGCACGGTATGGAATAGGCCCATCGCACATGCGCGATACCCAGCAGCGCCATTTTTCAGAGGGGCAAGGAGCACAGACATACAATAAGTGCTCGCACATGCGTGGTAGCGATATACATCGCGACTAACTGGCAGGGCTGGGAGAAAAAGGAACAGCAGAGCAAAGGCTCACAGTCAATATTTAAAATGAGCCACAGACGTCAAGCAAACATGTATGTCTACTTGATAGGCAGTCAGGCACACCTAAACATAAGGCTGCAGGGGAAAAGCCATTGGGCAATTAGCCACTTAAAGGGCAAGCTCCAAAGCAAAAAAACAAGAAAGCCTAACTCTGAGGGGGACAGGGTTCTCTCCTCCCTCGGGGGGGGGGGCAAAAAAAACTGTCATTAATGGGCCAGCATTTCAGTCAGAGATCAGAGGCTGACATTTAAAGGTCCAGGTACGTACCAACTCAGAAACAACTTATACTGCCCAGGACCCAGTACAGGGTCATCCTATAAGTTAGCAGGTGCACTTAGAGTAAATTGTCTAGAGAAATATTAGCTAAGAAATTGCCAACCCAGTATTCAAATCATGAGCATTATCACATTATACATGCATAGCAGTTATTAGCTACCTGACCACCCCTGCTAGCAGTGCCAGGAACTTAATGTCTGACCCACGTACATGAACACAGAATCTATGCAATGATTTACAGGAGGTAATATAATAAATAATCAACCTGGCTCCCCTGTCAGCAGTTCCTGCATTGTATTAATCAACAACAAGAATCTGGTGACCCTGCTAGTATCACTAACTTGTAAAAAGGAACTCACAAAATCATCCAGAAAAGTTTCCTTGCACTGGAAAGTGCTTAAAATCCCTGCACTGCATTCAGACATTCCAGGAATTCAGTGGCACTAAATAAAAGCACCTGTGACCATTTTGTGATATTTTCTACCCCAAAACACTCCCACAGAGAAAGGAAGCTCTGCTGACCAAAATGGAGACACCCAAATGTTATTTTATGGCCCCAGTTTATCAAACAGCTCCTAGCAGCATGGCCAGCCTCCTTGTGTCTTCCTAGTTTCCAAATCTCCTGCTACATCAGACCTGCAAGCTGACTGGCTCTCAGCCCTCACGAGATCTCAGCCATCATCTTAGAGGAGGCTAAACAAATGAGATTTGACTAAATATAACATATCTTGCAATGGAGAATGGAGCTAGCAATTGCTACAGCTCTGCAAGCCTAAATCCCCTAACTTTTAACATTGACTATGAGGGAGAACAGAAGAAACATGTTTAAAGAACAAAAAAATAAATAAAAAATGCTTCTGCCTCAAATGGCATCCTATCACACAAGCAGCAATGCAGATGATTTCTTGCTCAGTTTACCACAGCCAAGGCAAGGACTACCTAAGGCATCCTGCTCATCCCCCCATCCCATTAAAGGCAGATGCCTACATTATCCCAGAACTAACCAGGGCATACAAAAGGGGCCAACAATAATACACAGCACTGTACTATATTGGGTCAACATACTGGAAGGTTTGATTAAAGTAAAATAACTATTTGGGAAATAGTGAACTTTAATAAAGCCATTTCTTTCACTGATAGTCACAGTTTTTCCTCGCTTAAGGCGCAGGAGCTGCTACTATGTACTGTGTGTGACAAAAGTAATGCATTCTACTGTAAATACATAACTTAGCCCCATTAATTTAATAAAAAAGGGCTTGAACAAGATAATTTATCACATTATAAAAATGTAAAGGATGCTAAATGTAAAGGATGTTAATAGAGCCACCTATGGTCTGAGATTTTTCTCAGATGACCAAACAGATTCCACAGCCACAGTTACCTGGAAACCCCTACCAGCAGTCCCAGGAGCTCACTACATCAGGGGCTACTAAATAGTTAAAGGATCTCATTCCTTAATTGGGCATATACTCTGAGTTCCCCTACGTGCTGTTCAGAACATGCATACAACTTTACTAAAGTACCTGATGACCTGGAGCCCCTGCTAGCAGCTCCAGAGTCTTTCCATTATTAAATGACCAAGTGGACACCTTAGAGCATCCAGAGTACCCTGCCAGCATCTCAGACTTCTAAAATACTAAGTAATGTGCCACAGTTCTCCATTACAAGCATAGTAGCACCTGAAGTGCTCACTCAAGACATCACTACACAACGGTCTCTGAAACATTATGTCTTTTAAACGTACCACCTTCTTAACAAAAGATAGAGGAAACTCCTCTATCCTCTACCTTACCGAAAAACCATAAACAGAGCAGGTCTCACGAGGAGGAGGAGCATTGCGAGACTAACCTAACTTGCCAACCCAGATCGGCAGCCGTAAGAAATAATATCGCAAGACTTGCTGCTGTGATTTTGGAAAAGTTCTCCACTCGTGCATTATCTAGGCAGGATTAAGGGTGTAGGCAGCTGCCAGACAGTGTAAACTGACTGAGTCACTGCCGCCATCTTGTGGTGAGTGCATCTATGCTCACAAATGTCCAACCAGCACAGAGGGCGTTTGTTAAAAGTGCCAACCGATCTGCAACAGCAGACCACAATGTGGATAATTAAATATAAAGGCAGCGATTTGAAAATCAATTAACAATGGGGAAAATACATTGGGGCAGCACTATTACCACAGCTGTGGGCAAGGCAGCATAACGCTGCCCCTATCACAGGCTAATGTACTACACAGAACCATCATGGTTACAGAAGTTGAATTGAAGACAGGGGCAGGTGCGAGAATAGGTGGACTTATTCGGCCCCTTCAGGAGGTCTGTCCCCTAATTCTTAGCACCCAAGCAAGGTCTAGGCATACTGATTATACAGTACATGTCACTGACAGAACATCCCTTATAACACTGCTGTACCACTGCTTCTACACTGTGGGAAAACATCAGCATAGTTCAGAAGAATACAGCTTGGCTCCTACTACACCCATCCTTATGACAAAAACACAACTAATGGTACTAGGGATATGACACAACACCAGGTTGTTACAGAACTACAGCCCGTCTTGGGCACCAACAGTCCTCACATGGCACCCCTTTCTGGGATAACCATGTGACAGGCATACGAAGGCTAGCATATATGTCTCAACTAATAAGGCCATAGTATGGGAACTATAAATAAACTACTCAAACAATTGCAGTCCCATGGCCAAGCAGTCAGGGAACCAAACTTTGAGTGTGGGTCGTTAGGAACTTAGCTGTCCTAATGTGCTGCATAGAACCAAAATCAATAGTAGGGGTCTTACAAGTCCATTACACAGAACTACCAAGACAGATAGACCTCTGAGAAGATGATTAAAAAATATATATATATGTGTGTGTGTTTATGATGTGTGTATATATATATATATATGTATATATATGTAGGATATAGATACATATATACAGCACCATACTCATTTACTACGGGTCTATCCTATGCTAGTATGTAGGCACATACACAACCCAACAAATCAAAACACACACAGCACAGCACAGCCTAATCAGTGATCAGCTCAGGTTTACCCAAGTTAAGGTGCCATCAACACAAAACAAACTTATGTGAAACCATCAATGAATATGCTATTTTTGGCATGGAAAACACAAAATAAAATGTGGAATTACTAAAATATCCCATGAAACTGTTATTAAATAGGCTGTCAGGACAGAGTATTATTGTGCTATTTATTTACCAGACATGACATTGAATTCCATCCCCTGCTGGACCCAACAGCTTGTCTGGGATAACAGTGTGCCTAGGTTCTTGGTTAATGGTAGTTTACTCACCTGGTAAAGGTGATTGTGTTACTGTATATCCATGGCACTTCCAGATCCTTTACCTTAGGGTTATATACGCCTGATAGGCTACTTGATGCACATGTGAGCTAAGTTTCAGATTGCGGTCTTCCACCAAACCCCTTTTCACACCTGGGTGTCTTCAGTTTCGATACTTCCATAGCTGTAAAGTAACTTGTTAGGTATATGCACAGACAGCAATCATTACTCTAGAGAGTGTGTGTTCAGGTTTCTAATACTACTTTAATTAAATTATTCCGTGTCCAGATGTACATTCTTGCTTTGCCTCATCTTATTCTGTAATATCCTTATATGCTGTATCATGCTCCCTCTGGTGCGATGAAGTGCCATGGATATACAGTAAAACAATCACCTTTCCCAGGTGAGTAAACTACCATTGTGTTGTCTGCATATCCATGGCACTTCCAGATCCTTTACCTTAGGGTAATTCAAAAGCAGTGCCCTGCTAAATTGGGAGGGGGGAGCATGATGTGTCACTGTGTTTATGTACTGTCCCATTTTCCTGAGTGTCTTATCTGTCCTTTACTGTGGCTGTCATTAGTACCTTGACTCCAAAGGAATTCTTAGCTGGAATTTTGGTGTTGAGTCTATAGTGTCTTGTGAAAGTATATAAGTTGGACCACGTAGCCGCTGCTCAGATCTCTTGTGCCGTGGCTGAATTTCGTTCTGCCCAGGATGTGGCTATTGCTCTAGTCGAGTGGGCCTTGATTTCCATTGGTGGAACCTTGTTACTTGACTTGCATGACTCAGTAATTGTTCTCTTCAACCAGGTGGCTATTGCAGCCTTGGCTGCCGTTGTTCTTTTTTTGTGTCCTGATGTTATGATGAACAGCTTTTCTGTCTTTTGGATGTTTGCGGTTCTGTCCAGGTATTTAGTAAGCATTCTCTTGACGTCCAATGCATGGAGGTTTTTCTCCTGGCTGTCTACATGTTCTTCATAGAAGGTTGGGAGTTGTATTGGTTGACTGTTGTGGAACATGGAGTCAACTTTGGGGACAAATTAGGGTACTGTATGAAGTGTCATGCCTTGATGTGTGAAAGTTGTGAATGGCTCTTTGCATGACAGTGCTGTCAACTCTCTGATTCAGTGAGCTGTGCATATTGCCACTAGAAACACAGCTTTTAGTCCCACCCAGTAATCGGTAATGTCTGTCAGAGGTTCGATTGGTGGCTTAGTAATGGCATTTAGCACCAATGTCAGGTCCCATGGTGGCATGCCATTCTTTATATGCGGTCTTATGTTGCTTGCTGCTTTTAAGAATCATATGACATCTGGGTGTGAGCCAGGGTATGTGCCTTTGACTGTACCTAGTGCTGCTCCGATGGTCGAGAGTTGAACTCTTAGTGAGGATGGTGCTAGTCCCCTTGTCCATGCCCTGTTGCAGGTATAGCAAAATGTCTACCATGGATGTCTGCTCCGGATATATCTCCGTGCCATTGCACCATTTTTTGAATATTTTCCACCGTCCAGTATGTTGATGTTGTGGTAGCTCGGTGTGATTGTAGCATGGTGTCGATTACTGTAATGTGGTACCCTGAGTTTAGCAATCTCTCCCTTTCAGGAGCCAGGCCATGAGTTGTAGATTGCCTGGGTTTGGGTGCATTATTGGCCTCTGGATAAGAATGTCACGCATGCTTGGTAATCTCATGCTGTCCATTGCCATTGCCATTATGGTTGCGAACCATGCCCCCCTCGGCCAGTATGACGGTACTAGGATTATTGTTCTGCACGAGTGACGGACCTTCCCTAGCACCTGTGGTATTAGTGGGAATGGTAGGAACACATATGAGTAGTCATGTGTCCATGGGAGGGATAGGGCATCTATTCCCTGGGGCTGGGGTTCTTGGAATCTGGAGAAGAATTTGGTTGCTTGTTTATTCTTGTTGGTGGCCATGAGGTCCATGGCTACTGTCCACCATCTGTGTTGTATTGTTTGAATTATTGCTGGGTGCAACTGCCATTCTCCAGGGTGTATCTGTTCCCTGCTGAGTCAATCCGCTGTCATATTCAGTTTCCCTGCCAAATGTATGGCTGTGAGGTGTTGTAGGTGGGCTTGGGCCCATGTCATTATAGTATTCATTTCCCTGAGTAGTCTCTAGTGTTTGGTACCACCCTGCTTTGCTATGTATGCCACTGTAGCTCTGTTGTCTGATCTTATCAGTACTGTTTTCCCTTGTATCTCTTTCTTGAATGAACTTAGTGTGTTGCACACTGCTCTCATTTCTAACATGTTGATCGGTAGTTTTTTTTCTGTAGGGGACCATGTGCCTTGTGCTGCTTTGTGTCCCACTGATGCTCCCTGTCCCCGCAGGCTTGCATCCGTGTCCATAGTGATGTCATGAACTATCTCCAGTGGGAATCCTCTGTTCAGGTTCTCCATGTGTGTCCACCATAGCAGTGATGTCCTTGTCTTGCTGTCCAGTGCTATCATATGGTACAAGTTTTCCTCTGATGGTGAACCGTACTGTAATAGAAGGGTCTGTAATGGCCGAATGTGCCATCTTGCCCATGGTATCAGATCTATGCATGATGACATGTTCCCAGGACTGTTGACACCATAGCTATTGTTGGTGATGGAGATTCCAGTAGTTTGTGCATGACTGTTACGAGATTGAGTATTCTGGTTTGTGTTGGCCGAATGAGTCCCTCGTTTGTGTCTATGTTTGCTCCCAGATGTTCTATGTGTTGTGATGGTAGTAGGGAGCTCTTTTTGTCATTTATCACCCATCCGTGTTCTTGTAGAGTGTGTATTGTTTGGTTGGTAGCCCTGCTTGTCTCCTGAGGTGACCTGGCCTGAATTAGCCAATCATCTAGGTATGGAATGATATGAACTCCTTGTTCTTGGAGCTTTGCTGCTAGTACGACTGACACCTTCATGAATAACCATGGTGCAGATGCTAGTTCGAATGGTAGTGACCTGTACAGGAAATGTTGTCCCAATATGTGGAAGTGTAGGTATTTTCTGTGTGTAGGCCTCATGGGAATATGTAAGTATGCATCTTTGAGGTCTATGGATGCTAGGTAGTAGCCGGGTCTTATTACCCGTAGCGTAGAACGTATGATCTCCATCTTGAATGTCTTGTGTGTGGTGTACCTGTTGACCATCTATAAATCCAGCACTGGTCTGAGGTCTCCTGTCTTCTTTGGTGCCAGAAAGAATATTGAGTAAATGCCCTTTCTGGCCTCTTCCAGAGACACTGGTTGTACTGTTCATGACCTCATCAGCGAGTCTAGTATGTCCTGTACCTGTTGTGTTGACCACTTCTGTGTAGCTACTGGGGATATGATCCAGTGTTCTCTTTGAGGTAGTTCTCGGAACTCTATCGAGTACCCCTTCATGATCACTTCACTGACCCACCTGTCTGAGGTCATGTTTGACCACATTTTGTTGAAGAATACTGGATTTGTTTTATTTTCTGATTCCAGTAATAACACAGAGGCTTACCTTTTAAACCATATTGACCTGCGGTGGTTTTCTGTTACTGTTGGCTCAATCTTCTCATTCTAAATGAATGGAACGCTGTTCTGCACATACAGTCAGTACAGCGTTCCATTCATTTTAGTCTCTGTGGCTGAACGGCATTTTGGTATGGTGGAATTTCTAGTGAGTACAACATTCCACCATACACTATAAGTGGGTAATAGCACACCATACCCTTTTATTAGATGGAGAGCCAAAGAAAACGTGGAAAAGCAACTCAGCTAAGCCACATTCATGTTATGAGACAGGACAAAGGACCTCCTAAGTACTAAATTCTTTATTATGAATTACAGAATTGTAACAACGAATCTTGTCCCCAGAGCCCTGCCCAATAAAAACACAGACTACCATTTGTGTGGATGCACAGTTGTCAATTCATTTATTATAATCTCTTCCAAATGTCCACTTCCACAATATTTCCATCCTCATATTTTACAACATTATGTTCATCAGTGTCTTTATTATACACATTTTCCACAAACCACGTCTTTCCTCATTGTTTTCCCTTCTTGCCCCCTGACATACATCTGGAGGCTGCCACAATATTCAGAAACACCAATTTCATTCTTGTTTAACTTTCTGCCCCCCAGATGTACATCTGGGGGCTGGTCTCTTCATTTTCTTCTCTCTTGTTGGGTATGGGTGTACACTGATACCATTCATCTACATAGATACATAGATACATAGACAGTGTCGGCAGATAAAGGCCTATGGCCCACCCAGTCTGCCCATTTAAGTTTGTAAGTTCAGTTTATCTTTTCCAGGAAGTCTGTTGCCCCTTACCCCGATCTCCAGAATTCCTTTATGTCTATCCCATGCATTCTTAAATCCCGTGATTGTTTCAGCCCCCCACCACTTCCTCTGGCAGGGTGTTCCACTTGTCCATACCCGTTCTGTGAAGAAATTCTTCCTCACGCTTCCTTGAATCGTCCTCCCTCCAACTTCATCCCATGCCCTAGTTCTGGAACATCTTTTCGCTAAAAATAGTGCATTCCTGCACCCTGTTCCTCCCTGTAAGATACTTGTATGTCTCTATCATATCCTCTCTCCTCCTCTCCTCCAGGGAGTACATGTTCAGTGCCTTCAACCTGTCCTCATAGGACTTGTGATGCAATCCATGCACCATCTTTGTTGCCCTCCTCTGAACCTTCTCTACCCTGTCTATGTCCTTACGTAGGTAAGGTCTCCAGAACTGCACAGTGTACTCCAGGTGCGGCCTCACTAGTGTCTTGTATAGTGGAATTATGACCTCCCTTTTCCTGCTGGTGATGCCCCTGCCTATGCATCCCAGCATCCTATTTGCTTTACCTGCTGCCTTGTCACACTGTTTCCCTGCCTTGAGGTCATCAGAGATGATTACTCCAAGATCCCTTTCCTGCTTGGTGGTCTGTCTGGTGTTGTTCTGCATCCCTCTGAATCAGACTATCCCACCCCTTTTTCTGTGCCCCTTCTTCTTCTCTGCCATGCACCTTCAGCAGCCTGCCCCTATCCTGCACACCTACCCCTTTCTTTTTCCACGAGCCCACCTCCAGCTTGCAATGAATGGTGGGCTTCCCTCCAAGTAGCTGTGCTCCTCCTCCTCCCATTTTTTTTAGTAAATGGCTTGGCATTTACCGGCTGTACATTCCTGTAACTGAGGACTGTGTCCCCCTTTCAGTTTCCAAGCACCTTTGCAGAAGGGGCACGGCAGCCCCGTTGGCCACATGCCTCCCCGTACTCTCCGCCTTAATCTGTGTCAGACCAGTCTCCCCATCCTGGGACCTTCTAGCTCCTGTCTATTGATTTAAATAAGTAACAGACCCCATCAGGGCAAGCTTCTGCTCTCCTTTTCCACCCTGTGGTTCCATGCCCTCTTTCCCGTTTGGCATACCTCAGTTAATGTAAGTATTGGCCCCTCCTGGACCCTTTTTTCTTTTTTTTCCTCTCCTGCCCGACCCCCTGTTCTTGGCAACCTCTGCCATTGCCGTATCCTGATATGGGAGTGAGGCATTACAGTAGGGACCTCCCATGGAATACACCATCCCTTCCTCGATAGGGGAATTTGGGCCCCCGAGTTAACCTGTCCTAAATCCCCGGATGTGCATTGGTGCCCTGTTACCCCTTCTGTCTCACTCACCCTTCACTCTTGTTGGGAAGGAAGGGAGGGGGGACCACTGAGTTCCACTGCCCTTCCTCCCTGTGGGAACCAGCTTTCTGCTGCCTACCCCCACCTGTTCCTGTTGCCAACTGAGACTGTGTCCCTGTTTTTCAATTGCTCTGCTGAACCTCCTGACCATACACTGTCAGGGCCTGGGCCAGCAACTTGATATTTACCTTGCCAGTGCTGTCCCCTTGTGCTCTTCTGCAGTTTCATGCGTCAGGCTACTACCTTAACTCTGTACCTGGAGGCCAGGTGCTCACCCCCAGAGGAGACTGTTGGTCCTTTGTTAATCTTCCCAAACCCCCCCTCCCTTGCTGTCCATTGTCCACTGACTACTAATGTATGCTCTGCCCAAATTTCGCAACCCTTTTCTCATTTACATATTCTCTGACCAAAACCGTAATTTACTGACATGCCCCCCCAAGGGCTCGGGCTTTCTGCCATGCTTTTTATCCTGCTTTGCCTCTTTTGCCCTAGCCTATTATCCCGGGAACATATGCCTGTTACTCAGTTCCAATGACACTGTAAGGGACTGTGGCTACAAGAGCATAGATGTCTAAACTGCTGCCAGTTGGGCAAAATCCCCCGGGGCCAATCATGTTGCATGCACTGCCCTTCTGCTGGAATTCCAATTGCAACTCATCTTTTGCAAACCCGCTGCCAATTATTCTGACCACTATGCGGGCCATTATTATTCGGTAACTTGGTAGCATGCAATGGTCTAGCACGAAGCGCAAAACGAGTAATTAAAGTAATTACCCTAACCTGCCCAAAGCCCCAAATAGCTCCTGCAAGGCTCATGCACAAATGGACATGATTAATATAGTTGCTCTCATTTGGTTGTCCTGTCAGCCACTAGCCGCTGTGACTAGCGAGTAATCAGGAATCCCCTGCCTTTGTTTTTGCTTAGACCACCTATAATCTAGTGCTTGGAGGATCTAGCTTCCACCACCTCCCCTAGACATTGTTTCCCATCCATCCTTCCCCTACCTCCCTTTCCAAAATGAAAGGATTATTGTCTGTGATTTATTGCTTCCTGACTGGTGGCAAAGGTACCTTATTCCTTGACCCCCCCTCCCAATCATGCTTGCTCCCCGCTTCCCAATCCGTAGGGCACCTCCTTCCTATCCCCGAGTAGGTGAAACCTGTCTGGGTAATTTGCTTTCTCACTCATTTACTACTGAATCAGTATGATCTTCCATCACCTACATAACTCCATCAATCCATAGTTTGGCCTTTATGGGGTCAGACACTGTTTCTTGCAGTTTTGAAAGTTCATCTGTGATCTATTCGAATATGATATTGGTACCCGTTGAAGAGGCAATAATTCCCTTTATATTTCAAATCTTCTTCCAACTCCCCAATATTGAACTGCAATCTGGTGTGTCTTACACTAAAATAGCACACAATCCACCAATTCAGAATTTGGAGGTTGCATAATGTATAAGTTATTTATCTGGCCTGAAGATGCAAAAGTGAAACAATCCCATTTATTAGTTTTTGTGGGGCTTCCTGGCATAAACTATCCACCCCCTCTATTCCTATTATATCTCCTTGGTTTTGAGGTGAATGGTCAGTTTTACCCACCTGCAACCCCTTACCCTTGCTTCTTCATTTCACCAGGACACTCTCCTTCCTGGCCCATCCTTTTTCTCTGGCTGGATTCCCTTCCCCAATACTCTGTGACCTGAACACCCCCCCAATCCCCTCCAAGTGCTTACCATCTTCTCCACACAACATGTAGTGGTGCCCACTGGTGTGAGGCCCCTTCCTCCAGTATTGAGGGGATGGCCCGGTTCTTGCTTTGACCCACTTGGCTCATTGATGGGCCATGGCCCTGCCACCTGGGGGGGTTATTGAAGTAACAGGGGCCCTGTCACCTCCATGGTGGCCTATGGAGTCTGCAGGCTGGCTGTGGTGTTGGGCATCTCAGGACACTGGTTCTGTGACCAGTGTTGGTGGTGATCTGGCCTGGTGAACCCCTTGGCTGTAGAAACCTCTAAAAGCACACCTGCTACACTTCCAAACCTGCCCTTTCATAGATCCCTTTGACCTCCCTTGCCCCCTTCCAGGTGTTCCTCCATGCTCACGCAAGGCTTTGGATGCCCTCTCACCACCATGGTCCACCACAATTCTGCATTCTTCACCGTCAATGGTGGTCCTTTCCTGGGTGCCCTGGTGGGATGATCTGCAACTTGAAGCTGAAAATAATTACATAAAACTGTAAATATTTACCATCAGCATTGTCTTTCCCATATCCCGCCGCTCCCCTTCCCCAGGGTCTTTTAAGTGCGGTTACCCTGGCCACTGCGAGATTTCTAAAACCGTCTTCTGCTCTTTTTTTTTTTTTTTCGCCAGGTAATCACCTGCAGTCTCACTGTTCCATTGGCCGAAACTTATCCTATACTCTGTTTACTTATCTGTTTATATTGTGAGGTATACCCCTTTTTCTCCCCTTCCAATGTAATCCAAGCCCTATGTGGTGCCCCCCAGTTCCTGCCAAGTACTCACCACACCTTCCCTACTGACGGGGCCAGCCCACCGCAATAGGTACTGTTTTACTTGAGTGCCTTGGCCCTTAACTAACCAACTGATAACCTTACAACCCCCCCATAGCGAGTAACAATTTCTACCACCCAACACATACCGCTGTACCACGCTGGCCTTCCTACTCTAACATACGACGTGTATATATAGTATTATTGTCCTTTTTTATTATTATACTTAATATATATATATTTTTTCCTTCTTCTCACCCCCAATCCCAGTCACACCCCCCCACCCACATGCCTTCTTAAGGTGGTGCCTGCCATGTGGCCCACTCGGTTGCTTAAAATGGCATCCAGGCCTGGTTATCATGGCCTACCTGACCTTGTTCCATGTGGAATCTACCTTAGGAAACCCGTTAGGTGATTCTCCAGAAGCAAGAATTTTGCCCTGAAAAAAAAACAAAATGCCCGAGATGTCCAAGTTATGAGGCAGCCTATCCCAATGCCATTACTGCTGGGGAATCACAGAGCACCAGATTATGGCTCCCTTCACTTTCCCTGCAGTGAGTAATCTGCTTGGGTATGCCCCACAATTTGTATCTGTCTCGAAACATTGATAAATTAAACAGAATCACATTGATATATGGTACCCGATAAAAATACCGGCAGTTTTAGTATTGTGAAATATTTCCTTTTTCCATAACAGGGAAGGACCTTGGGTTTTGGAGGAGCCCAGTTCTGTGCATGGTCCCCTGGCCTCCACTGTCCACTAAAACACCCACAGCGCAATTGCTTGCCATTATCCCTCCATCAGTTCCCACTCTTGAATCTCACTGCCAATCCCCGCCGGGAGCTAGGCCTCCCTCCTTTAAGATGGTGGACACCTCATGGGCACCTGCATACCTTAAGATGGCATCCACCAAAAAAACGCCAACCAAATTCCCCAAAATGGTGGTCGCATGTCTCTTCGGCCAGCTGGGGACCAGACCTCTGGGTCCCTCTGACCCTCCCTCGGCGGCCGGAAAGCTGGCAAAAACTCCCACAGTTGGTGAACCCATTGGGCTCCTGGGGGGATGATCACTCCCCTACTCATGGTTATTATTTAATTTGCTGCCCCCCGCATGGACACGCTGTAATCCCCTTGCACCCTGCTGGCTCCCACGCAGTCGAATGCGCGTCCACACCATCCTCTGGTCTTCCTATCCTAGAAACCATCTTTCACACACTAGGCCTTGCCCTTACCCCTCCCTGCAGGCTGCATTCCACTCCCCATTCAATTACCAGCTTCAGTTCGGGCCTGGACATCTCATCTACCCGCTAGACCCTCGACCGGTGCTCTGCTTCAAAGACTGTTGCTTGCTACTCGCATGGAAAATGAACTCTACCTCTGCCCCCTCTACCAGTTCACTGGGGGCGTATGCCCCAAGCTAATGGTACCACAACAAACTGCAAAACTGTGCTTGTGTCCTTCCCTGCTGGCTATAACCCCTGACTTCTGAAAAACCCTCTTTGTCCTCTTGTTACCTTCACATAACCTTATGATTCTAGCCTCTAACTTCAGATGTATTTCATGCCCCCCACACATTATATAGCTAGATTGAAGTTGTTTTTCAAGGCACAGCCCTGGCTACACTTTATGTATCATTTCATGCACTTTACATTCAGTCGTTTTCCAAACTGCACTGTAAATGAAGCCCTGTCTCTTAAATCTGGGAGTCCTAGAGACGCTAATGCACACCCCTTATATTCTGTTCCCTCCATTGTTTCTTGCTTCCTGCCCGAAGTATCAAAGTGCAATGTTATTCACCATCTTCATGTACTGGCACAGTTAATAATGCATTTTTTTTCTGCTCTGCAGCAAATGCATTATTTGCTTGCCTGCTTACCACTAGTTCCAGCTTTGTTTTCCATCTGCCCTACTTGACCATAGCCAACACGTTCTGCAGAATGGTGGGTTTTTCCCAGAGCAGCAGAACTCCACGGCCAAACAGCCTAACACATTGCTCTGTGAGCTGCTGGTCCCAAAATTGTGCCCCAACTTCAGCCACATGTCGTGGTGTTGCAGCACTCAGAACCTCCAACTCTCCAGCCTGATTTGAACACGGTGCCGCTACTGGCACCCTACCCTGAAATTCAGCACTCGTGCTGCTGGCATTCCCCAAAACCTCCTACTCTTGAGCAGCAATGTCATCACATCCTCCTACCCGCTGGTATTTCCCATCACTGCATCATAGCTAAGGATGGCCGACAAAACTGAAGAACCATAGTGCTTGTAACATACAGTACGTGCCAGGCCTAGCCTCATCATTTCTTCCCCCTACTGCTTTGGAAGGACCTGATACCCTTTACAACTGTCTGCTTCATCTCCAGTGCCTTCCTGCCTTATCTATCCTGCCATAAGACCAATGATACTGTGGCATAGCCCACCAATAACCACCCTATATTGTATCTACCTCTCTTTTTTTTTAACTTACCCCTGTGCAAAATGCCTGACTCCCCAACCCAAATGCTGTAGGTATCCCACTGGCTCGACTAGCTACTAAAAATATCTCACATTGGCTCACACGAAAGAAAATTAAAATCAGTTGCCACACTGATCTGCTACAAAATTGGAATTGCCAACTGATGTGCTTCATAGTAAAAGAATTTTACATGAGCAAATTGTGACTTTTCCCAGCCTTGCCTGCCCCTTTTGAACCGCCTTTGCTCCCTCCCCTCTTCCTTACCCAATCACTTCACCTCTCCTGGCATGATGTCACAAGACTCCACCCTTTTCTGAAGTCCCCCCCGCCTATCTCTCCCTTGAGTGGCATGCCCTGGGTTTCAACTTCCTCTGTCCCCCACTCACTCCCTGGCCTTTGTCCCATGCCTACATCCACCCTATTGTTCAGGGCCTGGGACAACTGAGTCTGCCTTTTAGGAGGCAAGCCTATTTAAACCCCGAATCATCACTTGTTAATAAGATACCTATAAGAAAAAGCAGAATCCAACTTTAAAAATATGAACTAAATGCAAAGTATGTGTAATAGTGTGCTATGAGGCTATGTCAAACAGGAAAAGCACCAGTAGAAAGGGATGGATTGCTAGGCACTGTAAAATGAGGAGCAGCTTCCCTGGAAAGCAGTGGCAAGTGAAAGAGTCTCATCAGAAACAAAAAGTTCAGCTGGATGGACTCAATATAAAAACATCAGGACGAGTAACCTTAGAAAAATACTGCAGCTATCCTTTTTTGTTTGTTTGTTTCCTTCTCATTTTTTTCCGTGCAATCTGGGATGCAAGTTGATATAAGAGATATACTGTGAAAAAGACATGAACAGACAAGTAGATACAGGACTCTATCTCTGATGTTTTCGTTTTTTTTCTTTCCCCCTTGATGGTCAGCAATACAATACAAGCCCAGAGACTGAGACAGAGAGAGAGAGAGAGAGAAAGAGGGAAAGAGGGGGAGAGAGAGAGAGAGAGGGAGGAAGACAGGGAGAGAGAAAGAGAGGGAGGGAGGGAAGGAGGAAGGAAGAGAGAGAGAGATAGACTGAACTACAGACATGTGTCAGGTTTCATTAAGTATCTGTCTGGATGAAAAATACTTAGAAAGCTGCAGTCATTGTTAAACTGTTTGGCCATCCAGTGTAAATGTAACATGCTGATCTGAAGATTACAGGTCAGACAATCAACCCCCCTGTTAAATACCTCTCTCTCTAGTTTTTTTCTTTTTTTTTGCTGTACTTAACATAAACAACAGGAAAAAATTAACATAATTATTCAAACAACATAACACATGCATTAAAAAAGCAATCAAGTACTGTGTCACAATGTACTGACAGTAGTAACAGCTGTACTGACCTAGTACAGAAATCACTGCAGACCGCACACAGTCAGCTCCAGATGGAAATTTAGCATAATTCATCTGCTGTCAGTCTTTCCTTCACCCTAGTACATAAACAGGGTCCTGCTGGTGAGTGCAGGGCTCACAAACCTTCATGCCAGGTACAAAAAAAAAGAAACTAACAACAAACCACAGTAACATTACAGGAGATAAACAGAAAGTGCTTATTTCAGACTGTAACCATAGAATGGTGTGATTATTGTAGTACTTGACTCAAAAATCAGAATAAGTTCACCACAGACCTGTAGCATACCTCTTTAAAGGAGAAGTGCTGTGAATGCAGATAAGTGTGAAATAGATGGGTAAAAACCATGATCTGCCTGCTGCCGGCTCATGCCCAGTATGGATTTTTTTTAAAGAGCTCCTGCTTATTTATGTATTCATCTCATCTCCTCCGGCAAATCCTACACTTTCACGGGATCTTATGTTAAAACTTTTAATATCCTTTCTTTGTCATTCATTGACGATGAGAAAACAGAAGGCAGAATACCTTACTCCGCTGTAATAGAGATGCTGACTCCCTAGCCGAGTGAATTTTCCAGTCTGCTATTTTCGGAAAACCTGAATGTTAACTACATCAGCAGGGCAATCCTCCCACATTCCAAACAGTTTGGAGCAAGTAGTTTTGAACCCTAGTCCATCCTTGGTGTTGTGTGTTTGCGGTGTTTACATGATCACTTAAATTCAGCATCAGAAATCATTGAATTTTGATGTTTATATGTGAATACATGTTATATTTCTGCATTTCCCTTTTGTTTGAGTCTGTGGAGACTTTTATTTTTATTTATTTTTGGGGTTGTCGGGTGTATTTTCCCAGATTCTCAGTAGTGCTGTAGTTGGCTTTGAATGTACTATATGCTTCATGTGTGCAAGGTGTATTTTGTTTTATATGCTGTTGACAGTATTGGACAAGATGGTATACTGGCATTTTTTATTATTCTTTATATGATCCCCAGATCAGAAACCCGTGATCACAAAGCTGCTGCTTATATGCTTGGTGCCCAATCTGACTAGTGCAGGATGCTCTGTTTCTTTTTTGTTTTACTTTCATTCCATAAACAAAGCGGCCAATACTGTGTCCCACACATATTTATTCAATATCATAGGGTGGTCGTGGACTGTCTCAGGAAGATTCTGCAAATTGTTTTTAGGAGCTCTGTCAGATTTTGCTTATAGCTCCATCTGAAATGTGACAGCTGTAATTATTTCAGTGACGCACTGTCGGGGAATTCATTACAATGTTCTTAGTCTGGATACATCAATTTGTCATATTCATCTCAATCACATTTTACTTGTATCATTTGTATTTAATTGTTGAGCTAAGGCATGCACCTAGTGGCATTGCGCATCCAAAGTCATGCCAGGTAGGTTTTTGTCAATGAACCCGCTCTTGCTGAAATCTGCCATGAAGACATCGCTATTGCTTCATGCAGATGGGTGTATTATTTTATGTTTCAGATGTGTACATTTAAATGACTGTCAACTGTGTTTTGTTATTTCTATCTCCTTTCTTCAATACAGTCAAATCACCCCAACCAGATTCAAACCCATAATCTCATACAGCAATGAATACACAACTGAGTAAATAATGAGCTCTCATATACAGATTTTAATGGCAAAATACAGATGACAACTATTTAAGTATAAAAATCTAAAACATAAAGAAATAAGTGATCCATTTACATGAAGCAATAATGATGTCTTCATGGCCAATTTCAGAAATGGCAGGTTCATTAACAAAAACCCATCTGATGAGACATAGAGAGCGCTATGTCATCGAGTACATGCTTCAGTTCTGCAAACATAAGACAAGTGATAAAAGTTATAAACGAGATTGAGATGAATCCAGATTAAGAATTTTTTAATGAATTCCCTGACAGTGCATCACTGAAATAGTTTGGCATTTAACCACAGGACAGGCAGACAGCCAGGAGAAAAAACTATGAAAATTACATCACTTTAAATGGAACATAAAACAGAATAGATGGAGGCAGAGCTTTAAAGAATATAACAAAATATTTGTTTTCAGGAATCCCAGTACATTACTATGCAGCTTATAACTGATTCAACATTTATGAACAAAGCATGATTTGATGATAAATTTATAAACATCCAACGGCTGACAGAATGGTGCGATTTTAATTCAAATGCAACAGTAACATAAAAAAAAGATGTAAATCTATTCCATGTGTAATTCAAAGCATCAGACAGTAATCTTTTTGGTTATTCATTTATTTGTTTTTGTTCATTAAGAAAAACACATATAATGCAGCTGAAGAGAAGATGTTACCTACACTTGAATTTCCCATGCTGACACAGTAAAGTTATTGACAGTTTGCAAGGCAATACTGTATATGCAAGTTAACCTAATACACTTCACCACCTTCACAGTGTGCCAAACAGTATCTCCATGATTCGCTCGGCTATCACCGATGTTCAAAATGCTAAATAGTAACCCCAGACGAAAATCTTTAGCTCCATCATTGTTGCGCTGCCCCATTATCACACAGACCGAGTACGTGTTTGTCGCGCTCGGGATGTAATACTAGGCATCAGGTAACAATCGGACAGAACGGTGCCGTACCACTGCATATATGTACACATGTTACTATCTCTCAGTGCAGCAAAACTTTTCTTTGAATTTCTGAGCACCGGGATGTAATAGGCCTCAGGTAACAACTGTAACAATCGGACAGAATGGTGCCATATCACTGCATATATGTACACACAGGTTTCCATCTGCGAGTGCAGCAAAACTTTTCTTTGAACTTCTGAGCAGTGCTGTGAAACTGCTGTCATGCACGTGAAGCAGGCCCCGACACAAGGGTCACCTTCCATTATATATATGTAAACTACAGACACGTTACCATCGTTGACTGCAGCAGACCTTTTCTTTGAACTGAAGGCCACTGCTCTCAAACTGCTGGCATAGACAGCTCGCGGATCCATTGGTGCTTTACGGATGCACCCCATACACTGACAGCTGCACTGTCCAGGAGAGGCACACATCTTCAAAATGCCCTACTGTCTCAAGATGTTTTTGTTGCGCATGTGCGCAAGCAAACATAAAAAAAACAGGAAAAAGTCTACCTACTCAGGAGGAAGGGAAAGAAATACACTGTCCAAATTTGGTCGGCCATCCTACTGATAATCCTACTGCGTATCTACCTCTATTTAAATTTAATAAAAAAATGAGAGGCCTCTACATCGTGATCTAACTAGTGACATCCCATATGTTGCCATTTCGGTATCATAAATGTTTCTAAGAGCATTCTCACAAATAACCTTGAAAACAGAATAGGGCATCTGTTGCTGCCTATGGACCCATTGGCCCAGATATTCAGACTGCTCTAGGCTGTGGCATAAGCCCGGGCGCAGCGCAACTTGGCTGCGCTAGGGCATTGACAGGGTGATATTCAACGGAGCTGCACCATGGCACTGCAGTATTGAATATTACACTCTGGCCACCCACAGTGCATATGGTGCAGTGGCACTGCACCAGCACAAGTGGCCAGAGTGGAGCAGTGGGATGCACTAGTGCAAGTTCCATTGAGCTAGGCGCAACAACCATGATATTCAAAAGTGCACATGCAAATGGGGCCATAATGCATACTAGGAGCAAATGGGGTCATTTGCATGTCATTATGGCCCCATTTGCATGCAGGTGCGCCAATCTCCGGCACCTTGCACCTGGCGCCCTGCCAGGCTGCAGCCATCTTGGACTGATGCCCTCTGCACAGCGCGGCAATGTGCCCCACTGCCCAATCGCGGGCATATGTAGACTTAAATAATCATCCAATATCCCTGGTGGTCCAGTGGACCGCTCGCAGCCTGATTGCCGGGTAGAAGTAGAAATAAAAGCATTCCAATATCCCTTGTGGTCCAGTGGACCACTTGCAGTCCAGTAGCAGGCAGAAGTAGAAATAAAAGCATTTCAATACCCCTGGTGGTTCAGTGGACTGCTTGCAGCCTGATCGCATGAGCATCTGTGTAAAAGATAAATCCAATATCCCTGGTGGTCCAGTGGGATACTCTGTAGTCTGAATTGCAGGCATGTGTACAATACAGAGCTCCTATATCCCTGGTGATCCAGCGGTGGCCCCCCTCCCCACCCGCACACTGAGCCCCAGTGCTCCGCCTCCCCAGTCAGCGGCAGGCAGCAACACCCACCCACCTGCGGCTCCATCACCGCCATCTGACAGTGTCACGGTGGGGCTGTATGCCTCTGTGGTCACAACATGAGCCAATGGGCATGTAGTTCGCATCAGACAGGCTGAAGTCCAGATATGAATGGATACATTCACATATCTGGACTGTGTAGTACCAAAGGGCTGCATGCCCATTGGCTCATGCTGTGGACCAATGGAAGTACAGCCCTACCATACACTGTCAGTCAGTGGGCGGTGGGGTGGCAGGTGGGTGGCATGCTGCCACCTGCTGCTGACCAGGGAGTGAGGTGGTGAGGCTCAGTGGGTGGGTGGAGAGGGGGGTACTGCTGGACCACCAGGGATATTGGAGCTCTCCTTCTTATTACATATGTCCACAATCGGGCTGCGAGTGGTCCACTGGACCACCAGGGATATTGGACTTATCTTATTCTACACAAGCCCACGATAGGGCTGCAAGCAGTCCACTGAACCATCAGGGATATTGGACTTATCTTATTCTACATATGCCCGTGATTGGTCTGCAAGTGGTCCACTGGACCACCAGGGATATAGGACTTACATATAACAGCATATACCTGTGATTGGGCATGGGGGGGCGCCACCACAAAGATGCAGCCAGAGCTCGGGTGGCCACCCACAGGTGACAGCTGCCATGTTGCACCCTGCAATACAGCAGCTCACCTGTGGGTGGCCAGCCATTGTTCCTTTTTTTTTGGCTCACCCGTGTGCAGCACAGGTAGGGGTCACACATGCATGGGCTCAGCACATCCTGGGTTGAATATCGGGCTGTGTGGAGTATGCATGGGCACGCCCGACCTGCACCACATACATTACTGATGCACTCTGGCATATCAGGATTTGTGCCAGGCTCAATCCCTGTTTGAATATCATGATGGGGCACATCAGTGGGTTGCGCATGTTGCAACACTGTTGTGTGATGCGCAACCCTTCTGAATATCTGGCCCATTGTGTTCTGGCATTCCATAAATAAAATTTTAGTACAGCAAGAACCACACTCAGGGTCTCTTTATGATATTTTTTTAATCCAGCAGTATAATCACCCCACATGAGTCTTTCATACATCAGATTTTGTAACCATAGGAGATTCCATAATATTGCCAGAAACCTTCATAAGTTCTGGGAAAAAGAGCATTGAAGAACAAAATGCTCCATGGTTTCTTAAGGGGCACTGCAACCCATGAAGGGACATGATCTTTTCTCCAACAGTTTATTTTGATTATTCCCCTCTCACATTCAGTTTCCCATATGCACTTAACCAGAAAACTTCCCACATGTGTTCTGGTATTCGGTTTTCATTTAAAAGGGAGAGGACTTGATCTCTTTTCTGGGGTCTACAACCTTTGAAATCTGGTTGGGTGTGGCTTACAGAGCCTAGGATATATTGATACAGTTGTTCATGAGAGGACTGTTCCAAAAAAGACCTCTGAACTTTCCATTTAAAGAGTTTTTGTACTGCAGATTTCATCGATGTGGGTATTAACAAATATTGTGAGAATTTTGGTGGAGCTGCTTCCCGTTTTGATAAATATATTTGCCAATTATTTTTGAATCAGAAATTAACCTTTGAATTTGGCATTTGATATGGTATTTTGATAGAATGGAAGAAAAACAGTGTGAAAAAAAGGCAATTGGGTCTATCATCCCTAAACCTCCCTGTCCATGTGGTAGGCACATAAACCCCCATTTAACTGGGTTTAAGCGGCTACACCAGAGCATTCCAAAGAAAATACTATAGATTTGAGCCTCTGAACTAATTGATAATGGAAAAATTGTACTGATTTATATCAAACTAGTAATTAAAAACTATTTAATTATATGTATCCCTTTTCATTTAGAAAGCTTCCACCTTTTCCAAATTTTAACCTTCGCCTCGCTTCTTTGTAATGCTTTCTCCCAATTTACAAGTCCCACATTTTGAGTTCCAAAAATTACCCCAAGTATGTTCACCTGGCCTGAGACAACCAGGATGTCTCCCATATTACTGGTTGTAGAAAGGGGATCCAGAACCCTACCTAATGGAAATGCTTTACATTTATCCAGGTTTAATTTTGCTGAAGAAACATGTGAGAAAAATTGGAATTCTTTAAGAGCTTCTATGTTGCTATCACGTTTAAAGGGTTAAACAAGTGTCCTCTGCATATGTAGTCAGTTTTACTTCATCTCCTGTTATTCCATCTGACAAGCCTTGGATTTGGGGATTGGCTATAATCTGCCCTATCCAAGGATTAAGGAAAATATGTACAGTAAGGGGCCAGGGGGCATCCTTGATGAACTCCCTCCCAAATTTTACACTCCGGGCCTATTTTACCTTGAATTAGAGGGCAAAAAACTGCTTGACTATATAGCATTTGAATTTTAGGAATAAAATTCTCAGGTATCCCATAGGCCCGTAAAACAGAAAATAAAAAAGTATGATCAACTCTATCAAACGCCTTTTGTTGATCGAGGGAAATGATCCAACCAGTTTGTTGGGTTCTTTAGTAATATTCCCGTACTTCATGCAAAATAATAAGAGGGTGAAATATTGACCTATCAGGTAGATTACAGAATTGAAGAGGATGAATTATCTGGGTGCAATTTGTTGTAAATGTAGATGAGTATTTGGGATAATATTTTAAAGTTTGCATTCGGAAGTCTTATTGATCTCCAGTTCTGGAAGAGAGCCCTATCACCTGATTTGAATAAACAGATTACTAAACTCTTAGAAAAGCTATTAGGAATGGAGTTGTGTTGAACCCCCCCAAATACTGTTTCCAGGCATAATGATAGTTCCACATGAAACATTTTGTAAAATTCAAATGGTAACCTGTCAAAACCAGGGGGTGTTCTCTGTTTTCTAATTTCAATTACATGTAATATTTACTGAGTAGAAATAAGGAGAGTTAGTCAGAAAATATCTTCTTTAGCAAATGTGTGACATTTGAGGTTTGCTAAATAAAGTGGCCTTAGTGCTTCAGCAGTCACTTCTTGTACATCACCTTTTTTTTTTTATGCTCCGGCCAACCAAGGCATCTCTCAGAGGTACACACACAATGCTGCCCCTTTCTACTCCCCACTGTGGCAGACTTACCGGGTCTCCCTTCACCTAAGGATCTTCCCAGTGCCCCAGATCACCCCCCCAGGGAGGGCACACCCTCCAGTGGCGGTGTCTATCTGAAATTAGAGGGTTCAATCCCCTAGTGAAGGTGGCCAGGATACCCTTGTTTTGCCTTCCCACTGTTGGGGATGTGAGAGGAGGTCTTTGGGGTCCTCATCACCTCCCTGGGAGACAAGAGATTTTTGCTTAGTGGCATTTTATCCCTCCCTTCCCCCCACCCTTGAGGTGGAGCTTGGATGTGCAATGACATCCTGCGTCCACCAGACTCATCCTTACCTTGTGGCTGCGATGTTAGTGGCAGCCTTCTACGATCACCAGAGTGGTGTGTGAGAGTGACGCTGGGCCCTACAACCCCCCCCAGGAAGGGAGAGCTGTCCTATGGATGCAAGATCCCTTCCTGTCCCTGCTGATCCTAGGATGGGATGGTAATGTGGTCATTACAATTCTGTAATTCAACTACCGAGATGCACCACCTGCGTGCTAAGGAATTATAATAGATCTTTGGAGCTGATGCATACCTTTTAGGGACCCTCAAGTTACAATTAAAGTCACCTCCCAATATGATCAGTTTAGTCATGGCTAAATAAGGCTGTATTATGTCTAATAATGAAAATCTAGTGGCTTTAGCTTGGGGGCCATTTACTGCTATAAGACGACTCAGAGTTCTATCCCAGTACCCATCCAAAATCAGGACTCTCCCTGGTATGGTGTCTAACAACTGGAACAGCGTAAACCTGGTTCCTAAAAAAAGAATTCCTAAGCCATCCACTTTCTCACTCCCAAAAGACTAAAAAGATGGTCCCCAGGGTAATCAGACCAAAACTGAGTGGATTTGGAAATACAGCCCATCCATGCCTCTTGCAATAGACAATATCAAGTTTTAAATCATGCAGAATGGTGAAATACAGCATGTCTCTTTCTCGAATTGAGTAGACTACAGCAATTCAAAGATGCCACAGTAAAACTGTCCATGGTAGTCAGAAGTGATTAAGTCATTTTCTTTTTCTTCCTCTTTTTCATTCCTACTGTTTCAGGGGGGTTTGGGTGGAATTAAGTCCACTTCTATCGTCTCCTTCGAGTCCTCCTCCATTTTGGATTCCCCTCAACTAGAGGGAGCCAATACTACAAACAGGTTGTCTGTGATGACTGATAGTACTACCTCATCCTTCTTAAGCCTGTGAGATGATCTTCTTTTTAGTGGGGAAGGAACTTGAGGAGAAGGTAAGCTCCCTGGAACCTCTGGGGTTGGTTCCTGTTTTGGAGTGTCTGCATAACAAGCTGGAGTGAGAAAGATGGAGGGAGTACCAGTGCTCTCTGAGGGCAGAGTTAGATTTGAGTTTGAAATAACAATCACCTCCTGGGGGGGTTGTGGGTCCACGACAGTAGTTACCTGTGTTGGCGGTCATGGGTGGGGGCGTGAGAGTGAGGTTCTGGATCTGGAGGACTTTCAGCTTCTGCCTTATTAATTAAGTTGTCCTAGTCCAAATTCTGGGTTTTATTCACTGATGCCAGTGGGCACTCTTGATATAGGTGTCCAATGTCTTCACAGAGGTTACATCTGGAAAGATCTGTGCACTAATAACTCATGTGTCCCACTTCATTGCACATACAACATCTAAGTTTGTCAGATACACTCAAAAGGTGTTTCCATGATCCACACCGATAACATACCTTCAGCTGCTCAGGATAAAAGCAGACCCCCCGTCCCTTCCTAAAAAGAAACAGTTGGGAATGTATGAAATTCCATCATCTGATTGCTGTAATTTGACTTTGAACCTCCACCCCCAGTCCAAAATTGCTTGTCATCCAACACCACTTTGGGAGTACTCAAGACATTGCATTTCTGCTGGAGCCAATGATAAATGTCTCCTACTGGGACACTTTCATTTCAGAACATGATGGTAACTGTTTTAACCAACGGTTTTATACGTGGGATAGCCATAAATGGAATCCACAATGGGGAAGTTTTTATTTGATAATATTTTGTCCAGAAGAGATGTAGCAGGCATGCAGAATGAAAACTGATATTGAACATGCCCTCCTCAGATATGTGAATAAATGCAAACATATCTGCTGGATAGAAGCGTAAGGATTATTTGATGAGAGTTTTACCCACATATAGTTGATCTGGATGAGGGTCCAGGCTCCTCATGTACTTCAGTTGAACTGCATGTCTTCTGGGTAATGGGTCTCTTTTGTTAGTTTTGAATAAGTCTGAAAGCAATGGCTTTTGTGATTGTTCATTAGGGACTTCCTGTCCTGAAAAGGGTGCTTTTGGACTTGTAATGTTGTCTGCATCCACGGGTAATGAGTCAGGTATAGAGCTTTTACCCAGGTCTGGTGATACTGTGAAGGATAATGTGGTGGTAATTAGTGTTGAGGTAATGAAATCCTATGGTCCTTGGCTTTGAACCACAGAGAATTGCTCCATAGGTATTGACAGGGAAACTGATGCTTCCCCATCCTGCATTGTTGTCCTTGAGTGATCCATCCCCTGTTTAAGTGCACCTCCTGGAGGGTGCCATTGAGGTGCCATCAGTTGTGAAAATAAGGGACAGTCCCATGCTGGGTTAGGAATCAAGTTGCCTTTGTGATTCTGGTTCCATCCCACCCCTTTGACGGCAAAGTGTGTCCAGGGTTTTTCCAGCTCTGTAGGGTTTGTTATGCCAAAGATGGTTTGGATGGCATCAGCTGCTGTTTCTGGTGGAATAAAGTCAGTTTGGAGTGCATGTTCTAAAAGTGGAGTGCTAGTAAGTGTATTTCTATATGACTGCATCACACTGTCCCTTCTTCATTGTAAATCATCTGATCTGCATTTCTGGTTTTAATCATCTCCAGATATGATTTTAAGGAAAGCGTTTTTTTGGTCTGAAAGTTCCTTTTCAAGTGATTCTGTTTGTGCAAAATTCATTGTTGCAGGGTCCAAGAGAAGCAAATTATCATGGGAGAGCCTTAGGTCAGGGGTTACCACCCCTGTAAGTGCCATTCCCAGCTCTGGATTCGCTATCCTCGGGTTGTATGCTTCGCTATCAGTTGAACTGGCCTCTGTGTCTCACTGTGCAAGCGGGAGCTATGGTATGGGACCGCATTCAGTCAGCTGCCCCTCGCATTGGAGATGCGTTGCCTAAAAGTGTCCTGTAATTCTCCCACTTCCTGGCTCTGTGGTAAGCAAGCAGTAATTTGTTGTATTATAAAACCCCACCACTGCATTTTTCACTCATTGCTGGCCACGGGTTGTTTCAGAACTAAACTCTCCGTAAACTTCTGAGCAGCTGCTCTGTAACATTCAAAGTCGACTTTTCTACATTGTGTGCAGTAAAAGAAAAACTAGTTGCTTTGTCTTGATCTGCATCTTTCTTATGATAAACTGCATTGGGTGACTGTACCTCTGTTGCCTTTCAGCTAGCTGCATCAGTGTCTGTCAGTGAAGTACTGTGACCGTTGGTTCCATTTTTGGGAAGGCCTGCAGCTAGGTCCACAGCATCAGATGGTAATCCACAGTTTTCCCTTGCCTTTAATAACTGCGCACGTTTCTCTTGGAAACACCATTCTTCTGCCAGTAACATTAAGTCAATTTCTGCTGTAGTAGGTGCAATTTTAGGAGTATCTGTTTTCTCCATTTTCCTAGACCTTACAGGAATTCCATACACCTTGTTGGAAATGTTCTGTCCCTCAGGAGGGGCAGCTGCATCAAAAAACATTTCAGTCTCCTGTACACCAGGAGCTGGGGGGGGGACCCAAACCCTAGGCTCCTCCATATCCACTGTCATCAGTTGACCATCTGAACTGGCCATCCTGAACATGGACAGCAGCTTCCCCTACCTTCGAGTAGGGGAGTGTTTTATTGCAAAATACATAACATCAGAGAAGAAACATTCAAAGCAAAAAAACAAAAAGAAAACAAATTAAACACAAAAAATCATATACAGAATCATTAAAGTCTTATACAAAGTAAAAAATTAAAAATCAAGTAATCACTACAGCCAAAAAAGTTTCCAGAATAACTGAAACTTCCCTCTGTCAAATATCCTCGACTCCTTCATTTTAAGTTGCTTCCAAGCTTCTGTAACTTGATTAATCAACACTACATTAGGAGTATTCACACGCTGCATATAGAATTGACAACGTGCCTGCCAACGATAATAATTGATATACGCAAAAATAACATTTAATGTACTGGGATAGTACCTAGAATAAATACCCGAATAATCCCCCAGTATCAAACATTCATATTGAATATGCTGTAGGGGAGACAAATGCCAACTAGTGGCTAAAACAGTCCAAAAAAATATGGGAACATGAAATAAAAAAGTGTTCCTGTAATTCTTCCATTCCAATACAGGAAAATCTCAAGCACAACCGGTCAGTCATGGGTTTATGCTTCCAATTACCCTTAACCCCCAAATTCCCATGACAACACAGCCACTGAACATCCCAGATATGATCAGGGATCCTAACATCTTTATAGAATATTCAAGGCAGGCTGAAGTTTAGTAGGAAGACAGCAAGTAAAATCAACCCGCAGAGCATGATGTCTATCCATCACAAGACATACATAGATTTTCTCTGCATGAAAGTAATCTCAAGTTTACTTAAGTTCCACCCTTTCACTCTTTTTAACATAGGAAGGTCAAAATCAGGAACCCGTTAAGACTCATTTAACCAGGGAAAAGTCACCTCCCATTTTTGAAAAAAAAGTTTAAACAAACAAAAAGTCCACTCTGCCCAATTTGAAGTATGTCCCACTGTCCTATGGAAGGAAGAAAAAATACAAAACTACTGAAAAAATACTACAGGGTTTAACATACCCAGTCTTCCCATAGAAACCTTAAGATACATAAAATCTCTTTTCACTGGGTTCAACCTACTACCCTAGACCATCTGAAAAAAACAACTAAACAGTCTACTCTCGAGGTCAGTGGGCAGAGGAAAAATGCGTGTGATATACAAAAAAACTGGGACGAGAAATTGCTTAATAATACAAACCCGTTTCTTCTTCCCCATCCCCCAGGACTTCCAGTGTGAGACCTTCACCTTTTCTACTTGCAAACTATCCTCCCAATTCACCCTTGCCATATCATGTTCTCAAAACTGTATACCCAGAACCTTAATAAAATGTTGAGATACTTGAACAGTACCTATTGATTGTACTGGGTCCCCCTCCTCAAGCTGCTATGCCATGCTTTTTTGATGATTAAAGCCTGCCCCAGTAATCCCTGAAAAGGTATTTAATACCCCTGAAACATATACTCCAGCCTGAACAGAATTAGTCAACAGACAAATATCATCCACATAAACCATAATTTTTTTAAGGAAAAACCTCAGGACTGGGAGATAACCCAACAATAAAAGGATAATTCAGGATTACTCTAATCATAGGATCCAAACAAAACATATACAGAAGAGGACTTAGGGGACAACCCTGCCTAACCCTCCTTCTTTAGGATAACTGGTGACCCCAGCAAACCATTCACCGTAGGAATGGACACAGTATTTTGATATAAAATATTAATCCATTTAATCATAGATGAAAGAATACCATAAACTTGTAAAACTTTAGATAAAAAGGAATGAGACACATTATCAAAGGCTTTTTTCTGATTCAAAGTGATCAGAAACCCCTGCAACTTCATTTGCTTCCCAAACTCACAGACATCCCTCAATAATTTGAGGTTCTGTTGAATGTTCCTCCCAGCAATGGAACATGTTTGAACAGGGTGAATCAAAACAGATGCAGCCTTCTGCAATCTATGGCACAAAATCTGTGAAAAGATTTTATAATCAGAATGCAATAGGCTAATCAGCCTGCAGTTCCTAAATCCTGTCTATCACCAGTCTTGTAAAGGTAAACTACCAAAGCCAAGGAAAAACAACATGGAACAGCTACAGTTTTCAAAAATTCATTAAAAACTTCCACTTGCTTGAAAGGACAGAACTAAGAACCTTACCAGAGTAAGGGAAATGATTAAGACTTTTGACTAGGCAGATTTAATGTGTGTTGTTTTATTTTGTAAACACAGGGATTGCTACTGTTTGTTCCTAACATTTTATTGCTTTATTTTTCTCTGATTCACATTGCTGTTGCTGGGTATACCTTGTGCTGCATTATTACAAGGTGTGCCTACAGGTGTATGCTAACAGATTACTGCTGTAATCTTCTGATTCAAATTGTCTTTTGCAAGGTATATCTTCCATTACTTCTTTATTTTTCTCTGTAGCAAATTGTTTCTTCCATGGTATATCTTCTGTGAAATTATTACAGGTGGCTCTTAATTTTTTGTGACTTTTTATCATTAGGCTAAGCAAAATTACTGTTTGTCCCTATTTTATTTATTTATTTTTTGCTGAAAAGGTTTTTTTTTATCTCAGAGGTGTTGCAATCTGCTTCTCACACTGAAGAAGCTAATTGCTTTCCTCCCACAGCTCTTCCAGGGGATTATGTGTGTATATAGGGGTGGAGCTGGCAAACTGCCAGCAACTTCCAATAGAAAGAAGGGTTAAAAAATCAGATTAGTTGATATCTTGGAGGAGGAAGGCTAGGTTTGCTGGCCAAGGCTCCTAGCTTCACTTGAGCTTTTTCCTTTTAGCTTGCTTGAAAGGACAGAACTAAGAACCTTACCGGAGTAAGGCAAAGGATTAAGACTTTTGGCTTGGCAGATTTAATGTGTGTTCTTGTTTTTATTTTGTACACACAGGGATTGTTACTGTTTGTTCCTAACATTTTATTGCTTTATTTTTCTCTGATTCACATTGCTGTTGCTGGGTATACCTTGTGCTGCATTATTACAAGGTGTGCCTACAGGTGTGTGCTAACAGATTACTGCTGTAATCTTCTGATTCAAATTGTCTTTTGCAAGGTATATGTTCTGTTACTGCTTTATTTTGCTCTGTAGCAAAGTGTTTCTTCCATGGTATATCTTCTGTGAAATTATTACAGGTGGTGCTTACATTTTTGAGACTTTTTATCATTAGGCTAAGAAAAATTACTGTTTGCCCCTATTTTATTTATTTATTTTTTGCTGAAAAGGTTTTTTTTTATCTCAGAGGTGTTGCAATCTGCTTCTCACACTGAAGAAGCTAATTGCTTTCCTCCCACAGCTCTTCCAGGGGATTATGTGTGTATATAGGGGTGGAGCTGGCAAACTGCCAGCAACTTCCAACAGAAAGAAGGGTTAAAAAATCAGATTAGTTGATATCTTGGAGGAGGAAGGCTAGGTTTGCTGGCCAAGGCTCCTAGCTTCACTTGAGCTTTTTCCTTTTAGCTTGCTTGAAAGGACAGAACTAAGAACCTTACCGGAGTAAGGCAAAGGATTAAGACTTTTGGCTTGGCAGATTTAATGTGTGTTCTTGTTTTTATTTTGTACACACAGGGATTGTTACTGTTTGTTCCTAACATTTTATTGCTTTATTTTTCTCTGATTCACATTGCTGTTGCTGGGTATACCTTGTGCTGCATTATTACAAGGTGTGCCTACAGGTGTGTGCTAACAGATTACTGCTGTAATCTTCTGATTCAAATTGTCTTTTGCAAGGTATATGTTCTGTTACTGCTTTATTTTGCTCTGTAGCAAAGTGTTTCTTCCATGGTATATCTTCTGTGAAATTATTACAGGTGGTGCTTACATTTTTGAGACTTTTTATCATTAGGCTAAGAAAAATTACTGTTTGCCCCTATTTTATTTATTTATTTTTTGCTGAAAAGGTATTTTTTTGTCTCAGAGGTGTTGCAGTCTACTTCTCACATTGAAGATAGGGAGAGTGAGAAAGCAGCCACAGCTTCCTTGAATCAAGGAGGTTATTTTCTAGACTACACTGAACTGAATTGTTACTTTTTGGACTTGTGTAAGTAAATAATATTGATTCTGTTTCTGGGGTGGAATTTTCTTAGTTTTAACTTTAATTTGCCAGGGAGGAACTGTAGCTGGGAGATATTTGCAGTCAGTTGTGACTAGACCTATTACTTAGCCTTTGTGAAATAGGTGCCTGAAAGGAAGGAAGGCACTTCCCAGTGTGGAGGGTAAGAGTTGTAGGTGATTGTTTCTGGACAGCATAGGTTTACTCCCACCCACCCTTTCCCTCACCCCACCCACCGCAAGCGCATAACTTCCTTTATAGCAGGGTTTCTGACACCACTTCCTCAAAACTGCTAACAACATACACCTGTTCATATCCTTAAAAGCACTGCATACTGAATAGGGGGTAGAGACACTCACAAGCTTGCACACACTAAAACAAGAAAAAAAATAAAAGCATCTGTAACTGGAAGGGACACAGACATGTGGGGAGCGGTGCAATGCACTGGCTGTGGAGCAGCAGTCTTTCGGGAGACATTCTTGAAACTGCATTGCTACCCTATTTGCAGGCACCTCTCTGGTCTGAGGGAGGAGGTTGTTCATCTTCACGCTGACCTGGCAAGGATTTTGGAAACCTGCTTCCCCACCAAGGGACCACCCAGGCCACTGCCACTCCCTCAGAGATTGCCAAGAAAAAGGAGGGGTTGGACACGGTGGGCTCAGGAAGGATGGGGGTGGTGGAACAGAGGCACATCCCTCCAATTGTGCCTCTCCACAATTCATTCACCACTCTGGCAAAGCATGGTTCCTCTATGGAGGCACATGCAGCAGAGACCAAGGAGGATACTGGGAACTTCCACAATGGAGACCCACAGGAGGGTGGCCCAGGACCCCACAGGGGAAGGAAACAACTCCTGGTGGGGGACTCAATTGTTAGGGGGTAGAACTGGGGGAGGGATTGGAAAGGGAGGTAAAGTGCCTGCCCAGAGCCAAGGCTTGAAGGGACAGGAAATGAATCCTCAGGATTGTGAGAGCAGCAGCAAGGGTGAGGGAGCTGGATGTCATTATCCACCTAGGGATGAATGACCTGGCTGAGAATGGGATCAGAGCAGTGCAACAGGAGTTTGTGGAGTTGGGGAAGGGCCTTAGAAAAATAGCACATATGGTAACTTTCTTGGAAGTGCTACCTGTCTATTGCATGGATAAGGCTAGAGCACTCCACACCATGGGATTCAATGACTGGTTGAAAAGCTGGTGCAGAGCTCAGGGATTTGGCTTCACTAGGGACTGGGGCTCTACCTGGAGGGATGCAGGCCTATACAGGTGTGATAGTTTGCATCTATCCTGGAGGAGGAACCAGGATCCTAGGTGATAGGTTTAAATGTTTCAGTGGCAAGCATTTAAACTAGCCCAGGGGGGAGGCACTGAAGAGGAGAAGGGAAATCCTAGCCCTCACAAAAAAATCAGGGTAATAAGTGAGGTAAAAACTAAATAGAGCACTCAATAGGGAGAAGGGTAGGGGTAAATGGAGAAAAAGACAAAGGCAGTAGGGACAGGGATGGGGCAAAAACAAATAAAGCTATAGAAAATGTAGGGTAATTAGTAACAATGCCCATAGTCTAGGTAAAAAGCTTCCTGAAATGGTGGCCTTGATGGAAGCAGGATGCTTGGATATTATGGCAGTCACAAAAACATGGTCCACAGATAACCGTGACTGGGATGTCAACATACCGGAGTACACAATCTACAGGAGGGACAGGGAGGGAAGAAGAGGAGGAGGAGTAGCTCTCTATGTAAGGGAAGGGATCAAAGCAATAGAACTAAAGGGTATACAGGGAGGATAGGAGGCACTGTGGGTCACTCTGGAGATTGGCAATGGCTTCACAATCTGCAGAGGGGTTGTATATAGACCCCTGTCTCAGGGGGAGGAAACGGACAAGGAAACGATAGAAGGCATCCTTGGGATGGCAGAGAAAGGGGAGATATTGCTGATGGGGGACCTGAATATGCCAGATGTTGACTGGAGCACCTTTGCTGCAGCCACATCCAGGAGCAGGGCCATTCTCGATGCCCTACAGTGGGCATGCCTCAGACAGCTAGTTTTGGAACCCACTCAGGAGAGAGCAGTCTTAGTCCTGGTACTCTCAAATGGGGATGGAGAGAGGATCTCTGATCTTGAAGTGTGTAGCCATCTGGGAACAAGTGACTACCAAACAGTGTGGTTCATGATAAACTTAGCTGTAGAGTCAAGCCACACAAAAGTGAAGGTACTGGACTTCAGGAGTGCTGATTTTATCAAAATGGGAGAGTGCCTCAGAAAAGCACTTGCAAACTGGCAAGAAGGTGAGGTGGAGCAACAATGGGGAAACATTAAAACCACCATCACAGAGGCAACAAGTCTTTGTGTGAAGCAAGTAAACAAATCAAAATGAAAGGAAAAACCACTATGGTTCTCAAAAGAAGTGGCAGGGAAGGTAAGGGAAAAAAGATAGCATTCAGGAAGTACAAGGAAACACAGAAGGAGCAGGACAGAGAACTGTACCAGTTAAAGCAGAAGGAAGCAGGTAAGGCAGTCAGAATAGCAAAGGTCCAAACCGAGGAAAAGATAGCCAACTCGGTTAAGAAGGGGCATAAAACCTTTTATAGGTACATTAGGGAGCAAAGAAAGATTAAGGCAGGGATACTGAGGCTGAACAAAGACGATGGTGGTTGGGCAGAGAGTGACAGTGAAAAAGCAGAGATACTGAATGAATACTTCTGCTCAGTATTCACAATGGAAAAGCAGGGGGATATACCTAATCCAGTCAATAGAAGCACTCTAGATAGAAGGTTTGATATTAGTCCTTTCATAGAAGAAAGGATTCTGAGAGAACTCTTAAAATGGAAGGTGGATAAAGCAATGGGGCCTGATGGGATTCACCCCAGGATTTTAAAAGAACTAAGAGGAGAACTAGTAACACCAATGGCTATCCTGTTTAATAAATCATGGGAGGATGGTGTGGAACATGAGGACTGGAGGAGGGTGGATGTGATTCCCCTTCACAAAAGTGGGATCAAGACAGAGGCAGAAAACCACAGACCTGTGAGTTTGACCTCAGTGGTAGGGAAAATGATGGAATCACTTCTGAAGGAAAGAATTGTTGAGTACCTAGAGGCCAGTGGGGCACAGGACCCAAGGCAGCATGGAATAACAGCGGGAAGGTCATGTCAGACAAATCTAATTGATTTCTTTGACTGGGTGACCAAAGCAGTAGACCAGGGAGGGGCTGCGGACATGGCCTACCTAGACTTTAGCAAGGTTTTGACATAGTCCCGCACAAAAGATTAATAAACAAATTAGCCAGCCTGGGAGTGGGTCCTAGGGAGGTAGCCTGGTTAAAACACTGGTAGGACAACAGAACACAGCGGGTAATAGTAAATGGAGTCCACGGTGAAAAAAGGAGGGTTACTAGTGGGGAACCGCAGGGTTCAGTACTGGGGCTGGTTCTTTTTAATGTCTTTATAAGTGACATTGCAGAGAGACTGGAAGGAAAAGCAGATGACACAAAGATCTGCAACAGGGTTGATACCCAAGGTGGGGGGGGGGATGAAAAGGGACTTGGCAAGGTTGGAGAAATTGTCAAATGTATGGCAGCTTAGATTCAATGCAAAGAAATGCAAAATAATGCACCTGGGAAACAAAAACCCAGCGGTAGAGTACACAGTTGGGGGTGAGATACTGACAACAACAAAAATGGAAAGGGACCTGGGGGGTAGTCATATCAGATGGCCTAAAGGTGGGCCAGCAATGTGAGAAGGCAGTAAGGAGGGCTGGGGGGATACTGGGATGCATAGGGAGAGGCATCAGCAGTAGAAAACAGGAAGTTGTTGGCCCTCTGTACAGACAGTTGGTAAGACCACATCTGGAGTACTGTGTACAGTTCTGGAGATCCCATCTCTGCAAAGACATACACAGGGTAGAGGCTGTCCAGAGGAGGGCAACCAAAATGGTGCAGTGTCTGCACCAGAAGATATATAAAGAAAGACTAAAGGAGTTTAAGATGTATAGCCTTGAGGGAAGGAGGGAGAGGGGGGACATGATAGAAACTTTCAAATACCTTAAGGGAATCAACAAAGTACAAGAGGGTAGCATCTTTCAGAAAAAGAGATGTCCAAAAACAAGGGGGAACAATCTGAAGATAGAGGCAGGATAGCTCAGAGGTAATGTGAGGAAGTATTTCTTCACAGAGATGGTTGTGCATACATGGAACAGCCTTCCCGAGGAGGTCGTAGAGTCAAAAGCAGTGGGAGAATTCAAGAATGCATGGGACAGACATAAGGCAATTCTAGTGGGGGTAGGAGGAAGTAGGCTGTTGGTGAACTAGGATCTGCAGCTTATCCATTAGGTAGGGAAATGGGCAAACTAGGTGGACCAAGTGGTCCTTATCTGCCATCAAATTCTATGTTTCTATGTTTCTATGTGTCACTAAAAGTGGAGCTACCAATTCCTTAAAGGTTTTGAAAAACTCATTTGAAAGCCCATCTTCTCCTGGGAACACCGCTGAGCATAACTTAGAAATAACATCCAAAACCTCAGACAAAGTAACAGGACCAGCAATATCAGCCACAATATCAGGTGACAAAATAGGCAATGAGCAAGTAATCGATGCATCCCAAGCAACATGAGGGACAAACTCCTGTCACAAGGAAGTCTGAATATACTCAGCCATAACATCCAACATCTCAGCATGGGATGTACGCAGACAACCAGAGCTATCATAGAGACCAGCCATTTTTTGTTTGCCAGCTTCGCTTTACATGCCTCAAATGGATCAGAAAAAGGAGATTTGGTAGTACCAAATTTAAAATTAGCATATACAAAAGAAGCATGATGATAATGATGATCTCTAATTTTACGCTTCACAACATCAAGTTGTGCCGTAATCCTACAATCTGCTACAGTGGGTAAGGATATGAATTTATAAAAATGATCTCTCAAAGCTAAGTACCCCAAAATAGTCCTTTTAACCCTTAGCTCTCCCCTAAATCAAGAAACAAATTCTTAACCTCCATTTTAGTATCCAGCCACCGGGAGTGCCAGGAGTCATAAAGGACAGCCACAGAACTCCGAAACTCAAATAACAGTTCTTCTTTTGTTAACTTCAGGATCATCCAAGACTACATAATTAAGCTTCCACCTCCTAGGCATCCCAGGGAAGGAGGGAGGTTCTTGTGAAAATCGCATATCACACTGTAAAATACAATGATTAGAACATTCACAATGCTTTAAACAAAAACTATGAACCATCAACCTACTGGAAATAAAAAAATAATCAATATGGGTACAATATGCACTACACCTATATTTAAATCCCCCATCCTTATGCAAAAACCCTATATGCATCCACCAGATCTGCAGTGCGAATAATATTATGTAATACATGTGAATCACAGTACACCTTCTGCTGTACACTATTCCGCATCTTCATATCTAGGCTACAAATCATGTCTCCTCCCCAGAATATCATTCAGGAAGAGAACAGAAAAGGTTTAATAAGGGTAAACAATTCTATTCTAGCCTTTTTACTTTGAGGGGCATAGGTATTTATAATACGTGTACAAAAACCATCATAAACACAATCCAACAACAAAGCTCGTCTTGGCAGAATATCTACTACCTTCTGAACCTGAATTCGAGGTGATTTAAAAAGAATCCCAAGGCCATCCTCTACATCCTCCCCAAAGGACCAGAAGGAAGGCCCTCAAGGCCAATGTTTTTTAACTTGAACAATATCTTGTAAGGAACCAAATCTGGTCTCCTGAATAAGTAAGGCATTAAACGGACAGAGTCAAAAAAACTCAAACAAAGCCATTTGCTTTTGAAAAGCTTAATACTACACACATTCAGGGAAACCAGATGAAAAAAAGCCATCTACGGAGTTACAGGGAAAATAGGAAAAACCTTCAAACCCTATCCTTATCTTTCTTCCTCTTCCTCCCTACTTTTTTCTTAGAATTTAGGATACTACGAGAAGTATCCTCTTCACACTCCATTTCTGAAACCACATCAGATAAGGAGAAAACATCAGACTCAAAACCCACCTCCTGGTCTTGAAGCACTTGAAAATAATTTTGTGTGGGAATAGGACCAACCAAAACCTTTAGCTTAAGCGAAGATCTAGTCACCCATTTTTGTGGAAGAAAATCAGCTTCCACCTGGGGGGGGCATCTGCCCCCACATCACCCTCTAAACCAGGAACTAACCCCTGTTCTGAAGCAGTGGAAACAGTGGGGTCAGTAGAACCAGTGGAAACAGTGGGGGCAGTAGAAGCAGTGGAGGTGGCTGGAGATGAAGCGGCCTGGGCAGGGACCAGAGAGGGAGACCAAGAGGCCTCATCCAGGACATTAGATTTAGGCTCTGGTCTGGAAGGCCTATATCTCTCTCTTGAGCCTCAGAGACCAAATTCTCCTAGTTGAGTCCACCAGTCTGATTTTGGCCTGCCCAAGGGCACTGATGAGAAGCATGGCCAAGTTCATTACAAAAATTACATTTAAATACATTTCTACAAACAGAGCTAGCATGATCATATTCCCCACATAAGGCACAAAAGATCCTGTCACAAGTGCTACTAAGATGTCTGGGGCCACCACATTTGTAGCAAGCCTTCGGTTGGCCTGGATAAAAAACTACTTCTCTATCCTTCCCTAAGAAAAGGCTGTTAGGAATGTGCTGCACAATCAAGTGCAACATCACTTTAAACCTCCAACTACCATTTCAAATATCCTCACTATCAATGATAGCTTCGGGAGGCCCCATAACCTGACATTTCTTTTCCATCCAGTAATAAATATCTCCAACATTCGACCCCTCATTATGAAACATCACAATCACTAATTTATACAGGGGTTTAGTCAGGGCTGGTGTTAGAGTTTATGGCACCCCAAGCAAGCCAACATTTGGTGCCCCCATTAAATTCCAGACCGGGGGTTCGGGGGGCCGTCTAGGCCCACAGAAATTTTTTTTTTATTTTGGCACATTCTGATGCATTTATGTGAATTTTGGGGGCAACTGAACTAAGAGATTTCAGCTTTGTTGCCCTCACCCTATTCACAGTAAGTTGCACCCTAGCCCTTTCCTAAGATTGCTCACTGATCAGTATGGTGCCAGAGCCACCCTCTCCATAGCCTGACCACTTGTTCAAATTTATATCCTCCAACCCTCAACAAGCACAGTAAGCTGTGTCCTGTAAAATCTCCTGCTGAATCAGGAAAACATTCAAGAAGTATAATTAATATCAAATGGTGCAGTTGATGTGCAAAATCATCTTTCACCTAACAAGCTGATAGTGCCACTGTTCATGCAGTGGGGTCACAAAAAGGCCATGTTGAAAACCTGGAGTAAAACCACCAAGAAACACCCAGGGCCTTAGGTTTTTTGACCATAATGCCCCACCCAGTAGGGACTGACAGGCATCGGGGGTGTGACTTGGGACTGTCGGCAGTAATGCTCATGCCATTCCACCTCCACTCACCACCCTGCATCCACTGACAGGTATTGAGGGCACCTTGACCTTTGCCCTAGAGTTACCCCCATTCTCCCACACTGCACCCATCTCAGTGTATTTCCTCATTGAATGAGGTCAATGGAAGTGCAAACTCCCTGCACACTCCTCGACACTTGTCAGTGTCTGAAGGGTAGGGTGAGGTGAAATGCCATGACCGCTGTCGGTGACGGCCCAAAGGCACAACCCCAATGCCTGTCCATCTCTGCAGGGTGAGGTGGAGTTGTCTTCAGTTCAATACTCAATGTCATTCCTATAGTGTATCTGTCTAACTCCTGCACTTCCACTGCTAATGCCAGCAAGCAAACATTTGGCATTGACAAGTGCTTGTTATAATAGTAATAAGGCACTCCCAGGAGTTAGATGAATAGTCACATCATCCCTAGGGCAATATGGTACTTGGCTGCACCTCATGCCACATTACACCCCTAAGGGATGATTATCAGAATGTTAATCTATCTTCTGGAGTTCCTTATTGATTAAATAAATGTCAGGTAAAACAATAACAAAACTGATTTCAAGTACTTACACAAAGCCCTTTAAAGAACAGCTGTGCAATGACTACTAAGTCAGTGACCTCTATTTATGAACACATAGCAAAACATTGAATAAAATATCAGCACTTCAGTTTGTTTTAAATTTTATTCATTTTAAGGAATTAGATATGCAAAATAATATTTGGAAAAACATACAGGGGCAGTCATACACAACAGCAATATTATAAAACCAGTAAGCATTCAATTGTGGTCATAAGCTGCATGACTATGGATGGATGTCTGAAAATTAGTTTAACCAAATGTCAACATGCTTAAAATGTTTCAATTACAGACCCAGAACATGCTATTAAACTATCTGAACATAATCTACGTATAAAATTAGTGACATTCTCCAACAAAGGCTGTCACCAAGATTCATAGTACAGTATTGCAACATAAGTTCATAGTAATCAGAATACTGTATAGGCAACATATACAATTAGTGGTAATGTGATGATCAACCTGTTGCTTGCATTCAAAGTACTCAAATACAGTCAGCAGTATGGAACCTTTCTAGCTTTCTTATTGGCAAACTCATGTATTAGGTCTCTGAAGTCCAAATCCCTTGCAATGTCATTTTCAATTGATATCAGTGCTAAGCCTGTCAGTCTTTCCTGAGTCATGGAAGTGCGAAGGTAGTTCTTAATCAGCTTCAGTTTGGAAAAGCTCCTTTCACCTGAAGAAACTGTGACTGGTATGGTCAGCAAAATACAATGCACACTCACATTTGGGTACAGTTCCATGTAGTTCTGTGCACAGATGAACTGCAGTGTACTTATAGGTGATGATTCTGTGTACCATGTGACAGTGCTTTTAATTCATCACACAGTTCAAATGAATCAATATCAGAGGAGCCATCATGATTAAGTGAGAGTTCCAGATCCTCACAAAGTTTCAGCAAAGTATCAGTGTCCACTTCCTTTATCTTGCTGATGTCATACAAGAAAACCAAAGTTGTCACTGTGCTTCTGCATTTGCTCAAATCTTTCTTTCACAGACCTGAGAGCCATATCAACCCCCACATTAAAAAAAAAACACTCTAAACTTAGTTTCTGGATCTGTAACAGGTTCATCCACAGCTTCATATGAAAACTGTTGTTTCTTTCGTCGCGGCCTTATCTCAGTTGTCTGGGGGAACAGCGGTTCAGTTTCCAGCTGATTGGCAAGCTCTTTGGCAGTGATTTTTGCACTTGTAAACCCATTTTCCGATAGTCAGTCAAGAAAGAGTAAGTATTCTCAATCAGCATAACAGCGGGCGGTGGTCAAATGAGGCACTTTGCAATTTTTTGCTGACAAGGTTAACTCGAAACAAAATGTCAAACCATTCAACAAGAGACACTAAAATGGAAAGCTTTTTTATCTGTCTGCCAGTATTATAGCTTCATGCTGACATCTGATGTTCCTGGGTCCTCTGACAGAACAAACAAAGCATCGTAAACCTCACCTATTTGATAGCGCAGAACTTTGATGCTATCAACCCTTGATTCCCACCTTGTATCACAAATGGGTTTCACAGTCAAACCAGGCACATGATCTTTGAAGATTTTCCATCTGTGAGTTGAAGCCAAAAAAGAACATAGATACGTTGCAGTATCCCAAATAAGGATGCAGCCTCACAACAGGATTTAGCAGCATCACACAGCACCAAATTCCAGTTATGGCAACCACATGGCATGAAAAAAGCCCTCGGGTTTAAATCCAAAATTCTGCTTTGAACTCCTGAATTTTTCCCTTTCATGTTAGAACCATTGTCATAACCTTGCCCTCTACAATCCTGAATGGAAAGCCCAAGTTTATTCAGTTCCTGAAGGAAGCTTGTGGTAAGACCAAGGCCAGTTGTATCATCAACTTCTAAAAAACACAAAAAAGTGCTCTTTAATTTGGATTTGTTCCATTTCAGTTTCTACTATGCGGATTGTTAGCGACATTTGTTCCTTGTGGCTCAGGTCTGGTGTGCAGTCCGAAATAATAGAAAAATATTTTGCTAACTGTGCAAGTTCTATGATTTTACTCTTTACTCTTCCAGATATGAGCTGAATCAGTTCATTTTGAATATCTTTACTTAAGTAATGGTCATGCACTTTTCCTGTTGTTACACGTCACACATGTTCTTGCATAACAGGATCAAACTTAACCAGAACTTCAACCAATCCTAGGAAATTTCCATTGTTCGGAGACTGAAGTTGTTCCACAGAGCCCACAGAATGCAAGATTTCACTCAGAAAGAAACATAGTAATGGCCAACAATCTTCTTAGTACATTGCTCCAGTACTGAACTTCACTATCAATCTGTCCCTGAAGCCTTTTGTCTAGTGTCTGTTTACTATTCAGATGATTTTCCAGCTCTAACCATCATGTTGCACTTTCAATGTGCCTGGCTGAATGTTCATGTATGGCAAGATGTTGTACTAAATTGCTCCAGTCTGAAAACACCTTCAGTCAAGCTTGACTTATATGCTGAAAAAGCCTGCAGCAGAAGCAAAACACTGCATTGCAGCTTTTCGAGTATGCAAGCCAACGTCTGTCACACACTTCACCATTTGGAAGGATTCACTTGTAATGTGTCGGATTAAATCTTCTCTTCCATGTGTTATCAGAACGGTGGAAATTATAATCAGTGACCTTTACTGGACCATTGTTCACTAACATTATTCTGATATTATCATTAATAACTACTACCCATTTACCAGAGTCATGATAAGTGATTGTTTGTGAATTCTGAGTCACAGATGACGGTTCTTCATTGTGTCCTTCAAATTGTGTTTCCATCTCTACTTGAGGTTCTGTATCTTGATTGTCTTGCTCTACCATAATCTCTGGTTCTGGTTCCTCAGCTGAGTTTGGTAAGACTATAACATGAGTAGACACCAGCAGACATGAATTGTGTTCTTGGCCATCTTCTTCTTCAGTTTTATGTGGTACTTTGACGAATTTCAGCAAGGCCCCGGACTGTTGCTCAATTTTCCTTGCCTCTTCAGCTCTTCTTTTATGGAACTGTGTTCCAGATAGTTTTTTTTTCATCATGTTGAGACTGAACTGGATGGACATGTATATCACTGTAAAGTGAAGAACAGATTAGCTAAATGATGATCAGATTGCAATGAAACAGTCATGCTATGTAACATTTCGTCTAAAACATCAGTCATCTGTGTAAGATTCTGGCCTGCTGTACTGATGAATTCTGATGTTTTAGTAGTATGTTTGCTGAACTATATATTGTACATGGCAACAGAAAAATTATACTAACAAAACATCTTGATTAATCAGACAGCTCAGCAGAAACTAGCACACATCATACTAACTACCCAACCCTCATAAAATGGCAGCGCAACACATTTAACAGCCTGCATGCACAAATAATGAACTAGACCCCATATCACAACAAATAGAGACAATGTTGGTTTTTACCTACAAATTATATGATGAAAAAAGCTTGACAGTGTCCCTTTCATTCATATGACTATGGTGTGCCTCACTGTGCTGTGACAATCATATCACAGTATCCATACACGAGCATAATCAGATTTTACATTATTTACCCCTCCATCTCCTCCCAAAATGCAAACTGCATATAAAAAACATTTAAATTGTCCTCAGTCAAACACTTACCTGTAATTGTGTTCAATAGTTCCTCTTGCTAATGCATTCTTTTCACATGATGATTGCCTGTATGGTTTAATTGTGATTCTGTATTCTTGTGATTGCAGGTCTCATGGCAGAAGGTAACTCTGCAGTGTTGCCTGGTGCTTTGCCCCTCATGTAGAGCAGACAGACTCAAGGCAGCTGCACTCACAATACCATGCAGGGCCTGTAGGGATTGCCTGACAATGGAGTGGGTAGTAGCCTAGCAACCACCCAATTGTCCCTACTCACAAATGTGTGTGTGTGTGTGTGTGTGTGTGTGTGTGTGTGTGTGTGTGTGTGTGTGCCTGTGCGAGTGTGTGTCTGTGCATTAGTAAGTGAGTGAGTGTGCATATATAGTTGGGGGTTGCTTGTTGTGGGCCTGATGCATTAAACACCGTAATGTTAGTCTATGGTAAAAATACTCAACTTCGGAGTACTGTACCTTTGCAGCCCTCTAATATTTTGGCACCAGTTCACCAAAAGATGTGGGATCTTGGTTTTCTTCCCTCTGAATTTCAACCAAAAAGACCAAACCGCTCTTTTGCAGCATGGTGGCAAAGATTTTCCATTCTTTTGGGCATAGTGTTGCAAAGTTGATGACCATGCATTATCCTCTATGTTACGGATTTACAGAAATTAAAATTACAATGCTTCTACCCCGCAAAAATGATGACATCATTACAGAAATGGGAATGCAAATCAGTTTCAACAAGATGGCTTTTACAGGAGGAAGTGACATACAAGATGTGGAGCCAAAATCCCTAAAACTACAATTCTTACAGAAATTCACTCCCACAAGACCCCTGGGGTCAGACTCCATTTTAGGGTCCCCGAAGGCACCGATTGGTCCACTCTGGCAGTCCAGAACCAAGATGGTGGTGATTAACAGGAATGTCTATGCTACAAAGAAGGCAGGTTAGACAAAGTACGATAACATTGCAATGCCAGCAGATAAACAATAAATAAGCCCAACTCCTGACAGAGCTCCCTCTGCGCAATTAGTGATGGCAGAATGGAGCAATTATCTGTTAGCTCAGGCAGGACTCAAGCATGGAAACATCCTGCCTCCACCCACATTTCCAGGTGTGTACTGGAGACAGGGTAACTTTGAAATAGAATAAATGATATGGTACAAAGGAAACTGCAGATGACAAATAATCAGTTACATACAGTAGCAGTACAAGCATAAATACGGTAAAATAAAGCACAACATTTGCATTAATAAGCTATTAGGATTTATAAAATGTAAGTGAATTTAGCATTTGGCTTTTAAACTCTGCTTTCATGTATTGGAGTGAGTACTGCTGTAAGTCAATGGCTGTTGCAAGCATGATTTAATTTTCCCCTCTTTTTATGGGGAAGAAATTAAAATCAGGGTCTAGAAAATAAAATGCTTTTTTGCTCTAAAACTCTGTTGAAAAAGAAGTTGTACCATATAGGTTCATCATGTCCTCATTTAAAAACAGTTTTAGGATAAATCTAAAGAAGTACACTCAGATGGTTACTCTATAAAAATGTAGACCACGCTGGATGTTGAGTCACCATCTGTATTCCTTTCATGCTAAAACTGTGTTTAAATGAGGACATGATAAACCCCTATGGTACTACTTCCTTTCCAACAGAGTTAAAAGTGAAATGCATTTTTATTTTGTAGACCCTGTTTTTAATTCCTGTGCCATTAAAGAAAGGGGGAATCAATTTTGTTGTAGCCAATGGCTTACAGCACTACTCTAATACATGACAGCATACTACACAGTTGTAGAAGAAATTGCAAATAAAAAAAATAATAGGATCACAAATGTGCCATCCAGCCTACCTCACACAAAGTATGCTGCTCCCGCATGTAATAGCTCACTGCTCTATCCTGCCTGCCAGTTCGTGTCTTGCTTGTTCTGTTCTGAGGGGAAAGAAAAAGTATTAACAAAGTAAAAAACATTTGCTCACCTTCATTTCACCTATATACTATATGGGAGTCCAATCAAATTTAGCCAGCGATACTAAAACAGAATAAATAAAGTATTTGTTGGAAAAAACACCATCAGCCACTGATAACTGATAGGCAATACATACATTTCATACAGTAACAAGTACTTCATAGATAGATCGATAGATCCATAGATTGATAGATAGATAGATAGATAGATAGATAGATAGATAGATAGATAGAGTGAGAGGAATGCCAGCTGGAAGCTTACAAGGCAGCACAGCACAGTTCTGCATTTGTTTGCTTATTATTTATTTAAAAACAGGATATACCATGTTCCTTCCCTAGCTGAAAGAATAATAACAAATACATATATTATGCCCCTGACTGGTGTCTGGGAATGCTTAGTGCCAGGGATGCTTACTTACTGGCCATGCATTCTTTACAGGGACACACACACAAGCCCTAGTGGCTTTAGTTTAAAAAACTAAAGGGTTACTATTATGGTGCCAGTGCTGGACTGAACCTTGAAGAACCAGATCCGTACCTCTGAATGGGTGTGAGACCTGGGGGTGGAGCTTATGAAAGGCTGATGCTATGATCTCAGGTGTTGATAATCAAGTCTTCCTTTTACCATCTTAGGAACATTGCCAGGATCAAGCACCTTGTTCCGTCCAGGGACTTGCCTACACTGGTCCACGCCTTTGTGACTTGGTGCCTTGATTACTGTAACTCTCTGTACCTAGGGCTACCTGGGGTTGATATCCACTGCCTGCAGCTAGTGCAGAATGTTGCAGCACAATTGTATATTACCCAGGGGCTGCACAATCTGCTCTGACTGCCAATTCAGTGGCAGATCACCTTTAAAGTTGGTTTACTGATTTTTAAAGCCCTACATGGACTTGGCCCCAACTACCTGAAATAGCTTTTTGTTCCCTACTGCCCCAAGCAGCAGCTCTGCTTGGCTGATGAGGGCTTGCTGGAGATTCCGAGAATGCCTTTTTGGGGACCCTGCATTTATGTAGGTGGCCCCAACCCTCTGGAATTCTCTAGCCGTCAGCTTCAGGAGTACATGACTGTGGGGGGTTTCAAATAGGCATTGAAATCTTTTTTGTGGTGTCAGGCCTTTAGTGACATGCAATGAAGGGTCACGACTGTTTATTACTGTGTTTACTGACTTTTTCATTGTTGTTTGTTTCTTTTTGTAAAGCACCTTGATATTTTGAAAGACGCTTAAGTGAAATAAAGTTTATTATTTATATTTATTATTGATAGGGGACACTTACAGAGGGATTGAAGGGGCATATGAACAATATTGGGAGCAACTATGGTTACAGAAGGGCAGCTGGAAACAGAACAGTGAAAGGGTCTAGAAGCAGAAAGAGGCTTAACCTATATCTTCCTCGCCACTGTTAAAGATAATAGGCATAACTGTAATACAATGCAATGACACTGCATGTATGAACTGATGAGGGACGTCCCTACCAAGTTTTTTTGTTATGTACGGAAGTTGTTCAATAAACTTGAAATGTTTAAAAAAATAAAACCTAATATATCAAATTTGATTGCAGAAATAGTACAATTGAATGGGTATGCACAACAAGGACTATATATCTATGCTATAAATATGTAAGGCAACAAAATCCTGAGGTCTAAAGATACTTCGGGGTGTTTTGTCAATGGACACACTCTTTTTATAGTTTAAGCTGGCCTTTATGTAAAAGTGTAACTCGTTTGAATTTGTGCCCCTTTTCACCTGTGCATACACTTTTTGTGAGTTTCTTCCCCCACTCAATCTGTGACCGGACACCAGCCTCCCAGACCCTTGTCTTGCTCCTATGATGGAGCGGGGTAGTGCTAATACAACTACTCGCTCAGTGTTTGATTAAATAACTTAATAGGAATCCATGTCCTTGGCCGTCATCCTCCCGCAGGAACTGAACCCTGTTGTAAACCTTGCAGTTGAGATGCAGTAATCTGTGACTATCTATCCCTCTCTGAAGCAATGTCCCATGTTTCAAATGGCTAGACTTGTGTGTGTGTGTGTGTGTGGGGGGGGCAATCCCGCCGAATGTGTTGTTTAAAAAAAGTCACAATGCAGTCCCCTTTTTTTTAAGAATTGAATCCACCTTGTTAAAAACGTATTCTCCTGAAAGTTCCTGCAATTCTGCAACTAAAAAACATTATCTGCTATTTTGTTTAACAACTCTAATGCATGCTTTGGGTCAGTCTTGCATTTGTCATCCTACTGCAACACGTACAGTCAGGAGGTCTTCATTCTCTACATGGCATTGGAATCTGTCTGTCGATTCCTTAAAAAATGATTTTCAGATCAATGAACCAGCATGTGCAGATCAGTTTTCACAACACCTCACTGAGTAATTCCTCATTCAAAAATGCTTACATCAAGGGAATATAAGCATTTGGAGGAGGAGGGGACTGGGGAGAGAGAGAGAGAGAGAGAGAGATGAAATAGGTGCAGTCGCACACTAGGTTCACTTGTGCCACTTCTCAATGGGGCATTACGGCACCTGAGTTAGGTTGTTTGGTGAGACATTAGTTTCCAGACTACACCATGTTGTATTTCTGTTTGATGTTTGGAGAAGGTGGCACGTTAGAAGGAAAGGGTGATTTACGAGTCATGGAGAGGCATTGTACATGGGCTAAAACCTGCACATGATTACACCACCCAAGAGATATACATAAAGAACTGTATAGGAAGCTCAGGTGCTTTCTCTTCAGCACTTGGAGCACCACGGTGTATTAGGCTTCCATACAGCAACGAGCTCCATAAATGGTCTTTCTCTTACATAAAGGATCTACAGGAAATCATCAGTTCATCTGGCCTACAGTGGGTACAGTAATTATTAGGTTCTGAGGATGGCTACGGGTGTTATTCACAATAATTTGGAATTAAATTGCAGAGGAGAACATTCAATGGGCAAGCAATGCCACTCCGAGTAGTAAAATCGATACTGCTGTTCATTCTAATTGCAGAGCAACTCCTTATTTATTTACTTGTTTGTTATGAGTCAGGGTTATCCCACATGAGCTGTCTTAATGCACCCTAAAACAATTATGGCGAGTTATACAATTATTAAAAAAGCAAATTTGTTGCTATAATGTTTGTGCATGCATTCAGAATGTTGATACAAAATGGTTCAGTTTTTCAGTGCCCACAGTTACTTTAAAAATACTGAACAAAAAGAAGGGGGGGCATGTGCCATCTGGTGTGTCTGAGCTGAAATGTGCTATGGCAATTCTCTGGGATCATTGCTACTGCTGCCCCCCCAACCACCATCATTTATTTATTATATCCCATAAATGATGCTTTAAGTGATCTGAGACGCCCAAATGGCTCCCACCGCTGCATTCTGCTTCCCATTTCCTGCAGAAATCGATATATTTTTTTTTAAGGAGGCAGGGGTCAGGAAGTGAAGGGACAAAAAATTCCATCAAACTGCAGCATCCCCTTTCCGCACCTGCATCCAAAGAATGGTAAGAATCGATAAGGAGTATTATTAATAATTGAGCACCCCTTAGTAATACTGTGGTATGCATTAAAGGAATGGGGAAGGGGACTCTGAGGATCCACAATTACAGTCATTCATACGTGTTACAGGACTATAATGATTGCCCCTACTACGTGCTGTTTATCATTGAATTTAATAAAGGGCTCTCCTCTATACACACCCATTCAGCAGTCCGGAACTCTTTGGTACTGCAACTAACTGTAAATTATAGCGTCCATATTATGCGCAAATATCTTCCTTCCTAAAGTTCTTTGTAATGTTTTGTGTTGTGAATGTTTAAATAAAATTAATGCCTGTTTTGTTTTGAATGTAGCAATAGTTACCGTTATTATTACCAGAGCAATTACACAAAAATGATATATTACATTCTATGGGGTAATCCTGGTTGGAACAAATTAGAAAAAAATAATTAATTGCAAATCACGGCATCAATATTGTGTGTAAATATCTTCCTAGCATACATATGGATGTATCTCAAAATCGATTGTGCAGAATTTTGTTTAATCTCATTCATTACTATTTTGTGTTAAATATATTTGTGGAGACATCACACAGCCACATGGCAGCCCCAGGGTCCCTATATGTCCTAGGAATATGATATTCTCTGTATATAGTAATAATAATAATTCTCTGTATATAGTAATAATACATCAATTCAATAATTCTATAATGTGCTAATTTTATATTAGTTTTGTATTTTCATGTTTTATGTGTATGCCCTGTTTAATGTCAACCTTTCTGATGGAGTTTGTTCTGCTTACCTTAACCAAAAACAATTATGAACGCTGTTGCTTGGGTTGCTTAACTGTGTTTATATATGTGTGTGTGTGTGTGTGTGTGTGTGTGTCGATATTTGTATTCCTGCGTAACCTGAAAATCCTAATAAAATTATTAAATATATATATGTTGTATCTGTTTGTACATGTGTTGTGCACTTGAAAACTTGAGGGAAAACCAATAAAACAATTAAGAGCAAAAAAAAAAAAAAAATGGAATTTACAGACCAATCTCTAACTGCCCCTTTCTTGTGTAAGTACATGAGAAAGAGGTGGTGATATAGCTGTGGCTTACCTTATCTGAGATTGTAAACATGTTTCATACATAACCAACCCAGCAGGCAAGTATGTAATCCACAAAACAAAGGGCTCCGTTGTCTTTCTGTTTCCTCCTCCATTCACAACACATCACCAGACCATCCTCGCCTCCTTGTTCAGTTATGTACGAAACATTTGTAATCATGGATTAAATCAAGTCAAGCACCTTGGATGAGAGATGATCGGGGTGGATTGCACTGCAATGGTCTGGCATGTAGTCATTTGTGACCCCCATCTGAACCACTGCTTCTATCCTTTTAATGTATCTAATTGCTACAGCATGCATATTTTATATATTTAGTGACTTATGCATTAAAATTTAAATGGTGCCTCAGTGTTTTTTTTCTTTGAGAATGTGTGTGCTTTGGTAGTATGGTATCACTTGTGATTAGTCTGCATACTTTTTATGTTGCTTGCACGCATGTGCAAGCAGCATAGTGCCATCAATGGAGATTTTGGAGGTGTGTCACCTCCTCCTCCAATTCAGTCAGCCAGCTGGCAGGCGCAGCCCCTGTAAGTCAATGCATTTTGGAGCTGTCTATGACACACTCCAAAATGCAGTGGCATGGTTAGGGGGAGCCACGCTCAGTGAGCAGAGATAAGCAGCCCACCAGCCGTAGGCCCCCTGCCACACGCAGGCATGCGCGCCCCCGCACCTACTGCATAGCTGATGGGGTGCCCAATCCCCATCGGCTGAGCTGTGTCTGTCCCCCTCCAGTTGTAGGTGCCACGCTGGGAGCCCACCCAAGCGTGGCAATGAGTTCATGGGCCGACGGGGGTGCCCAATCCCCCGTCAGCTGAACGCCCCCCCAATGTCCTTGTGCCATGCTGGGAGCCCACCCCAGCATGGCAAATGGTCCCACATAGTCTTTTTATTTTAAACCTAAAAATGAAAACGGTCCAGTGGGCGTCTCCCGACCCCCCTCCCACAACCTGCACCCACCACTGTGCACCCAGCCTCCCCACGCCCCTCATCCCATACTTACTCCAGACTCGTGCATGATCTTCAGTGGACCGGGAACACGTCTGCACTCTTCAAAGCCGACCGCGAACTGAGGAAATGCCGGTAAGCTGTATAATGGCCTAGCTAGGGGGTTTCAACTTTATTGCATATCTCAGGCATTTTTTGAAATTTTTGCACCAAATTTTCAACATGGGGTTTTTGGGACCCCTTCTCATGAATGATGTCACTGTCATGGCGTTATTCAGGCCCGAAGGGTGATTTCGCGCAGTGACTCTGAAGTGACTGCGAAATCACCCTTCAGGCCTGAATACCACCATGACAGTGACATCTTTCATGAGAAGGGGTTCCAAAAACCTCATATTGAAAATTTGATGCTAAAATTCCAAAAAATGACTATTTTACGAGCGTGCATTGCGCAGTTCCTACGCAGGCATGTAAGTTCACGGAATTTCAATATTTTCACTCCAGATTTTCAACATTGCCATTTTACTACACCTTCTTATGAGTAGTACAGCTGTCATTTTTCACATCTCACCCAAAATGTGTTTCCGTTCATGTAGCACTGAATGGCGCAGTCGGTGTGCGAAATCAATGTACAGGACAAATTAAGAAAATCACAATGACACTGTTCATCAGCAGAGGTCTCAAAATGGCTATGTTGAAAATTTGGTTAAAAAATTCCTAAAAATTACTGTTTTACGAGCGTGCATCGCGCAGTTCCTACGCAGGCTTGTAAGTTCGCAAATTTTCAATATTTTCACTCCAGATTTTCAACATTGCCATTTTACCACACCTCCTTATGAGCAGTACAGCTGTCATTTTTCATATCCTGTCCAAAATGTGTTTCCACCCATGTAGCGCACAATGGCGCAGTCAGTGTGCAAACTCAATGTATGGGATACATTAACTAAATCACAGTGACACTGTTCATGAGCAGAGGTCTTAAAATAGCTATGTTGAAAATTTGGTGAAAAAATTCCTAAAAATGACTGTTTTACTAGCGTGCATTGCGCAGTTCCTACGCACGCTGGTAAGTTCCCAAATTTTCAATATTTGCACTCCAATGACTTCCAAATACCTAAACAGCACATAGAAGCAAGCAACAGTTGGCATTGACAAATGCTTGTTTTTATCCCGGCATATAAATCCTCCATCACGGAATCGAACCACAGGGTTACATATTGATATTAAAAAGTGCAGTTGTGAGGGGGTAAGGGGGGACAATCGAGGTGTGGGATATGGGGGGTGTTATGGGGGCTCGCACTACTTATTCCTCTATATCTTTGGTTTGTTACGGATACTATCAGCAGGGGTAAGTGGGACGGTAGGGGAAGTGATAATTTTGGGATATCCGAGGAATGGTTTGGGGGAAATCAGTATCGCTGGGAGGGTAGTGCCTTGAGGGACTATGGAGTCTGTGTGTTGGGGGGGATATGCAAGGCCTGCAAAGGTAGAAGTTTTGAATGGTTAGTTATACAACGACAAATTATTACAGGATTGTATCGGAAATGGGGACGGATGTTGCTATAAAATTTTTACATTGAACATTAAAGGGCGAGGACAAAACAAAGCAATTTAAAATATTGAAGTATATTGATGCACTGAGGGCTAAAATTGTATTTTGCAAGAAACTCACTTGCTACAAGAAGAAAGCAATGCTATGGAGACTTCAGATAGGGAGGGTTTTCACACAGGGCACCACGCAGAGCAGAGGGGTCATGTGTTATTATTCCATAGATCATTGCACTTCATCCCTAAAGATTATCCAGGATAATGAAGGAAGGTACATTTTGGTACAAGGTAAATTGCAGAACAAGGTTATGTTGATTGGTACAATTTATGGCCCTAACTCGATTCTCATGACTTTCTGGTCGAATTACTTAAGGTTTTACAACCTTTCAGCCATTTTCCCATGATATTAGCTGGTGATTTCAATACCGTACTAGACCCGTCACTAGATAGACTTTCTAGGACTCAGGCATTTCCTACCCCTGCCTCCCGAGCCTTTGGGGAATTGGTTGACCAATTGGGGCTAGCAGATGTTTGGAGGGTTCTTCATCTTCAAGAGAGGGACTATACATTTGTTTCTCCGACTCATGGGTCACGATCCCGGTTGGACTATATCCTAGTGTCCGACCTTGCTCCCGGAATTCTTAGCTCAGCAATAGTAGCTGCTCCCTCTCAGACCATTCTGCTGTAGACCTCACAGTTTTTCTGCCTCCTTAATCCGTAAAAGTAACAGATGGAAGATAAATAATCAGTTATTGAGGAGTCCCAAAATAACCAAATATTTGTCAGCTCAAATTACAGAGTTTTTCATTTCAATTTGAAGGATCAGGTTCACCTCGATATTCTTTGGGGAACATTTAAAGCTATATAGAGAGGTGTATTGATCAGCCAGGCAGTGGAAAAGAAAGAAAGGAAATTACAATGGGTGAGTTGTTAAAGCAGATTAAGTCTCTAGAACTTAAGCTTCTAATACCCCCACTGATGAGGTGAAATTAAGTTTAGTAAAGGCAAAAGATGCATATCTTAATCTATTGGGGAACAGGCCGAGTTGGCTATTATTAAAACTAAAGCAAAGTTCGTGGATCAAGGTGAAAAGTCGGGTAAAATGCTGGCCAGACGTATTTCCAATTTGAAGCTTCACGCTTAATAGAGGGTATTTTTCAGAAGGGAGGTACTATCAAAACTACTCCTGAGGATATGGCCCAGATATTTCAAAATTACTTTACATCTCTTTATGCGGTATGCAGATACCCCGACTGAAACGGATATCGCTTCATTTTTGAATAAACTACCTCCCTAGTCTCTCATGAATCGGATCACCAGTGCTCAGCACAGAGATTACGAGCAGGATGTTGAATTGGCCATTAAGAGTCTTACATCTGACAAAACTCCTGGACCTGATGGGTTCTCTCCCAATTTTTATAAAACATTTGCCACCCAGTTGTCCCGATTCTACTCAAACTTTTCCAATATATTTTATCTGGTAAGGAAATAGAGCACTCCTACCGAGGCACTCATAGTGCTTATCCCTAAACCTAATAAACCACCTGAAAGTCCGCCAGTTACAGACCAATTTCACTGTTGAATTGCGACATTAAGATTCTAGCCAAGATATTGGCCGACGTATCTGTCAGGTAATCCCAAAGTTGATTGGACCAGAGCAGGTAGGTTTTATGAGGGTAGATCCTCTCGAGCATTTTAGAACTCTGACGCATGTTTCTCGGCATCTGAGGAGTCCAGCTTCCATTGGCTTTGGTCTCCTTGGATGTCGAGAAAGCTTGATAGGGTCCATTGGCCCTATCTTTTTGAGGTAATGTACAGATTCGGGCTTCCTGAGAAATTCGTGGCTTGGATTAAGGCATTATACACGGACCCCTCGCTAGAGTTGTGTGCAATGGGGCCATCTCTGCACCTTTTAAATTACAGGTCGGTACGAGACAGGGCTGTCCCTTTCACCTTTATTATTTAATTTATACATAGAGCCCTTATAAGGAGTATAGTGCTGTACCCTGGAAATTCTTGGTATTAACATAAGGGACATACACTAGGTTACGGCTTATGCCGACGACTCTACTAATATATCTATCAAGCCTGATTGGTCTATCCCCAACTTATTAAAACTTATTCAGAATTTTAGTGGGCTATCTAATTATAAATTGAATCAAGACAAAACTGTCATTTACCCTTTGAACAATAGGGTAATTAAATCCGATGTCATAGGACTTGGTTTAGGATGGGACTCTAAATCCTTTAGATATTTAGGCCTTTCCTTGACAAATAGTCAGGACAGATTGCATCAGCTGAATGTAGAATCCTTATTCGCACTATTAAACTTGACCTTAAAAGATGGACGAGTTCACTTTGTCCTTATGGGGCAGAATAAATATTGTAAAATGAATATATTTCCCAGGCTTTTCTACCCTTATCTATGCTGAATATCTGGATTCCTCTTTCTTGGTTTAAGAAACTTCATGGCGAATTGGCTGACTTTGTTTGGGGACATAAAAAGGCCAGGATGTCATATTCTAAATTGGCGGCCCCAAGAATCTTGGTGGTTTGAGAATGCCTCATTTTGCACTTTATTTTTGGGCAGCCCATTTAAATAAATATGGGAGATGGATGCATTGTGACAATGCCACTACGAATATGGGATACACTCCATTATGGGTTAATTTGGAACTTAGCCTTATTAAGAATGTAGATATTAACCCCAAGGCTCTACTTTATATACCCACGCGTTTGCTTCCCCCTTTACTGAAAAAATCTCCTATCGGACTTTCCCTTAGAATACATAATCAATTATGTAATTTTCTGAAATACGAACAAATGTGGGACTGGGGGCAGCCTGTTTGGGGGAACCCGCAATGGCGGATAGGATATCGGACTATTAAACGCAATTGGTTGCCCATCCTAGCTGTCTGCTCCCTGAAGGACTTTATAAATCCGGATGGTAGCGTGATATCAACGGCGCAGATTTTGATGAAGTTTGATTTGTCTCAGAGAGATGTTTTCAAAGTATATCAATTACGTCATGCTCTGATTCAGAGAATCGGTAGCAAACTGGTCTTCTCACCCTGCATCTCATTCTGGGAAGACCTCAATATTTTAGTTGGTGCCCACAGGCTATTTCCAAGATCTACTTAGTATTGTTTAATTGGGCTTTTAAGGATAATCTAGCACCTAGTACATATTGGACCAAGGTATTCCCAATAGAATCTGGGATTGCACGATTTGGCAGAGTTGCCACAAATGGATCCAACAAGATCATCTCAGGTTAGTGCAATTCAAAATACTGCACAACATCTATTACACACCTCAGAAATTACAGGATTTAAAATTAACACAGAGGTCTCTGTGTTATAGATGTGGCAGGGAGGGGGGAGATCTTCTTCATATCTTTTGGCTCTGTCCTAATATAGCCCCTCTGTGGAATGAAATCAAAAGTAAAACGGATCCATTACTGGGTTTAGAAGACTTGTTCACCCCGGAAATATGTTTATTAGGTGATATGTCGGGTTGTATGGTTAAGCAGAAGAAATTCCATATATCCATGATTTCTTGTGTAGTTAAAAAGTGGTGTTGAGGCACTGGAAGGACCCTTGTCTAATTTCTTATTCCAATGGTTGGCAGAATTCCTTCATGCCTCAGGACCGAGAGGATGATTGCTATACTGCATAGTGTGTTGCCCGTTTCGAGAAAATCTGGTCTCCATTAATGTTAGCTTACTCATAAGGAACTTACAGCAGTGATGCTCTTTTTTTCTTTTTTTTCTCTCCCATGTAATCTCTGATTGCAGTGCCTTGCATGGAGGGGTGGGGTGGGGAGTGGTTGGTTTGGGGCTATGGAGTCCATATGTTTTCTCTTTTAGATTATATTGATGGTTCGTTGTGTGACCTCATTTGTATCTCAATGCTTATGTTTACAATGTCTCCGCAAGTACATGTAATCAAATACTCAATAAAATGTTAATGGCAAAAAAAAAAAGTGCAGTTGGGGTACTTCTTGCCCTGAACAGTTGTTCAGCGTGCCAGGAAACAACAGTAACCTGGCAGTGGGGCATGCCTAACGTTTGCAGAGACAACCACTCCGGATTACTGCTGATGTTTTTGGAGAGTGGTTGTGGTGGCTGGACAGTCTCGCTGTTGTGCAGCAGATTATATTGAAGGTGTAATGGTACAGTGAGTCAAGTGGGGGATTTACTTCAACAGCCAGGACCTGGTTGGTATTAAAAACATGGGAGGATGGAAATCCCGGACAATATGCTGTGTGAATGTTCAGCCCCAAACTGTAACTGGTTTGCAAGTCAGAAGCCCTACGTTCCATTTTTTTCAGTTTTCCATGGTGTAAGCAATGGGTGGAGAAATACCAGAGGCTAGATTTGCAACTGAAAACTGAAGAGGAGCTTCACGGACTCCACAAGGTGTGTGTAGTCTGCATACTATTAGAAACTGAAAGACTTTTCATGTTACATTTCCCATTTATTCCTGTTGATTTAGTGTACCATTCATTAAGTTGTTTGCTATGTGCTACCATGCTGTGTAAAACTATAATACAGCAATACAGCTATGATGAGCATAAAATCTGATTACAGACTGAGACCTGTTCATTGCTAGGTGTACTGATATAATTACTAACGTTGTGTACATCTTAAAAGATTTACTCATACAGTTGGAATGTTGACTTAATTTTGTTTAAAGAAATTTGCTTTCTTTATATGTGCATCATACTATGAACATTGATCATGTCGATGAGGGAAAACCAATAAAACAATTAATTGCAAAAAAAAACCAAAAAAAAAACGGAATTTACAGAATTTTCCGAGAGAGAGAGAGATACAGAGATGCAGTCCATAATGCTTAGAACGGTTTTGTGTGTATTTTTACATGGCTTTGAAACTTTTTTTCCTGCGAATAACTAACCGATTTTTGAAGCAGACCAAAAATTAAACAAGGGCTGCTCCACCGAGACTTAAAGGTTTTAAAGGAATCAAAAGCAAACTATGATATGCATCTGCATCCAGAACAGTCTGGAAATTGCAAAACACAAATACTATACTCAAATATTACGCACTTCGAAATAAAATGTATACATATCATACTTCTATAGGCACTGACAGTCTATATATACAATTCCTGGTCTTAGACATTTTGGCAAATATTGTTTTACCAGCCATTTACCGTATTTTAATTTAAAACTGTCTTTCTTTTCATTGCAAAATATGTTTTTCTTTTTTTTTTTTTATTTATTGTCAAGGCAACATTGTTTCTGTCCCAATGATAAATGTAATGTTGGTTAGCTGAGCTCCATTAAGAAATTGTCAGTAGTAAGATCGTGATGAAGCCGTCAAAGCTGCTGGAATAAGGAAATATAAAGAGCTGTCAGCGAGGACGTTTGGGCTTAAGTGCCAAAGGAGCTATATGCATTTCAGACTCTGATGCATCTGGTGAGAATTTAGTAGCCATAATCTCAGGTGCATTGGAATCAAGTGCTGAATCCATACCATGGGCACTGTAAATGAACTATTTGAATAGATCAATATGAAGTATTACCATAGACCCTAACAAAGTAGAATTATTACTGAAATCACAATACACGTTTTGAATAAGCACTTAGAAAATATAAAAACAAAATCATCTCATTCACCTCACAAAATGAAAAACAAATCTTTAGATGAATCGCAGCCTTGCCAGAGACTCTTGTCAGGGACCTGCAGTAGTGAGTGCGGGAGATTGTATTTAAAGAGGTAGTCTAAAGTGGCCCATATTGACTCTTTTGGAAGTGGAACAGTAAGAGATTGTGACTGATGCAGTTTGTATTCTTGTGTGAAAAGGAGTAGTCTTACATTTTAGATGGTGAGTGATCATAGATACATAGATACATAGACAGTGTCGGCAGATAAGGGCCTATGGCCCACCCAGTCTGCCCATTTGAGCTTGTAAGTTCAGTTTGTTTTCCTAGAAGTCTGCTTCCCCTTACCCCTGACCTCTAGAATTCCTTTATGTCTATCCCATGCATTCTTAAATCCCGTGACTGTTTCAGCCCCCACCACTTCCTCTGGCAGGGTGTTCCACTTGTCCACCACCCGCTCTGTGAAGAAATTCTTTCTCACGCTTCCTCTGAATCGCCTCCCTCCAACTTCATCCCATGCCCTCTAGTCCTGGAACATCTTTTTCGCTTAAAAATAGCTTTCCTGCACCCTGTTCCTCCCTGTAAGATACTTGTATGTCTCTATCATATCTCCTCTCTCCTCCTCTCCTCCAGGGAGTACATGTTCAGTTCCTTCAACCTGTCTTCATAGGACTTGTGATGCAATCCATGCACCATCTTTGTTGCCCTCCTCTGAACCTTCTCTACCCTATCTATGTCCTTACGTAGGTATGGTCTCCAGAACTGTACACTGTACTCCAGGTGGGGCCTCACTAGTGTCTTGTATAGCGGAATTATGACTTCACTTTTCCTGCTGGTGATGCCCCTGCCTATACATCCCAGCATCCTATTTGCTTTACCTGCTGCCTTGTCACACTGTTTCCTTACCTTGAGGTCATCAGAGATGACAACCCCAAGATCCCTTTCCTTCTTGGTGCATGCTATATCCTCACCCCCCAACTGATATATTGTGCCAGGGTTTTTGTGCCCGATATGCATTATCTTGCACTTCTTTGCATTGAATTTCAACTGCCAAACCCCTGACCATTCTTCAAGTTTCTGCAGGTCGCTTCTCATTCTGTCTACACCTTCTGGTGTGTCTACTGTGTTACAGAGCTTTGTGTCATCAGCAAACAGTGAAATTCTGCCTTCTAGATCCTGCACAATGTCACTGATGAAGATGTTGAATAGGACCGGTCCCAGCACTGATCCCTGTGGTACCCCACTGGTCACTCTTCCCTCTGTGGAGTGACAGCCATTAACCACCACCCTCTGTGTCCTGCCACCCAGCCAGTTACCTACCCACCACACTACTGTCCTGCCCACACCCATATTCCCCAGTTTGTGTAATAGTCTTCTATGTGGCACAGTGTCAAAGGCCTTGCTGAAGTCCAGATAGGCCATGTCCACTGCCCTCCCCTGATCCACCTCCCTAATCACCCAGTCAAAAAATTCAACGAGGTTGGTCTGACATGACCTCCCCCTGGTGAAACCATGCTGCCTTGGGTCCTGTAGTCCATTGACAACCAGATGTTCCACCAATCTCTCCTTCAGTAGTGCTTCCATGATCTTCCCACTACCGAGGTGAGGCTGACTGGACTGTAGTTCCCTGCTTACTCTTTGTTCCCACTTTGTATAAGGGACTACATCTGCTGTCCTCCAGTCTTTGGGTACTTCCTGTTTCCGTGATCAGCTAAACAGGATAGCCAGAGGTTCAGCCACCACCTCTTAGTTCTTTAAGGACCCTGGGATCCCTGTCTGGCCCCATTGCTTTATCAACTCTTATTACTTCCAGTTCCTTCAGGACCCTTTCTCGTGTAAAGGGACTTGTGTCCATTTCTGCACCATTCTCACCACTTGTACTCCCTTCAGACCCATTACCCCCCTCTTCCTCAGTAAAGACTGAGCAGAAATACCTGTTCAGCTTTCAGCTTTACTGTTGTCATCCTCCACGCGGCTCCCATCCTCCCCCTTCAGTCTCACTATCCCTCCCTTTGTCTTTCTTTTTTCACTTATGTACCTGTAAAAGGTTTTGTCCCCTTTACTCACTGATTTTGCAATGTGTTCTTCTGTCTGAGCTTTGGCTTCCCTTACTGACCTCCTGCCTCCCTTGCTTCTCCTGGTACTTCTCCTATCCCCTTCTGCCTTTGTCTTTTGTATTGCCTGAATGCAATCTTTTGGCTTTCACTTTTTGATACTCTTTGGAAAACCATAATGGTCTCCTCTTCCTTTTCCTCTTGCTAACCTGCTTAATGCATAATTCTGTTGTTCTTGTAATCCCCATTTTAAATACTGCCCACTGTTCCTCAACCCCTGATTCCTGTCCCATTCCCCTTAATGCCTCTTTCAAGTATCTCCCCATTTTCCCAAAGTCTGCCCCCCTAAAATCCAGGATACGTGTTTTTGTGTGGTTTGGTTCTGCTCTTTCTGTGATTTTCAAACCACAATGACTGGTGGTCACTGTTACCCAGGTGCTCCCCCACTGTTACTCCCATCACACTGTCCAAGTTTGTGAGCACAAGGTCCAGTATTGCCTTCTGCCGAGTTGGTTCCATGACCAGTTGCTTGAGGAAGGCACCCTGAAGGGAGTCCAGGATAAATCTGCTCCTAGTTGATGCTGCTGCTGCTGGGATGCTCCAGTCCACGTCTGGAATATTGAAGTCTCCAACCAGTACTACCTCACCCTTGTCTGTCATCCTTTGGATGGCTAGCATCAGCTCCCTATCTGTTTATTCCTCCTGGGCTGGTGGTCTATAGACCACACCTGTGCGGACGGCTGGCCCCATTTTCCTTTCCAGCTTAACCCACAGTATCTCTCCCCCATTTTGTTCCTCCTGGATCTCTGTGGCCCTTATGTCATTTTTCACATACAGTGCCACTCCTCCTCCCTTCCTGCCTGCTCTGTCTCTTCTGAATATGTTGTAGCCAGGTATGGCCATCTCCCAGTCATGGTTATCATTACACCAGGTTTCAGTGATGGCCACAATGTCCAGGTCTGACTGTACCATGACAGCCTCCAGATCTTCCATCTTGTTGCTAAGGCTCCTGGCATTTGCACACATGGCTTTCCATGATTTGACCTCCCTAGACTGCTTCACTGTTCTGCTCCAGCCCCTTCCTTGGTTGTCATTTATCCCTGGTTCTCCTTGCTGTCTGCCCTTCTGCTGAATTTTGCCCCTTTTCTGCTTATCCACATCTTGGGCACTAATCTCCATCTTTTGTACACTGCTTTACATAGATAGCCACTCCTCTGGTTCACTGGTTCCACTGCTAGCTGTGGGGGGTGAGCAAGTAGGTACCCTCCTTGCTGGCCTGCCACCCCCCCTTTGCTAGTTTAAATGCTTGTCAATGTAGCATTTAAACTTATCATTGAGTGCTTGGATTCCCCTCCAGGATGGATGCAGGCCATCAGGCTTGAACAAACCTCCATCCCTCCAGGTGGGTCCCCAGTCACCAGTCCGATAGTCCATTTTCACCAGTCTTGAAAAGACTGGAGGTCGTGCACAAGTGTTAGCTTCATGTGGGAGGAAGGCTGTCAATCAGCTGCAAAGTGGAATTTAAAGTGGCAGCCAGTTTAAGCAGCACAGTGAGTTTCATTTGTATTTGCCTATTTTTTTCATTGAAGTTGTGATGCTATAAATGAATTCGATTGCTGAAATGGTCACGCAGACATTTGTGGTATTTTTTATGTAAATTTTTTTTTCTCACAGGATCTGAGGAGAGATAGAGCATTTATCGGGAGCTGGCCACACCTAGATTGAGTTTGTGGAATGTCACTTGAAAGGATGTGAATTATAGGGTGTGTTTTAAATTGTGCCATGTATTTTTTTCAATTTGATGTTGCTTGTACATTTTATTGATTCATAAGCTGTTAAATAAGTATTTAGTGTCACTCTGTACTGGGAAGCATGGCAAATGAAAGCTGCAAGTAATCTGCATTTTCAAAAGGTAATGCTTTATGTGGTAGCGCCTGTGGTGAGTAGCCTGGATTTTATGGGCATAAACTGCTTTTGGGTTACTGAACAAACATAGGTGTGCTGTTTCTGAAGCTATGTTAATTCTAGTCCAGTCCCTACATTCCCTCTTTGATCTGTCATACTACCTCCTTCGTTTACCGCATCCAGCATCTTTTCGTGAAGTATTTTTTTTTTATATTGAAATCGCATGGTAGTAATTTCTCTATGTGACTCCTAGCTGAAGTATTGTGCTACTTTAGTTATGCAATCCTGTTGGCAGGCTACATAAACACAAAATGTGTCTCAGCTGTCTGATGAAGATATGTGTCCAATTGGTTTTCAGTTGGGGGGATTTCATTGGCAGTGATAATGCATTTCCTCTACATTTTATTTTTTTCCTTCAGACTACTGATGCCCCCCAAAAAAGCAGAAAATGCAACGAGGAATACATTTATTTTGTTAGCTGATTCACTGACTAACACAGCTCTATAATTCCCTACTGAGCAACCAAGGTTGCCAATAGAAACAGAACAGCTGTGACACCTGTGTGAATCCAACAGCTGCCGGTCACGCAGACAACTTAAGCCCACCTCCAAATTAATTGATTGTCATCTATCCTCTCACCTAAACCCAGAACTACCGATGCCGATATTGCAATGCAGGACCCAAGAATGCAACTTAATATAACAAAACTATAGTATTGGTAAAACACAAAAACACCCCACACATTAAAAAATGAACTCTTAACCTCATTGTAAACCACAAATATACAGGGGAAAAAAGTGCTCACGAGACTACCACTTTAAACAGGAATGTGGGTCCATCGTCCCTTCATTTGCATCTCTGGGGTTCTCATTTTGAGTCAGACATCAGCTGGGACAGCAGAGACAGAGAGAAACAGAATGATAGAAACAAGACATGATAGGATGGAGAGACAGCTACATAATGGGAGTGAAGATGGGGCTGGTGCCATAGCCGATAGCATACAAACACTACCTAAAGAATGTTTTTTTTAACAGACCACATTCAATCAAACTGATGTAAGCTGATATTTTAAATTACCTTAGCAAGCAGTTTTCAACTTTTTAGTTACTTTAGACTTAAATGACTATTTCAGAGTCAAGTCCTCGATGATTGCAAAGCCTCTTGAAAAGCCGCCTTTCCCTCTCAAATTCTCCCGCAATAGCTCGTATACCCTCTCGCATAGCTGACTGGAAAAGGTAGAGTACAGTGGAGGAGGGGTTGGGGGGGCAACACTTTTTCAGCATTCGTATTGACTAACTGACTTCACACAACAGCCACAAAAGCCGGCATCTAGCCTTGGGCAAGTTATTAAATAATACTGTGCACTGTGGTTGGGCTCACAAGGTCTCCAGATGCATGGATCTGAATACCAAATTAAAATATCTTCATCGGTATTCAGATCTTGCTATAATGCGCCCTCCAGTGAAGTACTTTTGCTGGCACCCTAAGCGGCCGCTTGCCTCGCATGTGCTAAATGCCGGCACTGGGTTTAGTAAAGGGAATAGCCCAAAAAGGAGTCCATAAGGGCAATTTTTTTTAAACATGTGATGTTTTTTCCAAAACAAATCAAGCCCTGCAAAGGTCCTGAAACTAATACAGAAGGTGTCTTCCCCTTGATATTAATCAGAGCAAAAATGTCAGCAGCTTGAAACCCCATAGACCATTTTAAAAGGGTTGTAGCCACATAGAGCCTATCTGGGTGCTCCTGCAGACCCCCCTCTGTAATGAAGACATACAGCATTATGTCTAGGGGCTTGCTCAACTTTATTATTTTTAAATAAGTCCGAAAATCTGGGCCCAGTCCTACAGCCTTCTTGAAGTGGGGAAGAAGGTAGATTAGGAGTGCATTCCCGATGCCCTGCAGAATCAGAATGTTCAAAAGTATCAGTAGTGGCGCCCATCACAGAAGGTACATTCACAGAGTCTCTAATTCCCATTGATAGTCAAAAGTACAGGCTGCTCCCCCTCCCCATTTCCAGGTTTTACAATACCTTGCACAGGGATACTCCAGTTGAAGAAAAGGACTCCCAAGATGAATCAGGCACCCAGGCCCTACATGGGGTTTGAATCCAGCCCACATTATGCAAGGAATCTTCTTTGGACCACCTGTAGAAACCAGACACCGCGGCTGGCCCTGAGATAGCAAAAGACTTCCACATTCTGTCCGATGTCGTCATCGGCTCCGTCATAGGCTGTTGAACTGCCGAAATTCCCCTGACAGCAGACATCAAGACGGGCTCCACTGAAGGAGGTAGGGGCTGCACCGCTGCTACTCTGTTTGTAACAAGAGTCACAGCCTCATCACCCACAGCCGCACCACTCAGCACAGCATTTTCAGATGATACACTCAGACCAGCTGCTTCAATATGAGGTAAATCCACATAATCTTACATTGCTCTCGGTGCTCGCTCTACCACTGTCTGCATCATAGCAGACATATCCTCTGGACATAGCATAATAGTGCTTCTGAGACAGGTAACAGAATCCCTTGGCAAAGAAGCAGCTGAGGCCAGGATAGAACCTCAGACTGCACCAAATGTCCATCCACCTCACCCTCCATCCTGCAACTGACCACCACACTGCAACAGAGCAGCAATCCCCCTGCAGGCAGAGTAGGTGAATTTCCCCGTTGTCCTGGACAAATTTCCCCCATTCACTAAAAATATCACCAACAGCTTAAAATCTGGTTCAATTTCAGTTGCCATCCACCTGTATCCCCCTCTCCCTGGGATGAGGCTGAAAATAGGCAAAAAATTGTCTAGTTCTCCTTCCCGGTCAACAAAAACTAAAACAAAATAAAATTACAAAGTTATGAGCATACATTGAAATTTTTCTACACTTGTGAATAGCTTTGGTAATATTCAATATTTTGACCCCAAATTTTCAGCATAGCCATTTTTTCACACCACCCCATGAATATTACAACTGTCATTTTCACATCCTGGCAGAAACGTGTTTTCGCATCAGTGGCGCAGAATGGTGTTTGGGTGCAGATTTGAACATTTTCACTTAGCGGGTTCATGAGTTGGGGTCGTAAGAAGTCTATGTTGAAAGTTTGGGGACAGAATATTTTAAAAATCAAAGAATTTATGAAGTAACATTATTTGTAGGTGTGTCTGTTGCCCCAGTGGGGACCACGTTGCCTTACTGTGCCAGTGATCTTAGTTCAGGTGTAAACTCAGTGAACTGGTTTAATGGGAAAATGCTGAAGGGGAAGGTACTGCAGCATGTGGGCACCAGTGGGTAGGGATGGAGTATTGTTTTGGTGCAGAGTCTTTCCCACAAGGTTTTGACGTGTGCTGAGGCCTGCTGGGCCTATGCACTGTGTCAGGACTGTCACCAGTATTGTATTAATCTCATTTTGAACAGGTCTTGAAGGGACCGGCACAAATGAGGATACAATTCTACTATCAGGAAAAGAAGGGAAATTAATTGTAAAAAAAAATGCATTAATGCAGACATTAGGATTAAAGAACACAAAATGCACAAAGTAGAGAGATGGAAAACCATTAGGGTTATGGGTCTCTGGAGTATTGCTAAATTAGTGGTGGGGTCTTTCTTGGGATTTTCAACCCTAATGCCTACCCCTTCCCTGAGCAAACAATCTCAGGTGTGATGTTACAGACTTGTTTTTTAGAAAATTCTTTTTACACTAAGCCCTTTAGTTTACTAGCTTCCAAAGTACAGATCATCAGTTTTAAAGAAGTGCCCCTGATTGTGGTCCTTCGTCCTTGATTTTGAAGCCTTGTCCCTGATTTATGAGGCAGGAGATTGAGAGTATGGCCAGCAGAGAGAAGTGCAACATGGAAATTCGGACTTTAGCTGTATTAGAGCAGTATGTGTGAGTTCAAAGAAATGATGTGTGTGTGACACAGTGTGAGTCAAGCTGTAGCCAGTTTTACAAAAACAAACAAACAAAATAAAAAACAGGATGCTTTAATGTTATTAGCTCTTAAACAGCATGCAATGAGTGAGTCCTCCCTTTCCTTTTATTGCATATTAAAGCAAATAAGGGTGGGGCACTAATACTGTGGGTATTGCAGATCTTCACCACTTAGTTGGCAATATATTGATGAGATAAGGTCATCCAGACCGTTTATCTGCAGAATAAAATTCTCAGTTTGGTAAACTGAGTCTAATTCTGGGTTTTAATGGTAGAAATAAAGGGATAAAGGGAAAGCAGCAGAATATTACTGTGGCAGAGTTTGGAGACAAATGACCAGGAAGTTGATAACAGGTGCACAGCTTAAAATGTAAGTATACACATTATGTTCAAACCCTACTACTGTATATGGCAAGTGTTTTTTTAACGAGTGCTGTGCATTGGGCTAATGTTTAGTATTTTTATGTATATTTTTTGACTCAGGGTTGAATTTTTTTAAACTGCAGAAATTACACATCTGCAACAGAGATTGTTGTGCAAGGCAGGTGCCCTTGTGTTGTTGCAACTTCTGCTACATACCTGCAGTTTTCTAGGTCACAGTCCTGATTTTAATCTCTCCATGGATATATTTTTGAGAGTCATGATACATGAAAGGTGTTTCCCATTATATGTAATAGTGAATGCATTTATTCACTGTGCAAATCATTTCCTTCTCATTGCCATTTTATCCATCTGTCCAAAATGAATTGAAAGTTGTTTTGTTTGTCTGTCCCAGTAATACACTGAAAAAACTAAAACTGTATCTAAAATTGTTTTGTGTATCTGTCCAAGTAATATATTAAAAAAATGAAAAATGCATCTAAAATTGTTATGTTTATCTGTTCCAGTAATACAAGTATATTAAATGGCAACAAAAATGTATCTATACTTTTTATTTCTGTCCCAGTAATATATATAAAAAAAACAGAAATGTATATAAATGCGTGTTATTTTTCTGTCCCAGTAATATATTTAAAAAAACTAATTAATACTTATATGCATTATTTTAAGTGGCGCATTGTTCATTTTTTTGCTTTGAAATCAAGTTTTAAAACATGTTAAGAAACAGACATAGAGTTTAGGATTCTTAAATGGTTTTGTTTTGTGTGTGTATGTTGGTGGGGTAATGAGATAACATGAGGTAAAAGAATCAGAATGCCTTGCAGAGTTAGGACCTATGCCAATTACTGGACATGCCAGTGTAGCCCCCAAAATCAGAGGATCTTAGGGACTAAGCCCTTCCCTCAACTCCTCTCAAATTTTGTTCACCCAAATCTGGGGCCCTTACACTATGTGGGGAAATAAAGGGCTGTATTTGTAAAGCTTTGCATCACATTTTAGCACAGCTGTGCTCTGTAGTCACATTGGGAAAGTTTAGGTAGGGGATACTCAGATCTAGATTTTTAGGTGGTGGAACTGCCATCTGTAGGTGGAGGAACTCTCCTATAGTGGTCTCCTCCTACTCAGTTTCATCCCTGTTATGCTACTGGAATTACACTGTAACTCTCAGACCACATGAAGGGTGTTCTAGCGCTTTAGCTGCAAGTGTTGCAAATTGTGCAAGAAAAATGATGCATGCATCACAATAATAAACGCAATGATGCATGGGCAAGGGTGCACCCCAAGGCAGCAGTCTCATTCTGGGAAGCCCAAGTAGGCAAAACAGAATGTTGGGCCAAGCTGGGGTGTTAGAGCAAAACTGCTGAATTCAAATCAGAAAGTCCTGCACTCTCCACCACAGTAATAATGCTGATGATCCACAAAAAGTGCAAAAGTTTATTTAAAGTGCCAGTGCTGTGCACCTCTTAACTAGTTTCAGACAAACTGTTCTTAATCAAAAGACATGCAGTATAAACCACACTTACTCTTTATAAAGGCTCAGACCTATAACATCATAACTAAGTGCAGATCACAAATGGATGGTGAGGTGTGAACTAACAAATATGTAAGATGACTAACATACAAAAAAATTATAAAAACAGCAGCATCCAATGTGCTTGAGGGACAATGTCCCAAATATTTTAAATACTTCTATCTGAGCGTACGATATGGAAAACATGTTAAACATCAGGCAATAAATACATCAGTTTGAAAAACTGAATATTAAATAACAATATCCAAGACATATTATAAAATAGGGAATATCCTTAACTTACTTATATTCAAGGGCTCTTATGCCCATTTCATGAAAAGCGTTTAATGCTGTATATCAGACATGTAAGTCAAAACAGCAACACCAAAGAATATAACAGGCAATTTCTATCGGTATTTAATGTAGGATGGAATATTAAATCTGTCATTCAAACCTGGGGGATTGCATGCCCCCCGAGTGTAAATCCAAAAACTCTCTCGTTGAAGTATTAGATTTTTAAAATCCCCTCATTTAGGCACAACTTTCTATGGCCTGAAATGTGAATCTGTGCTTCCAGGATTTATAGACCCTTTAATGTGCAAGAGAATGGCACAAACAGAATACCAGAGCCCCACCCTGAGCCCCATTATCAGCCACAACAATATTGGCAACACTTCAATCAGGGACACAGTTACAATGTTTACCCCCACCCCACCCCACCTCCACAACAACTGCAGTGGAGAGGGTTCAGAAAGTGATCAACCTCTTGGATAGAACTTTAACTGCCATTGAGGTGGCTCTACTTAATAAAGGGTTATCGTTTGCACCTACATGTGGAATTAATAAATTTTGATTACGTTCATTGATTTCTATAAACTTTGTCAGAATTTGAGCCTTAAATCATTCTTTTCAAATAAACAACATCTATCAGAGAGTTCTGTGGACATTATTCCTGAAGAGACCAATGCCTCTAATGAGACCAGTACTGTGACATCTATTCAATCTGCAGCCCGATTTAGGGGCAAATCTACATTTTATCCTGCCCCTTCAGCCTCTATTATTACATTCCAGGAGATATGTAACCAAGAAATAGAGTCTCTCTTTAACAATTTACCAGATATTACATACAATAATCTTTCCTGGGAGGAAAGGGGAGTGCTTGATAATCTCAAGAACGATAGAAATATTGTCATCAAACCAGAAGATAAGGGGGGGGAGCCGTGATTATTCAGAATACCAGTGACTATATTACTGAACTTGACAGACAATTAAGTGATACAGTATTCTACAAGAAATTGACCACGGACCCCATCCTAAAGTTCAAGCAGGACATTAATATGCATATTGGGGCAGCCTAACAAAAGCAATGGATTAATACTAATGTTACAAATGTTATCACTGTTGATTTTCCCAGCAGGGCTACCTTGTGTACTCTACCTAAAATACATAAATGCTTTCCAGCCCCCCTTCCCCGGGTCAACCCATAGTCAGTGGGATAGGGTCACTCACTGAGACTCTATCCCAATACATTGATTTTTATATTAGACTTTTTGTTGAGACTTTGGAATCATACATCAGGGATACGGGGGACATCCTAAATGTGTTAGAAGACAGTGTAGTAGGTAAGGACTCCCTCTTAGTCATCTTAGATGTGGAGTCCTTTTATACAAATATACCCATTCAAGGAGCTCTGGAGAGTATAGAACATTTTCTAAGCATCTGAGAAGGTATTGTGGAGCCCCCCACTGAATTTCTTGTGAAACTCTCTGAATTTGTTCTTACCTGTAATACATTTACTTTTCTTGACTAGTTCTTCCTACAAACTAAAGGAACGACTAACGGGGCTACATTTGACCCCAGTATAGCAAACTTATATATAGGTTATGTGGGAGAACAAATTTATGATAGACTCAGGCCACAATCCATTCTTCTACAAGATTGAGCTATACCATCATTTTATTGATGATGTGATTCTCATATGGAAGGGCATTGTACAAGAACTAGATTTGTTTGTTGAAGTCCTGCATCTATCTAACCCCAACCTTCGCTTTAGCCACAGTGCTAGTGAGACTGAGATTTGTTTCTTAGATCTACACATTGGGAAACATAGGTACAAATATTTATAGGAAAGAATGAGACAGAAACACCCTTTTGTTGTCCTGAAGCTGTCATCCATGACATGTTATAGAAAACATTCCGAAGGGACAATTCCTCAGGATCAAAAGGAATTGCAGCTGTATGGAAAGATATGGCACTGTGGCTTTGGATTTAGAGGAGAGGTTTACTGAAAGGGGATTTAATGCAAGACAGGTACATGAGACCAACATTTCAGTCAGGAATTTACCCAGGAAACACTTCCGCATAAGGGACCAGTGAGAAAATGAGATGACAATGCAATACATTGCATTTTGTCACCAATAACTCAGTCCATGCACACCAAATAGAAGAGATTATTCACAAAAACTGGCATATTCTAAGGGGGGATGGATAGTTGAGAGAGTATCACTTCCATCCCCCACGTCTCTCCTATAGATGAGCAGGCACCCTAAGGGATTATCTTGTCCACAGTAAGTTACAGAGACCTATTACTCGTGCATGGCTAACATGCAGATCTGTGGGCTGCTTTCCCTGTAAAAGATGTATTTACTGTTCAGTTGTTTGTTCAGGAAAAGAGTTTAACTGCCCCAACAGCAGTAAAACTTTTGAAATTCACCAGTTAATGACTTGTGACACCAGTACCGTAGGAAGGGCGGGGCGGGTGGTGCACCGGCCCCGGGCACATGCCTCCGAGGGGCGCAGTCTTGATTCACTTCTGAGCTGTGCCGTAGAATTTACATTTTTTTTCTGTAATTACTAATGACTGTCAGCAAGTGGTGCATCCGTGGAAGGACCAGCAACTCCAGGTGGGTGGGTAGGGGGGCATTACATGATTGCGCTGTCTGCAGGCAGAAAAAATCTTGTGGACGGGCAGACTTGTGGAGCACGTGGTTGTTGTGAGAGGAGGTTTAGTGAACAGTAGGAGACGGAGAGCAGAGTTGATAGTGAGAGGCAGAGAAAAAATAGCAATGCAAAAGGCGATACAGAGTAGATGAGGAGGTCAGATAGACAAGAGTGATCTGAGGAGTCAGGAGAGATTCATTTATTTATTTGTGTAAGTTGCAAGCAAAGCACTCTTCTGTCTTCCTTTATCTAGCTTGACTGATTGAACTATTGATGACTTGCTGAGCTGAGAATGATCCACATCTACTGTATTTGGGCTGGGGGTGGATTGAAACTCAGTTTAATTTCTGTGATGGAGTGGCTGCTTTTAATTTTAGTAACTGTACCGTGTGTGCCAGTGCCTGGATCATGGATGCCCTCTGGTTTTGTGATCTTGTCCTTAGTTCGTTCAACTCTGTATGGCTGTGAGATTGGGGGTTCCCATCCATCCATACATGCTTACTGTGACTCTAGTGGCAGCGTACCCTCACCGGTGTGCATCCCTGACTCCTGGGACCAACAGTCTGCTCCGCCGTGGCTCCAGTCTCCCTCCTCACCACAAGTCCATGATCCCACACCCAACTCGTGAGCGCTGCTGATGGACGTGTCAAATACAGTTAGCAGTGGTAAGGAAGAAGCCTGTGTTTTGCCCATCTGGTAATTGGATGATGAGATCAGACTCTCTGTCTCCTCGAGTCCCTGGCTCTGTTATCATACCATGTGGTGCTATTGAAGGGGGAGGAGAAAAGCAGCATCCAGCATGTAGCCTGGCCGTGAATCAATAGTACCATTCTCTTTGTAAATATATTGGAACTGCGATACACACACTGCACTCGAGCTGACTAGCTAGTCTGTATAGCATTTATCTGCTGGGATCGCTAATATGTTGGAAGTAGAGTCACTCATGGAATTTTGTCACACTTGTGTGTGTGCACTGCATACCTCACTGGTGACACACTGCGAGTGCCGTGTCTGACGCATTTATTCTATCCCTTAGAAATCAATAGTACCCTCCACATGGGAGATGGCTGGGTCCACAGGAGTAGCTGTGCTCATCAGAACGAAAGAGTGAGAGAGAGGGGAACCTAAAAACAATAGCATAGTATTTTACTGTTCTTGTTTTAAAAGACATTTTAATTCTATTCTCAGGATTTTAGGAGTGGGGTTAAAAAATAGCAAGGCACACTTTGAAATGCTTTGTTAATCTTAGAACTTTTAATGAAGTGAGACTGGGTTCTCAGACTTACATGACAACATAGAGATGTGATGACTTTCAAGTAAAAAGTCACATTTTATTTGTGATACTACTACTCAGTTGTAAACTTCAAGGAGCTCATTTCCATGATTTGCAAAGGTATCTTAAGCACAATTTTGAGGACCACTGCCCAGGGTAGCACTGGCTTTATATGTGTTTATTTTTTGCACGAATATCCTTGCCATAATATATTCGTGCCATATGGTAGGCTGGAAACATTTTAAAGTCTAATTACACCAGTTTTAAAAACCCACATTTAATAATACAATTTTTATTGGGCTTTAATGGAGTTGTAGAGTAAGTCCTGACACATTAAGGGTTGAGAGGGGTGTGTTGTGTGCCTGATTATAAAATCTGGATCTTGACCTGTTTCTGTGTGTATTTTGGATGATGTGTGAGGTTCTCTGCCACACAGTGCATAGTCATTTGTCTAAGTGTGTATGATTATGAGTGGTGTGTGTTTATCTTGTATGCATATTAATTTCACTGATGTTGCTGCGGGGGGTTAAACATGGGTTGAATTGAACCCACCGATATCTAGCTCTTGTTGTATAAATAATAGAATGTGAGGGTGAGTGCCCTCACATTCTATTATTTATACAAAAGTACTGTACTGTTTGTTTTCTCTGTGGGGAACTTGGGGAAGCAGCTGCAGCCAAAGGAAGTTGAGTTGAAGTAAAGTTAGTTGTTGACTGCCTGTTACTGTACCTATGTTGGAATCCGAACTGCCAGCTGCTGCTTCTGCTGGCAGCCAGACCCTCCTGACTCAGCTCAGTGTTACTTTGCTTTGCTCTTCACTTCTGTGCTCTCTGACTGACTGCTCTGGCTCCCTCACACAAGCTTCCTGACCGGGCCACCAATCGCTCTGCTTTCTTAAAGTTAATGTGGGAGAGTGATGCCTTGCGGCGGGCCTTCCATCACACAGAGCCAGCCAGCCAGTCCAGTACTCACTTGTCTTCAGTCTAGTGTCACTGACTGACCAACCTGACTCCAGTTAGTTATTCACGCCCTTCCCCAAACAAAATCGGGAGGGACCCGACGTACCACTGGTGCTGCTACCCTGATGATACACATAAACAGATTGATAATAACTTATTAACTTAAACATCATGCAGGCCTAAGGCCACTTATAATTAACAAAGGAAAGGCCAGCCTCACAGCTGGCCACTGCCAGCAGCCAGCAGGCCAGACTCAGAGTCAGCCAGCCTCCAGATACTGGGTAACATGCAGGCAGCACTACTGGCACAATGACTGCAATCACTCCAAGTCAATTAAAATGAGCAGCAAATGAGAAAAATGTATTTCTGACTGTATGCGTATCATAATATTATGTATACAGTCAAAAATACATTTTTCTTCTCACTCAACTATTATGAGAGAAAGCACTAGGCATAAGCTAGACTATTAAATGATTAGCTTCCCCCTCCGCCATCTTAGCAGGCATCAGTGAAGGAAGACAGGAAGTGTAACAGTAGACTACTAGTATTTTTGTTGTTCATCAGCAAAAAGCTTAATTTTTCCCTAAAGGAAGCTGTATAAAAAAAGATATTTTACAATACACTAACTCTAAACACATACATACAGCCAGGCTGTATGTATGTGTACATTAGTCATATTATTATATTGTAAAATATGTTCTTAGAACTGCTTTTCATGCAATTGAGCAGTGCATGAATGACTGTAAAGTACTTTTCTCTTCTCATCCTGATTCTAGTTTATATTATGTCACATCAATTTATAATTATAATATTATGTATATATAACAGTAGTCTGTTGTCATGTGATGGAGTCTGGAAAGGCTAGAAGCAAGATGGTTCAAATAAATGATTGTGACACATGCTTAGCTCAGCATGCAGTATTGAACTGAATATACTGTAATTATTATGCTTTTATTTAATTGAAACCATCTTGCTTCTTCCTTCTGGCCTATCCAGAAGAATCCATCCACACCAGACTATTAAACTTCTCTTCTGTTTATTCTACCCAAGAAGTTCAGCTTCTTGGGTATAGTAAACAGCATAAATAAAATGGTATAGTATGACATGGATAATATTTTTCAAAGCATGTAACAATCAGTGCTCTCTTATCTGTGATGGTTTAATTTATATGTATAATACATACAAATTAAATCACATGACTAAGAACATGGGCACTGCAGCTCTGAGCATGCATAATTAAACTAAGCAGTAAGGCACTACCAGGGGTTACAGTAACAATATGCTAATCACTCTAAGGGTGTAATGTGGCACGAGGTGCAGCAGAGTGATGATGTTGCCCCTAGGGTGTGATTAACTGATGTAATGTAAATCCCGATAGTGCCTTATTGATATCATTTATAAAAAAATTGCTTCAAAAAAAGGATGTTAAAACTTAAAGAATACTTTTTGTATGTTTTCCTCATGTAGAGGGAGACTTTTTAATGAAATAGTTACACTAACAGTTAAAGAATGTTGGTTCTAAATATGAATGTAGCATTCAAGTCATTCAGTATCAGCAGTGCTAGACGATGGATGGAATACTGACAGGAAGAATCCATATCCCTCCAACCATTGTGAGTGATTTAGGCAATATTGCACAATAGGGTGTGGGTTATTTGGATTTACCAAGTACCAACGCATTGTGTGATGTGCACCTGAGCCTTCCCCTCTCTATCTTAAAATTGTGCCCCCTTGTTCTTGCAGATCTCTTTTTCTGAAATATACTACCCTCTTGAATGTTGTTGATTCCCTTGAGGTACTTGAAGGTATCTATCATGTTCCCCCTTTCCCTCCTTTTCTCTAGGGTATATATATATATTAAGCTCTTTTAGTCTGTTCTCATATGGCTTATGGTGCAGACCTTGCACCATTTTAGTTGCCCTTCTCTGGACTGCCTCCATCCTGTCTATGTCCTTGTGGAGATGGGTTCTCCAGAAATGCACACAGTACTCAAGATGTGGTCTCACCAACTGTCTGTACAGAGGGATAACAACCTCTTGTTTTCTAGTGATGCCTCTCCCTATGCATCTCAGTATCCTCAAGCCCTCATTACTGCTTTCTCACATTGCTTGCATACTTTTAGGTTATCTGATATGACTACCCCCAGGTCCCTTTCCATTTTAGTTAGTATCACACCCCCATTGTGTGGTCTTCCCCTGGGTTTTTGTTTCCCAGGTGCATTACTTTGCACTTCTTTGCATTGAATCTAAGCTGCCATACTTTTGACCAGTCCTCCAACTTGCCAAGTCCCGTTTCATCCCTTCCACTCCCTCTTGTGTATGAACCCTGTTGCAGACCTTTGTATCATCTGCAAAGAGGCATGCTTTTCTTTCCAGTAACCCTGAAATGTCACTTATAAAGTCATTAAAGAGGACTGGTCCCAGTACTGAATCATGCAGTACCCCACTAATAATCCCCCTTTCTTCAGAGCCTCCCACATTTCAGATTCCATGGGAGCAAAATATTCCCTGAAATCAGGGGTACAGAACATGTATCAAAAGTATGGTTTTTCATCAAGAAAGCCCCATAACTCACCACAGAACATGTAAACCCCCCGGCGTTTTTCCCGGGCAAAACTAGTCTCTTGCCCAGGGCACCAAAAGCCTTCCTACAACTCTGTGTGACACCAGGAGTTATCTCTTTGGCAAAGTGTAGCTGTAGTGCCTTATATGTGGGTAAAATAGAAAGGGCATTCAAATACCATGTAGGAGAACACTGCAGAGTGATCAGACATGAAGATTTACTTATGCCACAGCACTGCACATTAAAGGGTCTATAAATCATGGTGAGCACATATTCACATTTCAGGCCATAGAGAAAGTTGTACCTAAACCCGGGGGGGGGGGATTATAACAATCTGATACTTCAATGAGAGGATTTTTGGATTTACACTCTGGGGGAATGCAAGCCCCCAGATTTGAATGACAGATTTAATATTACACCCTATATTAAATATCGATAGAAAGTGCCTGTTATATTCTTTGGTGTTGCTATTTTGACCTACGTGTCGGATATATAAGCAATAATACCCGACAGGGTGGGCTTTATTTGGGAAATACCAGACCACCCGGGGCACAAGGAGGCCCAACGCCGCAGGTGGAAGGCCTTATAGCCCCTGGAAGGTCCGGTATTTTCCAATAAAGCCCACCCTGGAGGGTATTATTGTACTTACAAATTGGGCACTGTAAAAAAAAAAATTTAATATAATAAATGTTTGTAAACATGTGCTTGAAATAAGTTTTGTAAAATATAGTCCATTCACCTGCATTGGATTGAGTTTTTTTTTTCTTAGATGTCGACCTTTGTCCTAGTGGAGACTCCTTAATTTAAGCAAAAAAAAAAAGCGTTGTTGCCGACCTGGGAGCATGGGGGACTGCAGCGAATCATGTTTGTTTATTTACAGTCTTGTTAACTGGTGCTCCCCATTTTAGTTATTTTTATTGTTACTGTTATGCGACGGTGGAAATGGAGATGTACTAGATAGATGTAGCGCGAGCAGGACCCAGAAGAAAGATCGGGAGCTGCACACAAGGGAAGTCAACTGAGCCAGCATTAAGAAACTCAAGTAAGCATGAGGGGAAAAACAAACACACTTTTTTTATGTGGTGATGAATAAGAGAGTCAGTACCAGTTGGTGGGATTTGTCTGGGCAGGGGCTCCAGGTACTACGAACGGGACTCGGAAGCTCAGAACTGCAGATGAGGGAGGTTGACTGAGCCAGCACTGAGAAAGTAAAGTAAGCATTGGGGAAAAAAACATTCTTTTGTTTGTTTTTTGGGACTGTGTGAATAAAAGAGGCAACCGGTGAGCCAGTAGCAGTTTGTGGGATTTTTCTACAGAGTGCAGTTGGGCTGGACACTCATTAAGTGAGGGGGAGAAAATGGTGGCTAGTCAGTTTGGAAATTCAGGGTGCCCAATGATAGTCTAAGTAATGTTCTTTTGGGAGCCCTCTTTTCTTTTGTCATTTTCTGAATTTGTTTGTTTATTACGTCCCTGAGCTGATAATATCTAAATCTATCTGTGAAGGGGAAATTAAATAGCTGTTGAAGTGCCTCAAAAGACCTAATGGAGGAACCAGAGAGCATCTGATATGGCAAGTGAAAACCTCTTCTAGCTTGCTGCTGGTACCACTTGTCAAATTTAGCTGGGATAAACTGGGGGTCATAAGCCCACCACTTATATAGCCAGAGCTGTCTTTGTGTCTCCCCGCTGTTGATTCCCTTCCTCCAACCAGCTAGTACCACCTGCGTGCCTGAGCACCTTTGTGTTTGACCAGATCCTCCTTCTAAAAAGAGACCCACTTGAATGGGGGATTGCTCTGATCCCCTAAGTCTATTCTCTTCCAATGTGTGTAGTTTGAGTTGCCCCAAAGGAGGGCTACCCTCATCTGTGACACCACACAGTAGCCTGTTAAATTCAGGAAGATCAATCCACCCTTCTGCTTCAGAAGGTATAGTAGTGTCCTTCTTATTCTAGGTCTCTTATGACCTCAAACAAAGTTAAAGAAAAGTCTCTGCCATGTTTCTAATTTTTTTTGAGTGACGATGCATGGCACACATTGGAATAAATACAGAAGGCGGGGAAGGGTATTCATCTTGAGCGCTTGAATTCTGGCATTTAGGGATGGGGTAGGAATGACCATCTCTTAAAATCAGTTTTCAATTGTTTTATGACTGGGGGAATAGTTAAGTTCCAGCAATCTTAACTCCTGGGTATTTTATGGATTCCAAATCCCAGTGCATGGGGTATTTTCATTGAATGGCCTCTTCTGGGGTATAATTAAAGCTAAGTGTCTCTGTCTTCTCTGTGTTAAGTTTATAGCCTGCTAGTGTTGAGAAATCATGAATTAGAGCAAGCACTGCAGGTAGGGAACTCTCTGGATTAGTCAGATATAAAAGCACGTCATCTGCATATAACGCTAGTTTAAGTGTCGACCCACCCAATTCAGTTCCTTTCACCTTCGGGTGTTGCCTGATCATATGCACCAATGGCTCAATGTAAAGTGCAAAGAGGAAGGGGGACAGAGGACACCCCTGCCTAGTGCCACGTTTTAAATTAAATGCCTCTGATATGTGGCCATTTGCCCTCACATGTGCTCATGGGGACTCATATAATCTGAACAGAGTGGTGATGAGCTGTTGCAGGAACCCAAACCAGAAAAGGACATACCTCAGGAAAGGCCAAGAGACCCAATCAAAAGCCTTTTCGGCATCTAGGCTTACTATTAAGGAAGGGAGTTTCTGCGTATTCATGTGATCAGTTATATGCATTGTTCATCTTAAATTGTCTTGGGCTTGTCTTCCTGGGATAAATCCTGACTAGTCTAAGTGTATTAGAGATGGGAGGTAAGCTTGTAGGCGCCTTGCCAAAATCGATTTCAGGGTCTTGTAGTCTGTATTTAATAACGAAATGGGGCTATATGAAGTACACCTGGCTGGGTCCTTTCCTGGCTTGGGCACCACTGAAATAACCACCTGGGACCATGAAGATGGAGCAGCTGCTGCTTCTCCTTCCATCACCTCTGTGTACACATAAAGTAGCTGAGGCTGGATCTGTTTCCCCAAACCCTTGTAAAATTCTGATGAGAAGCCATCAGATCCAGGGCATTTCCCGATCTTTAACCTCCCAATCTCTGCTTTAACTTCTATTCCCGTTATAGGAGCTGATAGGAGTTCCCCTTGCACTGGGGTAAGCTCCGGAAGTTTCAATTATTTTAAGAAATCCTGCATTAATGTGCTCCTCTGGGTTTGTTCGTCTGCACATAACGTCGTGTAATACTCCTTAAAGGCATCAGAAATCTCCTGTATTCCTTGTACTATAGCCTTTCTCTTGGGGTGCCACTCCTGAGTGATTGTAGCCCTAGACCTCTGCGCTTGTAATCTACTGGCCAGTAGTCTTAAAGAGCGTGGACCCCCCTCATAATATCTTTGACGCAGGAAAAGGAGTTTTTGCTCTACGTGATAATCTAGGATGCCAGAGAGTTCTCTTTTATCATCTAAAAGTTGTTTGGCTCTATCCTGGTTCATTTTTTGTTTTTGCTGCTCCTCTAACTCTTGCACATGCTTGAGTAATTCTATTCTATGGGCTTCTCTAATCTTTTTTTTCTGTGAAGCTATCTGAATTAGTCTCCCTCTGAGCACTGCTTTTGCCATGTCCCATATGATAGACTGTGCAGTATCTTGACCAGAATTCTCTGCCCAAAAATTATCATATGTTTCAATTATTGTGTCTTTGACCTCATTATCTCTCCATAGGGAGACATTCAGGTGCCAAAAGGTGTTGCGTTTTATCTCCCCCAAGTCCATGTGCATATATAGAGGGGCATGATCTGAGAGAAGGAACTCCCCCATCCATGAATCATATACTCTATGCATCTCATCTTTTGAGACTAAAAAGTAGTCAGGTCTGGAGTACATATTATGGGTGGCAGAGAAAAACATATAATCCTCTGTCTCCCATGCTGACGACGCCAGATATCCGCAAAGCCCAACTCCGTTACCAGCCTAGCTACCTTCTTTGCCATCTGATGTGGCTTTCTGGGAATTAAAGTGGAAGAATCCAAGTATGGGTTAAAGGTTAGGTTCAAGTCACCACCACACATCAATTGTCCCTCACCCCAGTCTTGTAGTGTAGTTAAAAAGGTATGGTATTCAAGGTGTTGTGTCCTTGGAGGGAAGTAAACTGAAGCCAAAGTAATAATGTTGCCCATAAACTCCCCTTTTAACATAGCAAATCATCCCTCCTTGTCTATTTTCAAATCTATTTTCTTAAATTGTGTCTTTGTGGGAACCAAAACCATTGCACCCCGCCTTCTACCCTTCTTGTATGATGAAGCTGCAAGTTCACTGAATCCCAGCTTTTAGAACTTATTGTGCTCTTGCATTGTCAGATGTGTTTCTTGTAGGAGTGAACAGTCCTCAGAAGTTTTTTTAGCTTGACTTATAATTTTGCTCCATTTTATTGGGTTGGTTAGACCCTTCACATTATATGAACACACTAAAGTACCCAATTTATCCATATTTGAGGCTATGTATTCTAAATGCTAGCTCAACTTCCAGTATTCTGCCTCCAGTAGAGCCATCCATTCTGTATTCCCTATCCTGTATTAAACTTAATATAATGACATACTCCTGGTTAATAGTGTCAGATCTACACCAAACAGTAAATGCTTTAAAGTTTAAAAAACACTTATTAACTGTGGTCAACATGACCTTTAACTTCATAAACTCTATAGTTGCTTCCAAATGTGGAGGCCCTAGTTCGAGGGTCTCTTTTCTTGCCCAATTCTAGGTCTATGTGAGGCAAGTCTGGAGGGGTATTTGTATCATCTCCATGCAGTGAGACCCCCCCATGAGCTTTATGGTGGTAAATAAGAACAATTTAGCTCTATGCCAGGATCAAAGGCCAAGGTAAGATTAGCCTCGACTGGCTTTAGTTGTGAGCACCAGAACCCTCTAGGTGAAGAAGGGTTAAACGGCTATATGCATTTAGAGAGGTTGAGACACATTTGACCTATGTATATAAAATTAAACAGTGGCAGTGGGTTGTCCAGGTACACCTCAGGAGCTCTTTTAGGACCCAAACATACTCTCTGCACTGGAGAAAACACCCTGACCCCGAAGGAGAAAGAGGAAGGGGAGGACCGCTACAGAAAATGTAAATTCTTCTCTCAAGTCAATAATTCCTCTAATTTGTCTGAAGACTACCTCCGGGGGAGTCTATTTTTCATGTTTTTATTATATAGTAAAGAGAGAGAAAAAGATCTGAGCCATCCATGAGGGAGCCGAATATCACCATTCAGTCTGTAGAGCTGACCCCTTGATCTCGTTAGTGCGCCTGTGTGGCTTCTACTCCCCTCCACAGGTGGCCCGTTAAGATCAGCAGTGGGCCAAGAAGCTGGCCACCGTGCTCTGTCCTAGATCCATGTGCAAGTTTGGGTCACATTAGCTCTAACTATTTACTTCTCAGCTAGTCTGGTAAAGTGGCTCACCGCCCCCCGTGACTCCAATCCTCCCTCAAATCACTTTCAGCAAAAATTTCTGTTTATGATCCTCTCCCCACCCCCCTGAGCACAATGCATCCTCCCCAGGAAGAGCGGATCAAGCCCCCATCTCAGCACACCCTGCCCCATTGTACTCTTTATCCACACACAGGGCCACAGTAATGGGGGGGAAAAATGGGGATGTTGTCAGGGGCCCCGGGCTCAGGAGGGGCCCACCTGAGGAGCTGGCATTGCCCCTGGAATTAGGTGGTTTGGTAAACAGGGGCCCATTTCAAGTGACTTGTCCAGGACCCCAGAATTCATAGCTGCAGCCCTGTCCACTCATCATTTGTTTAAGGTAAAGATCCTGGTTTAGACAAATTAACAAATAAGAGCCCCAGTCTATGAAGCACTTTCAATTCTTATAGTGCATACTCCAGTTCAGTAGGATGAATCTTTCAACCCTCCCTCCCCCAGATGCAGTAATGGAGAAATGCCTATAGTTATTGTTCCATTAACAGGATCTACTTGCTGTTATGGTCACTGAAATCAGGTTTGGGAGTCCTCCTCATTCACCGTCGCTGCCGAATCCCCTAAGTTGTGCATTGTGGCCTGGATTTTGGTGTCTGAAGCCTGTTCGCTCTGTCTCAAGTATTTCTATCCTAGTACAGTGTCCCACAGACTGGAAGTGTCCGTGTTAGATTTTGCCCCTTGCCTTTTCAGTCCCCCTGTCGACCACGCTCTCCTGTGAACCTGCTGCTGTGGGCCTTGGCCCAACCTCAAATCTGGAAGGGTGATGCCGTGCTGAGCCAAGAAATCTGAGGCCTCCCTCAACTCCTGGAAATGGACTGGGCCCTTTGGGATAAGAACTTTAAGTTGGGCAGGGTATTCCACAAATTCTCACATTTCTTTCTGTTGAAGTAGCTTCACAATGGTTAAAACCTGTCTTCATCTCATTAGGAGCTAGGGGGTGAAGTCATGATTGAAGAACAGTCTTGTGTCCCCAAATGCTATTCGAGATGCAGCGAATTTAAATTTTGCCGGTGAAGTGAACGCAAAGTGGGCGCTTCGCATTGCCAGTCCGCTACATGGAGTGGGCATTGCAAAGTGCTCACTTCTCATTGTCATTACCACTTCACATTAAGGTGGAATGGCAACGTGAAGTAAGGCAAAGTCATTGTTTTTAATGGACTTCGGGTTCCTCATTATGATTTTAAGTGATCCACTTGGTGTTTCAGATTTGGCAGCGCCCCCACACATCACATGGCTTACAGTACTGTAAGTCACATGCTCTTCAGCTAGGCAGGAAGAAAGTGGGTCATACAAGCAGACACTATTACTTTCTCCTGTGCAGATGAAGAGAGAGTAGTGTGTTTTGTGGGTGCTGATACTTTTAGATCAGAGCGAGGAGGAGATTTAAACTTTGATTTAGACCCAACAGCTTTTTTAAAAGCTACATTTTTTGTCTTTTCTGTACTCTTTTTTTACTTAATTTGCTCTTTCTGTAAATTTTATTTTTCTTACCGTTATAAGTAGTTAGTTGTTTGTCTGTGTCTGTGTGACTGTGTGTGTGTGTTGTGTGACAGTGTGAGTAGTAATTGCTCAGACTGAGGGAGCTCAGTAGGATAGATGGATAACAGGGTGAGGGAATGTCTGGGGTGGGGGCAGCTCTGCGAGAGCGTGGTAGTGGTAAGCATCGTACCATGCGCATGTGTGGAGGGCATGGGCAACCATTCCTGTTGGACCACTCAAAACTTGTGAATACCCCCCCCGAAGCAGGACCAGCACCGCCTCCTGTCCTGACTCTGAGGCTGTTGAACCACCACCACCACCAAGTCCAGCACCAGGTCCTCTGGAGCAGGATGTGCCTGTTCCCCCAGGCCCAGGTGTGGATCCCATCCCTGTTCAGCACCGTGACCAGCAGATTTACAATACATCCAAGTAACTATTAAAAAAATTTATGTTGTGATTCATGATGTGATCGTAAATCCTGATTTGTGACTGCATTTGTGACCATGATGATGAAGAAATGTGAATGCCTATGGATGTACTTTCCCGGACCCCGATGAGCTGTAGCTTACAACTCCCAGACTTAAAAACATGTATCAATGAGTACAATGGTGGGGTGGTGAAGCCTGGAGAGATACTACAAAACAGGCTTACAATATATCCAAGTAACTAGAAAGATAATTAATGTGATTCGTAACGTGAATGATCGTGAATCATGATTTCTGACTGCATTTGTGACTGTGATGATGAAGAATGTGATTTGTATCACGAGTTACTCGTGATGATGGTCTTGACTTAAAAATGCATATTAATGAGTACAATGTTAATGCAGAATTAAGCACCACACCTGTTCAGTACTCTGAAGGGAAGCCAAAGAAACAACTGTGACTTAAGTTACAGATGGAAATTGGGCCCTAAAGAGATGCAAATGCACAGACAGATTAAGATTGTGCTGTGCACTGAAGAGATACAGACACAAAGGCACAACACCTAACCAGTGCTCACCATCAGAAATTCAAATCTGGAAAAGAATACCTTTACCAGTTGGGGTGGTGTCGGGCGGGGGGGGTGTACTGTACTGCTGCAGTAACAGTCACTAGTACTAGCACCAGTAAAGATACCACTAAGAAGTACAAAAATCACACAGCTACAGTGGATAGCAGCTTCACATTGCTGAAATTATTATGTGGCACAATAAAAGGTGTCTGATTTGATGACACGTGTCACACACATACTCACACACACACTAAGTAATGCATAGCAAATTGAAAACTCCTGTAATATAGCCACATATTTTAAACAAACTAAAATTATGCACTGCTGCACCACAACAATCAGCAAAGAAATGGCAAGAAATATTGAAAATATTACTGTGTGTGCTTTAACACAGTTAAACAAGAAAAATATCACCAAAACAGAAAGCACTGTTTTTTTCTCCAAGTTAATCTACCTACACCACAGATACACCCCTCCCCCAAAGCATACTTCCACTGTCTCTCAGTACACAGACTGAATGTTGTACATTAACATTCCAAATCCATACACAAACAATAAACGCTCGATAATATGAGCACAGGAGGGTTTCCCTATAATCGATGAACTAAAGTTTCAGCAAAAAAAATTACTCAAAAAGGCTTTTTAACAGCTTTCTGAAGGTTTGAATTGCAGAGAGCTCTCTAAGCAGATTGTCTTCTACAGCTTCCTACACACACTACCCCAAACTGGGGCTGTGCAGAACAATCTAGAGCCCATGTGACCTGAAATCCCATGAAACACTGCAAAATTTGCCTTTGTAGCTTAAAAACAAGGTGAAATAAGGCGAAGTACATTCTTTTCAATGTACTTCACCTTAAGAATTGGTGGAGTAGTGGTTTGGGAAGGCGGAGTAATGCAAAGTCATTGTTTTCAATGGACTTTGCGTTACCCATTTGTAACGTGAAGTACTCCTCTTCGCATTGCAGAGTACTCCGTGAATTCGCCTTCACTCTGTGGATCACTTCGCGGCGCGAATTGGGGCCACTTCGCCCACCACTAAATGCTATGCTCTTCTTGGACCAGGCTATAGAAAGAATCTCTTCCTTAATTGTATATTCGAGGAAGGCCAGTACTATTGATCTCAGCCTTACCTTCGGATCATGAGGTCTAGGGACAAGAGAACAATGAGCCCGAATTATATTGAGAACTTTTTCTGTTGGCAGGTTCAGGATTTCATGTAAAAAAAAAAGAATCCATGAAAACTAGCATATTACTGGACTCTGTACCCTCCAGTACACCATGAATACAAATATTATTCCTCAAATTGCAATTTTCCATCTCCTCCAGCTGTTGTTCAAGAGAAGTAGTGCATTGACTGAGTTCTAAGAGAGCCGAGTTATGGATATCAACAGTTTTCATATAGTCCATTAGAGTGGTCTCAATATAACCTGTATGTTGTTCAAGGGTCTCAATTTCTTTTCTATGGACAAAGACCTTGGCTTCTAAGTGCTGTAGTGTTTCGGTCATCTGTTTGAGGGTCTGACAAGCTGGCGAGAGTTAATAGTACAGTCCAAGTCTTCTATTGGGGTGTCCATGGGTATTTCACCAGCCAAGGTCTCTGGAGGATTATAGGACAACAGTGGCTGCATCCCTTTGGAAGCATGTTTCAGAGCTTTACCACCTCCAGACTGTAGATTGTCTTTAAACCACTGCTTCGGTGCCATTAAGTAGTCAGTTATCCTACATTTTGAAGACAGGATTGGTGCTCTAAGATGCTAATTCAAGTAGACTGTTTTAGGTCATTCATAGAGCTTGTAGATTAAGCCACCATTACAAGGTGCTCACAACCGGAAGTCCATAATAATAATAATACTAAAGTGTATTCTATCTGTACCCTTTTCTGCATTGCAACATTGGCCCTGCTAGTTCCATGTGTTGCAAGGCTTGTTTTTGGTGGCATAGTGGGCTAAACTTGCTATAGCCCCACCAAGCACTATTCCTGTGTGTGTGCTTGAAGTGTCATCCCATTTCTTTGCTCCAACCATCCTCCCCACCTCCTCTGGTGGCTCACCTCTCTCCTTCTGGACTTATTCCCTAAGGGACCTTGAGCCAAAGGACTGTCTATCTTGTGGCACCTTTAGGGTGGAACTCTCCACAGAAGGTTCCTGCATCTCCAATTCCCTGAAAGTGTGGTAGTTCTTATGGGAACAGAGAGTGTGAAAGGTCACATATAGCGCTGTGCAGATTGATGAACTTCTGCCGCAATGGAATTCTGCAGTATTTTAGAAAATTATGCTGCTCATTTGCGGAAATATCAACATTCTGCATGTGAATTTTTTCTTTTTTGTGGAATAATAATATACATTTCACATAAAAAATGTACATTCTTTTTTACACAACCCACAGAAAATCATTATGTGGCTTACGTGATCAATGAAAAATTAGTCCACAGTTTGCTCAGAAATGCTTTTTGAAATTCCGTGGAATTTATAAAGAAATTCTGTAGAGTATTTCAGAAGTAAAATTGCCATTCCACAACAATTCTGATGGTGGAATTTCACATGCCACACAGCCCTAGTTACAGATACTCCTCAAATTCAATCACCTTACTGACAGTATGAAGCTACCTACAGTACTCAGCAACCTTATCCAGTTCAGTTGCACAGGCCCTACACTACATTGCACAAGTCTTTACCATGACAATTCAAGCAATCCGCTGCAGTAAGTACACCATGCTTAGTTGCCTTATGAACCTGTAATGCAACGGTTCTCAGTCGTTCTTAAAAATAGGCATTTAACTGCGTAGTGCACTTACTTTAACAAAATGAAAGAAATTAATACAGGGTAAATCACTAACATTAAATACAGGATCCCATAGATATACTGTTACACATGGAGCTCTCTTGCTCCTTTGACATCCTCACACATAATGTCTGTGGCCATCTTATGATCTACTTAGGGTGGGACATTTAATATTCTTTCTCATCTCTAACTACATTTTAAAATAGATGAAACAACATATTTAATCACTGAAAGTAAGGTAATAAATGTTATTTCACAAAAGTACCACCCGTTGGCTTCAGTCATAAAGTAGGATTTGTAAAAAGGTGACAGCCCCAAGTACATGGTTTAGAGTCTGTTACCTAACAACAGAGAAGAAAACCAAACTGAAACCAAAAAACAATACAGAGAAGACAAACAGGAAGCAGCCAGTACAGCATCACCAGCTGCTTAGCAAAAAACATTCTCTGGTCAGAGCCGATATGGCTGTGGAGAGCTTTTAGGAGTGGCAAGAGCATTGAAAAGAATATGCAGTGCTCTCGCTGCACTGGACTCAGCCATAACTAATACTGCAGTGATTACAGTACTGCATATGTGTGATACCCATACACACTCAGTTTGCCTAGGAGTCAACCATGTGCAACATGGCAGCACTGTCATGATTACCTATGCACACTACATGTGCACATGCAGTCTGAGTCAGTGCCGCCAAGTTGCTCATGGCAGTCGTCACTTCTGCAGTTGCAGAAAGGAAAAGTAGTGCACCAGGAAGGGGCTGTGTTTATGCCACCCATGGAGGGGAAGGGCTGCATAAATGGAATCAATGGAAACTATGCTGGAACAGTGTGGCAGCACATCAGACAGTGGTCTGGTCATTTGCTTCCATGGTGCTCTTATACAAATGTGATTATGGCATAACATCTGTGGAGCTTGGCTCATGCAGCTGTAAAAATCAGACTCAGAGGAGACTATTACACTAAACAGCAGGTCTGACACTTGCTTGTCATCACAGTCCCATTCTCCTTCTTTTTTAAGTAGTAATTTATGGTAAATGTGCCTTACCCATATTGATCTCAGTGCTGGTAGACTACTTCTAGTTTTCCCCTGATTGTAATAGGTGGGGGGTAGTAGCAGCCTTGAAGTGGTAGCTGCTGGTGGTTTCACACTCTGAAAAAGAGGTACCCATGCTCATCTGCACTTTTTTGAAATTCCCCATTTCCTTGTTTCTGCTGTAAAAAAAACAAATCCTTTTAACATAAAAACAAGGACTCAGTTATGGCCCCCCCCTTTTCACTTCAAGTGAGGAACATGATTATGGTTTTGCATCAGATGTACAGTAACAGCCATAGACACATATTACTGTTAAATAGTAATCAACTATATGTAAACGCTTGTTTTTTTTTTGAATGTATGCTTTCTTAATGTTCTCAATACTTCTCCACCCATGTTGTTCTCTGCCCCTGGATTTCTGTGACCCAAGTGCATTGTTTTATATTTTTTGTATTGAAGCCTAGCTGCCACTCCCTTGACCACAAGCCTTCCAAGGTCTCTGCTCATACTTTTCCATCCTGCTGCAGATCTTGGTGTAATTATGCAGTGTCAAACCTTCCCATCCTGCTCCTTTGCAATTTCACTTATAAAGACATTAAAGAGGACCATTTCCAGCACTGATCCCTGAGGCACCCCCACCTTCCCTTCCTTGGTGCAAACTCCATTTGCTACCAGCTTCTGTCACCTATCCCCTAACCAGTTCTTACCAAACAGCCATATCTGTCTTCTTTCTCTGAGCCAACATAGTAAGAGTTATGCAGAACAAATGTAACTTTCTTGGAAAATATACAAATTACACATACACAACTGGCATGAAAGTTGTTCCAGACAAAAATACATTTCAAATGAGCATATTCACTAAGCTGCACTAATTATATATTTTAAAATGTGGCCATCTGATTACCTAAATTTTCATTTTTCTTCACAGTTTTCACCTTTTGGATGACTATATTTAAAAAATATATAATGAATTCTGATTAGTGACTACCTCATTTGAAAGGTATTTGTCCTGAATAAGTTTCATGCTGGTTGTGTTTGTATAACTTGTATACTTTCCAAGATATTTACATTTGTCTGGCAGAACTCCTAATGTATTCGTTAGACACCTCAGATAAATAAGCAATGACATGCACAAGGCTGACACTGATCTAGATAGCAGGGAAATTAAGACTAGCACTTTTTGCACTAACCAATAAACCACCTAATTGCACTTTCTAATTGTTGTGATACACACATGCTAATACAAATACACATATATGCATTTATATTACAGTATAACATAGCAGTGTACTGTATGCACACATAGAGCATTGCCACACACACACACACACACACACACACACACACACACACACACATTGAAACCCCAACCTAGATTGACTTGGCATCAACAGGGAGATTTTGCATCGGGGGTAAACACCTAATTCCACTGTCTGTGTGATGTGGAGTTAGATAATTAAAATTGGTGGGATGCAGGGGCACAGCCCCCCACATGGGTGGCATGGGGCTGTGCAACCCTCCTGCATTGATACTGTTAAGTGTGGCGGTCATTATTGGTGTGTTATGGCATGTTGTTGGGATGCATCGGCAATGTCTGTGGAATTGTGTAGATGTGAAGGATTGCAGTGAAGGTTCTGTCACTGTTGCTTGGTGGAGCCATTATATGGCATTTATTTACTTATACATCTAAGCCAAACCTTTACTGTATTTTGGACAAGCACTGTGTTTTGCATGAATGCATCAAACTAATCTGCTGCATGACTGGGTAACTAAGGTAGAACCAGTGAGGTGCTGTGGATGTGGCCTATCTGGACTTCAGAAAGGCCTTTGACACCATCCCCCACAGAAGGCTGATTAACAAATTGCACAACCTGGGGTGGATCCTAAAATAGTTCTGTGGGTGGAAAACTGGCTTAATGGCAGGAGTCAGAAGGTTGTGGTAAACAGGGAGTACTTTTGTGTGGGAGAGGTGATGAGCAGGGTGCCACAGGGGTTGGTGTTTGTGCTGGTCCTCTTCAATGTCTTTGTTGGGGACATTGCAGAGGGACTGGAGGGGAAGGCATTTCTCTTCATAGAGGATACAGAGGTATGCAATAGGATGGACATGCCAGGGGGTGTTGAAATAATGATGGAAGACCTTAAAAATTGGAGAGTCAACCAGGTGGCACTGGGGGTTGAGCTGCTGGATGTCACATCTCATGCTATGCCAGTGACCCTGGTTTGGGAGTGAGCTTGAGTATTTGAAGCCCAGTTAGAGGGGAAGGAGGGAGCAGGATTGAGCAGCCACAAGGCAGCTCTCCCCTCCCAGGGAGGAACCCTGTCACCACCTTGCAGTCCAGATGCCCCCAGGTGCAGGTCTGAGGGTAGCACAGGCTGGCAGGCAGCAAGCAGTGGAAGGGTGCTGCAGAACCACAGTGTGTGCATGCCTCCACAGATGCACGCATGGTCTTGGCCTCTGGAGTCAATGGGGAAAAACTGGGGCACAAACACAATAAAATAAACTGGAGAACTAGTCTGAAGAGTGGCAGCTGGAATTCAATGCAAAGACATGCAGGATCATGCAGATAGGGCAGAAAAACCCTGGGCAAAGTACAAACTAGGTAGGGAGGTACTGACAGTCATGAAGCAGGAAATGGACTTGGGAGTTATCATCTCGCAGGACCTAAGAGAAACTAGACGGTGTGATAAGGCAGTTGGAAAGACTAGACAGATGCTTCAGTGCACAGGGAGAGATATCAGGAGTATAAAGAGGAAGTTCATTTTGTCCCTGTATAAGACACTCATGAGATCCCACCTGGAATACTGCATCCAGTTCTGGAGGCCCCATCTGAGAAAAAACATAGAAAAGGTGGAGGCGGTGCAGTGGAGGGCAACTACAGTGGCACAGAACATATGGGATAAGACCTATTGTATAAAGAAAGACCAACCAAGTCAATATTTAAAATATTTATTTCATTTGAGTAAAGCATTTAAATAATTTTAAATATTGAATGTTTACAGGATTTGCCAGCTGAGATTCAATATACGATATATTGAATCTTAACTGGCATATCCTATAAAGTATCACTTACAATGTGGTCATGCTTTTACCTATTATTTCTAATCAATTTGCCTAATGCAGATTTGCTGAGAGTCAGTTTCAATGTGGTCTTCCTTTTACACATTTTTACAATGTGTTTTCCTAGAATATGCCTGCTGATTTCTACATATTTAGCCTGAAAAGTTCACAGAAGATGTGGCATCTTATTTTCAGTGGGGCCGTACATCTACACGACATTATGCTGCATTGCATAAAATCAGAACTTACTGAAAATAATATTTTACATCTGGACTAGGCTACCCTGAATAAATACATTATGAAAATGGTAAAATTGTGACCCACACTGAAAACAAGATATTGCATCTAATCTGGGACATCATGAGTAAATACAGTGCAAAAAATGTGTAAAATGAAGATCTCTATGAGAATGAGATGTAGCATCTCCCATGTGCTATCCAGGATACAAAACATAGGATAAGAAATAGTTAAAGGAAATCTACTGTAAACTAAACTTCACTGTGTGCCACATAAGCAAGACTGACGTAAACCAACAGTACATTAATTGTTTTATAACATACTAGATTGCAGTACTTATTTCAAATGTTGTGGCCATAAGGATGGTCTGTACAGTATGTATGTGTGTGTGTGTGCTTGCTGTAGTTCAATCTAAATATTTTTTCCCAAAATGCATAGTAAAAAAAGACATGCTGACTGTTATATATTCATCCTGGATAGTTTACAGAGGACGTGGTATATGACTGAGACAATTCTTATCAGATAGTGTCTTAAGAGGTTAAAAAAGTTAAATCATTTTAGGAGATTCCTTGCTGGGAAAGGGTGACATTTATATGGTATGAATCTTTCCTGAAAGACAATACCTGTACAAGCAAAGCTAGTAGCAAGGAAATGTTTAAATGCTAAGTATTTAAATGTCCTTAGAGGACAGAAGGGATAGAGGACTATGACTGAGACATTCAAATATGTTAAAGAGATAAACAAGACTTGTATGGAAGAGATATTCAAGTTAAGGATTGAGAGAGACGTGAGAGGGCATAGCCTTCAGTTGGAAGGGGGCAGATTCAGGAGGGAAATGAGAAGACATTATTTCACAGAGAGGATGGTGGTTGGTTGGAATGCTCTGCTGGAGGAAGTGGTGGAATATATGATGCTGGGAGGTTTTAAGAGGGGATGGAACAGGATGAGAGAGGGGTATTTAGGAAAAGGGATAGAGGAGGTGGGGCAGCTGCAAAGTAAAGTGTGCTAGCTGCACATTCAAGCAGACTAGATAGACCATTTAGCCTAATTCTGCTGGCAATTATGTATGTGTGGACGTACGCAAGTTGTTGCATTTCGATAGGAGTAAACAAATTTTCAGTTTAATAGACAACCAATATTTAACAAGCGGTTTCTGTTTCCTAATGGTCATCTGATAAGCAGCTTGTTCTGTCTACAACATTCTAAACAGAAAGAGGGAGTATTTTATTCAAGTGGCATAGTGATTTGTAGCTGTGGAAGGATGTGTTCGGTGGTATCCTGTTTTTTCCAGCTAGAGCAAGATGGCTGTAGGCTCTGCCCACAGCCATAACAAGGTGTTCTTTTAAGAGATACTCCCTGCCATCAGACAATTTAATGGTACCCAGAAGAGCTTTTTTTATGGAATGGGGACATTTCTTAACCAAAGCACTAGCGCTGTGTGGAATTTTCAAATTCCAGCATAACAAAATTTTGCAGAATTTTTGAAATTCTACCAAATTTTGCCAGAAATGGAATAGAAGAATTCCATGGCAGAAAATCTGGAAATGAGTTTTTCCCACAACATTTACACAGAAATGTATTCTGCAGATCTCAATATTTTCTGTGGAACTGATTACAGAATTATATTCTATGGAAACAATGCGGTTCCACAGAATATTATTCCATGGATCACAGCATTTGGAATTCCATAGATGAACCAAAGAAATTCTATCTGAAATTCCACCTGCAGAATGGTTATTCCAAGCTAATTTCAATGGTGGAATTCCGCATCCCACACAGCACTAACAGGCACACTAAGCCAGAGCTTGTTTTCAGGTGTGACCTAATAGCACATGGTAGATAAGTGACTTTCTCAAGGTCACACAGTGTGTAGGTGGTGGCTGATGGGGTTCAAACCCTGGTTTCCAGATTTGCAGCTTAGTGCCCTTAACTACTATACTATACTGCCTCCTCTAAATAGGCTCCAACAGTAACATACCTTACACTGAAGTCTGATTTGGCATCAGTCAAAATTTTTCTTGAAGGTCATTTTTATGTTAGGTCTTGTAATAAGTTTTCAAAGAACCATGAAAATTAAAACAGAGGTCTGCAGCACCTAATAAAGAGGTAGCAAAAGTCACTTGGAAAGTGAAGAAAAATAGTGATGTAGATGCCGCTACTGCCCTGTGAAGTGAGTTAGTCGAGAGCTATAGTAACCAGTGCTCCATTTCCTTGAACCTGGGCAGTTCATCAGGGAGAGAGGTTGTACCACAATTTATTTATTTAGTTTTTGTTAACTGGATAGGTACACTAGACAAGTTGTATGCCTATTTTCAAGAACGACCCAGGAGAGTACAACAGGTATTACAGATACATCAATACAGCGTAGCAGGTAAACAAGTACATATTGTAATTTAGTACATTGAGTCAATAGCACAACCAGGCAGTATAGGGATCATATGTATGACAGAAATTGGTAGAGTACATAATGAGCAAACATAGAGCAGTATTGATCATTTGTAGCATAGACAAGTGCATAAGGAAGAGCTGGACCGAGATTATCAACTGATTCGATTCAGTTTGTGTTCCAAGTAAAAGAATGCCGTGGTGTTATGGTACCTAGGACACAGTGCTAGGGAGGCTTTGGGCACTCACACCCTGAGACCAGCTTCAGATGCCCCCATAGGGATTTCCAGAGATGCTGATGGGAAAGAGCAGTGCGAACCTGCTCAGGAAAGGTGTTCCAGAGCCTAGAAGCACATGCAATGAAGTCCCTGTCCTCCATAAGGGTGCGGGTTGGGGGTACTTTTAGTATCCCTGGACCCTGGGACCTGAGAGGGTAGGAGGAACAGTCAGCTGGAGCGAGGAGCTGAGCCAGCCCCGGGGGGGGGGGCCAGTACTGATTACTTTGCTCACAAGGCACCCTAGTCTAAAGTTTAGGTGATTAGTCAGAGAAAGCCAACCTAGCTTGTCATAGAGTTCACAATGATAGGTGAGGCAGGAGGCAGCCAGAGCGAAACAGCAGATATTATTGTACGTCATGTGCCCTGAGTAAGAAGGGCTTTAGAGGTACGTGCAAATAGGTGGAAACCATAGCTAAGGGAAGGGAGTAATATTCCCCTAGCAAGAGCCAGATGAGCGGCAGAGGTTAAGTTATATTTGGCCCTATAGGCCAGACTCAGCTTATAGTTCATGGCTCTGCAGATGTTGTGGATATGGCTCCATATGTCCAGTTGAGGGTCAAGTGTCACCCCAAGGTATTTGAGAGAGGTCACAGTGTGAAGGGAAGTTCCATCTGCACAACTGATTCACAGAGAGACTGGAGAGGCATGTATCTTGGCAGATGAACCAAACAGCATTGCCTGCATTTTTTTCAGGTTGAGGACCAACTGCTGTTGGGTTAGCCATGCCTAAATGTTCTTAAAGTCCTCAGACTGGTGGAGATTGAGGGTAGCTGTGTCCTGGGAGTGGGCCAGGAGAACCAGGTCATCCACATACAGGGTGATGCCGCATTTAGTTACTACAGCAGGGAGATGGTTAATAAAGAGAGAGAAGAGAAGGGGTCCCAAGACCAAGCCCTGAGGAATGCCAGAGGTCATGGATAGGGGATCTGAGAGGACTTTATTGAATTTGGTCAGCTGTACTCTGCCATGCAAGTAGTCGGTTAACCATTTCAGAGCTGAGGGGGACAAGCCAAGGGACCTCATCTGAGTACAGAGCAGGTCGTGGTCAACAAGGTCAAAGGCCTTGGACAAGTCAATGAACACTGCTTCAGAGAGTTTCCCCTGGTCCTTGGCTGCTCTGATACTGGATGAGACTGAGATCAGGGCCATGGTTGGCAGGGGACAGCAACTCATGGGCTTGAATATATTCAGAGAGTTGTTCAGCTACTACTTTTTCAAGTAGCTTGCTGATGGCCAGAGAATGTCAATCAGCCGATAATTGTCAGGGACTTTAGGTTTGCCCTGCTTTAGCACAGGGACAACCCTGGCCACCTTCCAGATATCAAGAATCTCCCCCATGGCAAGGGACAGGTTGAGAATGTGGGCCACCAGGGAGGTGATATGAGGGGCTCCAAGTTTCAGAAGCTTGGGCTCAAGGTTGTCTAGGCCAGCACTGGAGTACTGGGAGAGGCCAGAGAGAAGATTCAGCATCTCCTTATCTGACACCACCCTTAGGAAGAAAGGAGGTCTGGAGGGGTCAGATTCCTGCCAGTCCAGGGGTGGATGGCAGTTGGTGCTCTTATAAGTTGGGACATGTGAAGAGAGAGCAGATAGGTTGGTGAAGTGGGAATTGAGAGCATTTGCAATCACATGTGAGTTGTTGCAGGAAACTCCTCCAATTAACATGTCAGTTACTCCAGAGTTAGAGGAACCACTGACCAGAGTTTTTATGTTTCTCCAGAACCTTCTTGGGTCATTTACAGAGCTGAGTAGGGCAGACTTGCAGAAGTCACTTTTAGTGACCCTGATGGCTTTTTTACACTAATTTCTGAGTTTTCTATATTGTTGTAGCAAGGTCTGATCAAGGGAGCATTTGAAGAGGGCCCAGCACTTGTCCCTCACCTGCATAAGGGCAAGGAGGCTCACATGCAGCCATTTTGTGGCTGACCCCTATCCCTCCATCTTATAGTTGGGGCATGCCTGTCTTGCAGGGTCTCAAAGGTATTGAGAAACTGGGTTATAGCTGTAGAGGGGTCAGGGGCAATATACACCCCTGACCAGTCTGTAAGCCTTAGGTCCTCCATAAATGCATCCGGATCGAGCCTGGAGAAGTTTCTGATGTGGTTGATTTTGTGAGGAATCTTTGGGGAGGGGATTTTCCATACACAGAAGACCAGGGAGTGATCTGAGATAGAGTCAGATAGAGTCCCTGCTGAGGAGATCCTCTCGGGGTGATTAGACAGGATCCAGTCCAGTATGGAGCTGGAGGCTCCATTTGCCGACCATCGGGTGGGCTCCTGTACAAGTTGCGTAAGGGCTAGGCTGACAAGTAAGGGCTCGAACTGCTTTACATTTCCACCAGTCCAGTTTATGTATGCTTGCATACAGTTCAATCCGTTTACCATAATACCAGCTATTTAAAGTAGCAGCCCATATTTAGATCACATTTACATGTTTGTTGTAATTTGTTTATTTAAAACTTATACATTAAGGATGTTCCCTAGTGTTTCAGCAACCTCATGTCAAAGTCATAATTTTTGGCTTGGTACATGATGGTCATTTAAACATTTAGAAACATCTAAACATTCAGAAAAGAAGTCATTGCTGAGGGAGTGGACATGAGTCCATTCACAGAACAAAGAGTCCTAGAAGAGCTCAACAAGCTGGCAGTAGACAAAGTGATGGGACTCAATGGCATGCATCCAAGGATATTTAAGGAACTTGGAAAGGAATTAGCAGCTCTACTACTGTAGCTGCACTCTTCAGCAAATCTCTGGAAAACAGGGTAGTCCCAGAGGACTGGAAAAATGCCACAGTGGTGCCACTGCACAAGAGCGGAAGCAGAGAGCAGGCTGGGAACTATTGTCCAGTCAACCTCACCTTGATAGTGGGTGAGATGATGGAATCCCTTCTAAAAGAGTGAATTCTGTTTTTTCTAGACGTGAGCGGGCAGGTGGACCCAAAGGTGCTGCCAAACTAACCTAAGGGAATTCTTTGACTGTGTCACTAAAATGGTGGACCAAGGGGGGCGCAGTCGATGTGGTCTATCTTGACTTCAGCAAAGCCTTTGTCTCAGTCCCCCACAGGAGACTGATTAACAAACTCAAGCACATGGGAGTGGGCCACAAAATAATAGCCTGGGTGAGAAGCTGGCAAAATGGCAGAACACAGAGTGTTGGTCAATGGAGCATTGTCAGGGGAGGGGATGGTGACAAGTGGGATTCCACACTAGTCAGTGTTGGGACCACTCTTTTTCAATGTGTATATCAGTAACACTGCTGATGGTCTGGAAGGTAAGGTGTATCTGTTTGCAGATGACACAAGGCTTTGCAGTAGAGTCGATTCACCAGAGGAGCTGCAAAAAATGAAGAAGGACCTATTAAGATTGGAAAGATGGTCACGAGACAGGCAGCTGAAGTTCAATGCAAAAAAGTGCAAGGTGATGCATATGGAAAAGAGAAACCCAGGGGCAGGGTACCATCTGGGAGGAGAGAAGCTAACAGCTACAAAGCAGGTGCATGACCTGGGAGTCATCATCTCTGACAACTTAAAGATTGGGAAGCAATGTGAAAAGGTGGCACAGAAGGCTAGTGGCCACCTGGGTTGTATAGGGAGAGGCATCACTAGCAGGAGGTGCGAGGTGATAATGCCACTGTATAAGTTCCTGGTGAGGCCTCACCTGGAGTATTGTGTCCAGTTCTGGAGGCCCCACCTCAAAAAGGACATCGATAGGCTGGAGACAGTGCAGAGAAGGGCAACAAAGATGATGCATGGCTTACACCATAAGATGTACAGTGAAAGACTAAGGGAACTAAACCTCTTCTCCTTGGAACAAAGGAGGGAGAGGAGGGCATGATTGATACTTTCAAGTATTTAAAGGGTATCAACAAGATACAATCACAGGACCTCTTCTGGATTAGCAGTTGCAGTAAGACAAGAGGGCATGAATTTTGCGAAAATTACCACAAATTGCGACACTACTTCAGATTTGGCCAAAATGTCAGGAATCCTTTGCCACCCTGCTGCGAAAGAAAGATTTGATCTTTTGAGCTGAAATTTGAAGGGAAAGCAGTCAACATCTCACAGATGTGCCCTTTGGTGGTTTGGTGAAAAAATATTGCACAGCTGTGAAGTTATGGTACTCTAAATTTGATGTTTTTTCCCATAGACTAACATGGTGGTGTCCGCTGCATGTTTTGGGGCTCGTATCTTGAAAATGGTGCGAGATACGGAATTTTTGTTACAAAATCCTAGCTAGGCAAATTAAGATTTTTGTGAAAATTAAATTTTGTTTTCTACGTCATGCGGTTGCTGAGATATTAGCATTAAAGTACTTCCAATGCTTGTTTTAAGCTTCGATCCGCATTACAATGCATACATTCTTTGAACACACTGTGTTTCTGTATGCACCTGCTTGACAAAAACAAGTGATGTGCTTCCGTTACTGTTACAGTTACTGTTTCCACTTGCATATATGTACCCATTTGCTTTACCATTCTTGTGTACACCACCGTGTGTGTTACCCTTTGTGTTGTCATTCGTGCTTCCATTTTCGTTACTGTTACCATTTGCATTTCCATTTCCACTACTGTTTCTGTTTGTGTCACCATGTGCATTGCCATTTGTGTTTATGGCAGCCCTTTTGTTTGCATTTCTGTTTCTCTTTCATTTTGCGTCTTCCTTGCTGTTACTGTTACCATTTGCATTTCAGTTTGCGTTTCCATACGTGCTTCTGTTCACGTTTCTGTTTCTCTTTCCTTTGGTGTTATTCTTCATGTTAACATTACCATTTGCATTAACAATTGTGGTACCATGCCTGTGTGCGTTAAGGTTTGTGTTTACGTGTGCGATTGCGTTTGCATGTCTGTTTCTGTTCCCTTTCGCTTACTTTTTGCTGTGACACTTTACATTTGCGTTTAAAATATCACTGCCATCACTGTTCATGTTACCAGTTGCGTTTCCTTTACCATTTACATTTGTGTTTCCAAGTGCACCACTGTTCACGCTTCTGTTTGTGTTGCTGTTCCTGTTACTGTGTCACAAGACATCACATGGCGTGCTCCCACCTCCACATTACATTCACTATTTCTCTTCATCATTCTCAAAAAGAAGAGAAGTTTGAGGCAAAAAACTCCATTTAATGCATTAGTTAGGGTTGTTCTACAGTGACAAAAGTGAGGAAATTATGTGTTAGGGTTGAAAGCCCCTTGGACCCCACCCAGCCCCCCAACTGGTATTAAAAGTGGTTAGTCATTGGTCCTAACTCTCACCCCATTCTCCTATACCTCTGCTTCTTCACACATGTAATGGGTGAGAGTTAGGGCCAATGACCCCAACATGCACCCTGATGCCGGTAGGGGTGGGTGCCAAGGGGCTTTCAACCCAACACCAAATTTCCTCACTTTTGTCACTGTGGAACAACCCTAACTAATGCATTAAACTGATTTTTTGCCTCTAATTAATATATATATATATATATATATAGAAAAAAGCAAACACATTTTATTTATATAAGGCACCCTTCCAAAGCTCAGGCACCTTTACACTTATGACATTAAAATCACCATACATCATGAAACATATAAAACATACTAAAACAACCATATCAGTTTGAACTCAAAATAGCCCTGAAAAAGTTTGGTTAAACAAGTATGTCTTCGGACAATTTTTAAAACCATCTATGGTCTGCCTACGTCATATCTGGTGAAGTAGAGAATTCCACAGGGTAGGAGCCACAAAAGCAAAAGATCTTCCTCCTGTTGTTTTAAGGGATACCCTGGGAATCTCTAGCAATCCCTCACCAGAGGAGCGGAGTGAGTGGGAGGGACAGTAAGGGTGCAGGAGCTCTTTCAGGTAGTAGAGACCTTGCTTGTGTAGGGCCTTATAGATCAGAAAAGTGACCTTGAAGGTAATCTGCCACTGTATTGGCAACCAGTGCAAATCACACAGCACAGGTCTAATATGACTAGACCTAGAAGCTGCAGTCAGCAAACTGGCCATCGCGTTGTGCACTAGTTGCAAGCGATGGATATCTACCCCTGGTTGCCCTTGGTAGAGAGCATTGCAATAATCAAGATGGCTGGTGTCAAAGGTGTGGACCAAGTTTGGAAGATCATCTGGTGAAACCAGGTGTTTCACTCAAGATATGTCCCTAAGATGGTAGTAGGAAGATTTGACTATAGCTAAAACCTGCACCCTCAGGTCAGGCCTTCATCAAAAACAACACCCAGGTTCCACACCTGGCCAGAGGCAATAAGCAGGATTCCACCAAGACTTAATCCTGATGGTTTTCCTGCCCATGTCCCTATCATCCTATAACCAGGGTCTACAACCAATACCTCAGATTTTTCCGAGTTCAACCAAAACCAACTTGCACTCATCCAACTCTGAATCTCCAGTAGGCAGTTGTTAAACACCACAACAGCATCTAACTCCTGATTGGGTACAAAGGACATGTACAGTTGTGAATCATCAACATAGCAATGAAAATTCAACCTGTACCACCTTATAATGTCCCCTAAAGGAAGCAGATACACTGAAAATAACATGGGGAACAGCACCGAGCCCTGTAGAACCCTACAGGGTAGTCCATGAGGGGCCAAGGAAGAAATTCCCAACACCACTCTCTGAAACCTTCCCTCAAGGAAGGATTTAAACCAATTGTGGACTGCCCCCCTCAGTCAACAAAAAAAACACAGGTGCTTGAGCAGCACCCCATGATCCACAGTATCAAATGCTGCTGAGAGATCAAGGAGAGCCAAGATGGAATGGGCTCTCTGATATCTCGCTGTCAGGAGATCACTGAGTACTCTCACCAGGGCCGTTTCAGTGCTATGCCTTTTTCTGAAGCCAGACTGGAGAGAGTCATAGATACTGTGACTGGTCAAATGATCCTCTTATTGCAGTGCGATCACCTTCTCAATAACTTCCCAACAAAGGGTAAGTTTGAGATTGGCCTGTAGTTAGCTGGGCAGTTGTGGTCAAGGGAGTTTTTTTTTAAAGGGGGTGAACTACTGCCTCCTTTAAGGGATCTGGAAAAATCCCTCTCTCCAATGAAACTCCCACTATTCCAACAAGGACTGGGACGATAACTTCTACACACCCCACTAGTAGGTGTGTAGGGCCAGGATCCAAACTACAGTAGGTTGGTCGCAGAGTCTGGATGATCCTCAGTAAATCTATGACTACTGGTTGGCTAAAGGTGGACCAGATCAACTTGGTATTGGTACCACCCAGTTGATTAATGCAAGGACTAATCGGAAGGTACTGGCTGATCTCATTTCTGATGGAGGACAACTTATCAGAAAATAACTGCACAAACTCCTCACACTGTTTTGGTGATAATGCTTGACCAGAGTGGAGACAGACAGAATTGCACAGCCTGTCCACAGTCTGGAAGACTTGGGCTGGTCTGTTCCTTACTGTAGCAATTTCCCTGGACAGGAATTCTGCCTTCTTATGGGAAATAGCTGATTGATAGATATAATAATGGTCAATCAATCTAAGTCTGTCTGCCTCCAGGCGAGTTTTCTGCCAATATCTTTCCATCCTTCACCCCTGCCTCTTTAATTCATGGATCTCCCCATTAAACCATGGGGCTCCCAGATGACAGCTAAGAAGGTGAACATGAGAAGGAGCAATGCTATCCAGTGCCTCAGTAACAGCCCTATTATAGGCTGACACAAGAGGCCCTGGATCAGTGCTATCCCCTGGAATTCCTGAGAGGTCCAGTACCTCCATTAGACCTTCTGAGGTAACTCCTCTTAAAGGGTGAAACTGTACCAACTCCCTTGGGGCAGGCCTATTTCAGGGGGCTGCAAAACTGAATCTTTGGAGGTAATGGTCAGACCATCTGACAGGCTCCACCTCCACATCGGAGGTCTTCATCCCCAGGTGAAACACCAAGTCCAATGAGTGTCCTTTCTCATGGGTTGCAGTGGTAATAACTCATATTAAGCCCAATGAATCCATCAATTGGAGGTTTCATCCAAACGACAAAAGTTCATCGTCAACCCAGGCATTGAAATCTGCCAAGATAAACCATCTGGGACACTCAAATACCCTGTCGGCGATGAAGTCCACCACCTCCGTCAGGAAATCCCTCCCATCACCTGGTGTACAGTAAATGAGAAGGATCCTGTAGCCAACACCTGCACCCATTATACACTCAAAGGTGCTGGTAGCCTCAACTGGAACTTCCAAAATACCCAGACAGAAACCCCCCCGCCTCAACGACCCACTCTTGGTGGTGAATCACCAAGAACCTGGCTGGAATTGCAGACTCCAAAATTGGACCAACACCTCCATCCAGCCAGGTCTCAGTGATGCATGCCAGGTCTGCAGATGCCACAAGATCAGCAATAACTGCTGTTTTATTTTTCATAGACCTGGCATTACTTAACACCACTTAAAAGGAACTGGAATTCAGGGATGACCCCACTTCCTGCCTGATCAAATCAGAGCCCTTGGGTATGGGCATAGGACAGGAGAAACCTTGTTCCTGTGCCCATTTTTCCCCAGGGTGTCTCCTGGTCCTCACTGTCCCAATCCATCCACTCCCCTCCCATTCCCCTCAAGAGTTCCAGGATCTCCTATTCCATCTGCTTCTACATCCTCTTAAAATACCAAGGCCATGACATCTAAAATACACATCAGATGGAAGTGATGGATAATCAAATGGACAGAGTCCTTTTAGTCTTGAGGGGGAGCACTGCCTGATCGCATTCCTACTTCCCCAGCACATAACTCAAGTATTATAGAGTTCTCAGTATTTAATGTAAAAAACCTTCCTAACCCACCCTCCTCCCAATTTCTTTAAACTCACTAATTTAAAATACAGACCCTTTAATCAATAAACCTCTACATCACTATCTCTTAGCTCCTTCCCATACTTTTATTATTACAAACCAAACTAGAAAAGCTCCTAACAGATTTAATTTAAAATCACAAAACATCTTGGTCCCTATTAACACAACAGTTCTGGTCCAGAATTAAACTTCCCAGTCAAAAAAGTTTCATACAGCAGTGAACAGCCTGCTGAGGTAAAATTCAGGCCCAACTTCATACTCTTACTACCTGTGGGACTTAAAATTGATCACAGGCACTCTCACTGCTCAAATCAACAGCTGTTCAGATGTTCATGTAAGAATCAATTTTAGTATATATTCTCCTCTTGATATAGCTTCCTTCCTGCTAGGAAATCCTTGAACAGTGGTCCAACCACAAGATGGTAAATCATTAGGCCCTCTCTGTGAAACACACCTCCTGAACAAATCTGCCCCACTAGCATGACTCCTACTAGCAACAGCCCACCAGCTGATACTCGCAGAAAGCGTAGGATACTAGGGGCTCATCAACTAGCCCCCACCCAGCTGGCTAACTCTGTTCTCCCAAGTGAAAGCAGAATTAGACAGCCAACTTCCACATGGAGGCCTCCAATGTCCTGACAAAGTCCACCAAATGTTTACCAAAGAGCCTTGGAATTCAAGGTCCAGGCACAGGAGGAGGAATAAAATCACCACATGCAGCACAGCAAGACATAGAGCAGTAGCCAATCCAAAGTCTGGGAGAAAAAAGAGGGAAAAGGAGGGGGTAAGTCAATGCAGCCCCCGGGGCACCCCAGGCAACACAGATGGCTGTGCCGTCCACTGACCACCAAGCAGTCTGCGCTCCTTGTTACCTAGCCACAATCCTCCGACCAGAGCCAAGGGCAGGAACCAGGAGATACCAAGGAAAGCAAAAACAACTGGAAGGGGACAGGATAAGTTGTGTTCCAGGACAGTAGCTGCTGCTTGCTGTTTTCACAGGGTTCTTGTGGATTTTACTTGGTAGGTTAATTCTTTTCTTTCTTACTTCTAAGGGACTAGCAGGGAATTGTTTTGGGGGCTGCTGGATGTCTGAAAACTGATTTGGTGGCTGTAAGTGGGCTCATTTTGTGGATGTTTCACTGTGTAACAGGCTGTGCTGGTAGAGGCCTATTTCTTCTGATTTAAAACCTATTTGGTGGGATTTGCTTGGAGATGGTTATTTGAATTGGAGACCTATATCTGTTAATTTCAAGCCTATTTTGATGTGTTGTTAGTGAAGCTGATTAAATTGGAGACCTTTTTCCTTTGGCAGCAAACATATTTTGGGGGCTTTGAGTTGAGTTTTGATTCCTTTTTGCTGACTCCACTAGCTGCAAAGGTTAGTGCATAGTGGGGGAGGGGTGTTAATGGTCTGGCCAGGTCTCAGTCAGCCAATTGACTGGAGGCAGAGCTGAATCAGGTTTGAGGTGTTAGCTGCTTTGTCTTCTCAGAAAGAACTGGAAGGGACAGGACAGTAGCTGCTGCTTGCTGTTTTCACAGGGTTCTTGTGGATTTTACTTGGTAGGTTAGTTATTTTCTTTCTTACTTCTAAGGGGCTAGCAGGGTATTGTTTTGGGGGCTGCTGGATGTTTGAAAACTGATTTGGTGGCTGTAAGTGGGCTCATTTTGTGGATGTTTCACTGTGTAACAGGCTGCGCCTTGTAGAGGCCTATTTCTTCTGATTTAAAATCTATTTGGTGGGATTTGTTGGCCTGGTTCTTTGGCTGCTGGGCTTGGAGGGAGTAACAGGGCTGATACACTCTCTTGAGTCAGGTGTCTGCTAATACCCACCCCACCCCTCCCTCCCCGAGTCTGCTAATTTATGAGGGAACACCTGCCCTGAAATTGAGGAAAAGGCTGCAGGTGCAGCTCATGCTAGTTCTAGCCACTGGGGGTTGGATTTAAAGGCTGGGAGAGAGGAGCCTCAGGGAGTTGTTCATTTCCTTTATAAGTTTAATGTGTTGTACTGCACCCAGTAACAGGGTTACTGGTGTACAGTGGGACTGTCTCTAAGATTAGTGGGTGACCTGATTAGGCAGTAGGGTGTATCTTGGACCTGGGGAACCTGGTGGCTCACCCAAGGAAACCCTATTTGGAAGGGGATGGAACACATGTCATTAGGGCCGCATCTTTGGGAGGGTGGTGGGGGCACAGGGTGTGGAGCAGCCATGATACTGGACTGGGCTTGGAAGTTCTGTGGGTTGCCCAGTGTGCTACCAGCTAGCACACAGCTAGGGAGGAGGTTGCAGGGATTAGAGAAAGCTGGGGAAGGGGTGGCATGGTTGGGGAAGGGGCTGGGAATCTCCCACAGGCTGCACCAAGCACTGGGGGTGGGGCATAGGGAAAGGAGTGCAGGAGAATACCTAGGTCGCTAGGACCCCTGGCAGAGGGGGTCCAAAAGGACACTACCAAGGAAGCAGGCAGGTAGCTGGGGACCCTCACAAAGGAGGGACAGAGACAACATTCTCAGGGAAGTAGGCAGATGGCCAGGGCTGGACAGAAGGAAGCAAGGCAGGGAGGTGGATCAGACCTTACACTCAATAACTGCTTCAATTCTCTTCTTCTGCTTGAGGATGAGGGGGGTGATGTAGCCATGACAGGGGTGGTTAGAGACAGAAAGGGAGTGGGAGGCAGGAGGCAGGGGCCAAATAGCAGGAAGAATGGGGGGACCTGGAATGCAGGAAAATGGGGGAGCAGTGAATCAGAGCAGGAGGGGCAGGGGGAAGAGGGAGGGAGGAAAGCACAAGGAGAAGGACCAGTTGGGAGGAAGGTAAAGGAGAAGGACCAGAAGTACAAGGAGGATCTCAATAAAGGGAGCTGAGGGTTTAGGCCAGGGGAGCACGACTAGCAAGGAGGAACTAAATGGAGACAGGAAGGAAGGGAGGATGAGCCAGGCTAGTTTAGCAGATGGGGGAGAAGGACCAGTTGTGAGCAGTGAGGGGGGAATTAGCAAGGTACAAAAGGATACTCAGGAGGAGGAGAGGCATAGGATTGGAGGGGAAGGGGTGGCCATGGTAAATAAGGAGGGAGTGGCACCCAGATAGGGGGAGGAACAAGGAGCCGGATGGATGGAGGGGCTGGTAGAAAGGATGAGGGACATGGAAGGGGGGAATGGAGGAAAAGGAGTGGTCAGAGTGCTCCTCCTGGGGGATTCTATGATCAGGGGTATCAAATGGGATAAGGAGGGAGAAGCCTGGCCAGTTAGAACAAGATGCTTCCCTGGACTAATGGTGCACAGGGCTAAGCACGAGGTATATCAGCCGGCAAAGGACTGTGGGGGTTCCCCAGACATACTGGTCCACCTGGGTACAAATGACATTGAGGGAAATAGCAAGCTAGAGATACAGGCAAGATTCAGGGAGCTCGCCAGGGTCTGTCATGACATAGGATGCACAGTTTCCATCTCAGAAATCCTGCCAGTGCCAAGGGCTAGTGGGGAACACAAAAGGAAGATTAGGGAGATAAACTAGTGGCTCAGGGAGTGGTCTTAGGCCAGAGGGTATGGGTTGATGGGGGATTGGGGGGAGACCTGGGAGGATAAGGAGCTGTATGCTAGAGATAGACTACATCTCAATTTGAAGGGGAGGGGAATCCTTAAGTTGAAAATAGAGGGGTTTATTGATGAAAAGTGGGGTTTAAACTTGTGAAGGGGGTGGGATGGGAGAAAAGGCAGTCAAGGGGGTTCCGATAAAGGAGGGACTATGTCTCCACCCCCCGGGGACCAGGAGGATTGCGGGAAAAGGCTGACTGGTAAAGTGCAGACCAGGGGCAAACAGAATTCCCATGGGAACACGAGCAGGGGAAATGGAACTATAGGGAAAGGGTGGAAGGTAGTCTAGCTAAATGCCAGGAGCTTGGGCAATAAAATGCCTGAGCTCCAGGCAATGCTAACTGAGAGAGCAGTGGATATGGCAGTGGTCACTGAGACTTGGGCCACTGCAGGACATGACTGGGACCTGAACCTGGAGGGTTACACTATGTTCAGGAAGGACAGGGGGGGAAGGGAGGAGGGGTAGCAATGATAATCAAAACTGCATTGGCATAGGGGAGTAGATGAGGTGGAGGGAACCATGGAGGATTTGAGCCACCTTGATAACAAGGGGGGAAGAGTAAAAATAGGAGTGGTGTAGACCCCTGCCCTGGTGGAGGAGCTGGAGGACAGTCTGTGGCAAATGTTGGGAGACACTGCAGACTGGGCAGAGGAACGGTGGTGGTGTTGGGGGACTTAAACATGCCAGGAACAGACTGGGAGACTATGACATCCTCTGTGACCAGGGAACAGAGGTTGCTGGATGTCTTTCAAGATGCATTCCTAACTCAGCAGGTGAGGGAACCGACCAGGGAGGCGCGGGTACTGGATGTGGTCCTGGCAGACAGTGACCAGATTGGGGGCCTGGAGGTAAGGGTCCCACTGGCGGGAGTGACCATGCCACGGTCTGGTTCTGCCTGGACCTAGGAGGGGTAGAAGGCTGCACAAAGACGGAAGCAACTGACTTCAGGGGGGCGGATTTTAAGGAAATGGGAAGGATCCTTAAGGAGCATTTGGATGGGATTGGGTCAGGCATGGATACTGATAGTAGGTGGGAAATCATCAGGAGAGGGGTGCAGGATGCTACCAGCACCTGTGCAAGAGTAAGACGAAAATGCGGTAGGGCCCCAAAACCCTGCTGGTGGACCAGGGAGGTCCAGGAGGTGATGAAGGGAAAGAAAGCAGCCTATAAGCAATTCAAGTGCTCAAGGAGTGAAAGGGATCGAGGGGAGTACGAGCTGATGGCTAGAAGGGCCACTAGAGTGGTGAGGGCGGCTAAGGCAAGGAAGGAGCAGAACCTGGCCAGGGAAATTAGGAGAGGGAACAAGGGTTCTTAGATACATTGGGGAAAACGAAGGGTGAAGGGGCAGATTAGCAGGATTAAATCAGGAGAGATGGGCACAAGACCTGGGGGAGCAGGGCTGAGGTATTAAAATGGAGTATCACCCTCAGTTTTCACCAAGGAAAATGGGGGTGATCATATATGGGAGGAGACAGAGATACTGAGGGGGGGACCCTTACTGATCAGCGGGTCTGGGGAGAGGGGGAGGCATCACTGGCAGGTGGGGAGGGCTAAGCAGGGAGAAGAGGTACCGGAAGTGGAAATCACAGCAGAGAGAGTGAGGGAAGCCCTCAGCTCCCTTAAGACAGAGAAAGCACCGGGGCCGGATAAATTACATCCCAGAGTGCTGAAGGAACTTGCGGATGTCCTGGCGAAACCCCTGGCGGAGCTTTTCACCAACTCTCTGAGGACAGGGTGGGTGCCCCAAGACTGGAAGGTAGCAAATATAGTGCCTATCCACAAGGGGGGATCAAGGGAGGTGGTAGGGAACTACAGGCCTGTCAGCCTGACATTGGTGGTGGGCAAGATGATGAGGGCATTGTCAAGGAGAGGCTGGGGGGGACCTGGATAAGTCAGGGTGCCTGGATGATAGACAGCATGGATTCATCCCAGAGAAATTGTGTCAGACAAACCTGGTGGAATTCTATGACTGGGTGACTAGTGCCTTGGACCCGGGTAGACCAGTGGACGTCCTCTTTCTAGACTTCAGCAAGGTATTTGACTCTGTTCCTCACATGGGCCTGTTGGATAAGCTGGGAGAAAAGGGGGTGGGGAACCAGATGATCAGATGGATAGGCAATTGGCTCCAGGACCGGACCCAGAGGGTCGTAGTTGGTGGGATAGTCTCATCCCCAAGGAGGGTCATTAGTGGGGTCCCACAGGATCAGTCCTGGGCCCTTTCTGTTCAACGCCTATGTCTCTGACATAAGGACAGGAATCAGGAGTGAGATGAGTCTCTTTGCAGATGACTTGAAACGGGGGTGTGGTGGATGGGAGGAGGGAGGGTGGCTCTCACAGGGACCTAGAGGCTCTGGAAAGATGGTCTAGAAAGTAGAAGCTGAGGTTCAATGCAGGGAAATGCAAGGTACTCCACCTGGGAGCCAGAAACCCAGGCCAAGTGTACACCCTGGGGAAATGCTACAAGTCTCGATGGCTGAGAGGGACCTGGGGTGGTGGTGGATGTCAAGATGAACAACTCTGAGACTTGTAGGAGGGCAGCAGCCAAGGCCAACAGGATGCTGGGATGCATCGCTAGGGGATCACTCCAGAAGGAGGGAAGTGATACCCCTCTGTATAACTGCTTGGTGAGGCTGCACCTTGAGTACTGCATGCAGTTTTGGAGGCCACACTTAAAGAGGGACATTAACCTCCTGGAGAGGGTCCAGAGGAGGGCAACCAAATGATTTGGAGCTTGGGGACAGGACCTATGAGGAGAGGCTCAAGAGCTAAATATGTACACATTGGAAGAGAGAAGAGACCGGGGACATGATAGAGGTCTTCAGGTACATGAAGAGGGTAAATAGGGGAGGAACAGTCAGGGTGCTTCGAAGGAAGGAGGAGGGGCCACTAGAGGCATGGGTGGAAGCTGGAGGGGAAGATTCAGGGGAGAAAGGAGGAGGTGCTACTCACTGAGAGGGGGTGGAGCCATGGAATGCACTGCCTAGGGGCTGGTGGAGGCAAGAGACAGTCGAGGGGTTCAAGAGGGGTTGGGACCGGTACAGGGGAAGGGTTCTGGAAGCAAAATCCAATGCAGCAAGAATATCCGGAAGGAAGAAGCCAGAGAAGGTGAGGGGGACAGCAAGGTCAGCACCCAGGGTGGTGGCTGACCAAGCGAGCAGACATGAAAGACCGTTAGGCCTATTCTGCTGGCATTTTAGTATGTTAGTATGCTAGTAAAACCAAAAAAACCCTACCAACTCCTAATATACCACCAACAAATTCTCAGCCTAATAACTCACAACTTCAGCTGTAATAATCAGCAATCAAAGAAAAAAGTCACAGACCTCTTCGCCCCTCTAATGATATAAATCATTGCCTGAAATATCCTATGAATCTGAGGTCAGACATCCCAATAAATCCAAACCAAAAGATTCTGTCCAACAGGAAAAAATGTATTTCATCCACAAGGACTGATGGTAGTATCCAGACTTCTGTCTGAGGCAAAACAAATCAAGAGAAGTGGCAGGAGGGTGCTAAAATCCACTCTTAAGCACCCAAAGTAATAGAGCCTTCATAAACCCCTCAAGATTCACTTTTGGGGTTTATATTGCATCCCACCCCCCTCAGGGGTGTATAAGATCCTTGTTATAATTAGCTACCCATCCATTATGAGAGATAGAGGCAAAATTTTAGCTAAGAAAGACAGTTTGAAGAAAAGTGAGGAATGTGTTAATTGAGAACCCCTGATTTCTCACTTTCAACCGCATTGATGCATTGGGATCGCCGTCCCAACCCTCACCCCCATGACATGTATCAAGCAGCAGAAGCATAGGAGAATGGGGTGAGAGTTAGGACTGACGATCCCAATGCGCACACCAGTGCCGGTTGGGGAGGTGGGCGGGGAGGTCCAAGGGGGGTTTTCAACCCTAACACTGAATTTCCTCACTTTTGTCGCTGTGGAACAACCCTAACTAATGCATTAAATGGAGTTTTTTGCCTCTAATTTCCCTTCTTTTTGAGAATGATAACGAGAAATAGTGAATGTAATGCAGTGGTGGGAGCGCGGGGCCCGGATGTGGTGGCGGGAGCATGCCAAGTGATGTCTTGTGGCATAGTAACAGGAACAGCAATGCAAACAGAAGCACTAACAGTGGTGCACATGGTAACGCAAGTGCGAATGAGAACAGAAAGGGTAACACACACGGTGGCGTAGATGGGAATGGTCTGCCACGTGATGTGTTGTCACATAGTAACATGGTGCCTACAAATGGAAATTTCAATGGGTATTGTGACGCAAAGTAAAACAGAAAGAGAAACAGTACTGTAGACACAAATGGCAAAAAATAACAGAAACACAAGCGCAAATAAAAATGCAAAGGATAATGCACATGGTGGCTCAGACGTTAATGGTAAGTGAAATGGGTACGGAACCGCAAGCAGAAAGGGCAACAGTAACAGTAATGGAAGTGCACAGGCTGGTTTTCCCAAAAACCTGCATAGAGAAAGACAGTGAGAACAAAGAATGTATGCTTAATAATGGGTATCGGAGCAGAAAATGAGGAGTTTGAATACTTAATAGGTTACATCTCAGGAACCGTACGACGTAGAAAAAAATGTAAAAGTCATATGATTTACAACTGTCCTGGCTAGCTTTATACTTAGTCCCTGTGAGGGGGCTAAGAATTTTTCTGACAAAAAGTCCGTATCTTGCACCGTTTCTGAGATAGGGGCTCTGAAAGGCGTGGCGAACACCGTAATGTTATCCTATGGGAAAAAAAGAGAAGTTTGGAGTGCCATAACTTTGCCTACCTGCAATATTTGTTCACCAAACCACTGAAAAGCACATCTGTGGGCTGTTGGCTGTCTTCCCTCCATATTTCAGGAAAAAAGACCAAACCGTTATTTTGCAGCAGGGTGCCAAAGGATTCCTGTAATGCGTCAGGCGCCGTAATGTTATCTTATGGGAAAAAATGTCAAATTTGGAGTGCTGTAACTTTGCCACTGTGTAATATTTTTTCACCAAAACACTGAAAGGCACATCTGTGAGATGTCAACTGAGTTCTCTCCAAATTTCAGTCCAAAGCTCCTAACTGTTCTTTTGCAGCGCAGTGCCAAAGAATTGCTGTCCCTTTCCCACAGACTAGAAAACTACTGTCGCAATTTGCGAAAGCTTTTCCAAAAAAGTTCAACACTTTCATGAGCATGAAAGTAATTTGTGAAAGTACTTTTTCCAGAAATTTGAAAATCATATTTCGGGGGTGTTTTACCCCAAAATAAAGACATGGCTAGCATCTTCAGGGTCCGACTAGGTGAATACAAAAAGAATTAGGTTGCTAGAGGGTCCCACATTTAAATGTCAAGCATTTTTCTGATCACCAACTGAAAACTAAATGGCTGATTTGTGAAAGTACCAGGGCCATTTGCGAAAGTAAAAATGCATTTGTGACACTGTCGAACTTTTTGTTAACGTTTCCCATTGACTTATAATGGGAAATTGTTTTTTGAATAACTTTTGAACTGTTTAATATTTTTTCACCAAATCTTTGAAAGGCACATTGGGGTCTCTGGCTGCATGTTCCCTGAAGATTTTGGGCTGGTTACACAAACCGTGCAACCTGTACGCGTGTCTGTAGAATTCCAGAAAAAGCGAAAACGCTAGCGCAGATCTTGCTTAATAACTCCGCAGCTGTGTATCTGACTGATACAAAACTTGGCAGATCCCAAGGCCTATGGTTCTTGATCATGTATTCCAAATATCAGCTGAATCCATCAAATGGTTGCAAAGTTATTAAGGTGCAAAATTTTGGGGTTTAACATAGAAATGGCTCCTCAACCCTAACTATGGTAGCACTACCCTGCTACCATAATTATATATACATATATCACAAGAAATTCTGTTATTACTCTAGTTAGGGTTAAACCCATGAAAGCAAAGAAATGTGGCATTAGGGTTTCAAACCCTAACACTCCCCCCACCACCCAACACACATCAACAGGCATCGGGATGTACAGTACCTTGGGACTGTCAGCCCTAACACTCACCCCATTCCTAGGTAAATAAGCTGAGATGGGAACAGTATAGGAGAATGGGGTGAGTGTTAGGGCTGATGACCCCAAGGTAAACTCCTGATACCTGTTAGTGTGTGCAGGGTGGGGCTGCGTTGTTAGGGTTGGAAACCCTAGTGCCACATTTCCCTACTTTTGTAGGTTTTATCCTACCTACAGCATTAACAAAGTTTTTTTTGCAATATACTATCTATCTATCTATCTATCTATCTATCTATCTATCTATCTATCTATCAACATCCCACCCTTGCCCTGCAGAAACCAGCAGGCATGGGGGTGTAGAATTGGGGTCACCAGTATTAACACACCCCATTTCATTGAGAACTAAGCTGGGTGGCAATAGTATTGGAGAATGGGTTGTGTATTAGGCTGCGACCCCACACCTCCCCAATGCCCCCTGGTCTCTGCAGGCAGAGGTGGGGTTTTAAGTTGAAACCTTAATGCCTCATTGCCATACTATTGTCCTATCAACCCTAACTGATGCATTAACAAAGTTTTTTGGGAAGGTCATGTCAGACGAATCTAATTGATTTCTTTGACTGAGTGACCAAAGTAGTAGACCAGGGAGAGGCTGTGGACATGGCCTACCTAGACTTTAGCAAGACATTTGACACAGTGCCACACAAAAGATTAGTAGTCAAATTAACCAGCCTTGGAGTGGGTTCCAGGGTGGTAGCCTGGGTAAAACATTGGCTGGACAACAGGACACAGAAAGTAATTGTAAATGGAGTCCACTCTGAAAAAAGAGGGGTTACTAGTGGGGTACTGCAGGGTTCAATACTGGGTCTAGTCCTTTTTAATGTCTTTATAAGTGACATTGCAGAGGGACTGGAAAGAAAAGTATGCATCTTTCCAGATCACACAAAGATCTGCAACATGGTTGATACACAAGGAGGCGTGGAAAGGATGAGAAGAGACTTGGCAAGGTTGGAGGAATGGTCAGAAGTACTGCAGCTTGGATTCAATGCAAAGAAGTGCAAAGTAATGCACCTGGGAAGCAAAAACCCAGGGGAAGATTACACAATGGGGGGAGGTAGCAACAATGACAAAAATGGAAAGGGACCTGGCTGGGGGTAATCATATCAGATGACCTTAAGGTTGGCAAGCAATGTGAAAAGGCAGTAGGGAAGGCTGGGGGGATATGGGGATGTATAGGGAGAGGCATTACCAGCAGAAAACAGGAAGGTGTTGTCCACCTGTACAGACAGTTGGTGAGATCCCATCTGGAGTACTGCGTCCAGTTCTGGAGACCCCATCTCAGCAAGGACATAGACAGGATGGAGGCAGTTCAGAGGAGGGCAACTAAAATGGTACAGGGTCTGCAAGAGAAGCCATATGAGGAGAGGCTAAATGAGCTTAATATGTATACCTTTGAGGAAAGGAGGGAGAGGGGGGACATGATAGAAATGTTTAAGTACCTCAGTGGAATCAACAAAGCCCAAGAGGGTAGCATCTTTCAGAAAAAGAGATGTGCGAGAACAAGGGGACACAATTCGAAGATAGATGGGAGAAAGCTAAGGGGCAATGTGAGGAAGTATTTTTCACAGGGAGGGTGGTGGACATATGGAACAGCTTTCCTGAGGAGGTTGTGGGGTCTCAAACTGTGGGAGAATTCAAGAATGCATGGGACAGATGTAAGGAAATTTTTGTGGGGGGTAGAAAGAAATAGGCTGTTGGTTAAATAGGATCTGCAGCTTATCATCTAGGTAGGGGAAATGGGCAGACTAGGTGGGCCAAGCGGTCCTTATCTACTGTCAAAGTCTATGTTTCTATATTCTATGTAATTTTTTTAGTTTTTGAGATATTATAATAGTACAGTCCCCCCATTTATAACGGGCACATTTGTGTAGATGTGAACTCCTCATTATAGGAAGTGATCAGTATAATGTTAAAGCCAAAAAAAGCTGGAAAAAAATTAAGCAACATCCCCAGCCTACAGTGTAATACTTAACCCCTCCTTCAGGTAATCCACCACTGTATTTCCCCCAAAACACTGTTTGGAACCCAGTAAGAAATCAGAGCTGCATTAGGTCGCTGCTTAGGTGGGGGAGATATACAGCTGTGAAGTAAAAGTCAAGGGTATGTACTGTATCAAGCTAGCCGAAAACTGGGGCTCCATCTACATCTGGATCCATAAAACTTGGCAGGCGGTGGAGGAGCTAAAGAAAATGTCCAGCAATGGGTAACCTTTGAAGACAGAAGACAACACTCCAGTGTTAATGCACCCCACAGGGACATCCCTTCTTGGCAGGAAAGGAGCAGAGAAAAAGAGATGTCAGTAGCAGTTGTTGTTGCAAAGGGCATGGCCGAGACTTTTGTGTGGCCAGTGGGATGACCAAGTCAGCAGTCATGCCATGAAACTGGGGACTATAACAACAGCCCAAACAGACTGCCAGAGTATATTATTATGGCTGAATTGCCCAAAGTATGCGGTGAGCAATAATCACTATATGCGGCGGGGCTAACATTAAAGCAATAGAAAATGGTAAATGGCAGGAGCATTTTGCCTGATGTATGTGACTGCCCACATTAACCATGGGCAGTATAAGTGGAGTCAACTGTAATCTCATTTTACTCTTTGAGTGCAGGGTCCTCAGGACCCTGCACTCCCATCACTTCAGAATCATGTGTATGTTTGTAGCTCTGTAAGTATCTTTAGGGGTGGGAGCATGGATTCCTTTGGATCCTGCACTCCCACAGCACCTCAAGCACCAGCACAGTACCCCATAGACCCTGTGCTATGACATGCATCATGACATTGGTGAGAGTGGGGGTGCAGGGTCCTTTTGATTGTGCACTCCCACATGATCTCAGTCATCACCATAGTGCCCCATGAACCCTGTGTTACAACATATTAAGGGGTGGTAGTGCAGGACCCCTATCTAAGGCACCAGTATATTGACTCAGAAATCCTGTGCTACAATGTCTTTAGGGGTGGGATCACAGGATCCTTCAGACCCTGTGCTCCCACAGTATCTCAGGAACCAGCACAGTGCCCCAATTGACCCTGTGGTAAAATGTCTGTAGGGCTGAGAATGCACATTATTATTTTTTTTAATACTTTTTTGTGAGCTGTGAAAATCCTATTTCATGAGCTGATTCTTGTTTTGTCAGCTGTCAAAATGCTGTGTGGTCATGCAAAACAGGATTAGGGCCATCTGGTCAGGAACCCTAATCCTGTTTCATGAGCTGTTAAAATCCCATTCACATCTTTAAACAGGATTTGGACAGCTTGTGAAACAGGATTTTGACAGCTAACAAAAGAGGATTAAGTTTGCTGACAAAATGGCCCTAACCCCTAATCCTGTTTCGCATGATGACACAGGATTTTGACAGCTCACGAAAAAGGATAAGGTTTGCTGACCAGATGGCCCTAATCCTAATCCTGCTTCACACCACACCAGCTCATGAAACAGGAATTGATTCACAAAACAGGATTTTGACAGCTCACAAAAGAGGATTATTCGGCTAAATCCTCTTTCGCAAGCTGTCAAAATCTTGTTTCACAAGCTAATTCCTGTTTCATGAACTGTCAAAATTCTATATCATGATATGAAACAGGATTAGAGTTAGGGCCATCTGGTCCGTGACCCTAATCCTCTTTTGTGAGCTGTCAAAATCTTGTTTTGCATCATGAAACAGAATCAGAAGTGAGTCATAAAACAGGATTTCTTTATATATAAAAAATAAGCATTCTGAGGCCACCAAAAATAAACTAAAGGCACACAATGATAGAGGACATCTCCATAAGCAAAATACATACTTCCTTGACTGCTAAGGACATCCCTAGGCACAATTATGACAGTCTGTTTGTGACAGAAATTAGAAAACAAGATGGTGGCTTGTAAAAATGGAATTTGTTTCTCATGAAAAGGGATTCTAAGGATTGTGAGCTGTCAATATCCCTTTTCATGAGCACCATGCTGCTACCCAAAAGACTGAACTGAGCATACTCGGAACCTGAAATTTCAAAATTTAATAACCAGAAGAGATTTATATGATTTCACTTAACCAATGCTGGCATGTATTTTGGGGCACACTCTTAATACCCTGAACATTTCGGACCAAAATTGCAAATGGTTTGGCTGCAGTGTGATGAGGAAAAAACAGTTAAAAAAGGCAAAAAAACCCAACAAAAAAACACTTTTACTGTTTTTTCACTAGTCACAACACAAAATTTGCAAATCCGATTGAAAGAAAACTTGGTGCATCACGAGATTTACCCCACAGGGCAGTGCATATCAAATGTTGTGCAAACCTGTTGAATGGTTGCAAAGTTATTAAAGTGCAAACTTTGAGGTTTAACAGTAAACTGCCTACTCAACCCTAACTATATTGGTGCAACTGTGCCACAAGATGCTCAGTAGTGCAGCTATAGTTAGGATTGCCAGGCCACTTCTATGTTAAACCCACAATTTTGCACTTTAATAACTTTGCAACTGTACTACAGATTTGGCTGAAATGTTGCCTTCAGTGTTATACCATTGATCTCTGGATCTGGCAAGTTGCATTACAGTCGGATGTGCAGTTGCAGAACACCAAAAAATGCCCCAAAACAATGTTGTTGCACATTTCTTTGCTCAGGGCTTCAGCCCAAATGGTTTGTCCATCTGGTCGCATATTCTCAGGGAATATTCAGGCTGAGTCGCTGATGTACATTTTGAAGATTTGTTGACAAAATATTTATCCATTCAAAAGGTATTTAAATTAACATTTCCCATTATGATCTATGGGAGAAACATAGCTGTGCCTCTCGAAAACACCTGGTACTGGTGCGACAGCACATTTTACTGTCACAATTGCCCTCAGTAGTGTCATGCTACTGCCATCTTGTTTCAGTCGTCAGTGAAGAAAATCAGCTGAAATTCAAATTTTACTGCCCCTAGGTAAACACTACCAGTTGTGTTTACCAAACTGGAGCCTGAGGAACACAATACTGCCATCAGATGTTGTCTAAACACCCAGAAATGCCTTTTTCAAGAGCGGGTCCTTGATACTGTCCAAATTGTGACACTTCCATAATTTGTGAAAGTGTCACACTCATTCTTTTGCAAAATTTGTGTCACAATTTGCGACACTACTGGCCCCAAAAAATAGAATTTCTTTGCCACATCACTGCACTTAAATGATGGGACTTTAGGGCAGAAATTTGCAGGGTAGCAAGCCCTGGCCCCACATATGTGTCTTTTGGTGGGTTAGTGAAAAAATATACAACGGTGCCATAGTTACACCATTCCAAAGTTGAGAAATTTCCCATAGGATAACATTGCGGCGCCATTGGCACCTTTTAGCACCCATATCTTGAAAAAAATTCTAATACAGATTTTTTGCTCTGGGCAGCTTAGTCCACCACTAAGCTTTCATGGAAGTTTCCAAATCATGATTACAACTGCAGTGATTTTTTTTTCATAGTTGCTACTGTTACTGATATATTGCCAAATTAGTGTTACAGTGGTTCCTTTTCAGGACTATAGGGCTGCAGTATATCTCTGTACTTATGTATAAGTGGGAGTTCAGGGCCCAGAGGGCTCACACTCCTACATACGCATATCATTTTGCAAAACTGGGCAGCATGAAGGGAGTGAAGGGCCCAGAGGGTCCACGACCCCACAACCACATACCACTTACATTACACATTCTCAAAAAGAAGGGAAATTCATTACAAAAAAACTTCTTTAATGAATCAGTTAGGGTTGCTACACAGTGACAAAAGTTTGGAAATTCAATGTTAGGGTTACCAATGCTACCACCCCACCCCTACCTCCCTACCATTGACATACCAACAGGCATTGGGGCATGTCATGGTGTTGTCATTCCTGACTCTCACCCCAGTCTCCTATACTGTAGCATGTCAGCTTGTTTACACATGGAATGGAGTGAAAGTTAGGTCTAATGACTCCATGGCATGCCCTGACATCTGTTGGAGTGTGGAGGGTGGGGGTGGTGTGGTAGGGTTGGTAACCCTAACATTGAATTTCCAAACTTTTGTCACTGTGCTATCAACCATAACTGATGCATTTGATTTTTTTTGTGATAGATAGATAGATAACAATTTATTTGTATACAGGTACAAACATTACAGATTGAAATCTCTATTTTCAAAGTAAGCCCTGTGCAAATCAATAAAACAATAACAAATAACAGATAACAATTACTCACCATACAACAGATAGCAATGACTTATTTCAAACAATTCTCTCATAAAACAAATTTTTCTTGCAGGTACTGGGCACATATAGCAAAATATAGACAGATTATCCATTTGTGTATAAAAATCATCTTAACACTTACACGGCTTTTGTAAAAACTTTCCAAAGTTGTCTAGAATTCAGTTCTAGTGTTATTTAATCTTTTCTCCATGGGTACCTTATTGTAAGTACTGGCTAAACTAGCTTGAAGTGCTCTCTCTCTCTCTATATATATATATATATATATATATATATATCTATATTAGAGGCAAAAAAGTCTGTGTAATGCATCACTTATTGCTGTTCACAGTGACAAAGTGAGGAAATTTGGGTTAGGTTGAAAACCCCACTTCTACTCCCTCACCTCCAACCTGTATCAAGCGTGTTAGGGTCATCAGGCCTTAACTCTCACCCCATCGCATGTGTAAAGAAGTAGAGGTATAGGAGAATGGGGTGAGAGTTAGGACTGGAGAACCCAATGCACACCCCAATGCCAGTTGGAGGGGTGGGGGTGTTGAAGCTGGGTTTCCAACCCTAACACCGAATTTCCTCACTTTTGTCGCTGTGGAATAACCCTAACTGATGCATTAAATGGAGTTTTTTGCCTCTAATTTCCCTTCTTTTTGAGAATGATAATAAGAAATAGTGAATGTGTTGTGGCAGCGGGAGCACGGCGCCCTTCAGGCCCCTCGCTTCCACCACATGATGTCTTCACACATACTAACACAGTGCCCACAAACACAAATGGTAATGCGCATGGTGAGACAAAGTGAAACACAAAGATAAACAGTACTGAGAAATAGTGAATGTAATACAGTGACAGGAGCACAGGGCCCTGCCGCATATTGTCTTATTGTCACATACTAACACAGTGCCAACGTCAGAAATGGTAATGCGCATAGTGCCACAAAGTGAAACACAAAGATAAACAGTTCTATAGACAGAATGGTTAAAATGACAGAAACAGAAGCGCAAATGAAAATGCAAAGGGTAATGCACAAGGTGGCATAGACAGGAAAAGTAAGTGAAACAGGTACAGAACCAGAAGCAGAAGCATTAAGGATAAGAGTTATGGAAACACACACAATAGTTTTCCCCAAAAGCTGCATATAGAAAGACAGTGAGTGCAAAGAATGTATGCAAAATAATGGGTCTCAGAACAGAAAATGAGGACTTGGAATAGTAAATTGCATATATCTCAGGAACCATACGACATAGAAAAAAATGTAAAAGTCATATGAATTATCACTTTCCTGGCTACTTTTGTACTTAGCCCCTGTTAGGGGGCTAAGTGTTTTTGTGATGAAAAGTCTGTATCTCCCACCCTTTCTGAGATACGGGCTCTGACAGGCGCAGCGAACGCCGTAATGTTATCCTATGGGGGGAAAAAAAGAGATGTTCAGAGTGCCATAACTTTGTCTCCCTCTAATATTTTTTCACCAAACCACTACAAGGCACATCTGTGGGATGTTGGCTGCATTCCCACCAAATTTCAGCCCAAAACACCAAACCGTTCTTTTGCAGCAGGGTGCCAAAGAATTGCTGTAATGCATTGGATGCCATAATGTTATCCTATGGGAAAAAGTGTCAAATTTGGAGTGCCGTAACTTTGCCGCTGTGTAATATTTTTTCAACAAAACACTGAATACACATCTAAGAGATGTTGGCTGCATTTCCGCCAAATTTCAGCCCAAAACACCAAACCGTTCTTTGCAGCAGGGTGCCAAAGAATTGCTGTGATTTTCCTACAGCCTAGAAAAGTACTGTTGCAATTTGTGAAAGCTTTGGAAAATGCATTTGACACTGTCACAAGTGTGAAAGCACTTTGCAAAATAACTTTTTCCAGTAATTTGAAAAACATATTTCTGGGCTATTTTACCCCAAAATAAAGACATGGCTAGCATCCTCAGGGTCCGACTAGGTGAATACAAAAATAATTAGGTTGCCAGATGGTCCCAAATTTAAATGGCAAGCATTTTTCTGATCACCAACTGAAAACAAAATGGCAGATTTGTGACAGTAAAAGGGCCATTTGTGAAAGTAAATACTGCATTTGCGACACTGTCGAACGTTTTAACTTTTCCCATTGACTTATAATGGGAACTTGTTTTTTGTATAACTTTTGAACTGTTTAATATTTTTTCATGAAATCTTCAAAAGGCACATCAGGGACCCCGACCGCACGTTCCCTGAAGATTTCAGACTGGTCGCACAAATTGTGCGACATGTAGGTGCGACTGTAAAATTCCAAAAAAGCGTAAACGCTCTTGCAGATCATGCTTAATAACTTCGCAGCCATATATGCGACCAGTACGAAACTTGGCAGATCCCAAGGCATATGGATCTTGATCATGTATTCAAATTTCAGGCGAATCCGTCAAACAGTTGCAAAGTTATTAAGGTGCAGAATTTTGGGTTTAACATGTAAATGGCTCCTCAGCCCTAATGGTAGCACTACCGTGCTACCATAACATATCTATGTATATATCTGGAGATGGCTCCCAGTGTGCCAGATAAGTGTGTGTGAGTGTGTGTGTGTGTGTGTGAGAGGCATACATATAGACATGGGGATTGGGCACCCTGTGTCAGTGCAAAAAAAATAAATTTGTCAGAGGGCAGAGTACTTTAGTGCAGGATCCTGCATTAAAAATTTCAATGCAGGGTTCTGCATTGAAGAAAATAGACGCTGGGGGATGGTTTTCTCTATTTTACAGTTTTACAACAATACAACATTTGGGCACACTGGAGTGGGCTCCCCGTGTGCCAAATAAGTGTGTGTATGTGGAGATGCATACTGACATGGGGATTGTGCACCCCGTGTTGGTGCAAAAAAAAAAAGGAATTTGTCAGACTGCAAACTACTTTGATGCAGGATGCTGCATTGAATATTTTGATGCAGGGTTCTGCATCAAAGAAAATAGACACCTGGGGATGGTTTTCTTTATTTTACAGGTTTTAAAACAATATAACATTAGGGCACACTGGGGTGAGCTTCCATTGTGCAAAATAAGTGTGTGCGTGGGGGGATACATACTGACACAGGGATTCAGCACCTGTGTTGGTGCAAAATAAAAGAATTTGCCAGAGGGCAGACTGCTTCAATGCAGGATCCTGCGTTGAAATTATTGAAAATTTCACTGCAGGATTCTGCATTGAAGAAAAAGGATGTTGGGGGATAGTTTTCTTTGTTCCAGGTGTAACAGTTGAAAATTATTCTGTATGGATTTATAGAGCAGGTCTTCCAGCTGGTAGCACGTGTTCCAGCTGTGGGTGCAGAAGTCAAGAAAATACTCTTCTTCTCATACATAGAATGGACTACAAGCCATTCTCTTGATAAGCTGGCACCCACCATAAAAAGCTTGTTTGGAGCTAGCTTAAAACAAAAACAAAAGAAAAATCAGAGTACCCCTGAAGGGGTCCTCTTTAACTGTGTTCTGATTTTTTTTTTAAATGTTCTGTACTTCAAGATCCTCACTCAGTGACAAACAAGATGGCGGACAGTACACGGCTCCCCCAATCTAATGACTTTGAACTTTACACAAAATACCAGCCTTGCTTGAGTAAAGAAGCTGATATTGTGTGAAAAATTGTATTTTTTGTACCTGACATAACTTTTTCATAGGAAATAATGGAAAAAATAAAAATGTAATAACTTTTAAATGGATTGCTATTTGTTTACAAAACCTTCAAAAGACACATCTGTGTGGCAACAGCTTCCTACCCTGAAAATGTTAGACCAAAATTTAAAGCCATTTCTAAGATCCGGGTTGAGAAAGGAATGGCAAAAAATCCTAAGTTTTTCTGTTTTTTCAACATTTTTATCTCAGAAACCACAACACGGATTCACACAACATTTGGCACTTCAAGAATCCTACCCCTGAGATACTTCTTGCAAATCTGTTGACTGGCTAAAAAGTTATTAAGGTTCAAAGCTTTGAGTTTAACGTAGAAGTGACATGTCATCCTTACTATACCTGCATGACTGTGCCAGTATAATATATATAGATATATATATATAGGGCTGGATATTCAAAAGGGTTGCGCCTGCACAAGTCTGAAATTGCACCATTCCGCCATATTCAGCAGGAGGCAGTTGCGGCCCCCAAGTCAAGCTGAGCAACAGCGCAATGCTGATGAAGGCATGCTGAACCAGAGGGGGAGGAAACATTCATAAACTGCACAGCCTGATATTCATCGGATTGTGCAGAGTTGTGCAGGTGCAACCCCCAAACTGCACCTGCACAACTTTGAGCCAAAAAAAAAGAGTAAGTCGAGGGCCACCCACAGGTGAGCTGCCACATTGCAGGGTGCAACACAGCAGCTTCCACCTGTGGGTGGCCCTCAATGTACTCCTGTGCCCTCTGCAGCCCAATCATGGGCATATAGTAACCCTCGACTGGCCCAATCATGGGCATAAGTTAAAAATCCCCCACTCGCTCGCTGGCCATCAGGGCATAAGTTTAGAAACCCCCACCCCCGACTGGCTCGACGTTGCATAAGTGAAAAAAAGTCCCCACTAGCCCGATTGTGGGCAGAAAATAATTCAAACCCCCCAAGAACATATCTCTGGTGGTCCAGTGGACTGCGAAGCCTGATCAAGGGCAGAAAAGAGTTCAACCCCCCCAAGAACATATCCCTGGTGGTCCAGTGGACCGCGAAGGCTGATCGCGGGCAGAAAAGAGTTCAACACCCCCCAAGAACATATCTCTTGTGGTCCAGTGGGGATCAGAGACACATCCTCACTCTTGAATGCCAAACTGTGAACTGAGAAATCCAGGTCAGTGCCTTAAAATGTTTTTCAATGGCATTTAAAACTTTGCTTCATAACTTGGCAATTTTTAAGAATTTTTTTCACCAAATTTTCAAAATGGCCTTCTTGGGACCCCACCTCATGAACATTAGTGGTGAAATTTCATTAATTGGGCTTGCAGAGGATTTCAAAGTTGCTGTGTCAGCATGGCTCAGTTGGTAGCACATCCGCCTCTGGACCAGAAGGTTGTGGGCTCTCATCCCACACCGGGATTGGACTTGCACCTAAAAATTGCTGGCATCTGAGTGCAGTATTGGGGGGTGTTGTACTGCTGGGGTGTGCCATCCTTCAGATGAGACGTTAAACCGAGGTCCCTTCTGCCCATCCTGGTGTTGTCCTAGTGGGTGTCCAGGTGGAAGTAAAAGAACCCAGGGCAACATTCCCCTTCCCATAAAACCAGTTCATGCAATTATCCAGGCTGTGTGTGGGTGATGATGTGCAATATGGCTGCCACCACACATTCAGTCACTTCACTACCAGTCTAGCATTGCTTGTAAGGCGCTTTGGATGTATGAAAAGCGCTATATAAATGCTAATTCTTCTTCTTCTTCTTCTGTGTGAAATCACCTTTCAGGCCCAATTAATGTAATTTCACTGACAGTGTTCATAAAGTAGGGTCCAAAAACGGCCATGTTGAAAATTTGGAAAAAAGTTCCTAAGAATTAGGAAGTTATGAGCATGCATTGAAATTTTTCTATTCATGCATATAGCTTTAGTAATTTTCAATATTTTGACCCCAAATTTTCAACATAGCCATTTTTTCACACCACCTCATGAACATTACAGCTGTCATTTTCACATATTGGCAGAAATGTGTTTTCACACTTGTGGTGCAGAATGGCGTTTGGGTGGGGATTTCAAAATTTTTACCTACCGGTTTCATGCATTGAGGTCATAAGAAAACTATGTTGAAAGTTAGGGGTCAAAATATTTTAAAAAAACAAAGAATTTATGAAGTAATTTTTTGGCAGGGGTGTCTGTTGCCCCACTGGGGCCCACTTTACCTTACCATGCCAGTGACCTGAGTTCAGGTGTGAACTCAGTGAAAGTTTAATGGGAAAAGGCTGAGGGGGAAGATACTGCAACATGCAACACCAGCCTTGGCCTGGGTAGGGATGGAGCAGTGTTTTGGTGCAGAGCCTTCCCCACAAGGTATTGACATGCATGCTGAAGCCTGCTGGGCCAGTGCAATGGGTCAGGACCATCTCCGGTATTGTATTTATCTCATTTTGCACAGGTCCTAAAGAGCCCTGCACAAATGAGGATACAGTTCCACTATTACAAAAAGAAAGGAAGCCAGTTGTAAAAAACTACGTTAATACAGACATTAGGGTTAAAGAACCCAAAGCACACAAAGTAAAGAGATAAAAAACCATTAGGGTTATGGGTCTCCAGAGTATTGCAAAATCAGAGGTGGGGTTTTTCTTTGGATTTTCAGTCCTAATGCCTACTTTCTCTTCCAAAAAAAGAAGCTCAGATGTGATGTTACAGACTTGTTCTTTAGAAAATATTTTGTACAATAAGTCTCTTATTCTACTACTTCCTAAGTGCTTATCACCAATTTTAAAGATGTGTCCATGATTGAGGTCCTTTGTCCCTAATTTTTAAGCCTTGCTCCTTTATGAGGCAGGAGGTTGAGAGTATGGCCAGCAGAGAGAAGTACAACATGGAAATTTTGACTTTAACTGTATTAAGGCGGTATGTGAGAGTTTAAATAATGTGTGTGTGTTATACAGTGTGAGCCAAGCTGTAGTTAGTTTTGCAAAAAAAAAAAAAAACAGGATGCGCTGGTGTTATTAACTCTTAAACAGCATGCAGTGAATGAGTCCTCCCTTTCCTTTTACTGCCTACTAAAGCAAATTTGGGTGAGGCGTTGGTGCTTTGGGTAGTACAGGTCTTCGCCTGCTTAGCTGGCAGTATAGTGAAGATGTAAGGTCATGCAGACAGTTTATCTGTAGAACAAAATTGTCAGTTTGGTAAACCGAGTCTAATTCTGGGCCATAATGGTAGAGATAAGGGGATACAGGGAAGGCAAAGGAATATTACTGTGGCAAAGTTTAAAGACAGATGACCATGAACTTAATGGGAAGTGCACAGCTTAAAATGTAAGTACACATTCAGAACCTACTGCTATTCATGGCGAGCATTTCTTTTTAACAAGTGCTGTGCATTGGGCTCATGTTTGGTATTTTAATGTATATTTGCGACTCAGGGCTGGATTTTGTAAACTGCAGAAATTGCACATGTGCGACAGAGATTGTTGTGCAAGGCAAGTGCCCTTGTGTTGTTGTAATTTCTGCTACATGCCTACAGTTTTCTACATCACAGTCCTGATTTTAGTCTCTCCATGGATATATTTTTGAGAGGCATACTACAGAAAAGTTATTTCCCAATATATGTAATAGTGAATGCATTTCTTCACTGTGCAAATCATTTCCTTCTCATTGTCATTTTATCTATCTGTCCATAATGTATTGAAAATTGTTTTATCTGTTCCAGTAATATATTAAAAAAATTAAAAATGTATCTAAAATTGTTTTGTATATCTGTCCCTGTAATATATAAAAAAAGAAACTAAAAATGTATCTAAAATTGTTTTTTCTGTCCCAGTAATATATTTTTTTAAACTAGAAATGTATTTACATTTTTTGTGTTTATCTGTCCCAGTAATACAGGTATCTTAAAAAGACAACAACAAAGTATCAGTACTTTTTGTTTCTGTTCCAGTGATATATTAGAAAAAATAGAAATGTATGTAAACATTTTTTATTTATCTGTCCCAGTAATATATTAAAAAAACTAATTAATGCTTATATGTATTATTTTAACAGGTGCATTGTTCACTCTTTTGCTGTGAAATTAAGTTTTAAAACATGTCAAGAAACAGAAATAGAGTTTAGGATTCTTAGAGGGTTGTTTTGCTTGTGTGTATGTTGGAGGGATGATAACATAAAATTAAGTAAAAGAATCAAAATACCTTGCAGAGTTAGGACATATGCCAATCACTGGACACAGCAGTGTATCCCAAAAATCAGTTGATCTTAGGGACTAAGCCCCTCCCCAAACACCTCTGAAATGTTGATCACCCAAATTTGGGGCCCTTATACTATGTGGGGGAAACGGTTATAAACGGCTGTATTTTAAAGCTTTGCATCTTGTTTCTAGCACAGTTGCACTCTGTAGTTAAAGCAGCAGTGCATGACAGTGGTGAAAAGTTTGACCTATACTTGTTTATTCTGGTTTGGATTGCCCCTTATCTCCTGATTTGTATGATACCATTCTTTCCTCATTTTGAGTCTGCTTTAATACCTTTTTCACATTTGAAATATTAAAAGAAGCGCTCCTTTTAATATGGGTTGTACCAGGTTTTCATCAGTATTCTCAGCTAGTTTTCTAACACTTATTGTCCCATAAGGCCAGGGAACACTGCCTGTTGTATGATAGTTCATTTTTGTCACAACAGATGCAATTTTAAACAATTGACTCACCTTATAGGACAACAGGTGTACAAAAACAGCATTGAATACTGATGAAAACCTAGTCCAAGCCATAGTAAGAGGAGCACACCTTTTAATATTTCAAATGTGAAAAAAGTACTAAAGTAGACTCAAAATGATGAAAGAAGGGTATCATACAAGTCAGGAGATAAGGGGCCATCCAAAACAGAATAATAAAAAGTATAGGTCAAAATTTTCACTGCTATCATGCAGTGCTGCTTTAAACTGGGAAAGTTTAGTTGGGGGTACTCATAGATCTAGATTTTTAGGTGGTGGAACTGTCATCTGTAGGTGGAGGAACTCTCATATAGTGGGCTTCTACCCAGTTGGATCCCTGGTTATGCTACTTAAATTATACTGTAACCGTCAGACCACATAAAGGGTGTTCTAGTGCTTTTGCTGCAAGTGTTGCAAATTGCACATGAAAAATGATGCATGTATCACAGTAACACACAGAATGATGCATGGTCAAGGGTGCATCCCAAGGCAGTGATATCATTCTGGAGAACCTTGTGACATCATAAATCTAGGAGAGTCACACAAAAGTGGTCTATGATGTCACAACGTTCCTTAAGATGGAAACTCAGTCTTGTTGTATGCTGTTGGACCGTACGTTGGTCATTTATTTTAATATAATTTATTTATGCCTCCTGGTCACTGGCTGAGCCCTATCTGCTTCAGTTTCCCCAGACCCATCTCTTACATTCTCTGGGGCTTACTCACTCTATTGGATCCCACACAGAAGTTCTTCCCAATGATGGGGCCTTTGGAGCTAGCCAGATCCCTCTGGAGTACAATGCAGAATCTGAACAGGTATGCAATCAATTATGCTGGGTCTGCAGGGGGCCAGAGCATCATCTTGTTAGTTGGGAATCTACCACCACCATTTTCTCCCATAGGCTGCCTGTGGTGCAGTGATGCACCATGCACTGGCCAGTAGAGTTGCACATGTGTAGGTATCTGCCAGGAAGCCTGTCTGTTACCTGGCTTTTCAACTGTTCTCTATCCCGGCCTCCACGATTGTTCACTTTGCTTTATAGATGCTTGTGTCAAAAGTTATGTTTGCATCAGATTTTTGACACATGTGCCATTATTTGTGCTGCCATTCAACGTAATTGCACCAAACATTAGGTCAACTTTTACATGGTCTGGCTGAGACATTGCAAATCAAGTACTGTAACTCATTGTCATGAAGGATCTGAAACTCTGCTGCCCATGTTAAATATGTAAACTTTAGCACTGCTCTAAGGACTGTCATGTTAAAACTGGTAGACAGCACAGCCAGCCACGATGCAGTGCAATAACTTGCAATAAAGAAGGTTGCCCATTTAAAAGGGCAGACCCCATTGTCACAAGGCCCTGACAATAAGTGTGGGGTGCTCAGGGAGCCAGTGAGAGGGGGACTGAGGTAGGGGTGAGACCCAGGAAGGCATCAGGTGTTGGAAAGGGAGGACCTGCTGAGGTCACAAAAGGGATGGGGAAAGGGGTGTGGTGGGAACAGTGAGGTGGCAACAGGAGAGTCGCCCAAGGTGGCCAAGGGGAGGCACACAATGGGGCCCCTTATAAGGGGCTGCACAGCAAGGGGAGCTCACAAAGTTGCTCTGAGAATTTTTCTCTGGAAGCACATCAGTTTGGTGGTAGTATTTTGAGCCAGAGACTTTTTGTATAGTCAGGTATTCTGAGAAAAAAAAAGGGAGAGAACCACAAGACATTTAAAGATAACTCTAAACCTAAACTGTAATGCATTGGAACTGAGCTATGGGGCTTACAAGGGACTGAAGGAGTGTCAGGCTGCTCAGGTGAGTTACCCAGGCAAGGCACAGGAATGAGGTATGCAACCAAACACGTGGGGCTGGGGCAGTGTGGAATACAGCCTGAACAAAACTGTGACCAAAAGGAATATGCTAGTAACGCGAGGCAAGCGGCCAGCCTTCCTGGAAGAATGGGAAATTCAGTCAGGACAGAATAAAGGGGGCCACTTGCAAGGGAACACAGTTTTTTGTGGGTAATAGAGAGGGTAGTGGATAGGGCAGGTGCATCCTCTGCAAGAAACGAAGGGAAGCTGCTGGCGGTAGTCAGCCTTTTAACTCATTGCCTCCACGGGCTCACTCTGAGATTACACCACTTGCTTCCTGAATCTCCTGTACACTTTTAAAAGTGAATCCTGGCCTTTCTAAGCAAAATCAAGCCATAGTCAGCATGTCGCAAACAAATGCTAATAGCTCAATAACTTTACATGCTAGACACAAAGTATGAGTGGCAGAGTTGTTCAGCACAAAATTGCCTTTCCAATGGTGGCATGCAGGTAATAATAAGTAATTTTGTTTTCTTTCTATGCTGGTCGAAAGAGCAAACTAAATATTTTTTTCACTAAAAAAGGGCAACATAAGTAATTTTTTGTTGGAAAATATGTAAAATATCAACACCAAATTAAGCATACAGACATTAGATGGTGTTTTAATATTATGTTTGTTGAAAAAAAGATATCTTTTTACTATAAAACATAATTTTTCCCCATTTTAGTCAAGGTGCTTTGGTGAGATTTGAGGGATGAATCTCAGACACACACACCATATCATAAACAAATGCGTATAACTCCAAATGTATACGTGATACACACAAAGTATCAGCATGAAAGTTGATGAGCACAAAATTGCCTTTCCAATGGTGCTATGCAACCAATTGTAATCAATACAGTTTTTATTTTATACCTGCTGAAGTGCCAAAAAAGTGAATTTTATTCAAGCTGCTTAGGTGAATCTTGAGGGAAAACATGTCAGCCATACACACCGTACCATAAACAAATGTGAATAGTTCCTAAAGTTTACATGATACACACAAAGTATCTGCAGCAAAGTTGATCAGCACAAAATTTGGTACACATTCTCCCACACTACAGAATTCATTTTCTGGCATGATGCCTGGTGTTTTACAGTTGGGGGGGCAGAAGCCATGGAATCCATTTTATGTAAGGTTGCTGTGTGTTTGAAGGTGGAAGTCAGGGCACTCACACCATAGAATCCATTCTGTGCAATGGTGCCAGGCCTCCTGGGGTAAGGGGGCACACAGACAACACGGAATGCTGTTTGCTGGATGGTGCAGGGTGTTGAAACACCAGGCACCAGTCCACCAACAGCATAACAGCATTCCAAGTTGTTGGGAGGCTCCCACCACCGTCTGAGACACAGTACCATCACACAAAATGGATTCCCAGGTGTCTGGTCTTCCTCCCCAATGTAATAACCCCGTCACCATCCCACAAAATGGTTTTCTGGTATATTGCACCCCCAGCAACCCCAAAACACCACATATTTGTGCAATGGTACCTCAAGGGGACAGCCAGAGTGACACTGTTGTCTTGGGGCTCCCACCAACTGTTACCACTGCACAATGGATGGTGCCAGGGACCTCCCCACAACTGGCAAATGCACTGTGCCATCCCAGGTTCTCGTACTCCAACATGAATCACTCAAACAGAAACATTCCCAGGTGTCCATTCCCTCTATCCCACCCCACCCCTCCAGTGACACAGCAATCAGCACAGATGGTGCAGTGGTCCCCCCACCCATAGACCAATTCCAAACAACACATAGGTCTCTGGCACCGCACCCACCAAATTCCTGAGCACACAGGTCCACCTGAGATACAAATGGGCATGTTGACGATCCTCCTCCCAGGATGACAGCTGCACAATGGCTCCCCGCTATGCACAATCTGCACAATCACTCTCCACCACACCTAGAATACAAGCGGAAATAACAAAAATAATGGAGATTATGTTTCCAGTTTTCCAGTTCCCCAGCAACACAGCAAGGACCAAGAAAAACACAGAAACCCACATAATTCTGTATGCAGTTTGTACAGTATGTACCTTGTATGTCCAAAAGATACCGTCTGTAGCTTAGAAAATGCATCGAGAAACCCACATACTTTGCATGGTAACCTGAATGTACCTGGATAGCCTGAAACATACCGCCTTACTACCTCAAGTTTCCTGGCTTCACGGTAACACAATAACACAGACCAAGAAACAAAGAAAAAAACCACATAATTGGACTGTATGGCAGAACATAGAAGTACCTGCATGAATCTTGGTCTTGGCATTCTCCGAGTCTCTGCGTTCTTGGCATGCAGACCAGGAAAGATCAGGAAAGCCCAAAGTACTACATGAAACACAACCGCTCAACGAGTCACAAATCTGATACTGAAAACAGCAAGCAGCCAAACAGGTAAGACACAGAATAAAACTAAAACGAGAAGCCTTTATTCAGCCATAAGTACTTCCGGTTTTTCAGCTTCTCAGTATCGGGCTCTCAGAAATTAGAGAAATAAGCATGAAAACCCCATAATAAGATGTAAAACACCACATTTGTAAATACTGTACCTGAAATAAGGGGCATAACGGGGGGGGGGTAATAATCAGAACAAACACAATGTCTCAGTGCACAGCAGCTCAACTCTTGCTCTCCTTACTTACAGCAGCAAAGTGTGGCGCAAGAACTAAAACAGGGTTTTCTCAAGATTTTCAAATGGGACTACTATACTTGCCAACCAATCACAAGAGGCTTATAATGTTTGGTGTCACCCAGGAAGGTTTAATAAGCCATAGCTTGATTGGTTGGCAAGTATATAAACTAACAAGTGACGGCCTCCAGACATCGCAAGGGCACACATGCACTCAGCAGCTGACATCTGTAGTCATCCACGGACACACCAGTGCATTTTACTGCCGACTATAGGTGGTGGCTAGGAGACAATGAGTTAACAAAGAGGTGTTTTGAGAGAGCAGCAGTTGGGCATTTTTTATGGTCACTTGGCTGATTTGTGTTTCTGGGGTTAAGCGGGTGAGCCATGGAGTGGTGTGCAAGAGGGCCTGGTAGGCAGCAGGGGAACGTGCTACTGGCAGGTCCACAAGGTATGGACACAGCTAGAACTGAGTGGGATCAGAGTGCTCATCCTGGCAACAAAGAGAGGGAGCAAAGTGCTCATTTCTGTGGCTGGGATTGTTTTTGTTTAAAACAGGGAGTTGATCGGCCGAGATGGAGGAGGCTCGGGCCTACCACTTGGGATGGCATCTGACATCATCACCACGTGGTAGCTGGCCCGGGAGATGGAAGAATGGCATCAGTTGGAGGAACAGGGCAAACGAACAAGGGGATGTCTGTGGGGAAGGTCAGGGGGGCTTGTTTTTTGTTCATAGGTGGACTAATGGAAAACAAATGCAGGGCACTCAGTAAAGGAGGAATTTTCCCTGGCAGTCACTGTTCAAGTGAGGCCAAGGATGGGCACAGACAGGAGTGGACATAAGCCCAGGCCTACCATGGGATTATGGCATCTGAAATCACCTCTGCCCAGTGGGAGGCTAGGGGAAGCAGGACAAAGACCAAACAGGGGTTCTTGGTAGCTGGGACGCCAGGGGAGAGTGGGGGTTGGCGAGGAGTACAAGGGATGGAATAGGACAGGAAAAAGGAGGAATCAGTGGCGGCTGGTTAGGAAGAGGTCAGGCTGACATACCTCATGGCAAGGGGTCTCGGGGGCACAGGGAGAGAGCCTCACAGCTGGGAATGACAGGATGCTGGGGTCCACCACATGGGATGACGTCTGATGTCATCGCCATGCGGGAGAAGGCCCGGGGGGGTTCTTTAAAAGGTGAGGAATAATTAGAAGTAGGGGAGCTAAAGGACTCCCATCCCTCTGAAACACAGAGGTTCTTTTTCCCAGTAAGAGGCATAGGACAATGGGGGGGCACCTGTTTTTTTCAGGGAAGAGCCTTCAAAAAGGGGCATGGTAGCCCTGCTGAGGGGTAGGAGCATGGGGGGGAGGGGAGGACATCGAGTCACACCAGAGGCCCTCGCCTTTTAGGGCATCTTGTTTAATTGACATGCACGGGGCAGTTTATGAACATTTTAAGGTGAACAGAGCCTAGGATGACAGGAGCAAAGGCAGAAGGCAGGCAGGTGGGGCAGTGGTAGGAAGGCTTCAAGAAGGGATGCTGGGGGGGGGAAGAATCTGATCCTAGTCAAATTGGCAAAAGTTAACAGTATGAATTCTTTTATCAGGTACCGTGGAAGCATCAGGATGGCACCAAAGAGAGTCAAGCCTAACAAGGAAGATTGCTACCGTGCGGTGATGGACTTGGTTGAAAAGGCAAAGTAGCTTCTGGAGGTGGTGGAGCCGAATGAGGCACTAAATGGAAGGGGAGGCAAGGGAAGGAACAGGAGAGGCATAAGAGGGTGCCTAGAAGGCACGGGGTGACAAAGCCAAGGAAGGAGATACCAGCACCTGCCCCCTGGGTCCTTCCTCCCTGTGACCTGATTCCCAAACTGAACCCTGACACCAGAACAATTGATGGAATAGGGAGGGTGGATTTCCAGCTGGCCCGGACACCCATAAGAGTGGAGGCACTAGAAAGGTGGTTGGGGGGGTGCCCGGATAGGGAGGAGGTCAAATTACAGACAGGTTTCAGATCAGGTTTTAGTTTATGATTTTAAGTAAAGCGGGAGGTGATGAAGGCAAGAAACCTCAATTCCACACAGGGCAAGGAGGCCACATTGACACAGAAAATTGAGAAAGAAGTGGCAGCAGGGAGGGTGGAAGGGTCATTTGCCTCCCTTCCATTGCCAAACCTAAGGATTCTCCATTGGGCTTAGTGCCCAAGAAACAGGCAGGGGAATACCAGGTGATACATCACCTGTCCTTCCCTGAAGGGAAGTCAATCAAAGATGCAAATAGTCGAAGAGGACAGTAGGGTCACATATGCCACCTTGGATGATGCATTGCGACTCATCAGGACTAAACAGAGTGCCTGGTTAGCAAAAAGTGACATAGAGTCCACATTTTGTTTACTGCCAGTTAGACCAGAGAACTGGGGCCTACTGGGGTTTCAGGTGATTGGTCAGTATTATTTCGATAAGGCCATGCCAATGGGATGCTCCATAGCATGCGCCACTTTCAAGATGTTCAGTACTTGGCTGCAGTGGGCATTTCAGACACAGTATGGGTACCAGACAGTAGTGCATTACTTGTCTGATTTTTTGTTTATGGGGGAAGAGAGACTGAAATCATGCTGCAGGACTTCAAGGTACTGTGCCGAGAACTGGGGGTGCCACTAGCAGAGAGTAAAATGGAAGGGCCCAGCCGAACAATAGAGTTTCTAGGGCTGGAGTTGGACATGACACAGGAATTGTACTGTTTACCAGGGAAAAAAGTAGAGAGATTATGGGAATTATTGGGGAAGCTTAGGGGCCACATGAGGGTGCAGCTACAGCAGGCACAACAGCTTTTAGGGAACCTAACCTTTGCATGTAGGGCCATTGCTCCAGGGCACACATTTACATGACGTCTGACTTGGGCAACGTGGGGGACAACACAGCCCCACCAATGGGTAGATATTAATAAGGGAACCAGGGAGAATATGGTGATCTTTGAACATTTCCTGCAGGAGTATAACAGGCAGACTTTTTGGCAAGATGAATGGTTATACAATACCAATCTGCAGCTGTACACAGATGCTGCAGGCGAATTTGGCATGGGGGGTTATTTCCAAGGAAAATGGTTTGTGGCAGGATGGTTGGATGATTGGGTAAGAGAGGGGGTGATGAAAGATATCACCTTCCTGGAACTTTTTCCCATATGGGTGGCAATGCTGGTCTGGGGAAGCCAGATCAGGAACAAGAAAGTAACCTTCTGGAGTGACAATAAGGCAGTGGTGGAAGTGCTGAATAAGAAGAGGACAAAGACAGAGAGGATCATGGGGGTTTCAAGCAGGAAGGTATGTCTGGGACTGACCTTGAACATGTCGTTCAAGCCAAGTATATTGATGGTGTGGACAATGTGATTGCTGGTTGCCTCTCCTGATTGCAGATGGACAAATTTCAGACCATCGCACCCAGAGCAGATTTCAGGGGGACCACCATCCTGACATACATATGGATGATTGGATTGGGGGAGCTGAAGCACTTTTCCACAACTCCTGGCCCCCCAGGACCCTTAGAGCTTATGAAACCTCTTGGAGGGCATTTCAAAAATTCCGGGAACAATATGACGGGCAGGTAAGTGGGGCATTAACACGGGAACAGGTAGCCCGATTCATTGTATCAGGGTGGTGCCAACACATGGCGCATGCAACCATGGGGTTGCATCTGGCAGCTATAAGACAGATTTGTACCCTGAGGGGATGGGAGGACCCTACAAAAAGCAACCTAATCCGCAGAATGATGCAGGGTTGGGTGCAGGGACATGATAGGAAGCAGGATGCCAGAAAGCCAATATCAGAGCCCTTGATGGGGCAGTTGGTGGTAATATTGCCCCATGTCTGCAGCTCTAGGGGTGTGGCAGTGCTGTTTAAAGCCCTGTACACTACCATGTATGGTGGGGCTTAGAGTGAGTGAAGTGCTGGGGCATGACAAGAAGGTAGAAGGAGAGGGGATGCACTGGGAAGATGCTGAATGGCATGGGATGCAATTGCCATACTATTAAGGAGATTGAAGATGGGTCAGCAAGGGCAAGGCATTAGGGTGTGGTTAAGGAACACCCTAATGTGAGCATTTGCCCCATGGGGGCTCTGCATGTGTAAGTGGGAGAATGCCCAGAGCTGGAGGCACAGCACTGTTCATACATGGGACGGCAGGCCAGTGTCAGAGTACCAGTGTGACAGTGGTACTGCACAAAGGCCTAGATTCCTTGGACAACCAGAGAGAGATACTCCTCCCACTTGTTTAGGATTGGAGCAGCCTCTACCATGGCGGCACAAGGCAGCAGGCCTGGGGAGATCAAGTAGAAGGGCAGGTGGATTTCAGATTGTTATAAAAAGTACATATGGAAATTACCACAATAACAATGTTTTCTTTCTCTCATTTAGCAGGTACAAAGGCACATGGGGAAGGAGGGTGGGAACTGGGGCATGGAAGGCACAAGAACTAATCAATTTCACAAGAACTAATCAATTTGCTTTGGATTTTACAGGAAGGTCCCAGAGGCTCGAGGCGTGGATCTGCAGGCATTCATTCATACACTGGGTGGAGAAATGGGCAGCCAGGAGACAAGGGGGAAAGCAGTTGTGTTTGGACAGTAACACTGTCCAGCTGGTTTGGATAGGACAGAGGGGAATGAAGTGAGCGCAGCTGTTGCCTGAACTCAGGGAGCTCAGGAAGGAGCATATGTGGCCAGTCTTAATGGTGATACATCTAGGAGGCAACAACCTGGGTACAAGACCTGGCTGGACATATTTTACCAAATAAAACATGATGCAAAAAAACCAAAAGAGTGGGGGCCAGAGGTTACATTTGCATGATCCGAGATCACACCTCGAAGGGTATGGCAGCAGGTGGAGAGCCACAAAAGAATGGACAGGGCCGGGAAGCGCATGAATGCGCATGTGGGCAGACTAGTCGAGGGCATGGGAGGAATAGTCATCCACCATGGCATTTTGGAATGGGTGGACAAATTTTATAGGGGAGATGGGATTCACCTTTCAGGGTTGGGCTTGGCTTTGTTTAACACAGAGCTAGGGAATGCCATTGAATATTGGTTGTGGTAGAGAAGCGCAGGGTTTTAAGGAGAGGCTGAGATTCCATTTGGGGGGGAGGTAGAGAAGGGGGGGACAAATGGGGGGGAAGTCCACTGTCCATCGCAAGCTGGAGGTGGACTAGTGGAAAAAGTGAAGAGGAGGACAGGAAAGAAAGGGAGGGAAAGTGGAAAACAATCAAAGGACACAGCAGTGAGAAGCAAGAGGCAGGGGTACGGTGTGTATGCTTGTACCCCTTGACAGCATAAGAAGAAGAGGCAGAGCCCCCACAGGATGTATGTCCGGGGGGTAGAAGAAAATGTTAGAATGTATTAGTTGAACAGAAATATAGATGTATATACTGCATATAACGTCAGTGTCAGTGGCTCAGCAGGTAGCACACTTGCCTCTGAGGCCGGGAGATCAGAGGGCTGTGGGTTCAGTTCCCACATCTGGCACTTGGGTTAATATCCCAGTACTGACACTGTAGTGCAGCATGAGGGGGTGCTGCACTTCTGAGGTGCCGTCATTCGGATGAGACGTTAAACCGAGGTCCCATCTGCCTGGATTGGTGGTAGTTCAGGTGGATGTTAAAGATCCCATGGCACTTCTCGAAAAATAGGGGAATTTCCCCGGTGTCCTGGCCAAATTTCCCTCATTCACTAAAAATACCACCAACAGCTTAATCTGGTTCAAGGTCAGTTGGCATTCATCTGTATCCCCCTCCCCCGGGTCGTGCCTGAAAATAGGCAGGATTTGTCTAGTGCACTTACCTGGTCAACAAAAGCTAAATAAAAATAAACAAAAATATAAATGTAATGGGTAACAGATGAGAAAATGGGAGTGTGGAAAACTTATTATGTGATGACAATGTATGGTGAACAGTGATTTGACAAATTAGTAAGTTTATTGCCAAATGGAGCAACTGCACCTAAGTTGTCTTGTGTCTTTATTGGAGGGGTTCTGGGGACAAAGAAGGTTGACCATTTAAAAGGGCAGACCCCATTGTCACAATGCCCTGATAATAAGTGTGGGAGGCTTAGGGAGTCTGGGGGGCTGAGGGAGGGATGGGACCCAGGAAGGCATCAGGTGTCAGAAAGGGAGGACCTCATGAGGTTACAAAAGGGACAGGGAAAGTGGAGTGGTGGGAACAGTGAGGTGGCAGCAGGAGAGTGACCCAAGGTGGCCAAAGGGAGGCACAAATGGCATCCCTTATAAGGGGCTGCACAGCAAGAGGAGCTCACAAAGTTGCTCCGAGAATTTTCCCACTGACCCACCCTGAAGGAAGGAGCAGAGGGCTCTGTGGTAGGTGGAACACAGGGTGTCACTGTTGTAGGTGGAGCACAGTGGCAGGTTGCAAACATGGACTGCCGAAGGTAGACGGCAGAGGAAAAGGGGGAGGAGGACAGGAAAGAAAGGGAGGAAAAGTGATAATCAAAGGACACAGCATTGAGAAACTAGAGGCAGGGGTAGGGTGTGTACGCTCATACCCCTTCACAGCACAAGAAAAAGAGGCAGAGCCCCCCCTAAGATGTACGTCCGGGGGCAGAAGAAAAGAAGAAAATGTTAGAATGTATCAGTTGAACCGAAATATAGATGTATAAACTGTATGTAAATGTTATGGGGAACAGATGAGAAAATAGGAATGTGGAAAACTTATCATGTGATGACAATGTATGGTGAACAATGATTTGACAAATTAGTAAATTTATTGCCAAACTGTGCAACTACACCTAAGTTGTCTTGTGTCTTTATTGGAGGAGTTCTGGGAACAAATGACATGCCACAAAATATTGCAGTAAAAAAAGGGCTTAATCTGCCATTGAATTACATCATTCCTTGCAGCATACTGCAGCATTATTGCATTGCATCTTGGTTGGCACTACCATATGTTGCTGTTTTTAATAATGATAATATTAAAGTGTACAGTATTCTGTCTGTACCCTTTCCTGTATTGTAACATTGTCCCTGCTAGTTCCATGTGTTGCAAGGCTTCTGTTCTATGGCATAGTGGACGAAAATCACTATAGCCCCACTAAGCGCTATTCCTGTGTGTGTGCTTGAAGTGTCATCCCATTTCTTTGCTCCAACCATCCTCCCCACCTCCTCTGGTGGCTCACCTCTCTCCCTTGGGATATTTTCCCAAACGGACCTTTAGCCAAAGGATTGTCTATCCTGTGGCACCTTTAGGGTGGAACTCTTCTCAGGAGGTCCCTGCATCTCCAGTTCCCTGAAGTGTGGTATTTCTTATGGGAACAGAGAGTGTGAAAGTTTACAGATAGTGCTGTGAAGAATGTTGAATTTCTGGCAGAATGGAATTCTGCAGTATTTTAGAAAATTCTACTGAGTTCCATCATTTGTGAACTTCAACATTCTATATCTGAAATGTCTTCTGTGGAATAATAATCTACAGTTCACATAAAAAAAAACATATTCTTTTTTCCACAACCCATAGAAAATTATTCTGTGGTTTATGTGATCAATGGAAAATTATTCCACAGTTTGCTCAGAAATGCTTTTTGAAATTCTGTGGGCATTACAAAACAAATCCATAGAGCACTTTAGAAGTAAAATTGCCATTCCACAACAGTTCTGTTGGTGGAATTTCATATCCCACATTGCCCTAGTCACAGAGACTCCGCAAATCCAATCACTTTATTAAGAGTATTGAGAACCAGTATTCAACAACCTTATCCAGTTCAGTTGCACAAGCCCTACAGTATATTGCGCAAGAATATAGCCCAACAATTTAAGTTTTCAGGTGCAGTAGTTACACCATACTTAGCTGCCTGATGAACTTGTAACGCAACTGGTTCTCAGTTGTAGTTAAAAATAGCCATTTAACTGTGTAGTGCACTTACTTTGTTAACAAAATGAAAAATAAATACAGGGTAAATCGCTAACATTAAATACAGGACCCCATAGATATATACTATTACACACGGAGCTCTCTTGCTCCTGTGACATCATCACACATCATGTCTGTATATTTAATCCCTGCAATTAAGGTAATAAATGTTGTTTTACAAAAGTGCCGCCCTTTGGCTTCAGTCATAAGGTAGGATTTGTTAAAAGGTGACTGCCCCACTTACATGGTTTAGAGTCTGCTACCTAACCACAGAGGAGAAAACCAAACTGAAACAAAGAAACAATGGGCAAGATTCACAAACAAAGTCAACAACCCCGCAGCTGCAGAAAAAAGGCCTGCAGCACTGCAGAAATGCAGTTGCTTGATATTCTTAAAGAAATTTTGTGCAGGTGTGGAATTTTGTAAAATCCCTGCAGCTTCCCCATGGCAGATATATTGTCGCTAAAGGTACCCTCTTGGACACCACAGTAGTTTTGGACTCTGTATATGGGCCACTGGGTGGCAATCCATCATTTTATATGGAACTTGCCAGCCAAATTGCACCATTTCTTCCCATCTCCTTAATTATAGGAGGTGATTGGAATGTCCACCCACACACAGGATATAGATAGGACCCATCGACCCTTAAGACCTCCTACTCGATCACAAAGAGCCCTACAGGACTTGATGGATACACTAGGACTTTGTGATCCATGGCATCTACTTAACGCATCACATCAGATGTTCTCCTTTTACTCTAATGTGCACCAATCCTGGTCCAGATTGGATTATATCTTAATCAGTATCCCTTTGTTAACCGGTTTACATCAAACAGGCATCGAGCCTATAGTAATCTCTGATCATTCGCTGGTATGGGTGGCCCTATCTCCTTCCCTCGACAGTCCCAAAGATAGATTATGGAGGCTGAATACTCAACTTTTTAAAGACAAACCTATCATTTCTAAAATTTGAACCTCCATTCAAACCTTCATAGATACTAATATACTGTAGGTACGATTCAAAGAGATGATTTATTATGGTGTACTCTCAAATGCTATATTCATGGGGAATTCATTAAATTAGCTACCAGTAGAAAGAAAATGAGAGAAAAAGAAACCTTATCCTTATTAACTCAAATAAGAGCTGCCGAGCTTTCTCATCCCCAACAAACCCGGACTCCACAACCGAGCTCTTAGATCTCAGGAACAAATATGCTGACCTCTTAAGAGAAAAAGCAGAGAATGCACCCTTAAAAACTAAATCCACTTACATAGATCAGGGAGAAAAATCGGGCAAACTCCTAACTCTTAGACTCCGCAAATTGGAAAGCTCAAGACTTATACCTTCCCTTCAGGCTCCGGATGGGACTACTAAAACCAATCCCAGAGACATTGCTCTAATATTTGAGAACTTCTATCATTCCCTCTAAGGGGAAAGATCCACTCCCACTCCTACCCAAAAGATAGACTCTTATCTGGATTCCTTAACTCTCCCCTCCTTACTCAAACACCTCCAACTTTCCTTGATCTCTCCTATTACCCTTGAAGAAGTGATAGAAACAATTAAAGACTTAACCTTGATAAAGCTCCAGCCCAGATGGCTTCCACTAATTTTTACAAACTTTGCAAAGGAGCTGTCTCCACATCTGCTCAAACTATACCAATATATGCTCTCAGCTAAACCTTTGGATTCTACTTTATTAGACCTGACCATATCTCTTCTATTAAAACCCAACAAGCCCCACCTGCTCTCGGAGAGTTAACGTCTGATCTCCCTCTTAAATTGTGATATCAAGATCTTAACTAAAATCCTAGCTTTATGCATTCAAAATGTATGGTCTCATCTTCTAAGTCCAGAACAGGTGGGATTTGTCCCTGGAAGATCCTCCGTGGATCACCTTCGAAAGCTTTCCCATCTTTTCAATGCAGCAAGATTATCTCAAACCCGATGGCCCTAATCTCATTGAATGCTGAGAAGGCCTTTGACAGAGTGGACTGGGACTTCCTCTGGCTGACTTTAAGTAAGATGGGCTTCCTTCCCCTCTTCATCCAGTGGATTCAGGCCATATATTCTTCCCCTTTGGTAAAGATCCATTGCAATGGGGTATTCTCTTCTCGATTTGCCCTTTACTCAGGTACAAGGCAGGGTTGCCCCCTCTCACCTTTCCTATTTAATCTTTATTTAGAACCCTTGATTTGTCATATCAAACAGTCTTTCCAAATACAGGGAATTCCAATACACAATCACAACCTCATCCTCTCTGCATATGTGGATGATATCCTCCTCCATTTAGAAAATCCTGCTAAATCCCTGTGACAAGTAGTGGAGGTAATATACCAATTTAGCTCACTATCCAATTATAAACTTAATCTGAACAAATCAAAATCTTTCCCATAAATCATTTCACTCACAAAGCTGACTTCAATGGTTCTGACCTAAAATTAACTTCTCATTCACTTAAGTATCTGGGCATTCACCTAACCACGGATCCTCTTTGGAAGAAGAAACTCAATCTCGATGACCTAGTGACAATCCTTCAAATTGATCTTCAAAGATGGGAATCTCTTCCATTATGTCTTTGGGGACGCATAAACATAATTAAAATGAATGTTCTGCCTAGACTTTATTATCCATTACATATGCTGAAGATGTGGCTCTCACTATCTTTCTTCCAGAAAGTACACTCTCTCATCTCCGGCTTTATATGGCTACATTAAGAACCCAGAAAATCCTTTATTAAACTGAGTCTCCCCAAAGCATCAGGGGGTCTCCACCTCCCTAATTTTCTTCTTTATTATTGGGCGAGCCACTTCTCTAGGATCGTGAAATGGCTTACAGATCCCATAGATGAAGCCTCCCCTATTTGGCTGCACATAGAAACCCAGATCTTACAACAACACCACTTGCTTTCCCCTGCCATTTACTATATTCCCCTGAAAAAGTTGCCAGACCCAATTGGCCATTCAGTAATTGAGACCTCCCTGAAAGTTTTTTCTCAGTTTTGCTCCTCTTACAAATTTTCACCTCATCAAGACTTTGCACAGCCTCTCATCTTCAACCCCAGCATTAAGGTAGGTGGCACTCTCCTCATGCACACTTGGTTACCTCCTCCTCAAAATGGCAAAGTAACAAATCTCTACTCCTTCTCGTCTCTTCTCTCCTTTTCCGAAATCCGACATAAAATTGGCCTAAATGCTTCTCATAATGTTAAGATCTTCCAGTTTAGACACCTAGGGCCAGATATTCAAACCATTTAGCCGAGCACAAAACCATAGTGCTAGATTTGCACGAGCCTGCAATATTCAAAAGCCTTATTAGTGCCAGTGCTGCATAGTAGAGCCAACACTAATAGATAATGGCATGCAGGGGTGGGGTAATGGGAGAGCCCATGAATGCCAGCAGCACAGCATATTCAAAGGTTTTCCACGCTCCGCTACAGGCATTGGCATTACCTGTAAGCAGTGCTAGATACCACCAAAAGAAAGTTGGCAGTAATGTGGTGGTGCCCCCCACATCATAGACCTGTGTGCCGGCGTGCTTTGAAGAGCCCTGGTAGTCTAGTGGCCTCCCAACATGAATCCTGCCTCCTCTCTCCACCATCCAGCCAGCCGCTGACTGCATGTATGTAGCTGTTTTGGAAATGAATGAGTGCTGATTCATTTCCTTAGCACTCATGCGTACTGCAGTTAGTGGCCAGCCATGGTGGTGAGAGGAAGGCAAAGCTGGTCGCCAGCCCAGTTTGCCGAACGTCAGTGGGATGAGCAAGAGCTTCACTGCTGGGTGTCGGGGGAGACCACTAGACTACCAGGGAAAGTGTTTTTCTTATTTTATGGGGGTCAGGATTCATGCTGAGGGGAAGGGGACCACTGGACTACCAAGGAAAACTGTTTATTTTATATTTCGTGGAGTCAGGATTAGTGCTGGGGGGGGGGGACCACTCGACTGCCAGGGAAAAGTGTTTCTTTTATATTTCATGGGGATTGGGATTCATGCTGGGGCACCACTGGACTATCAGGGAAAAGTGTTTATGTTATATTTCATGGGGTCGGATTCGTGCTGGGGTGGGGACCACTGACTACCGGAGAAAGGTCTTTATTTTATTTTTCATGGGGGGGTCGAGATTCATGCTGGGTTGGTGGGTGGAAGGGACCTCTAGACTACTGGAGACATGTCTTTATTTCATGGGGTTGGGATTCCTGCTGGGTGGGGGGGCACTAGACTACCAGGGTGAGTCCTGTTATATCAAAATAGAAAGGGCACTGTAGAAACAGATAATGGGCTGCACTGTGAGGAGCATGGAGAAAGCTGTCAAGAGATACCTGCATATTGGGCAATAGGGAGCATCTTACAATGCTTCTGCCTCCCCATATTGCCCCAGATTAATAATATATGTTCACTTTGTGTACAGCGACCAACCCCCTATAATGGGCAGAATATGCTTGCAAATATGTGCCTGTTATAGGCAGTGGGGACTGTATATCTATCTATCTATCTATCTATCTATCTATCTATCTATCTATCTATCTATATGTATATAGATAGATATACAGGTCCTGCATGCACAGATGCATGGGTGTATTGTATGCACTGACTGTGCCTGCCAGCACACAGTTCCTGCTGCTTCCAGCCTATGCTTCTGTTCCGACCAACAGGGGATGCTGTGGGCATGCCCTGGCCTGCAGCATGCAGCCTGTACTTCCATTCTGACCAAAAGGGGGAGCTTTGTGCTCCATGCAGTAGCACCGGGCAAACTGCATGGTAATGTATGCTAAGCAGCACTTAATGAAATGCAAATGTACCTGTTTGCCCATGGATTACCTAAGTAGGCTTATTTGCATGGGAGCTTTGAATATAGCTCCCGTTTTCCCCGGGCTAACCAGTTTGCACCGGGCTAATGTGTTAGCACTGTGCAATCAGGTTAGCCCTGGGCAAACCTCACGTCAGCATAGCACAGTTCTGCAGTGTGTGGCTTACATTGTTGTTTGCAGTCATACCTCTCAAGTGTCCCTGATTTTGAGGGACATCCCTGATTTTACCTTGAAATTTTACTCTGTCCCTCCTAAAAATTGTGTTTCCATGGCCAAATAGTTGGTGTTGTCAGCATAAAATAATGTCAAACATTAATGTTACAGATGTGTTCTTTCTTATAAAATGTATTTTACACTAAACCACTTATTCTACCAGCTTCCTGAATGGATATAATCACTTATTAAGATGTGTCCCTGATTTTAAACCTCTATTCCTGATTTTATGAAGCCTTGTCCCTGATTTATGAGGCAAGGGGTTGAGAGGTGTGTTTGCAGTAGATGTGAGACATCTCTGTTCAGGCACACACAATGTTCTCCACCGGCAACACTGGCTTGCTACAGAGTCTAATGAGCTGCAGTTGCAGTTTGCACTTCCCTGTTGCTATATTCAGAGCTGTCTTATTCCTGGGATATTTTTGCCCTGCACTCCCAGACCAGTTTGCCTGGCTTCCTTAGACTGCTATATTCAGCAGGATTAGCACCGGGCTATTTCCTTTTCAATATAGCTTGCTTTGTGCTCCTGGCTAAGTTTGCCCACCAGGCAGTGCTAATTTAGCCCCAGGGCAAAGTTTTGAATATCTGGCCCCTAATAGCACAAGTATTTGGTACTGCTTCCCTAGAATCTACACTTCAAACTATATCAAAAGGCTTCCATGATCTATCTTCCAAGCCACACTTCTTGTCCCTCTTATACAACTATATCCTCTCCATTGGATACATTGATCCCGTACCCAGTTCCAAAATCTGGTCCTCTCTCCTTCCAGGAACAGTCATTTAATGGTCAAAAGTCTGGCAAGATTTATATATGTACATCTCTCAAGATAAACTGCGACTTACCCAATACCATATACTACATAACCTATATTACACACCAGTAAAATTAGCCAAAATTGGCCACCTGCTCAACTCTAATTGCTCCAGATACGGTAAAGGTGAAGGAAATTTAGTACATATATTCTGGGACTGCACTAAAATTGCCTCCTTGTGGCAGCTGATTCAATCCAAATTGGACCCAATACTTGGTCTAGGGGACCTCTTGACTGTGGAGATCTGTATCCTAGTGATTTATACCACTATTCGGATTAAAGAATGGAATATCACATGGCACTATTTTCCATAGTGCTAAAGAAACTAGTGCTTAAACACTGGTTGGATCAATTACCTATCTTATAATGAATAGCTAAATGACCTCTCAGCCTACTTCAGGATAGACCGCTTGATTGCTGGCTCCCGTAATAGTCTGGCATCATTTGATAAAAATTGGGGCAAATTGTACACCTTATATCTGCACTGATGTTATTAACATTTAACTTTCCAGGTCCCTCTCAAGATGTTTCTATGTACCAAATATTTCTTTCAAGTATTGTACTATATGTATTGGCACACTCTAGGGTGGGTTTCAGGAGGGACGGAGGGAGAATGGGATGGGGGAGGGGTTTCCTTTCTCTTTTTCATTGGCTTTCCATAATATATGCTAAGTGGATGGTTGCATCTATGTATTATACCTGTAATGAATACTACTATGTTTATAATTTAAAACCAATAAAGAAGTTGAATTGAAAAAATAATCCCCACAGCTGCAGAAATTGAACACGTACTGAAAATCTGCAACTGTGGATCCCGCAGCTGTGGAAATGGCTTAGGAGGCACTGCAACAGTGAACCTAATTAGCTGGAGCAGCAGACTTTAACATTGCTGCCACAGAATGAAGCTGAAAGCACCCACAAAGAGACCAGCAAGCAGTACCTCAACTGGGACCTCTGCAGCATCATGACATGGCAACATGCAACAACCACCAGACCCAGTGCATCCCATAACGGAGCCCCAGAGGCAGTAGAGCCTGACCAGTCTGCAGTGAATGGTACCCCTTCTGGAAACAGGAATACCCCAGGGAGGAAGGACCAACAGTGACAGTCGGCCACTGTGGTGCCATGGTATTGCTGGTACCTGTGGTGCTGCAGTGGTCCCAGTTGAGGTACTGCTTGCTGGTCTCTTTGTGGGTGCTTTCAGCTTCATTCTATGGCAGCAATGTTAAAGTCTGCTGCTCCAGCTAATTAGGTTTATTATTGCTGTGCCTCCTAGGCCATTTTTGCAGCTGCAGATCCACGGTTGCAGATTTTCAGCACAAGCTCAATTTCCACAGCTGTGGAATTTCTGCAGCTGCGGGGATTTTAAGAATTCTGCACCTGCTCAAAATTTCTTTAAGAATATCACGCAACTGTGTTTATACAGTGCTGTAGACCTTTTTCCTACAGCTGCGGGATTTTTGGCTTTGTTTGTGAATCCTGCCTAAGGTGTTCTCTTAAGAAACACTCCCTGCCAGAGGACAATTTAAAGGGGACCAAAATAACTTTTTTAGGGAACACACAAACATACAAAAACTGCCAGGAGAAAAAGGCCTATTGGTCTATCGAGTCTGCTTGATTCTACAGCTAGCAACCCTATTCTGCTGCTGTTTCTCCTTCCTTACACCCCTTCCCTTGATCCTCTCTCTTGCCCTGTCCCAGCACCTTTTGAAGCAGCCCATTGTTCTACAGGCCATCACCTCCACTAGCAGTGCTTTCCACTCTGCCACCACCCTCTCGGTAAAAAAGTGTCTTCTGATTTCCCTACTGAACCTTCCAACCTCCAGTCTCGTATCATGGCCTTGAGTGTCTTTCCCTTCCTTTACTTTGAATAGTCCTTCCATGCCAGTCTTGTTTATTCCTCTCAAGTACTTGAAGGTCTCAAACATATCCCCCCTCCCTCCTCTCCTCAAGCGAGTACATGTTCAACTCTCTCAGCCTCCCCTCATATGGCAAGTCCCCTATACCCTGGATCATATTTGTTGCTCTGCACTGCATCCCCTCTAGTAATCTAATGTCCCTCTTCAGGTACAGATGCCAGTACTGCACACAGTACTCCAGGTGAAGTTTAACCTGTGCACTATGCAACGGCAGAATCACCTTCACCCTCCTTAAGATTATACCCCTGGTGATACAACCCAACATGTTGTTGGCCCTTGTTGCCACCTTCCTACACTGTGCTGAGTTGCTCATTGAGCCCATAATGAGCACCCCCAGATCTTTTTCCTCCTCAGTCTTGGCTAGCTGAACTCCCCTGTTTGGTAGTTTCTCCTTGGATTCTTTGCCCCAAAATGCAATATCTTGCATTTCTTGGCATTGAACCCCAGTTGTCAGGTATCTGACCAGGTTTCCAGCTTTATCAGATCTTCCTGCAAACCCTGCCACCACCCTAGGTTGTCTACCACTACTCCCATCTTGGTGTCATCAGCAAATTGACTGATCTTACTCTTGATGCCCTCAGATGTCTGCAATAAATATCCCAAATAACACTGGCCCTAACACCGATCCCTGTGGAACCCAGTTCAGCACGGCCCTTGGGGATGAGAGTTCCCCACCCACCAACACTCTCTGCTGTCTTCCTTACAGCCAGCTCACCACCCATCCCACTAATTTTGCACCCACCACTGTGCCTTCTAGTTTTCTTCCAAGTCTCCCATGGGGCACCAAGTCGAATGCCTTACCGAAGTCCAGGTACAGTACATCTACTGCATGGCCCTTGCCCATTTGTCTAGTCACCCAGTCATAGTATTCTACCAGGTTGGTTTAACAGGATCTGCCCATGAAAATGCCATGCTGGCTATTGTCCTGTAGTCCACTGGACTCCAGCAGGGACACTAGCCTCTCATTCAGGATTGTCTCCATTAGTTTTCCCATGATGGACATGAGACTCACTGCTCTATAGTTCCCTGTATCATCCTTGGAGCAGCTCTTATGGAGGGGGACCATGTGAGCAATCCTCCAATCCTGTAGTATACATCCTGAGTCTAACAAGGCATCAAACAGGCCTGCCAAGGGCCCTGCCAGGATCTCCTTTAGCCCAATCAGTACACTTGGGTGAATGCCATCTGGCCCTGGCACCTTGTCCTCCTTTAGTCCCTTATGGCTTCCAGCACTTTACCATCTGTGTTTTTCTCATCTGTCTCCCCCCATTCCTACCCTCCCACCTGCTTTGGGTATCTTCCCCCCTTCCTTCTTGGTAAATACTGAACAGAAGTAGTTATTAAGCGCTTCTGACTTTTCCTTTACTTTTCTACCCACCCCCTCTTAATCCTACTATCTGGTCCTAGCCCTTTTCTCCCCAATGTACCTGAAGAAGCCCTCTCCCTGTTTTTAATGCCCTGCACCATGTTGAGTTCCTGGGACACCTTGGCTGCCCTTACTACCCTAGTCACCTCTTTCACTTTCTTCAGGTACTCCTCCCCCTTCCTCCCCCTCTCAGTTTTTTTGTATCTCCTAAAGGCGGCTCTTTTCTTCCTTACCCTGTCTATGACTCCCTTGTTTATCCAGCTAGGTTTCTTAGCCTTAGCCTTTTTGCTCTGGGCCTTGCTACAGGATTTGGTTGCCTCCACTATTTCCAGCTTTATGAGTTTCCAGTTCTGGTTTTTATCCATATTAGGCTTAATTCTGGATAGGTATTCCTGTACCACTTCTCATATCTTCTTGAAATCAGCCTTTCCAAAGTCCAGCACCTTCATGTCAGGTCCCACCCCTTCCTTACCCATATTCATCTGGAACCATATTGACTGGTGGTCACTCCCTGCCAGTGGTTCTTCCACCCTCAGCTCCATCATACACTCCTTGTTAGTCAGCATGATGTCAAGGGTGTTCCCTTCCCTGGGTGGTTTGCTGATGAACTGCATTAGGAAGTTATGCTGGAAGGCATCCAGCACTACCTGCTCTCTTCTATTATTTGTGGCAGGGGTACTCCAATCCACTCCTGGCAGGTTGAAGTACCCCACTATCACCACTTCTCCCTTTCCACATGCCCTCCAGATCTGCCTCACTAATTCCTGATCTAACTCTTCTGTTTTGGAGGGCAGCCTGTACACCACTTCCAACCTTAATGTCCCATTCCTGGTGTTTTGGATTTGTACCCACAGTGACTCCATTTCTCCCACCTCCCCCTCCTCCCTTACACACTTCAGCCCCTCTCTCACATAGAGCACCCCCCCCTTTTCCATTAACTTTGTCTTTTCAGAATATCCTGAATCCTGGAACCCGCCAAGTCCCAGTCATGGTATTGAGTGGCTCATGTTTCAGAGATGGCCATGTCCACCTCCCCCTCCACAATGAGAGTCTGCAGTTCCTCAAGTTTTATTCCCCAAGCTTCTAACATTCAGTGTGACCACCTTCCACCCACTTACCCTCTCTGCCCCTTCCCTACCTTCCCTTTTTGTCATCCCCTCTAGCACCAGTCTCTAGTCCAATTTCACAGTTATGGGGTGTAAGCCAGCATTGTTTCCCATCCTGAGACCTCTGCAAACCTGTAACCCTCTTGCTAACCTCCACTTCTAGTTTAAATGCAACTTATCTTCTATGTACTCACCAATACTCTGCTTCAACACTTGCTTGCCCTCTTCATTCAAGTGCAGTCTGTCTTTGGTGTACAGACTGCTATCCTCCCAGGTCAAATCTCACCCCCCACCAGCCCATACCCTTTGTCTTGACAGCAGGTTCCCAGCAATTTGTTAAATTCCTGTATTCTCAGTTTACTTGCTGTGCTTGCTCTGGGAACTGGAAGTACCTCCGAGAAAATTACTGATCTTCTTGCTCCCTTGCAAATTGGTCCTAGTTCCTCAAATCTCCTTTTCACTACATCTACTGTCCCATCAGCTAAGTCATTCATTCCCAAGTGCAGAGTTAAGTGAGGTTTCTCCCTGCCCCTTCTAGCATACTTCAGAACAGATTGCCTGACCCTTTTCACTGTCATTCCTGGCATGACCGCCACCCAAACGTGACTATGCTTCTCTCCCTTGCTACCCCACTTGATACCTCTTAGTATTGAGTCCCCAAGCACCAATATTCCACCCCATTTACCATCTGCTTCCATCCCAACCTTACATCCCCTACCTCCAGTTGTCTCTTTGCCCTCCTGCATCTTTTTTTCTCCTTCTGCCCCATTGTACTTCTCTCATCAGTGCTCCCCATACCTGTTCCATCCTGACACCCATCTTTTACTCCTCTGAAGTCATCCCCTCTTTCTATCACCTTTCCCTCCATTGCTATGGCATGCTTTTCCACAAATCCTTCTCCTACTACCCCTTCCTCCTGTTATCCTGCTCTCCCCTCCCTACTGCTTGTCTGTCACCACCTCCACTCCTCCTCTCCTTCCCTTTTTTCCTCCTTCCTGCTCTCTTCTGACCTCTGGCCTTGGTTCCCCTGACTCAGTGTCCCTAGGTCCAGATCCTCCTGGTTCAGATCCTGGTTCTTCTGACTCAGTGCCCCTAGCCTGAGTCCCCCTGGTTCAGTTCCCATTTATTAAACCTTCTCTCCATTCTCCCCTGATGCTCCAAACTGTCTACTCCCTCAGCTCCCTTGCTACCTCCTCTCACTGTTGAGCCATAACCCTCCTTAGCCCACATTGCCTTCCTCAGCTCCTCCTGCAGACCTATGATCTCAATTTTAAGTTGCCCTATTTGCATACGCACTATACACCCCCCCTACTGTCCACACCATTTTAAGAAAGACTGGTGCCCTGCAGTTGTTGAAGCCTACCACTCTTCCCAATACCTTTTGTGCCTACCAACAACCCCCTGTATTTCCAGCTGAAGGACTGCCATTCCTCCCACACAGCTCCCCCTACCCTCCTCTACTATTGCTATACATGTTCCTCCAGGACTCTTTTCCCCTTACCTCCTTGTCTTAATACACATGCCTACAAGGTACCAGATAAAAAAAATTACTTAACCATAGTGATCTTGTTTCTTCCCAGTGATACTCAGGTATTCATAGCTTCTGCAGTGTTCCTTTAAGACAGAACTGCTCGGAGAGATGGAGTGCTATGCAAATGGTGGAATCTTTGCACGTGCTGTTTTTCAAATGCTGCCTTGAACTACTTACCATAGTGATCTTGTTTCTTCCCAGTGATATTCAGGTATTCATAATTTCTGCAGTGCCCCTTTAAGACAGAACTGCTCAGAGAAATAGTGCGCTATGCAAATGATGGAAACTTTGCACATGTTATTTTTCAAATGTTGCCTTAAACTAACTGCCCTGGTTCTAAACCATCAGATTTTCTTTGGAAATTGGAAAGACAGGCCTCAAAACCTATATATATATATTAGAGACAATAAAATCCATTTAATGCATTAGTTAGGGTTGTTTCACAGTGACAAAAGTGAGGAGATTTGGTGTTAGGGTTGAAAGCTCCCCTTTGACCCCCCTGTCCACACCCCCAACTGGCATTGGGATGCGCATTGGGGTAGTCGGCCCTAACTTTCACCTCATCAGATGTGTGAAGAAGCAGAGGTATAGGAGAATGGGGAGAGAGTTAGGATCAACAACCCCAACGCGCACCCCGATGTCGGTTGGGGGTGTGGATGGGGGGTCAAAGGGGGGTTTCAACCCTAACACAAAAATTCCTCACTTTTGTCACTGTGGAACAACCCTAACTAATACACTAAACAGAGTTTCTTGCCTCTAATTTCCCTTCTTTTTGATAATGATAATGAGAAATAGTGAATGTAATGCAGCAGCGGGAGTGTAGGGCCTTTCCGCCATGTGATGTCTTGTCACATTGTAACACGGTGCCCGCAAATGCAAATGGTAATGCACATTGTGATGCAAAGTGAATCAGAAAGATAAACAATACTGTAGTCACAAATGGTCAAAATAACACAAACGCAAGCGCAAATAAAAATGCAAAGGGTAACGCACATGGTGCCCTAGATGGGAACGGTAAGTGAAACAGGTACGGAACTGCAAGCAGAAGTGGTAAGGGTAACAGTAATGTAAGCACACATGCTGGTTTTCCCCAAAAGCTACATAGAGAAAGACAGTGAGTACAAAGATTGTATGCATAATAATGGTTCTCGGAGCACAAAATGAGGAGTTGGAATACTAAATTGCATATATTTCAGGAACCGTATGATGTATAAAAAATTTAAAAGTCCGTATCTCACACCATTTCCGAGATACGGGCCCTGAAAGGCGTGGCGAATGCTGTAATGTTATCCTATGGGGAAAAAAAGAGAAGTTCAGAGTGTAATAACTTTGGCTCCCTATAATACTTTTTCATCAAACCACTGAAAGGCACATCTGTGGGATGTTGTTATTTTTTCCTCCAAATTTCAGCCCAAAAGACCAAACCGTTCTTTTGCGGCTGGGTGGCAAAGAATTGCTGTCATTTTGCCATAGCCTGGAAAAGTAGTGTCGCAATTTGTGAGTGCTACAAATATTTGCAACACTTTCGTGAGTGCTGTACTACTACTTTATGAAAAGTACTTTTCCAGAAACTTGAAGAAAATATTTCTAGGATGTTTAACCTCAAAATAAAGACATGCCTAGCATCCTCAGGGTCCGACTAGGTAAACACAAAAAGAATTGTGTTGCTAGAGGGTCCCAAATTTAAATGCCAAGCATTTTTCTGATCACCTACTGAAAATAAAATGGTGGATTTGCAAAAGTAAAAGGGCCATTTGTGAAAGTAAAAATTGCATTTGTGAAAGTGTTGAACTTTTTGTTAACTTTTCCCATTGACTTGTAATGGGAAACTGTTTTTTGAATAACTTTTGAACCGCTTAATATTTTTTCACAAAATCTTCAAAAGGCATATTGGGGATCCCGGCTGCACATTTCCTGAAGTCTTTGGACCAGTCTTGCAAACCGTGCAACCTGTAGAGATGACCAAAGAATTACAAAAAAGCGTAAATGCGCGCGCAGATCACACGTAATAACTCAGCAGCCATATATCCAAACAGTACAAAAGTTGGCAGATCCCAAGATGTATGGTTCTTGATCATGTATTCCAAATGTCAGGCAAATCCACTGAATGGTTGCAAAGTTATTAAGGTGCAACATTTTAGGTTTAACATGTGAATGGCTCATCAACCCTAACTATGGTAGCACTACTGTGCTACCATAATATATATATATACAGTATATCGTAATAACTGGAATTATAATGATAATAAAATAACACCCAAAATCCCCCAACAGGAGGACAAACCCCCCCAAAACCGTGAGTCATAAAATGCAACAGTACCCCTGAATGTCAGAAATCACCTGAAGGGGAAAAAAAAACCAAGAAGAACCCAAATTACAAACAATAGTGCCCGATTGTGGCACCTATACAGTAGGTCAGAAGAACAACCCCAGGAATGCAGAGGCTACAGGATCTTATGGGGGTAGGTGGGAAGTTATGAATATTTGAGTATCGCTGGGAAGAAACAAGATTACTATAAGTATTTTTTTTCTTCTAACCCCAGTAATACTCAGGTATTCATAACTTCTGTAGATTACAAAGCAGTACCTTTGGAGGTGGGCACAGACCCTTCTTTGGAAGCAGAGTCTGCAGGACTGCTGTGCCAAATCTGGCATCACTCCTAGACAGGATGTCCAAACTGTAATGCTTTGTAAAGGTGTGTACTGTTTTCCTGGTAGCTGCTTCACAGATGTCCACTAATGGAACATTTCTGGCAGCTACTAAGATAGCAGCTATGCCCCTTGTGGTATGGGCCCTCAACCCTGTTGGGGGTTCCCTTCCAGCTTTAGAATAGTGAAACTGGATGCATGGTGCTGTCCAGTGAGAAATGGACCTTTTAGATGCTGGGTTACCCTTTCCCACATCCCCATAAATCAGGAACAGCTGTTTCCCATCCTGCCTATGGTCCTTAGTGACTGTTATATAGTAATTAAGAGCTTTCTTAACATCCAAACTGTGGAGCCTCCTTTCACCAGAAGTGGAGTGCTCAATGAAAAAGACGAGCAGGGTAATGGTTTGGTTCAAGTGGAAATCAGAAACCACTTTAGGGAGACATTTCCTTTTAGTTCTCTGGATCACTTTGTCCTTGTGGAAATAAATATAGTCCTGGTCTATGCAAAGAGCCTGGAGCTTGCTGATCCTTCTAGCTGAAGTCATTGCCACTAGGAAAACTGTTTTCCATGTGACATATTTTAAGATGAGTTGAAGACATGGGCTCAAAAGGGGCTCCCATGAGTTTGGTTATACACACATTTAGGTCCCATACTGGCACTGGCTCCCTGTGAGGGGGTGCTAATGGGAAAGACTATTGAAGAACCTCTTAAAAATAGGGTCTGAGGCTAAGGAAAACCTTTGCCTGGCTGAAATGTAAGCAGAAACTGCAGCCAAATATACCTTCAGGGTACTGGTCTGAAGACCCAAAGAATGCAAGTAAGTGAGACACAGCCTGTGTTGGCTCAACATTCTGGATGGAACACCAGATAGAAAGCCTCTTCAATTTTGCAGCACAGGTTTTCTTAGTGGAGGGCTTCCTGTAACCCTTCAAAATGTCCAGGACACCTTCAGAAAAGTTTAGGTCTGTGTTTTCTAGGTCCTCAAGGTCTTGAGCCTGAGGGATCTGAGGTTCGGTTACAGCAGCATCCCCTGATTGGAGGTAAACGGATTGAGCCTCCTGGGATGGTGTATTGGTTCGGCCACAGACATGGGGAGCAGCAGAGAGCACCATGGCTGCCTAGGCCAATCTGGGGCAATTAAGATCAAGGATGCTGACTTGGACCTGAGCTTGAGTAAAACCTTGTACACCAGAGGAAAGAGAGGAAAAGAATACAGGTGTTTCCCTGACCAATCCAGAATTACAGCATCCAGGGGAACTGTTCCCTGCTCTGGTGTTCTGCAACATTATTTTGGCAGGTGGTGGTTCTGGTGGGATGTGAACAATTCTACCTCTGGAGTGCCTCACCTCCTGAAAAGTACTTGTTCCACTTGCCTGATCAGAATCCATTTGTGATGGGCCTGATTGATCCAACTCAAGGTATCTGTCAAGATATTGTCTTTGTCAGGAGGATGAATGGCCTGTAGGAAAACTCTCAAGGAGTATGCCAGACTCCATAATTTCATAGTTTCTGTGGTGCAGAGAGGACTGGTCCATGTCTCTCCCTGCTTGTTTGTGTAGTATATAGTGGTGGTACTGTCTGTTCTGATCTGTGCCACCTTTCCCTTTAGCAGAGGTGTGAAGGCCTTCAGTGCTAACAATACTGCTCTGAGCTCCAGCAGGTTTATGTGCAGGAGGGACTCTACACTTGACCATGTACCTTGGGTAGTGTGATCTCTCAGATGGGTGCCCCACCCCAGCATTGATGCATCCCATTATGAGAATTACTGATGGAGGCCCCTGTTGGAAAGGAGCCCCTTCTCTCAGATTGTTTTCCTCTTTCCACTATCTGAGAGCATTTAACAGAGTTCCTGTTACTGGAACCAATTTTGAAAGAGGATCTCTTTTCTGGCACCAGTTAGCTATGAGGTGAAACTGGATGTCCCTCTTCTGGAATCTGGATCCTACTACAGTGCCAGTGGCAGCTGTCATGTGGTCCAACAAATGTAGAAACTCTCTTGCAGTTTTTGGTTTGTTCAGGATGAATGATCCTGCTAACTGCTGGATGCTCCTTACCCTGTCCAGGGGTAGGTATGCCCTGCCCTGCAAGGGCATTTATCTCGGCTCCTATGAATGGCAATACCTGAGCAAGCTGAAGGACTGACCATTGTAGATTTATCAGGAATGCTAGAGACTCCAATAGCGCCTGAGTGAGTTGCAGCTGCTCCCTGACATGCTGGGGTGATTTTCCTACCACCAGCCAGTCATCTAGGTATGATAAGACTGTGACACCCTGCTTTCGAAGGTGTGCTACTACTGCCAGACACTTTGTGAACACCCTTGGTGCTGAAGTGAGACCGAATGGCAGGGTTGAGAATTGATAGTGACCTGAAGGGAGTCTGAACCTGAGGTATTTTCTGTGAGAGTCCCTTATGGGGATGTGGAAATAGGTATCTTGTAGGTCTAGTGAAACCAACCTTTCTCCCTTTTGGAGGGTTGGCAAGATCAGTGCCAGAGTTACCATTTTGAACTTTGGGTTTGTTAGGTATCTGTTTAAGACTCTGAGGTCTAAGATGGGCCACCATGCCACATTTTACTTTGTGGCAAGAAAATATCTTGAATAAAATCCCTTTCCCTTTAAGTTGGTTGGCACTGGTTCCACTGCTTGAGACAGAAGCAGTTTTTGAACCTCTGCTTCCAGGAGTTTTCTCTCTACATTTGAAGATGGCTTGAAAACATGAGTTCTTAAGGGTGGAAGGGATTTGAAAATTAGAGACAGTCCCTGGCTCACTACTTCCATGACTCGCTTGTCTGTGGTGATGTTTTCCCAGAGATACAAAAAGTGAGCCAGTCTGCCTCCTACAAGCAGTAAGGAAGCAGCCCATACAGACTCATCAGGGTGCCTGCTTTGCTTGGGGCTAGGAACCATGCCTGGAACTCCTTCTGCCCCTACCTCTGAAGTATCCCTGCTGTGAATACTGCTGGCATGGGATCGTAGCCATGGCCTGGAAAAAGAGCCTGCTTTGAAATGATCTACCCCTGCTTCCCCTTCCATGGGGTCTAATGGATGGGAAAGCTTTCTTTTTTGCAGAATTGCTTCTGTGGGTGACCTTATATTCATCCACCTTTTTCTTATAAGCCTTTGTCTTTTGCCAAAAGAGGGAATTTTCCTCTAATGGGAAATCTAATGCTTTGGTCTGTGTATCCTGGGTAAGGTTTGTGGCTCTTATCCACGCAAACCTCTGAGCCACAGTGTTTGCCATTCACCTGACAGCTGTGTCATTTGAATCAGCAGTCATTTGAAATTGATTTTTGGCTGCTTCCAAACCAAATCTAGCTGTTTCAGCTAGGTCAGCTGAAATAGGAGACTGCACCTTATCTGACACAGCAAGGACTGACTGCCAGAGAGATTTCTGGTATTGTGCTGCATGGGCCTGGAAATTGCCCTGCCTGACAGCCAAAGAAGCAGAAAGGTAACCCGTTTTGGCCATGTTGTCAATTTTCCTTGAATCCTTGTTTGGAGGATGGGAGGCTAGTGGAACCCTTGCCTGGTAAAAGGTTACCACTTGCACCACCCCCTGGTGGCCAGGGTGAGAGAACAATAATTCAGCACCCTGCCTTTCTAACTGATAATTTTTATCCAACCCCCTATCCAGAGGTGGAACAGTATTTGATGTTTGCAGTAACTTTAAGACATCTTTTTTTAATAATTTGTTAATGGGAAGAAGGAGCTTTTTAGTGGGTGTCAACCCCATCATTTCCATATATTCAGCTTCTTCTTCATTCTAAATAACTTCACTTGTGGGATGTCTAATGCATCCACCATCCTTCTTACAGAAGTAAAGTGAGAGGAAAAATCATCTGTTGCCCTAGGAGGAGAGCCAAATTCTTGTTCATGGGAAACCTCCAGTTCAATGGGTCCCCTTCCTCCTCGACATCAATATCCAAATCCTCTTCTTGCTCAGAAAGATAAAAAAATAAGAAGAGCCAGTCTGTTTGACTGGAGTCTGAGGCAAAGGAGCAGTCAGCCCTTGCATAGCCTGGATAACACAAAAGGCCTGTACAATCTCACTGCATTTTTATTGCAGGAACAGAAGTCCCCAGTTGCCTCTCAGCTGGGGATCCTGTGTGTTTTTTGTCTTTTTAAATTTTTTAGAGGGAACTGGAAAGTCAGCTGATTCAGCAAGCCTCTTTGAAACTGCTTGTGTACCCATCTCAGGGGTGGCAGTTACAGATTTTGAGATCAAAATGGTTTCACCCACAGAAAAAGAGGGTGACAGCTGGTCAGAGTTCGAGGGACCCTTGGAAACAGATATATTTTTCTTGAGCCTTTCAAGGTGCTTTTCCGCTGCTTTTCCAGAAAAGTTTTACAAGTATCACAGTCTGTTTTTAAATGTTCAAAGCCCAGACAGACAACACAAACATTATGCTTGTCTGCTTTGGCATAAATCTCACCACAGGCAGTACAAGGTTTGAAACTGGGTTCACTAGTTCTTCGTTTTGTTTTTTCAGACATTCTGAATGCAAAAATGAATATTTTTTTTTAAGTGTCTACATTTCCATTTGCAAATTATATTGTAAAGTCACTAGAGGGAAACAACATATGCAGGTTGCTATCCTCTTTCCACTACTCTTCCCTAACACTTCTAGTACTGGGTCATTCATACCTAAAGCAAATTATCAACATCCTAACATTCAGTGGTGTGATTTGAATCTGTAAGTCTGTATAAAGCCTCTACTACTCTACCCAGAATGGTTTCTATTTCCCTCCTACTCACACATTTCCTGGTACTTACGCTTATCCCAGTCTCCCCCTCTACATCTATTACCACTTTTCTCTCCCCTTCCCTTCCAGATACCTCCTTCATTCTGTCAATCACAGCTCCCCTTTTAAACAGACCCCACTTTCCCTACTATCATCCAGCCTCTCTGTTTTCCCTTCCTAGTCTCTTTGCCTTTCTTAATTTCCTTATTTCCTTCTGTCCATTCCTCCCTCCCTCATCCCCTCCCTCACATATTTCCTACTCCAATTACAAAAGTCCCAAACTTCACTATTTCATCCTTGCCCACCTCCTTCTTTTATCAGGGAACATCCACCCCAACCCTGGCCCTATTTCTTCTCCTACCCTGACTCCTTACCCAAATAACATGTCTCCAAACCAGACTTCCACTACAACCCTCCCTAATGGGTTGAAGCTCCTACACCTGGACATCTGCAGCCTGCTACCTAAAATTGACCTCCTACAAACTCTTATGATTTCACACACCCCTGACATCTTAATTATTACTGAGACATGGCTCAAAAGAAGCACCACTGACAGTGCCATTGCCATCCCTGGGTATTCCCTCTCCAGACAAGATTAATTGGGTTGTGGAGGGGGAATGGCCATGTATATGCTGTCCTCACTGCAGTTTACTACCACCTTATCTCCCTGCATCCCAGCTACCTATAAAGCCCTTGTCACCCACATTACCCTTCCTTTCTCAATCCCAGTCTTTGTGGCTGGCATCTATTGCTGCCCAAGCATTCAACCCTCGGTCACGACTGAACTCTTAGCCAATATCACCTCCCTCTCGCAATCTGGTGAACTTTTTATAATGGGTGACGTGACTCTAAATTGATTATCTCCCAAGGTAAACGAGCTACACAGTGATGTCACCACTCTAAACCTCACTCAACTTATGCTTGAGCCCACACACCTTAATCCCAAAACACAAAACCACACCCTGCTTGACTGGGCACTCACAACCCACCCACACTGCATAATCAAATCTGGTCTCCTCCACGATGCCTTTAGTGACCACAACCCCATTTTCATTGTACATAAGGTTCATCGCCCTAAACCTCCCCCTAAAATTATAAAGCTCTGGTACTTTAAATCCTTATACCTTACACCAATCAGCTTGTACTCGCTTCCACCGAATGGGTCTCCCTCTCCACTACCATTTCTGTTGATCAAGTGCTTGACTATTTTAAGGATAAATTCATTGCCACCTGGAATGCCTTTGCTCTTTTCAGAAGGACCAGAGTCCGTGGGCTGCACCTCCCCTGGATCACTTCCAAATTACTGGCCTGCTTCAGGGAGCATGACCGGGCCTGAAGAAAACACAAATCTACTAAAAATCTGAATGACTATGTCAAGTACAGAATGCTATTCATGTACTAAAGCTACTACACTGACTAAGTCTGATTATTTCAACTTCTCATTCCTGACTAATATTAACTCTCCATCTAAATTATGGAGGGTAGTTCATGCCCTATTCTATCCCCCTCCCCCTCCTCCCCAGTTCTCAAAATAAATAGCTCCCTTGTTTCTGACCCTGGGTCCATGGCCAATAAATTTCATGCCCACTACACCTCATGCACCACATCTCTTCTAAATTCCCTCTCCCCATTGCCACCTACAATCTTCAGCACTTCTCCTTAGCCAGTGCCTACCCTTCCCCCATTTTCCTTTTTAACTATCACCACTGATGAAACTCTTAATGCTTTCCTATCCCTCAACCGCTCTAAAGGCTCCTCACCAGATGAGCTTGATCTTTAACTTCTCTACCTTTCTGCCCTGCAATTGCTTATCCTATCTCCCTAATCCTTAACCTGTCCTTTATTTCTGCCCAAGTACCCTCATCTTGGAAACACCCTGTAGTTCTTCCTGTCCCCAGGGGTGGTGACACATGCACTCCTGGCAACTATTGTCCCATTTCCCTCCTTCATACCCTTGCCAAACTTCAAGAACATTTAGTCCTCTATCAGCTATCACATTCCTCTCTGATTCCTCCTTCTTCATCCCCTTCCAATCTGGTTTTTGGAAGAACCACTCAACAACCATCTCCCTCCTCAGGCTTACTGACTCCATCCTTTCGGGGATGGATAATGGCCTGATGTGCATGTGGATGTGCCATTGGGAAATACCAATTCCTGTGAATATATCCTAGGAGGGGATGCAGGCTATGGGATTCTCCTCGTCTACCGTCCACCAGGTGACAGTGGAGTATTCCTGCAAGAGATAGCAGACTTCATCGTCGACCTGGTGCTGAGGTTTCCCAGATTTATACTTCTGAGTGACCTCAATGTCTGGGTTGATGATGAACTCTCTTCTTTTGGTCAAAATCTCCTCCAGCTAATGAATATGCTGGGCCTGACACAGGTTGTTACCTCTTCTACCCATATAGGGGGTCATTCATTGGATTTGTTTTTTCTCATGGGTATGGAGATCACTGATTTGGGGTGGAACCTGTCAGTTGGTCTGACCATCACACCATAAGGTTCAGCTTCAGGGCCCCCTCTAATAGGTCTGCCCCTATGGAGATGGTTCAGTACCGCCCTTTAAGGGTGTTGATCCCAATGACCTAATGGCGGTCCTGGATCTATCGAGCTTTTCGGGTAAATGCATGAGTCGAGATGATCTGGTATTAGCCTATAACAAGGCTGTAGGAGATGCTCTGGACAAAATTGCTCCTGTTCGTGTTTGGCCTCTCACCCTCTGTCCAAGGAGCCTATGGTTTGATGGCTCCTTGAAGGAGTTAAGGTGAGTTGGCCGAAGGTTGGAGAGAGTTTGGCGGAAATCGGGTCTTGATGCCGACAGGCTTAGATCGATGGCACATTATGACAGCTATCAATCAGAAATCACTCGTAAGAAGGCAGAATTCCTGTCCAGAGAGATTTCTGCAGCACAGAATCGACTGGCTCAGCTTTTCTGGACTGTGAGCAGACTGTGCAATCCAGTCTGTCTCCAGCCCAGAGAAGCTTTTTTTTCAGCTAAGATGCAAGGAGTTTGCTCAGTTCTTTGCAGATAAGGTTGCTGACATCAGGTCCGGTATCCATCCAACCTTTCCTATGGGGGATTGTGGTGGTCAACTAGAAGTGGCTTGTCCTCGGTCTGCCTGGTTAGACTTTCATCGGCCAGAATTCGGGGACATTGTGAAGATCATCCAAACAATGCGACCAACTAGTTGTAGCTTGGATCCGGGTCCTACACAGCTTTTATTAGGTTGTGTAGAAGCCATCTACCCAATCCTTGCTGACATTGTCTGGAAATCCTTGAAGGGGGGGGGTTTTCCTGACCCCCTTAAAGAGGCAGTAGTTTGACCACTCCTTAAAAAATTCTCCTTGGATCCAGATTGTCTAGCTAACTACTGGCCTATCTCTAACCTGCCATTTGTTGGTAAGGTTATTAAAAAGGCAGTTGCGTTGCAATTGGATGATCATCTTATATCTCACAATGTCTACGATACTCTCCAGTCTGGTTTCAGGAAAAGGCATAGTACAGAGACTGCCCTTGTCTGGGTATTGAGCGACCTCCTTATGGCCAGAGATCGAAAGGCACATACCATTCTGGTCCTTCTCGATCTATCTGCTGCATTTGACACTGTAGACCATGGAGTGCTATTGGAGTGGCTGTGGGATTTTTGTGGACTGTCTGGTACAGTCCTCGAATGGTTTTGATCTTACCTCACAGGCAGGTTTCAGAGAGTTGTCACTGGAATTTATTCCTCTTGCACTCACTCCCTGTCCTGTGGGGTACCGCAGGGCTCCATTTTAGCCCCCATGTTGTTTGCAGTGTATATGCTGCCATTAGGAGAAATCATCAGGTGATACAGCTTGGGCTTTCACTGTTATGCAGATGATACCAAGCTGTATCTGTCCTTTCTCCCTGTCAGGGTGATGCACTCTCTGTACTTAACAACTGCCTTGATGAGATCAGACTTTGGATGAGTTTGAGCTGGTTGAGACTCAATCCGGACAAGACTGAGGTATTGGTGGTGGATTCAGGTCATCTGGGGTTGGGTGTGGGAGCTGGACAACCATCAGTTTTATTACTTGATGGTGTACCGTTCCCTACCTCCGAATGGGTGCAAAATCTGGGCGTTATTTTTGATGATGGTCTGACTCTGAAATCCCAGGTGTTAGCTGTTGTCAAATCCTCTTTTTACCATCTGAGGAATATCACCCGGGGGAAACATCTGATTCCCCCAGGTGACCTTCCAACATTGGTCCACGCCTTTGTCACTACTCATCTGGACTACTGCAATTCCCTCTACCTAGGGCTACCTGAGGTTGATATCCACCACCTTCAGCTAGTGCAGAATGCGGCAGCCAGGCTTTTGACTGGGACTTCTAGAACCAAACATAGTACGCCTGTGCTCCGTGAACTGCACTGACTGCCTGTTTGGTGGTGGATCACCTTTAAGGTTGGTTTGCTAACCTTTAAAGCTCTACATGATCAGGGACCCAGTTACCTGAAAGATCTCCTGGTTCCTTACTGCCCCCTCCGTCCTCTCCGTTCCACCAACGAGGGATTGCTGGAGATTCCCAGGGTTCATCTGAAGTCATCAAGATCTCATGCCTTTGCTTTTGTGGCACGAACCCTGTGGAATTCTCTGCCTTGTTGGTTAAGAGAATGCCCAACCATCGACAAGTTTAAGGTCGCCTTAAAAACATATCTTTTTGAGTTAGCATTTTTAAATTGAATTATTGTTTTATAAGTTATTTGTAACATCTTGCTTAATGTAGATTTAATGTTTTTTTGTGTTTTTAGCTCTGGTTGATTTTAAATTTGTAATTTATAAATTTTAATGTTGTACAGCTCCTTGGTTTTGAAAGGCGCTTTATAAATAAAATTGAATTGAATTGAATTGAATCACCTCCGCCATCTTTGTCGACCTAGCCAAAGCTTTCAACACTGTTTCCCATTCCCTGCTTCTTGATTCACTCTCCTCAACTGGCCTTGCTCCATCAGCCACCAAATGGTTTAAATCCTACCTCATTGGCAGGGCCCAATTGGTGAGAATCCTTGATTCCATCTCCCCTCCACTCCCCATCAACACTGGTGTCCCTCAGGGCTCAGTGTTTGGTACCCTACTCTTTTCCATTTTCCTTAATGATCTCTCCACAGCCTGCTCATCCTCTTTTATCCACATGTACACTGACAATACTGTTTTGTGCAGTTCTGGCAAAAACCCTGCTACTGTGCAAACCAGCTTACAGCATGACTTCAACCAAGTTCTGCTCTGGTTTGCTTCTCACCAGCTTTTTCTAAATGCCAAGAAAACAGTCTCAGTGACCTTTGGCACCAAGCAGAGACTCTCCAGACTTCCAGCTCTACCCACCTTCCCACCCTTGATGGGACCATCTTGGAGGACACCTCCTTATTAGCTAGACCAGCACCTCAACTGTTCTGTGCATATCGATGTTATCCTGAAGAAATGTCACCCCATGCTTTGTGCTCTGTATAGGAATTGTAGTTGCATCCCACTGACTTCAAGGTGTGAAATTGTCCAGAAGATGATACCCCCCATCTTTGACTAGTGTGACGTAGTCTATGGTGCTGCTCCCAAATCTTCCCTGATGAAGTGGGACACTCTCTTTAACTCCTTTTGCCACTTTGCTATCAACTTTCCTTCCTATCCCCACCACTGTGAACTCTGTCACTCTCTAACCTTCCTTCCACTATCTCACAGATGCATCTCTCACTGTGCCAAACTAACCTCCAAATTCTGGTTCGGGGGGCTCCCCTCCTATCTCTCATCCTCTCTCTCCACTCCAAATCCCCCCACCCACTCTCTCAGATCAAATGATGACCGCACCTTGACTGTCCCTTGCTACTCCACCCTTATCAGTCAGACTGGTTTCACCCATCATTTCCATAAAATCTGGAATTCCTTCCCCCTTGAAATATGACACTCCTACTCCAACTACTGCCTTACCTCTGTCCTACACAATTACCTTTCCCTCAGCTGTTTCTGCTTTAACTTACCTTAACACCCATCCTCAGTTTCTGCCTTCATACCATGACCCCCCCAGCAGGGTTCTCAACATCCTGAAGGGGGGAAATCAGGAAATGGCTACCTCTTCTCCTCATATTCAGTTCTTGCCTCTCCCCCTTTCTTCTCCACCAGCCCTTCTGGGTCACTAGTGTGCAGAACCTAACCCCATCCTTTTTACTCAAACAGAACTTGTGTACTACCTCGAGCCTGCTCCTGGTACACTCATGTACTATAAATGGTTCTATTGCATTATTACACTTTTGTATGTCTATATGTTCTTTTGTATGATTTGGACATGTATTGTAATTTACCCAATGTTCCATTACTGTTTATTGTACAATACCTTCCAACTGTTGCACAATCTTACAATGTTGTATTGTTTGTACTATACACATACTATTGTAACTGATCGTCATTCACAACCCTATGTAACCCCTCCCCCCAGGTCACACTGTGAAATGAGCAATTTATTGTTCAGTGTGCCCTCCTGGTGAAATAATTCAATAAAATCAGTAACTGCTAAATAAGAATGATTTTAAAACCTTATCGATCAATCAGTCAATCAAATCTTTATTTATCCAGGCGATCATCATTGAGCAAGCTCATTTACAAGATAGACCTGTTGTTGTCAAAGACAGTTATACAAACACAGATTAAGGTACAAAAAAAGATACAATCAAAATTACAGAATAGTGGTAGGCACACAGTAAACATTCCAGTTGTTCTTGTGAGAACATATATGCATTACACAACATTATTATGGTATATACAGCCTTTATGGATACAGAAGTTGAGGTTGCATATTTATTAAATCTCAATCAAACCACTATTGGAGGGTACAATTCTTTGTATTTCAGCCCTCAGTGACCGTTTGACATGCTTGGATGAGGATCCTAGGCTACATAGTCCTTATTTTGCACTTGTGGTCAGTTTCTGAACTGAGAAAAACATTTCAGAACCGGGAACTGAACCGAGAAATGAACTGGAGCTAGTGGTTCAAGAACCAGGATTAGCAGTTCGCAATTTAAATATAAAAACTTAAATTTAAATAAAACTAAGGGGTTTCTTAGACAGGAAGTCTGAAAATCACAAAGAAAAGCCTTGGTTCCCCACCAGTTGAACCGCACAGGGAGAAACTGGAAAATAATTATTTTAACCCTAAAACAACGGTTTAGCAAAACAAAAACACTAGCAGAAGGCAACAAAAGAAAAAGGATAAACAATACTTATGTATTTTTATAAGTTTTATCACATCAGTACTAGTAGATGAGGAGAGGATCTCCGAGCTTCTGGTCTTGGCAGGCAGACAGTGAAACTGGAGGGTTTTGAACCAGACTTCCAGATGCTGCTCCACTCCAGAGCCGCCTCTGCAACATGGAATGCCACCTCCTAATTCCCACTACTGATGTGTCCACATTATACCCAGTGGCATAGACTGCCACAAATGTTAAGTACACAGCTACCCTCTGAATAAGGCAGCTGCTGGGCTGTCGGTTTATAAGCCCAGCTGCTCAGGGAAAGGGGTCAGTGTTTAAACTAGGCACTAGTGTTGTGTTGAATTTTCAAATTCTGGCAGAACTAAATTTTGCAAACTTTTTGAAATTCCACTGAATTTCACCAGAAGTGAAATGGCAGAATTCTGCAGCAGAAAAATGCAGAATGAGTTTTTCCATGACATTTCCACTGAATTTTGTTTTGCAGATCTCAATAGTTTCTGTGGAACTGGTTGCAGAATGATTTTCTGTAGAAAAATTGCTGTTCCACAGAATATTGTTCCATAGATTGTAGCATCTGGAATTACACAGAAGAACCAAAGAAATTCTATCAGAAATTCCATCTGTGGAATGGTCATTCCATGTTAATTTCAACAGCAGAATTCCTCATTCTGCGCAGCACTAAAAGGCACACTAAACCAGAACTTGTTTCCAGGTGCAACCTGGTAGCACAAGGAAGATAAGTGACTTGCTCAGGGTCACACAGTGTTTATGTGGGGGCTGATAAGATTTAAACCCAGGTCTCCAGGTTTGCAGCTCAGTGCTCTTAATTGCTTTGCTATATTGCCTCCTCTAAACAGGCTCCAGTAGTATCATACCTTAGATGGACGTTATGGGAGTCTGATTTGGCATCAATCATAATTATTGTTGAAGTACATTTTTTTTTTTTTTTTTTAGATCTTGCAATACGTTTTCAAAGAACTATGAAAATTAAACAGAGCTCTGCAGCTCCTAATTAACAGGCAGCAAAGGTCTCTTGGAAAGTAAAGAACAATAGTGATGTAGATCCTGCTACTTCCCTGTGAAGTGAGTTAGTCAAGAGCTACCGTAACCAGTATCACATTGCCTTGAACCTGGGCAATTCATCAGGGAGTGGGGTCATACCACAGTGCTTGCATACAGTTCCATCTTCTTACCAGCATATCAGCTATTTAAAGTAGCAGCCCATATTTAGATCATATTTACATATTTTCAGTAATTTATTTATTTAAAACCTATATATAAGAATGTTCCCTGATGTTTCAGCAACCCCATGTCAAAGTCATCATTTTTTTTTGCCTGGTACAGGATGGTAATCTAAGCATTTAAAATCCATGACAAAAAACATGAGTTGCCATGCCTTTTTTAAGTTACACTGGTGAGACTTAATCTCTATGGAAAAAAAGTTGAAAGGGGCCATATTGTTTTATGTGGTTATTAAATCAATCTTTTAGATGTCAACATGAGTATGAAAGAAAATGTGAAGCAAGGACATATGATTTGTCATCATGCTTACTTCATTTTTTTCCACAAATGCAGACATAAAGAGTAAATTACCAATACTATGACACCCTCTTGAACTGATATTCCCCAAAAAGGTGGAATATTTGTATGTTTTTATACATAAAACCATTTCAAACCCATGTCATTTTCATAAATCTTTTTTGATAGATGTAGAATATGCTTATGACTATAGAAACAGAAAGAAACATAGGGGTTTCCATACTACGTTTAGTTATATCTGCTTTCAAAATTGCAGTTTCCAAAATGGTTGGTTCAGGACAAAAGTAATTGAAACATCCCAATAAAAAATAAAACTTGCAAGATTGCTAGTCAAACATTTCAAAAGTAGATGGAAAATGGCAAGGATTTTAACATAAACGGTGTAACCAAAGACAGACAGACATTTAGATGAAGTGCCTTGAATGATACCAAATGCTGCAATTGTGTGAACTAATTTCCTTGCTGCCATTCTGTATATATTCTTAGCTGGACATGAAATAATAGAACAAATTATTATTCTAATAATGATTCCATATATTTAAGAATGTACTTGTGCCAGAAAACAACCTAGAAATTGTTTTTGAGAACATCAGAAAAATGGGAATTTGAAACACGAGTCTGGTTGTAAGACCTCTTATGGATGCAATAGTGTCACATCATGTGTTTTTAGGGTGAGAAGACTGTGATCCGAAGGCGAGCAGTTCTGTCAGCCTAAGGACATGAGAGGCATGTCAAACAGACCCATACAATTATTATTCATTGTGGAACTTTTTTTCTTATAAAATGACCTTTCTTTTCTTCTGGATGTTGACAACGTGAGCAGTCAGTGAGAAGTAAGTTACAGTGGTTCAGAGCATGGGACACTTTTAAAGGCCACTGTCCACCCTTTCGTTCAGCTCCCAGTGCAGTCACACATTCCTATGATGAACATTGAAGAGGTGCCAGTAAACTCCTGCATACACGAATACTTCATTTTGGGGCACATTTAGATGAAGGTAAACATTGAAAGAATTTGGTTCCCTAAATGTAGGAAAGTCCTATTAGTGTAAAACAAGATGTCTAACATGTTATAAAATAACTTTGAGAACTGAAGTTATGACTCCAGTCATGTGCATCAACATCCACCACTGGTGTGCTTGCCTGGAATCACAGCTTTAGTTTTTAAAAGCCATTTTTTAACATGCTAGCCGCTTGTTTTATAGTTATAGGACTTTCTCACATTCAGGGGCTGGGATTCTTTCAATGTGTGCCTTTATCTAAATTTGCCCAGAAAAATGAAGTACTAGTGTATGCACAAATTTACTGGCATCTCTCTTTGCCATGTTAATCAAAGGAACACGCATCTGGATCAGGAAATTGGGTGAAAGGGTAAGCAGCTGAGGACATCATTTTTCTGATACTTCATAAAAAAAAAGGAGAATATGTGAAAATTGGGGGCCCAGTATTACATTATTGAAAAGTATGAAGGCTACAGGCACCAAATCAGGGGACATCTTAGAAACCATCAGAAAATTGACAGTGTTACTTTAAAGAAATAAGAGTACTTGACAAGCAGCTGAAGGAAGTGCTGTTGTTTGTCAGAATGTCACATGATGCTTCAGTGATCATTAAGAGGAATAAATGTTTACTTGGGTGTTAATGATTTCTTGCTATGTACTCTATATGTGATGCACTGCACATTAACTGAAAACATGAGTACAGCAATACATAGGGAACAGTAAATAAGAACATAACAAATGTCGGGGAATGCATTTCCTAGAAAGACATGGCTCTGCTCCAACATGTTACAAATTCATGGCCATCTAAACAGTTCTTTTTTAATTTTTCCATATTCTGTTTAACTCCCTTCTGTCAATGCCACCACAACCTCCACTACCCACAATCTCCCTGGCTTACCTGGTGGCTCGATTCCCCAACAGGTCTCCTCCCCTTTATGGCAGGATCAGGAGAGGGAAGGCCATCCTTCTCTTTCCGAAGCACAATCCAGTCATTGCCACAGGCTCCAGTGATGTAGTGGATGGTGGTGTGGTGAGCAGGTGCCATTGGTCCCTAGCCATGTTGAACCATTTTCTTTGGGTTTTCCTCCCAAATCTAGGTTGTTGGAAGCAGTAAATACATCTATGTGGAGGTGCAAATGTGCTCTTGGCCCAGTTCCCCATCCCCCTCTCAACATTACATCAGCTTCTCTATGTCTGTGCTCTGACACCCAGCCTCCACTAGGTGTCGGCCAAGATGGGGACAGCTAGTCATCCCTTCCCAGGATATGACAGCTGCCTAGTGGCTTGCTCAATCCTGCTCCCCCCCCCCCAGTTGAGCCCCGGCAACCCAAGCTCGAGACCAAACTCAGGTCACTGGAGTGATGCAGGGTAAGCCACTTGTCAGTGCCTCAGCACTGAGCACCACTGGGCCGGCATAAGCAGTCCTTCCTTATGCTAGACAGAGAGACAGGTTCCAGTGAACACTGCAAAAGGTAACTAGGTGTATTTTCACATTTAATACCCTGCAAGCACAACCAAGTGATATAAATAATGAAATAGCTTTGCTTTTTACGTTTTCTACATATGTGTGCACAGCAAACACCTGATTACAATGAACTGCATTTCAGAGGTGTGTCACCGGTCACCGTCACGTCCAATGCAGCTAGCTGCACTCAGCAGTGACAGACCAATGACCAGGCAAACTGACTATGACACTGGTCACTGTTTGCTGGTTGGAAACTTTGTGTAGCTGAAAGGACTGATGCACACCTTAGAGAACAGTTCAGTCCTTTCATTTACATGAAGTCAGCTGGCAAGCAGCTGAGGAACTTTATGATGTTTTTATCTCAACCTGTGTGTATTTTCTGTAGTCGGTTGTAACATGACTTTCCTTTTGTCTGCACTATTGGTAATTTGCATTCAGTAACTGCCATGTACACATATAAATGATGCTGAAAATAGTTCTGAATTGTCAATTCTGACCACTACACAGTGTCCTGCAGATCTATTTTCTTCATCTTAAATCAATAATTATCAGATATTCAGACTCAAGAGCTTGAATATCACTAATTGTAACATGGCACTAAACATAATAGTAAAATGGGCAAACCAGAGTTGTCAAAAGGCATCAGCTGACCAAAAGCGAGCAGGTATTAATGCAGTGGCAGAGCCCACTCGCTAGTGCATGTTGGAGAAGTAGAGTGCACCTCGTATTGTGAACATGGAAGTTAGATGGAGTGTATCGTTGTAACTCTGTTGGTGTTGCTGTGTCACTGTAGCTGTAGATGACATTCATGGTGGAACAGCAGCAGAATCCTTGGCGTTATGTACCAGAGTGAGCGACCAGCTCGGGCAGCCTAAGAGCGAGCAGCCGAGGTTGATAACAGCACTACTAGTTAACAAGAAACATTTGCACTGCATGCATCACTGTTGGCATCAACACAGACACAGAAGGAAACAAAAATAAATCAGTGTCTCCATATTTACAGAGGGCAGATCACCTTTAAAGTCAGTTTGCTGACTTATAAAGCCCTACATGGACTGGATCCTGACTACTTGAAAGAGCTCCTTGTGCCTTACCACCTGGTGCAACAGTTGTGCTCAGCTGACAAGGGGTTGCTAGAGATTCCAAGGGTGTTTTTGAAATCTTCAGGGGCCTGTGCATTTATGCATGCAGCCCCGACTCTCTGGAATTCTCTACCCCACCAGCTTTAGGAATGTATGACTGGGGGTTAAGCAGGCGATGAAAACATATTTATGGTGCCATGCTTTTGGTGGCTCCATTTAAATCTTGGACCCTCTGACTATTTTACTGTCTTTCTAAGTTTTACTATGATCGCTAATTTTTTTGCACAGTGCCTTGATGGTGGAAAGGTGCTTGTGACAAATAACATTTATTATTATTAATCTTATTGTTTTTTTTTTTAACTGTCCCAGGATGCACTGCTGTAATACAGGATCGGGATGTAACATAGGCGCAGAAAGGAAAGCAAACTGTCATTAGGAATGAGAAAAGCGCAATGTAGTTGAGTGTTTCAGACAGGAACATTGCCACCTGCTCCTTTTCTGAAAGTACTCCACACTATATAAATAGTAGTGTGTGGTACAACATGAACAAACACGCTTGTCAACTATAAGAGTCTCTAGCTTGTAGAAAGTGCAGGAGAGTTGTACAAGTATGATTAGAGAGCTCCTGAACTGTAGTGTACTCTGAAGGGAAACAATATTTGCGCAGTATCTCTCTTGCACTGGCCATGTTACAAGAGCATTAATCCCCTCCAGAGTTGAGCTCTACTGGTGGATTAATGCCCGGTGGATGGTTGGAAGCACTCCACCTGTGGCTTCATGCACCAACTCCCCCCAATCGGGCATTAATCCACCAGTAGAGCCCTCCTCTGTTGGGGATTAATGCTTACTTGTTTGCTTTCTGATAAGTTCTTTGAAAGTTTGCCATATATTCCGTTTGTCTCCAAGCCTTTCAATTAATTTATTTTTTATAAGCTATTTTTGTACTTGTTATTAATGCTTTACATCAGTTTCTTATCTTTTTATATTCTAACAATGATGTGATGTCCCCAAGCATTCTAAATTCTTCCCATGCATTTTCCTTTTTTCAAAATCTCAGCTGTAATCCATTCCAGTTTATTACCTCTAATGCACATTTTTCTAAGGGGTGAACTTGTCACAAATAATATTAAACACTTCACAAAATTTAGTATACGCCAAATTAATGCTCTCAATTGTGTTGAAGAACAACCAATCCTGTTCAGTTAATGCCTAGTTAAAAGCCAGTACATCAATGTTTTTCAAATTCCATGACTTTATAATAAAGACTGGTTTGGATTTAATTTTCCTAGATGTCCAATAACAAAGAATGGGACAATAATCACTTACATCATCTGGTAAAACATCAGTCTTGACTAGAAACCGCTATCCAATCTGGCTGTCATCGACCTTATGAAATCCAGGGACAATCTGTGGCAACAGAGCTACAGGTAAACAGGCTGACAAACAAAAATATTAAAGAGCAAGGATCTCCTGTACCAGGGCCATCCACTTTGAAAAGAGTCTGTACTACCAAGAGATGCTTACCAGCTCCTGTGGATACAGCAGGAAGTTTTGGAGCTATATTTAGGATATCACTAGCCATGACCCCAAAATGGCTTCAACCATGCTCAATGTTGATGGCACTACCACACTTGATCCTAAGGTTATTGCAAAACACTTTTAATAACAATTTTACTGACCCTAGTAGTGTTCTTCCCACTGATTTCTTTGAGAATTCTACTAATTAGGACCCTTTAGTGTGGGATGACCAGCCACAAAGTCATCCCCCCCTTTTAATTCAAAACTATCTCTGAAGCTGAGGCCAGGAAATACATATTGAAAGTTCTGGACAATCCAGGTATAGTGGTGATACGCTTGATCTCAAGCTTATTGCTCTAACCCTGGATGCAATCTTGGCACCACTTACTAAAATATTCAACTTGTCACTAAAGTTAGCTCTGTTCTGCCATGGTTACCCCTGTTCATAAATGCAGTGACAGGGCTCTGCATTCTAACTACAGGCCTATCTCCATCCGCCCCTCCCTTTCCAAAGCTCTTGAGTGGGCAGTTTCTGACCAGCTGACTGAATACCTGAAGAAATATCAGATCCAGTGCCCCAGCAGCACGGGTTTATAAAAGGACACAGTGCCACATCCATGTTGGTTGAATTCACCAAATTCATCTACAGCTCACTTGACCAAGGCCTATGTGTTGGGGTGGCATTTATTGATCTAACCAAGGCCTTTATACAGTTACTCACTCTCTCCTACTTAAGCAGCTTTCCTATACATGGCTTTCAAATGAAGCAACAGGTTGGTTCAAAAGCTACCTTGAGAACAAAGTGCAACAGGTGAAGATATCCAATGTCATCTCCAGTAGACAACCAGTCTGCTCAGAAGTCCCACACGGGGCCTATACTTAGTCCTCTCCTGTTCAGCCTCTTTTTAAACAGTCTTCCCCTCACTTGCTCTGACAAGGCCATCCGATATGCAGATGATGCAGTAATTTTTATCAGTCTCTCTGATCCCTTACTGCTTGAGAACCAGCTTTAGCTAAACTTCTTGTGTGCAGAGACTTGGTTTAGTGGGCACAAATGATTGTTAAACTATAAAAAAAAAAACCAAAGGTTATGTTACTTAATAGTTCCCACAACAAGCATAAAGCCCACCAGCTAACAAGTCAGAATAACACAAACATTCCCCCTTGAGTAGGTACAGCATTTCAGGTATCTCTGGGTCACCTTTGATAACACCTGTCATGCATGCAACACATTGAAAACATTGCTAAAGTAGTCAACATGCATATCGGGCTACTCTATAGATGCAAACATTGTTTGACTGCCGAGGCCCTAAGAACAGTTGTGCATAGCTCAATCATCTCCATTACAGACTATGGTCTGGTAGTGCACAGTGCTGCTACTGATACTTCTCCAAAGCATGTCTCAACAGCACTAAACAAAGCCTGTATGCTCATCACTAGTGCACACCGACTCACACATATGTGTGATCTCCATAAGCAGATAGGGTGGCTCAACTTCAAAAGTAGGATGAAATATCAAACTTGCCTACTGGCTAAAAACATCTAGCCTTGGGTTCTCCCCACAGTGGGTACAAAGTACTTAAGCCTTTCTAGTAATCCTCACCATATGAGGGGGTCAGATAACCAGCCCTTCCTAGTCACCTTATGCCTCACTGCATAAGGCCAAAGGTCATTCACTTACAGAGACCCACCTTGGCGTAACTCCTCACACAGTGACATCCTTGCTGATTGTAAACTAGGTCAATTTAAATGGTATATATCCCCAACATTGACATGTTGACAGCAGAGTCCCCTACAGTGACAACAGTGCCAAGTCGCTGTAGAGAACCCACTGGCACCTGGCACTGTTGGTAGAGGGTCCTGCACCCCCCCAACCCAGCTCCAACTTGGAGTTGAGAATCCTAGGTGGGGGGTGCAGGGGGCACAGTCCTCCCACATAGGGGGTTCAGGGTAAAGCCCCCCCAAAGAAAACACTTGTAGGTTTTGCAAACCAGCAACTTACAGCAAAATGCAGTCGACTTACCGGTTTTCGCTGTTGGGTAGCTCAACAACTATTTTATTCATTATCCATTGTGGATCCAATTTAAACATAAGCTCTGCCAGTTACTTATAGCACAAAGTAGTTGTGATTGCTTTTCATAGCTGGGCCTTGAAGGGTACACCATGAAACTCTTGAACTCCTCTCTAGCACATAAGCAGTTTTGGTGCTAGCAACTGAAATTATGCCACAACTATCCTGCCCTAGCTACTCCTACCCCCCCACCTAATCTCTCTCACCCTTGGTCACCCTCCTTCTCTTGCAACTGCCCAAACTTCCCATTATCTTCCTCTGCCACCCTACCCCCTCTCCATTGTGCCTTCCTCCTTTCATTGACTAAGCCCACTCTGGCTGATTCTCTTGGTGTCCATCTCTCCTCTGAGCCTTCCACCCCTTCCCCCTACTCTTTGACAATACCTCCTCTGGCTAATTCCCACACTGTCCTACCCGCTCTGTAAGCTCATGATCATGTTAAATTACCTTGCTTCATATTTAACCTGTGTTTATTGTTAATTGTTTGGTTCTGTTGTATATTGTATTACATACTGTGGTCCTTGTATTGTGCTGTGATTACTGTATTTTAATTTGACTCTGTATACCTTTACAAAATGTGTCATCGATTGTATAAACTGTTATGTCTCATATGTCCTGTTGTTATTGCTGACATGGCACCTTTGTAAATGAGCTTCTGGCTTAAAGGTGTTACAATTCCTAGATTTTAATGAAATAAAAACAAAAATAAAGAACTGATTGGTATCCTGTTGTATAATTAGCACATGTTGTTGACTTAATCAAATGACAAAGACCACTGACCGAAAAAAGTTACAAAAGCCATCAAACTGTTTACTAGCCCAGTTACAGTTGAAATGCCCTAAAATAAGTTGTTCCCTATGTTTTGACAAGTTATTCAAAAACTGGAATAAAGGTTCCCTATCATCATCCAGAAACCTAGGTGGTATATAAATACTACTAACTGCAAGCTTTTTTTCCCTCCAAGGTAAATATTCAGAGACAAAAAATAAAAATTTGATAAAGTAGGCAGTGCTGAGGTTTCACTTTCAATGGCAAGTCCAGTTCAGAACCACAAGGAGTGTGCTTGTAAGAATTCAAGAACCTATAAAAGGCAAGCAAAAGCACAACTCTGTCTGCGAGTGTGCAAAAAGCATTTTTCAAAGTGTTAATTTCAAACAGCCACAGCTTGAGTCACTACCTCAACCAGTTTTGAACTGACTAGTTAATCATCAGGAGGTTCAGGTTGAGGTTTCGGAAACCATTAACTTTTCAGAAACTTAGAATAAACACCCACCTCCCTTCATTTTATTTCTAGCCCTTCTAAAAATTGTATAACCCTTAATACCAATTTCCACATTGGTGACTTGCCCCTTTAACCAGGTTTCTGTTGAGCCAACTATATAAAAGGTATTATTTATTTATTTGTTTATTATTTGGATAACACCTTTGAGCACAAATGCTATTTTGCAAAAGTTCCACATCTGACAATGACAAAGAATGAAAACAACAATATACAATGACCCACCGGTGTATTGTATTGAAATACAAATGGCATGCACTGTAATTCTTCCGCTATACCATGCATATGCTACTACACTACACATGTCACTATACTACACATACATGTCACTATACTACACTACACATGCCACTATACTACACATACATGTCATTATACTACACTACACATGTCACTATACTACACTACACATGTCACCATACTACACATACATGTCACTATAATACACTACACATGTCACTATACAACACTACACATGTCACTATACTACACATACATGTCACTATACTACACTATACGTGTCACTATACTACACATACAGGTCACTATACTACACTACACATGTCACTATACTACACATACATGTTACTATACTACACATACATGTCACTATACTACACTACACATGTCACTATACTACACTACACATGTCACTATACTACACATACAGGTCACTATACTACACTACACATGTCACTATACTACACACACATGTCACTATACTATACATACAGGTCACTATACTACACTACACATGTCACTATACTACACATACATGTCACTATACTACACTACACCTGTCACTATACTACACATACATGTCACTATACTACACTACACATGTCACTATACTATACATACATGTCACTATACTACACATACATGTCACTATACTACACTACACATGTCACTATACTACACATACATGTCACTATACTACACTACACCTGTCACTATACTACACATACATGTCACTATACTACACATACAGGTCACTATACTACACTACACATGTCACTATACTACACATACAGGTCACTATACTACACTACACATGTCACTATACTACACTACACATGTCACTATACTACACATACATGTCACTATACTACACTGCACATGTCACTATACTACATACATGTCACTATACTATACAAACATGTCACTATACTACACTACACATGTCACTATACTACACATACATGTCACTATACTACACTACACATGTCACTATACTACATACAGGTCACTATACTCACTACACATGCCACTATACACATACAGGTCACTATACTACACTACACCTGCCACTATACTACACTACACATGTCACTATACTAAACATACATGTCACTATACTACACATACAGGTCACTATACTACACATACAGGTCACTATACTACACTACACATGTCACTATACTACACATACAGGTCACTATACTACACTACACATGTCACTATACTACACTACACAAGTCACTGTACTACACATACAGGTCACTATACTACACTACACATGTCACTATACTACACATACAGGTCACTATACTACACTACACATGTCACTATACTACACTACACATGTCACTATACTACACATACATGTCACTATACTACACTGCACATGTCACTATACTACACATACATGTCACTATACTATACAAACATGTCACTACACTACACTACACATGTCACTATACTACACATACATGTCACTATACTACACATACATGTCACTATACTACACTACACATGTCACTATACTACACATACAGGTCACTATACTACACTACACATGCCACTATACTACACATACAGGTCACTATACTACACTACACCTGCCACTATACTACACTACACATGTCACTATACTAAACATACATGTCACTATACTACACATACAGGTCACTATACTACACATACAGGTCACTATACTACACTACACATGTCACTATACTACACATACAGGTCACTATACTACACTACACATGTCACTATACTACACATACATGTCACTATACTACACATACATGTCACTATACTACACTACACATGTCACTATACTACACATACATGTCACTATACTACACATACATGTCACTATACTAGACAGATGCCAGTATACTACGTATATGCCACTGTACTACACACACGTCAGACCCACTATAAACTATGTATCAAAGGTTTGGGTGGTTTGTCAATAGAAAAGAAGCAGTAAACATGAAACAAATACAACACAGAGCAACACAAATGATAAGGGGGATTGAGAATGTGTCATACAGAAGGATGCTTAGCACTTGGAGTTATACAGTTTAAAACAGAGGTGAATCAGAGGGGATTCAGTAGTACCATTTAATATTCACAAGGATAAATAATTATTTGAAAATCTGAACTTTTGGTGGGGCAAAGACAATACACATTAAGAATTCACAATAAGTAAATTGAACCATTACACTTCAGAACTAATACTAGGAAACTATTTTATTCACAAAGGGTGGTTAATATATGGAACACATTACTGTCTGGAATAGTAACCTGTGGTAAAGTTGAAACATTCAAAAATAAACTAGACATGTGGTTGATGGAAGAGTATAATAAAGGTTATTTACACCAGTTGTGAGGTAGGCACTGAATGGACATATCTGTCTTATTTTGCCTCTAACTCCCGGGTATTATGAGTATTACCAGATGAAACAGGGGAGGAGCAAGACCCATGATGGTCGCTGGGGAGGTTGCAGCTCCATCTGCCTACTGGCTGCCAGCAGTTTTACTCCATAGTTTGCAGATCCCCACCCTGTTCCTGCAGGTGCACAATGTAGTGCCTTAAGGCAGAGTCACAGTGTGATGTGTTGACCCTCGCATGCTCTCCCCTTCCAGGACTAATAGATTTCCCCAGCTGCAGTGCTCCTATGGTTACCCAGGTGGTAGTATGGCAGCAAAATACTGAACCCTCACTCCCTGAGGAAGGAGTGTGTTTAATAGGATGCTCAAGCCTACCATCCTCCTCCAGTCTTTCAGTGCCTTGGGTTCATTCCAAAACTCAGGTCACCGACATCACATGTGGCAGCTTTGCTGCAATGGGCTGGTTCCAGCTCTTGTTTTCAAGTCACCAGCACCTATTAGAGGTGATTGACTACTGTATTAGAATGTTTTGCAAAACAGAATGTGCAATAATAACATTATCAGTCTATAGTTTATACTTCTTTTCTTTTCTCTTTTTTATCAGGTACAGACGAAAATGCAAAAAGCGTGATGTGAAATACTTGGTCTTGGTTGCTATTGGGACTTTTGCTTTCATTCCTCTTCCAAGTAAAACCTCACACCACCCTGCAGAATGTTAGTGAGAAAGGTCATTAATGCATTCAGTAAGGACTGTAAGCACCACTTCCCATATATTACGACCAAAGTCTTACCAGACTGCAAAGAAAATGCATCAGTGACCAACATCACAGGCTTCTCTGAACTACCAGACCACATAAAGGATTTCCTGAGGTATAGGCATTGCAGGCACTTCAGGATCCTTCAAGATGTCCCCAAGAAGTGTGGTGGCCCTGAACAGTCAAATGAGGTCTTTCTCCTCCTTGTGATCAAGTCATTACCTAAAAACCATGAATGCCGAGAGGTCATCCGTAAGACGTGGGGACAGGAAAGGATATATGCAGGAGTGCAGATACGGCGGCTCTTCATATTTGGGGTGGACTCAGACCAGAGGAAAATAGGAAGATCCAAAACTACTCCAGATTGAGAATCAACAGAATGGGGACATCCTTCAGTGGGACTTTATGACAGTTTCTTCAATCTGACCCTGAAACAGGTCCTGTTCTACGAGTGGCTGGAGAAGAACTGCCCCGATGTCAAATTCCTCCTGAATGGTGATGATGATGTCTTTGTCAATTCTGATGGTATGGTGCATTACCTATCAGGCCTAAAGGAAACAATGGTGATAAACACTTGTTTGTTGGGCAGCTTATGGAAGGTACATGGCCGATCCGTGAGAAATGGAGCAAATATTATGTGCCAAAACAAATAGCCCCATCAGACTCTTATCCACCCTATTGTTCAGGTGGTGGGTTTCTTCTGTCAGGCTTCACTGCCAGGGAGACCTATAAAGCATCTTTAAACATTGCACTTTTCCCTATTGATGATGTTTACATTGGGATGTGTTTGGAAAAGGTGGGACTCTCACCTGAATCTCACATAGGAATCATCACTGCAAGAGTGCATGTCCCTTCGCACACTGTGGATTCTTTTGACCCTTGTTTTTACCGGGAGTACCTGCTAGTCCATCGCTTTGAACCCTATGAGATGGTGGTGATGTGGCAGGGCATGCATGACTCAACCCTCAAATGTGGAATTTCTATGACATGAAGACAACTCTTTTCAGATTACATCTGCCCAGGGATTCTAAAGTTACCCCTTTTTGTACATCAGCATATAAGCACCCTGAAATTCTCTGTAACATTTCCAGCCAAGGGCGTAAAGGACAAAAATAGTATGAATCTGCAATACTCTGACAATGTTTTTTTAAACAGCATATGTGTAAATGATAATTACAAAAATAATAATCATCATAATTTTATTCCTAAGAATAAGAAGAGTCATTGAGCCCATGACTGATTCATATTTGTTTCCAGTGAAACAGAGAACATTGATACAAGAAGTTATATATTTATCATTTTAAAATGGAGTGGAGATATCCTGTAAGCGGATTGGCTAAAGCAGTCATTGATGTGGTTCAAAACTGATTACCAAGATGTCATTTTCTAAACTTTGGGGCCATTCTGTAATAGCAATAATACACTCCACTATGTGATATCATCACTTCCTGTGTGGTTGAAGGAACCCAGCATTGCCTTGTGCCTCACAACCAACTCAAGCTGTGATGATATCTCATGAAATAGCACACCCTGTTGTGTATTATTGCTTAAGTGTTCTAAGAAGTGTCTATTACTCAAAAATAATAGCTGGAGACCCCTTTATCACATTGATTATCAATGTGATGAAATGCCATAATAACCGGGTATGACATAATACCTGCTTTTGACAGTGTTTGGAATGCTTGTACTTCACTTGCACTTAAGTTACATATGAACATACGAATGTGCCAGCAGAAACAGACCACCCGATCTATCTAAGTGTGCTTGAGTGTGCAGCTAGTGCCCCTAGTTTGCAGTTGCCCCACCCCATCCCCTTTGTCATCCTACTGCCACCCCACCTCCCCACCCCACCCTCAGTCTCCCTGTTTCTGGTCCCATGCCCTTTAAAGCTGTTCACAGATTTATATGATACCACCCATTCTGGTAGAGCGTTCCATTTGAGACCACCCTCTCCATGAAATAGTGTCTACTCAATTCCTCCAAAATCACCCCCATTCTTAGCCTGTGATCCCTGGTGACCCTCCCCCTCCTTAGCTTAAAGACCCTGTCTGCCCCATCCTTATTGATTCCCTCAGATACTTGAATGTCTCTATCATGTCCCCCCCACCCCTTCTATCATCCAGGGTGTACATATTTACTGTAGGTCTCCCAGTCTGCTCTCATTGTCACTCCTTTCCATTCCACATATCATCTTCTTTGCCCTCCTCTGCACCCCCTGCAGTAGCTGATATCATGCTTCAGGTATGGGCTCCAAAACTGCACACAGTACTCCAAGTGCAGCCTTACCAGCAACCCGTACAGGGGCAAGATCACCTCTCATCACCTAGATGAAAACCCCATCACTATGCACCCCAGCATTTTGTTCACTTTTGCAGCCACTCTCCTGCACTAGATAGTGTTGTTCATGGTCCCTGTTACCATTACCCCAGGTCCTTTTCCTTCTCAGTGATCCCCAGCTTAACCCCCCCATCCAGTATTCTCTCCTTGGGTTCTTCACCTCAAAGTGCATAACCTTACACTTCTCTGCATTGAACCTCAGCTGCCACCCCTCTGACCACACTTCTAGCTTGCTTAGGTTCCCCTGCAGCTTCCATACCTCCCCTCCATCCACCACTACTCCCATTTTGGTGTCGTCTGTGAACAGACTTACCTTGCTTACCACCCTGTGCTCAATGTCTGATATGAAGAGCCCAAACAATACTGTTGCAAGACAAAGCCCTGTGGCACCCCGCTCATCACTGACTTTGGAGCTAAGAGCTCCCATCCCACCCCCACCCGTTGTAGCCTCCCACTCAGTCAGCTTGTAATCCAGTTCATCATTTTAGCCCCTATCTCTATACCAGTTAGCTTCCCCCAAGCCACCCATGAGGCCTTGCTGAAGTCCAAGTAAAGAACATTCACTGCATAACCCTTATTTAGCTCACTTGTCACCCAGTCATAATATTGTATCTGGTTGGTTTGACAAGACTTCCCTGAAATTAACCCATGCTGCCTCACATCCTGGAGATCATTGTCCTCCAGGTAGGACACCAATCTTTCCTTTAGTAACAGTACAAAATAGGAAACATATCGCTCTGTATGTACCTGCATGTATGTCTCTGTATGTTTACACACCCTTGGTATGTAATGACCACATAAACCCTTCAAGCTTCTCTTTTGAAGTTTATGGGTCATCACACACCTTGGGTGTGTAAAAAAATGTCATAGCACATAATCACCTATGCATTATTCTCTATAAAATGTTCTCTCATACTGTTTGGAAGAAAGGACTGTGAAGCAAAGCTGAGCAGTTTTGTCAACCTCAAGCAGCAGGAGGGAACATTATTTTTTGATAACAGACAAATCACACAACACCTACAAACGTATTATAAATCACTCAAGTTGGCTAGATGGATTCATTATATATAGAATAATACATGGGGTGGTGTGTTTAATGAGATTTTATACTGGAGGTGTTGGATGCCACAAAAAAACCCAAGAGTGAAGCTCGAGAGGTTTATTTAAGCATCCAACACCAAGGGTGTGTGTGAAATTGGAGTTTACATGGCATCCCATGTTTTATTTTATGTAATTGCTGAGAAGCATTTTTTTCACCACAGCAATTTTATAAAATATAAAAAAATATCGCTGTTCAGTTGCGGTCTGACAGAGAGAAAGTGCGGGCTGCAGCCAAGTGGCTAAAGAAACCATTCCAGAGGTTTTTGTTTTAAAACAGGTTAACATAGGCAATTCCAGGACTGCAAAAAATCCTCTGTTGAGAGGCAAGTTTAAAATGTACTTACCACTGAGTGCTAGCGATGGTGAAGTGTCCAGCGGTGAGGGAGGAAACAGCAGTGGTTGACGCATGCGCAGAGCAAGAGAAACCGGGTGTGAGTTTACCATTATAAACACTCCTTTATAATGACAAATTACAAACCGGTTTTCCCTTAGGGAAAAAATGCTCACCAGTTATTGTATGATATTTCTACAGTTTTGGTTTTTATTTGCAATTTATAGCAGTGAATGTAGTGTTTCTCCCCTGTCTTAGCCATTGAATACTCCATTTGATCATTACAGATTTAGGAAATTTCCAGCAGAAGAAGGCCTTGTGGTCTTGAATTTGTTCAATGCACAGCTCGTGTGACGAGTGTCACATGATGCCCTACCTCCCCCCAAAAGAGGACAAATGTGCCCAGAATAAGCACCCCAGAGGTTCTGATTGGCCAAAATCAAGTACTGCAAGTAATCTATAATAAACGTTATTTAGTAGTATATTTACAGCAAGACAAATGAAACATACTTTGGTTAGAAACAGTGTGAAAATGGCAGCAGTTTTGAAAATAACACCAGCACTACCTCTGTCAGAAGGAAATCATAGGGCTTGATGGGGGACCCAGTTTTCATAAAATGTGGGTCTTTGCTTCCTGTTATGGCTGGTGCTGCTACCTGGCCATCAAGTAGTTCTCCATTTTCAAAGGGGAGCTTTGAGGTCATGCATATTTATACTTTTGTATAAAAAGCCTTTTGTAGCCATTTTGTTAAACACAAATCACAAAAAGCAAAGCACTAATTTCTTCTGCAGTATATGGTCATCTGTGTCAAAAAGTATAATATTAGCAAGTGTAGGAATAATCTCTCTTCCAACAACCTCACAGTTGGGAAGGTAACCATGACAGTGTTGGTATATGTGTGCAAAACATTTTTTCTGGGCTTGTGAAGAGTTACTGTTTTTTAAATTTTTTTGCACTAATATTTTACTCAGTAGAGACCAGCTTGGTGTAAGAATGGAGAAGTTAAGTGATCTGTTTTGGGCCACAAGGCAAATAAATGGGTCTGGTGGGACTTTCTCATGTTTCCCAAGCCTGTGCTCTCTCCAGCGAACCAAGCTAGTTTTAGCCATGGTCCAGCTGGATGTGTAGCACCTCAGGGGCGGAACAGAATTATCTGCAGCTCCATATCTAATTTTGGATACTCAGCAGGGTCAGGGTGGAGATCCACGCCTGCAGAACTATCTCACCCATTCTCCCTCCTCCCCACACAGGAAAGCAACACATGGCTATGTGACTCACTCCTCACTGCAGGCCCCTGGCACAGAACAGACTGAAGATTTCTCAGTTTCCCTATTTTATAAGCGCCGTAAGACACGTGATCTGGGTGTAGGTAGTTATGTAATAACTTAACTCCCACATGCTGAAGGCACTGGAAATAAACGCATCTCTTGCCTCACAACATACCTGGATGAGCATTTATCACATAACTACCTACACCCCGTGTCTTTTTTAAAAATATATTTTAATCTTTATTTCACAAGCTGGAGCATCACAGTTTCTACATGGTGCAAGGGGCACAGCAAATATCACCACTGGAAATCAAACAGAAGGCTGACATTGAAAATAATACAAGATTGCAAAAGCTGATAGTGCCCAGTTACAGTGCCTTCCAGATAAGCATTACGTTTTAATTTTTCACAGTATATATTTTTAGCATTTGAACCTTATGCATTGCTTCTTCTAGACAGAGTAATATCTATTTCCACATCTATTTCCTTATCAGTTATGTCTACCACAATTTTCAGCCATACTATTACTGCCTCTTAGGGTACAAATAGCGGACATTTGTCCATGATGTATATTAATCAACCTGTGATGGAATAATTCTGGGTGATTACAGATTTTATGAGTATGCTTTTCCATCTGATAAACTTCAATCATTAAATCTCTCCAGTTGCCTCTGGTTGGAGGTTGTACCTGCTTCTACATTTTTGTAATAGCTTTTTTTGGCTACAGTTAGTACTGTGTTAATTAAATACTTCTGATGTTTGCTTAAGTGCTCATCTGGATAGTCTAAAAGCTATGCTATCCTTGGGGACAGTGGTGGAAAATCAGGAATATGTTATTTGAGATCTGTATCTATATCTGCCCCATACTGCCTCAGTTGTGGGCATAGCCAGAATATATTAGTTTGATGGGCATTAACTTCTCCACATTGCCTCTAAAAAGCTACACTAACCTCATACTAATTTTGCAGGGATTTGTGGATTTAAAAAAAAATCTAATTAGAGATTTCCATGTAAATTCTGTCCAGTAATTTGAAGAGGATGTCTTATGTTGCCTAGTAAATATTTTTGTCTAGCTCTTGTATGAAATCTGGACATTTAACTCCTCAGTCCAGCAACATTTTACTATTTTTAAGTGTGCCTCCTGTGTGTGTGTGTGTGTGTGTGCATCATGTGTACAACAAGGCATTGTAGGCTTGTGATACAAAAGTTGTGGGTTCCTTTCTGCTGAGAGGGTATTAGTAAGGTAAGATGCAGATGTTGGTCATATATGCAGTCAAGATTGACCCACTTTACATTTAAATAATGGCTAATTTAAAGCAAAGAGATCCACAATTGTTAGTGCATGTTATTGTTTTAGGTGGGCAAAGGTATGTGGAAGTCTCTTTTCAAACAATTGGTACATGTAGATAAACCCTTGTTTCTCCCATTGTCTGAACCTTGGTCAATTTTATTAGATAGGAAGGTAGTATTATGAGACATTGCTACTAAATGGAGAAGTGGTTTATGAAATCTGGAAGTTGTTCATACTGTGTTCCAGACTGTGACTATATTTCTTGTAAATTCATTATCTGATGTTTATTCTGGGGAATACATGGATGATGCAAAAGTGTTGTACAAGAGAGTTTAGTTCCCCTAGGTCTACTGTCTTCCATCTCGCTTCAGATTGTGGGTCAAACCACTAAGCCAGGCTGTTAAGTGGCAGATTTGAGACACCAAATAATACTGTAGATGTGGAAGGTCAAGTCCACCTTGGTCTTTGGCTAATTGTAATGCCTTTTTGGCTACTTTAGGCTGCATTTCCATCCAAATAAATCTAGAAATCCTCTTGTCCTATTCTTTAAATACTTCATGCTTAGGGGTAATCAGAAGTGCTGGAAATACGGACAGAAGTCCAGGTAATACATTCGTACAAATGATTTGAATCTTATTATGTAATGTGGATGATTGTACCTGCCACCTATCCAGGTCTGCATATATATTATTGATTAAAGGGGGATAATTTTGTTGGTATAGTGTCAAAAGGTTCTGTGGTATGTACAGTATATCCTCAGATATTTAATCTTGGTTTGATTCCATTGAAAGGTGTACCGCATTTGTAACTCCTGGGAAGGGTCAAAATGCATTTGTAGTGCTATGATCTTTCCCATATTGAGTTTATAACCAGAAAGATTGCTATATTTCTCTATGGTAGTCCACACTTGCGATAAGGTATTTGCAGAATCACACCATGTGTCTTATTGCTTACATAAAGATCACAGTGGTTTAGGAACATTCTAAGGAACAACTCAAGACATCATTTGTTTTTTGCTCTGTAATTATTATTGGAGATTGAAAACATTTCAGGAACTGTCTGCCTTGCAGTGACTCAGGCAAATTACTACAAATTTGCAATAGACATCAAATGTGCAATAGACATCAGTAGATATGAAATTACAGAGCAACAAGATATTAATGTGCTTAAAAATGAAAACTACAGTGTAACCTAGTTAAATGAAAAACTGATAATAAAACAGACCTGGTATATGAATTCTGTTACAGTGCATATAATTATTTGTGTGTGATGGGTATAGGGAAGCCCTCTTAAAGCAGCAGTGCAATGAAAAATGTTTTTCCAAAAAGGTAGTTTTAGCTACAATTAAACTAAAAATATTACCATACCTGTCAAATCTACTTTTCTGGGTATCTCTTATACTGTGCACCATGAATTTTCTTTTTGTAATTGTCTTGAACCCAACCCTTCCCTTGTCTAGAATGTTATTGTTATACTAAATAGGGTGACTATCTTTTTGTTTCTTGAGAAGAAATGAAGTTAAGACCTTTTAGAACCCTCATATTTTGGTGGTACTAGAAAATATTACCACCAAATAAAACTGGAAGATTCCTGGAATTTTTTATAATGAAAAAAGATAGGGTCAACATTTTGTTGTGCAATATAGTTGTACTGTCGCTTTAAATGGACCACAGATTTAAAAAAAAAAACCACAGACCTATTTAAAGTGGCTATACAAAGAGTTGTGTGTGTGTGTGTGTGTGTGTGTCTTTTGGGTATGGGGAAGCCCCGTAAAATGATCACTTTATAATGGAATAAATCTGCCAGATGGAAGTTATAAAGTAAGACCATACTGTGTAAGTGATGCTCATATTTTGTTTTTTATTAAGAAGTCCAGAAGTCTTAATGGTGGTCAGAAAGGGACTCATTTTTTAAAAAACAATTGAGTTGTTTTAGAAACCCAAGTTGGTGACTTGCAGAATTCACATTTTAGCAGTTTTGAGTTCATTAGAGAAATATTGAAGTATAATTTCTTCCATGTAATTAGGTATAACTAAGATGACATTAATTATGTTAAGACCATTTAAAGTGTTATTTTGGTTCTTTTATGTATGATCTCTCTTAATCTATCTGTCTAATATATATATATATATATATATATATATATATATATATATACACACACACACACATATATTCATGGCAAAAACTCCATTTAATACATCAGTTAGGGTTGTTCCACAGTGACAAAAGCGAGGAAATTCGGTGTTAAGGTTGAAAACTCTAACTCTGCATTCCCCCTCCTCCCCAGATCACACACACACACACACACACACACACACACACACACACACACACACACACACATGCGCGCGCGCACACACACACACACACACATGCAAGTAGTGGGGCAGGACTGAGGCAACATGACCAATCACAGACAACCAGCAGCAGGTGACAGAAATAACATACAACTGTCTAAACATACTACAAGACACCTCCATCATCATGGGACAACATGTGTGCAAGTTCTGCTGGCATGCAAGTAAGTTTATCTTCTCCGTGCATGTTGCCCATCAGCTGTTATAGTATAACAGTATACATTATTTATATCTAACAGAGTTTGTATATCTTGTCAATGACAGTGTGTTGAAGTGTCAAGAACTTGCTCATTTTTTTGTGGATAAGATTGCTAGCATTAGGTCAGGCATTGGCCCAGTCCCCTCTTTAAGGGATTGTAGTGATCGTCGGGAGGAAACAAACACCCATGCTGCCTGGTCTGACTTCAGTAGGCCGGAATTCATGGATGTTGTGAGGATTGTTCAGACTGTATGACCAACCAGCTGTAGTTTGGATCTGGGCCCTATGCCACTATTAGTAGGTTGCGTAGAGGTTATCTGCCCGATCCTTGCTGAAATTATCTGGAAATCTCTGGAGCAGGGTTTTTTCCTGATCCCCTAAAGGAGGCGGTCGTTCAACCACTCCTTAAAATACCTTCATTGAACCCTGATTATTTAGCTAACTACAGACCTATCTCTAACCTGCCCTTTGTGGGTAAGGTTATTGAAAAGGTGGCTGCGTCACAGCTAGATGACCATCTCACAAATTACAATATATATGATACTCTCCAGTCAGGGTTTAGGAAAAGACATAGCACTGAGACTGCTCTCATCCGGGTTTTAGATAACCTCCTAATTGCGAGAGATCGAAGGCTTGTACTATCTTAGTCATTCTTGATCTCTCTGCAGCATTTGATACTGTGGACCATGGTGTGCTGTTGGAGCATCTGTGGCTTTTCTGTGGACTGTCTGGAACAGTTCTACATTGGTTTCAATCTTTCCTCACAGGCCGGACACAGAGGGTTGTCACTGGAATTTATTCCTCTGACACCATCTCTCTGTCCTGTGGGGTGCTGCAGGGCTCCATCTTGGCACCCATGTTGTTCGCAGTGTATATGCTGCCATTAGGAGACATCATTAGCAATACAGTCTGGGTTTTCACTGCTACACAGATGATACCCAGCTGTATTTGTCCTTTATTCCCAGACAGGATGATGCAGTCTCTTTGCTTAACAGCTGTCTATCCAAAATCAGAGACTGGATGAGTGCTAGCTGGCTGAGGTTAAACCCGGATAAGACCGAGGTGGTGGTTGTGGACCCAGGTTGCCTTGAGGTGGGTCGTAGGACTGGGGTTCCATCGGGCCTTTGGCTTGATGGTGTCCAACTCTCGACCTCAGACCAGGCACGTAATCTGGGTGTTATTATTGACGACGGTCTGACCCTGAAATCTCAGGTGTCAGTAGTCGTAAAGTCCTCTTTCTACCATCTTAGGAATATTGCCTGGGTGAAACACCTGGTTCCTCTGCCTGGCCTTCCTACCTTGGTCCACGCCTTCATGACCACCCTCATTGATTACTGCAGTGCCCTGTACCTAGGGCTACCGGGAGTTGATATCCACCACCTGCAGCAAGTGTAGAATGCAGCGGCCAAGTTGTTGACTGGGACATCTAGAAATAGTCATATTACACCTGTGCTGTGCAGGCTGCACTGGCTGCCGGTTCAGTGGTGGATCTCCTTTAAGGTCGGTTTACTGACCTATAAAGCCTTACATGAACAGGGACCGCAGTATCTGCAAGATCTCCTTACTCCCTACTGCCTCTCTCATTCACTCCGATCCGCCAGCGAGGGATTGCTAGAGGTTCCCAGGGTTTGTCTGAAGACATCTGCGGCACGTGCATTCTCCTACACTGCCCCTGCCCTGTGGAATTCTCTACCTCATTGGATACTAGGCTGCCTGACCATTGAGAGCTTTAAATTGGAGCTTAAGACTTGTTTGTTTTTTAAAGCCTATTGAGAATAATTTTATTAATATTGTTTTAAATAGCAGTTCCTGTGCTACTCTCAGATGGGAGCCCTCCCATTTTATTTCTTGAATCTCCTTGATTTAGATGAAAAAATACTGCCATTCCTGATAATTCAGGAATCTGAATATGAATGGATGTGGGGGGCTCCGGGTGGTGGCATAGCTCGCAGAGCCCTGTGCACCCACTCAATTGTGTAGCTGGAACCGTAGGGCATGGGTCCTACTAATATGGCCAGAGGTTTCTATGTGAAGATGATCACATCTGCTCCCTCCTCCTTCTCCAGGAGCCAGATGATAACGGTATTGTTTCACCTGCTTCGCCCTTCTAACTCCTCTATTTTACTCTCCATTCTGGTCAGCTTTTGTCTCAGTGCCACTATCTCTGGTTCCTGCTTGGTGAAATGATTTTCCAATGAGGTAATTCTGGTTTCACTATCCTTGGTGCATTTAGACAAGTCCTCTAGAGCTTGGGTTACCGTTTTTAGTTCTTCAGTAACAGACAGCATTTCTGCCCAAAAGGCCTTAAATTCAGTCAGAAATCATGCAAAATTCATTCTCCGGGATATCCAATTCAGTCTCTGAGTCTCCTGCAGGTGGATAGGCCTTGGCTCTTTTGGGGGCCGTTACCGTAGTGGTGGGCGGAGTATGCTTTGGCTGTGATCTCCGCATTTCGACTTCCATTTGCCATTTAAGAGCTCTAGAGCACCTTTTCTCTGCTTCAGACAAGTAGGTGGAGAAAATCTCCGATGAGCTCGGCTTTTTGAATTGATAAAATTGAAGTAAATTGGGACAGGAGGCTGAAGCTGCGAATTCAGGGTGCTAGTTGGGGGCTTGCATCCTGTGACTCTCCTGCCCGGGATAATTTCTCATTTTCTTCATCTGTGTCATAAGTCATAATGGAATCTGCTGCATGAAGCTGGCCTGCCATGTGGGTTGGCGAGTTATGTTTGGATCCTCTGCCATCTTTCTCATTCCTGGACTGTTGGGACCGGGATCTGGGCCCTCTGTCCTTTTGTGCACCCCCTCCAGACATTGTATGTGTTTTTAAAAGTGATTAAACCACTAAATGGTGTTTTTTGTTGCAGGACAGATATGGAGCTCTCTCTCTAACTGCCTGGTTGATCCGTGGTGGAACAGGAAGTCTGACATCTGTTGTTTAATTCCTTCTTAGCAACAGAACAACAGTTTAGCAAACCACTTATGATGTGAGACATAGATGGCGAGGAGTGAATCTGAATAATAATAAAGTCAAACATGTTCATGGTATGATAAAAGACATAGTGGGGATTGACAGCAGGTCTGTGGCTCAAAAGTAACTCATATGCCCCAGCTGGATAATCTAGGAACTGTTCACAGAATACATAATGTAGGACTCATAGAGTAATTGAGATGTTTTTCAAGGTGAGCTTCGGGCATGAAGAAGGGATGCAGCTTAGGGGATCATAGTGGAAGAAAGTAACATAAAATATAGGGGAAGGTGTTGAGTCCATGAACAGGCAAGCACAGGTGCTACAGTATGTCAGTCATGGGGGAAATTAACTTAATAAACTTGTCTTTTTTTATTATCCAGCATTCCTGTGTTCCAGTTGTAACTTCCTCAAGATGTGGGGCTTACCAGAAGCTCAGGAGAGTCCAGCCAGACTACTGCCATTCCACCCAGTTTTCTCCAGCCCAGAGGACTTCCATATTGGGGTGGAGGATGGAAGAAAGCTATGGAAAAGAGGAGCTGGACTTTCTTCTGTGCCTCCTGCCCCATTGCAGCCCTGGCTCAGGCAGACATTAAACACAGCAACCCACTGCTAACAGAGTGAGCCATTGCACTCACAGCAGTACTGGAATTCAAGTTGGTCCATCAGCACCTTTGAGGGCTGGCCTGGAGAAGAGGATCAAGCATCCCAGGTTGTAACGGACATCACCAGAGTAATGTATTAGTTTCTTTTTGTTAATGTATTTTGTAAATGTAATTATGATTATATTATAATTTCTGCTATTTGCAAAGGGGACACAAAAAACATGGCTTTCAGGGTCACATGTCCAGACAAGTTTTAAAGGAAATACTGAGAACTGCTCTGTGAAACTTTTCCATGAGCTAATGCAGACTGCACATCCTGGAAGGTGTGAAGGTGCAACATTGAACACCTCAGACATCCTTGAAGTCAGAGATTCTGTAAGGCAGATGTGAGATTGCCAGGCTGAATGCGTTAGCCAGCTTAAAAGGCAAGAAGTGTGGGGCTACACAGCTTAGACTGCCTTCAAGGCAGAATCATAAAAGTAGACAGAGCGGGGGGGGGTGGAGGAAGCCAGATGGCCTGAATGAGGTCATCCCTCCATACACCCGCTCATCTGGTGGGTGGGCAGGGGTAGCATATCACTCCAAGGAGACAAATCACCTCCCACAATCAGAAAAGCATATAACAGAGAAATGAGGTTCATTTCTCTCTCTTGGACTTGGAACTTTTGAAGACCAGGCCCCTTGCCATTCAAAGACTAGCTGACTGGTATAATACCACAGTATGGGACAGTGAAACTCTGTAGCTGGGCAGGTGAAGGGTTTTAGGGGAGAATAGCTCAGAATTCTGCTTGGTTTTATTTTCTGCTTCTTAGTAAATGTACAAACCTTTTGTTTTCCTGTAAATACATCCTGTTGTAACTACTTGTAGTATTTTAGTAAAGCTTCTATTTTCATAGAGTCAGTGACTGCTTGTTTCATTTAAAAGGGTAATTATAGCCAGCCCAGTGGTGCTGAGGGTTGAGGCACTGGACGCTATACCTCATGCCATGCCAGTGACCTGGGTTCGGGAATGAGCCTGAGTCACTGAGGGTTGGTAGGGTAGGAGAAGGATCAAGCATCTGTTGGACTGCTCTCCTTCTCCTGGGAGGGGGGTGTGTGGCCATCGGTGTACTGGTGGCCTCTGGTGATGGCTGGAAGTGATGCAGTGCACAGGCAGTCTCTGGGGGACGTGCTGGGGCTGACGCCGGGAAGGAGTGCCTGCAGTAGTGTGTGTGCCCCTGTCCATTGTTGTCATTGCACACCTCACATGTCAAGGGGGATCCAGAACAGGGAAAACAGGGCACCAGCTGTGGCAGCATGCTGGCAATCCCCATGGAGGAACTGCTCGGCAACGAGGGTATGAGCACCACTGGATACGGTCCTGGTGGCAGAGCATGGGGGGGCTCTCCACCTCCCTGCTGTGGGGGGCAAGCCATGTGGTAAAGCTGTGGGGCCTGAATGGGAGCAGAGAGAATCCTCAGGATGGTGGCCAGAGACCTAGAGGATGCCAGGATGTGTAGAAGGTAGGCAGACTAGTTGCCAGGGGGAAAAAGTATCAACAAAAAAAATAAAATAAAAGGGTAATTATACTAATTCTGCTGGACTCTGTTTACATTCCGTCTCTGAAGGGGCACTCTACCCACAATTACTGTGTTGATCTTCTTGACCTTGTGCAATGGAGGAGGTAAGAAACATGTTTTCCTGGGTCCTGTTGGTAAACCCCCATGGTGGTGGCAGTGATCTTGAAGTCCCTGGTGAGGGATTTTCATCACAGCCTGGAGAAGAGGATCAAGCATTCCTGGGGATGCTGTCCTCCCCTGGAGAGGGATTACTACCCGCTCAGCTGTTATACTGCCATCTGGATAACCACAGTTGACAGTGCAATTGGGAGTGGCTAGTAGGGAGGGAGGGTATCAACTGGTGCCACGAGACACATGCTTGTGTACCTTGCAACTATGTTCTAGTGAAAGGAACAGAAAAGTAGAAACTACCCAAGCCAGCAGGATGACAATGGTTACCCACAGGCTCCGCGCCTGTCTACTCAGGTGCCAACTCCCCACACTGGATCCATTTTGTGGCAAAGTTTGGAGTGTCTCACCACCCATGCCAGAGGAGTTCAAGCTCTGGGGGAACTACAGAGGTAACATCCTGGTAGATGCCAGGGTGGCAGGGCTGAGGTGGCCAAGGAGATTGTGGCTGGCCTGAGATGAAGGGGCATAACAGCAGTAGCTCAAAAAAAAAAGAACAGTACTGGAATATCCCTGTTCAAGCACTGACCAAACTGAACTGCAGTGCAAATCAGTATAGATGAAAGTAGGGCTTTACAAAAAGTCTCAAGGTGGGAGCCATATTTACATGAACAGGGGGATCATTGGCCCCTCCTCAGGATGGACATTGCCATGTTTGTGCCTATGACCCCATCCCAGCAGCCCTTCTGGTTATTGAACCTAGATTGGGAGCTGCAGAGGATCATGGACTACAAAAGACCAGAGAGACATCATCACCAACTGATGGAAACCACTGACAGCCTCGTCACAGTGCCCTGCATCAAAAGGGAGGAGCTACAAGTTCTGGAACTGTAAATAAAAACGGGGCTTATCCCTGCTACGGGTAAATGCAAAGCCAGTTGAGAACTGTTTCACCACATTTGACAACCAGGCCACTAAGTTACAGAGACCTCATTCAAGGTGCATTTATGCCATTTTTACAAATGCATAGCCTTTGGGCATGAGGTTTCCTGAATATCATGTCTGTTTAATTTAAAGTGCACCAACACTGGCCAAGCAGCTGAAACATC